>JAFCIZ010000002.1:827500-2027500 GCA_017871115.1 Cunninghamella blakesleeana | reverse complement strand
TTTTTACTTTCCTTTTTTTTTTTCATGAATTTTCCAAAATCTAAAAGACGTAAAATTCAAAACGACTTAACAGATAATTATAATGAAATTCAATACACTAAACATGACATGAAAAGACGTTACTTTACTCTTTACACACCTCTTATTTTATCCAGGTATTTTTTTTCTCAAAACTTTGGTAAAAAAAATAATATTAAATCGTTATTTATTTATTTTTTAAAAAAAACCTAGTTATGCTGGTATGATATTTTATTCTATTATTATTATTACAACCGTTGTTATAATATATAACTGTATAAATACTATAAGGATAGAGATAGATCATCATGTTAAACAGAGTATGGAAGGTAAATACAATAAAGAATAAAATAAAAATATTAGTATATATATGGTAATACTGGTATTGTTTTACGTAGAAATGGAAATAAGTATTAGAAAATGTTATCAAAAATACCAAGAAAATCAATGTTATCAAGACTCACTTTCACCTATACTAAAAACATACTGTGATGAATGGTTAAAATATCCTTTTTGTTATTACTATTGTTATAATAATAATCAAATCTTTGATATATATTGATCATATTATCCTTAACTTTTGATATTAAAATATATATACATGTGTAAATAGAAACCCAAAATTAATTAAAAAGGTCAATATTGCTGCACGTATCTTTGGTGAAATGATCAACCATTTTTGTCAAACGCTATCAACAAAAACAATGGTAAATTAAATATATAATGATGGGTCATATGTAAATATATAAATATACAATTGCTTGCTATAGTATTCTTACTTTTATTTTATCAAAGATTGCATCTTGTATACTTGTGTTTGCTGCTATATTGTTTTCCTTTTCCTTTTAATTAATATATTCCGCATAATTCAACCTTTATGCTTAGCAAATAATATGTAAATAATATATATATATATATATATATATGTACAAATAAGAAAAATTTAAATTAAATCAAATACTAATACTAATAATAATAATAATAAAATCTAGATATCTTATTGTTTATTCTAAAATAATTTACTGATTTGTTATAAAAATAAATAAATAATATAAATACATTTTATGCTTGATAGAAATTAAAAATCTTAAGCCTTCACCATAGATGCCAAGAATAATGATTTAATAATCTTTGGCAATTCCTTATTTTCTACACAGATATGAGCGTGGCTACCAAGAGCTTTCTTTAATCTATTAATTAAAAGTAAATAAATAGAAATGAATTAATTAGATATATAAACATATATGAAACGATTTTTGTTTTTTATTTAATTTTATTTTTGCTTACTGTTCAGCTTGATCTTGGATAGAGCCAATAAAGATCATTTGTGAAGTAACACGGTCGTCAGATTTTAAAACTAAATATAATCGCAATTAAGTAACTTAATCAATCAATTGTATTATTTAAGTAAATGCATTTTTATATATATTACCTCTAGCAATATCCTTGGGATGAATGTTGTATTGAGTAATATTAGCATCAGATAAAACAACTACAAAGTAATCATCACCTTCTTCTTCAACTACTTGCTTTATAGAGTGGGCTGCAGCGCCAAGAGTATTATCTATAAATAATATGACATATAAATAATAATGGTAGTAATAGTAATTAATATCATACGTTTATCAAATAGCATTATTATAATCATGATCAAATAAACTAAAATGAAAACAAACATTACCTCCACTTAAACAATATTGAGAATGAGCTCGCATTTTACTGATAATATCAAATTCATCTTTTTCTGTTTTTGGATAATTTCCAGGCTTTACAAATTCAATATTAGCTCCATCGCCACTATGACCAATAATTCTATAGGCAAATTTAGTTTCAAATCCACGGAAAGCTTCCATTAACATCAATGCTACTTCCATGGAGCGCTCTAAACGACGATCATGAGTGTTAAATCGGAACATACTATATAAATATATAATAATATCAATAATAATAATAAAAGTTAAGAATCAATAAACCATCACGTATTTTCTTTTAACAAAAAAAAAAACTACATTTAAAAATAATATGTACCTAGCAGATAAATCAAATACAAAGTTCATGCGCTTTGGTTTTTCTTGGAACAAACCAATTTCTGGGTCGTCATCACCGCGTTTTTTATAAATAGCTCGCTCACCAGTTAATCCTTCAATACTATAAAAAAGACAGTAACATAGTACATATATATACATATATATACATGCGTTAGTATTTATGTATGAAAAAATAAAAAGTATTCGTATTAATAACAAGCAAAAAAATCACTTACATTTTTGTATCATCAAGATCACCAGAAGCTTGATTCTTCAACCAGACGCGTTCTTTATTCTTTGCTTCTACACTTTCCAAAATTACACGTAATTCACGAATTTCACGACGTACGTTTTCCATATAACCTTGGAATATCTATTTATTAATTTTTTTTTAAAAAAAAATAGATAGGATATTAATTTATATATTGAACAGTATGTGTATATTTTTATTTTAATTATTTTTAAAATAAAATATTAAAACTTACATCATAGTCAGCTCTATTCATTTTAATCTTTTCAAGCATTTTTACCATAGCATGATCATGTAATTCCCTTAATAATAGCAAAAATAATGAATATGAAAATGAAAATGAAAAAAAAAATATGTTAAAAGGGTTTATCAATTAATCGATTGTGTTTGTAGATGTAAAATATTTACTTTTGAGCTTCGGATACATTTTCAGGAACATCGCCAGCAGTTTTCTAAAGTCGTATAGAAAATAAGCAAATTCAAATTAAAAAATATTTAGTAATTTGATATCATAAATGATTATAATTTTTTTTTTTTTTTAAAAAAAGTAAAATAAAGTAAAATAAAGTAAAATAAAATAAAATAATTTAAATAAATTACCAACTTAAGATTGTTAATATCTTCAAAAGTAGCTTCTTCGCGCCCACCTTCATTATCACGACCTCCGCTACCATTGAAACCACCACCACCAGCACCTTGACCACCGCTTCCTTGACCACCTTCGCCATCACCAGTACCTTGGTTACCACCAGAACCTTTGCCATCACCACCATCACATTTATCACTACCATTACCATCTTGTGAACCATTCTTAGCCCCATTAGTTGGGTCTTGCATGTCATCTTGTGGTTTCTATAAAATAAACGGATAGTATATATTTTTGTATATTTTAAATATTAATAATGGTAATTAATTAATATAAATATTTTGTTAATTGTCTTTATTTTATTTTACTTATATTTTTATTACTATTTGTTTAATTACCTGATCAGATTCATAGATAACTGATAATGCTTTTTGATCAACACCCACCATTTGTTTCCATGTAGTAGCTGATTGATATAACTCATTAGCATTGACTTGGAAGATACGCACAGTACCAGCATTATCCATAGTAACAAGGTTTCCATTAGATAATTCACACATTGAAGCAACAATGCGCTCAATTTGGAAATGAGATAAAGCTGTAACATTAGCTATTTCACCAGTGCCATCGCCTAAAGTTGAGATAGGTAAACGAATACGCCAGACTTGATTAGCGGAAGGATTTAATATGTCTAAGGTGGTTTCAGGACGACCATTGAAGGAAGGTTGAATAATAGCTAATTGCTGTGTACGTTCCAAGAATAATGCATTTCCTAATACTTTAGCTGGCATTTCAACATTGGCACGTGATGTATCAAAATAGCTGGCAACATTAATAACACCTGGTCCATTTAAGAATTGTTCTCTTGTCCAACCTTCAGCAACAGATGCAAATCTGTCAGCTTTAGGGTGTTGTAATAATTTAACAGCTAAATTAGGTGATCCAAAGGCGTTCGATACGGCGCCAACGTTATGTCCATTTTGTCCAAGTACTTGAATAGGTTCCATGATAGTGGGTAATTGCCCATCTTCAGCACCATAAACAGCGTAGGTAATTCCATCACGGCTACCACGTGCAATCCATAATCCATGTTCAGCTACAATTAATTGATTAATACGAACAGGTAATCTGATGGTGTATTGTTTTGAAGTATTAAAATCTAAAACGGCTACTGTAGATAAATCATGTTGATAAAATACAAGTACACCTGTTGAACCAAGATTACGACACATGACTGATGGGTGAGGTTCTAAATCACGGATGACAAGGGAAACTACCTTCTTTTCATTAAAGTTACAGCATAGTAATTCATTGTTAGATGGGTTGTGTAATGCTACATACTTCAATTGGCCTTGCTTATTTTTAATCATGCTAATACGAAGACGAGGTGGTGTTCTTTGTAATGGGAAGTATTCATAAAGATCAATACTATCGATTTTATAATGGTTAGGCTCAATTTTATGAAGAGTTACTGGGCTAGTTGTTACTACATAAAGAGTACCATCGTCTTCTGCTGCAATATCGAGAGCTTCGCCACGGGTAGGAATTTCAAAATGATAGAGTTGTTCGGAAAAGACATTTGATCTTCCTTCTTTACGTTCCAAGTCTTTCCACTTTTTATCTGTTTCAAGGTCCCAGCCACCACGGATAGCAATATCGTGTACTTCTACTTTTGCTTCTGCTTTATTTTTATTTACTCGGGTCCATTTTTCAGTTAATATGGGCTCTCCAATATCAATGATATCACCAAGTGCCATTGTAAATTCAGAGTCTAAACCAACAGGAATACCGTGTTTTTCAAATATTTCAATAAGAAGTTCTTTGGAAGCTTGATCATATTGATCAAAATCGAAAACATTTTGGAGAATCTTTGAAATCCCTTCACCAGGATAATCCTATTGAAATTGATATTACAATTAGTCCATTATTGTAATGATTCTATATACTTTTATAGTATTTTTTTAATGTGTTTATAATACTATATATTTCTTTTCATTGTTACCTGTAAATGTCTAACTATATTAACAAGTTCACGAGTAGAATAAGGATAAGAAATTAAACTATTTAACAAAAAAAAAAAAAAAAAAAAAAAAAAAAAAAAAAAAAAAAAAAAAAAAAGAAAAGATAAGTAAAATATCAAAAATATAAAGTATATGATATAAATATATACATGTATTACCCTTCATCAGTTAATTTACGAAGGTCGGTGAAAGCACTTGAAAGTTTTCTTAATAAATCTTCTGGTACATCAGGACCATATTTACGTAATAGATACATCTAAAAAAGAAAAAAGGAAAAAGGAAAAAAGAGAGAGAGAGGAATTAGTACTTTTTATTTTATTTTATTTTATTTTATTATATTTATATTACTTCTGAGTCCATATCAGGGTTATCAACTGCATGACAACTGAAAACGTCACCAATTTCACGATAGAAATCATTACCAAGGAAAGGATAACCTAATATACATCAAATTGTTTTATTATTTAGTTAGAATAATGTTTTCATATATTTTTAAAAAACAATTATAAAATAAATTAAATTAGTCTATATCAATATAATTTACCTGGTCGATTAGCAAGGACAATCATACGGAAGTTAGGATGAACCATAATATAACGATCGTTATCTTGAATATCCGATTCCTTTGAGATAATACGACGTCCATCACCAAGTACCATTTGACCATCTTCTACTAAACTCTTTAATACAGCTGTAACATAGGTGGGTGCTTTATCGGCTTCATCAACTACCAAAATTGTACCATCTCTAACAGCCTTGACGAGAGGGGAATCTTCAAAAAAGAGAACACCGCCACGGATAGCAGGAGTAGTAGTTAAACTTTGAACTGTACTGTCGCGATGAAGTTGAATATATTCACGGGGTAACTGTAATATTTGTAAAAAGTAGTCTGCCAATTTGTTTTTTCCTACACCTTGATTACCAATCAAAAGTAAATGATCACCCAGTTGATAATCTTTCAACATTTCCATTAAAATTTCAGTATGAGCAGGGTTTTCATGGAATACCACATTAGGAATAAGCATAGGGTCACCACCTTTAAATACTGGTTCTTCTACCTTCCCAATACGGACTACCTCAGCATTTTCTCTTGAAGGTAATATTTCAATTTTAAGCTAATAAATATAGATTAATAGAATACATATATTATGTCAACTTATAATCATTATCATTATCATATTTTTATTTTATATTTTTTATAAGACTTACATCACGAGAGTGAAGATCATCAGTTGGTGGATGAATACCATTGGCTATCATGATTTCATGAAGAGCCTCACGTGCAACATTAGGCATAAAACGAGAGAGTGCCGCCTTATGTATAGCTTTATATAAACTTTCATTCTCAAAGTAAGATAATCTTCTGCAAATTCTAATCAATTGACGGGTAGATAAAGCACTTGATAACATACGAATAGTTTCATCGGT
The DNA here is from genome assembly GCA_017871115.1 of Cunninghamella blakesleeana. Taxonomy (NCBI): domain Eukaryota; kingdom Fungi; phylum Mucoromycota; class Mucoromycetes; order Mucorales; family Cunninghamellaceae; genus Cunninghamella; species Cunninghamella blakesleeana. The sequence goes on along the minus strand of JAFCIZ010000002.1, from coordinate 2,021,170 downwards.
ATCACGACGTAACCGGCGAGCAAAGTTAAGTAATTGTTTAAGTTTATCTTCATCAACACCAGGTGAAAGACTTTTTAAAACTTCTTGCTCTTCATTAGAAGGTAAAGAGTCGACAACAACAAAGTGGAACATGGATAAAATTTCAGCTGTTAACCAAGCACCAGGCTTTCCTTCATTTTGACCGGAACCTGAAGCACGGGCCAATGCAATAATTCTGAAAGATGGATGGATAGGAATTAATTTTTTCTTTTCTAAATCTTCTACAGATAATTTATTTTTTTTCATTAATTTTTCATATCTATGTGCATTAATTAATCTAGTCCCGTCTGGTAATTGCGTTTCACGTTCAGATACAAGACGTTGCAAAGTATTGAGAGTGCCATAAGATAAAGCATCTATACCGTCTAACACAGCTAAATGACCATGAATGGCAGCTTCTACTAAAAGTGAATTCTATATATAAATATTAAGCAAATAAAGTAATATAAAATAAAATAAATTTAATAAATCAGTGACCATGATATTACTACAAATATTAATAAATAATCATTTATAAAGTTTATAAAAAAAGAGAATTACCTCCCAAATAGTATCTCCAGTAGGAGTAGTAGAACGGCGTTGAAGTAAATCTCTTGAAGACATATCACGGTATAATGGAATATACTCAATTGAATATCCAAGCTTTCTAGCAACTAAGTAAATAAATAATGTAATAATATGAAATATGTTAATTTTTTTTAAAATCATATTTTTTTTCTTGTTGAAGAGTAAAATAAAAAAGTAATCATATATGGACCAATGAATTGTACTTACATTGACGAACTAAAGCAGATTTACCAACACCTTTTTGAGTACCAATTAAACAAATATCTTTACCACCAGCATGAACAACAACCATTGCCGAGATAATATCTCTATGATAAGGTGTTTCAACAAAAAATTCAGCGGGACTAAATTCTTGAGGACCACAGTAAATAGGTAAACCAAGAGGAGAATCTGAATCATGTGAAAATGTTGCAATGGCTTTATTAATATAATGTAATGCGTCAATAGAAACGGTAGGTCTTCCGAATTTTTCGAGGTTAGCAAGATTATAACCAGATGATGTTTGTCTTGCTTCTTCGTGAGCTTCTACAATAGCACTTTTAACACCGAAACGACGATAGGCGCCTTCAATAACACCTAATTGTTCTAGATCACAAGTGGGTAATAATGGATAAGGATATAACAAATCAACCAAGAACCTAGGATGTACTTTAGGGAAAAAAGATATTAAAGAAGAAAGACTTGCCAAAGAGATTGGGAATTCAGGAACTTCAATTTCAACAGAAGCTGATTTATCATTTTGTACTCCAAGAACCAAACTAATTGAGACCAGTTTTTCAACCAATGGTTTTACTGATTTATTTTTGATTAATGACATTATATGGTCAACTTGGCTTTGAAAACTAGGTGCTCTTATATCACGACTTTGGAAACGAGAACGTAAGGGAGGATCTAATGGATAGCCAACATAAGGTGGGACAGGTAAGCCTTTAGTTATAGTAATAATAAATATAAAATATAAAATATAAAGCATTTAGTAAATTATATTAAAAAGAATATAAGTATATATATATATATATATATATGTGTGTGTGTGTGTGTATGTGTATAATTACCAAGTGCAAAGACTAAAAATCGCTTATCTACCTTTTCAAATTTTGTGTCGCTTTGACCAATATCAACATCTTTGGAAGTTAAAAATCTACCGTCGTCCAATGCCATTTCACGATTTTCAAGTAAATTATTCAAAATTGGTAATACGTTTCTTTCAGCCTTTTCAATACCGTCCAATACTAAAATACGTCCATTGATTGCAGCACGTACAGCTGCTTGATCAACATAAGAGGATGTTCCACCAGATAATTCTCTTCTTTGTTTAAGATCAGCATCAGTTACATCCTTTGATAATGCAACATATTCAATTCTAAAATCATAAATTAAAAAAGAAAAAAAAGATCGTGATTGGCGTTAATCCTTTAAATTTTGGAATATCCTTTTTTTACTTTTACTTTTATTTATATTTCTATCCTTATTATTATATATTACTTACTCTCTTTGTGTCATTTCCGCATATTTCATCACCAAATTACGACGCAAGGGACCAGGAGGACCAATAAGAAAAATATCTTGTTTTAACTAGAAAATAATAATAACAGTAATAAAACAAGATTAGGGAAAAAAAATAAAATGATTGTCATGTGATAATTTTTTTAATTTTTTAAATTTTTTATGTACCTTATCTTTTTGCATCATCCTAAAAGTGCATAATAAAAAGAAAAATTGGTCTTAATAAATATAAATATTATAAATATATTATATATATGTATTTCAATAATTATATTACCATCGTAAATGTCTTAATATTTCCTAAAGAAAATAAACAAAAAAAAAGTATATGTATATATATATATATTAAATTAATATCATGATATTCCTGATATATTTCAATATATATATCTTTATTACCTGTGAATCGTCATATAAAGGACCTTCATGCTCTGGAACTAATTCAGGATTTTTTGGAGGTTCAACAGGCATTACAACATCACCAATACGTACGGATTTCACGTTCACTAATAAGTAGAGTAACCAGAAAATAAAGTAATTAGTATTTTCCCTTTTATATAATATACGATTAGTCAATATATATTTAAATATATATACATATATAATATAATATAAATATCTATAATACCTTCATGAACTAATTCGTCCTCTTCTGAATCTGTCCAACCGTCATGAGAAGCAGTTAAATTCTTTCCAAGCTGTTTTAAACGTCTACGGGCTTGTTTATGAGATTGAAAAGATGTCATTTTATGTGGGGTAAAAAAAAGGAAGAAAAAGGAAAGAGAAATAAAAAAATGGAGACCAGTTAAATTTAAATTTTTCTTTTCTTTTTTTTCAGACTCAGAACTCGAATTTACATCAGTCAGCGAGAATTAAAAATTGACTTTTACAGAATGATTTATTTATTATATGCAATAGTGATATATATGATATAAAAAATAAAAATGGGCGTTTATATTATAATGTGGTGAATAATATTTAATAAAATAATAATATAATAATGATAAAATATATTAAAGCTAGATAAATACAAGTATAGTGATACTGATATAATTGAAATGTATGATTATAAAAGCTGTTGTAAATATGATAAAGTTGAAATAGAAATGGTTATGTCAAAGGAAGCATATATATATAATAAAATATTATATATGTATTAAGGTTAATGCTATAAAGTGATTATGTCATGTTTCGATGAGAATCCTAAAAAAGTAAAAAACCATTTTAGTCATCTACTATTACTAAATGATTTCAATGCTAATTGGTTTTTTTTATTATGTTGGTGTTATAAATGTTATTGCTGAGCCATGAAAGAAGTTAATTGATTAATTTAGTTAAATGATGAAGCTATCATCATTTAATTAACCTTAGCTGTTTGTTGAGGTATCGACTTATTCTGACTATTTTGACGCTTAATAATTATAGGTGAAGTGGGTATGGGTTGATGAGAATTAATATTTTTTGTACTGTTATTATTAGGTATTGTATTGGATGTGTTGATAGCTTGGGGTAAATTTGATTTGGATTGTTGAATATTAGATTTTAGAGTGCTATTAATGTTTGATGGTGTAGAAAATGGAATTGATACTAAATTGCGTAAATCAGCCTCACTTAATAATTTGGATCGATATAAAAGACCACTATATTAATTAGAAGAGAAGAAAAGGAAAAAATTGCATATAAGCATACAAAATATTTACTTATATTTAATGTTCTGTAATTATATATATATACGTGCCTATCTTCTAAATCATCTATTTCCAAATCACTATCGTCACCATCATTTAAATCAGAATCAAACTGATACCTTTTTAATGCTGTTGATACATTACTGGCTGAGCTTTGATCAGCATTAGTTGTATCAAATAAATTTGTTTGAAAACTTTTACGATCCAAGTATAATCTACCATTTCTTCCATATCTTTTACGAAATTGAAGCTGGGGAGTTTGATTGTTTGAATATAACGTATATAAGGGTTGAAAAAAATGTTGAGGTAATAGTGGCGGAAATGGTTGAAAAGGACACTATTTAATTGGTAAAATAAAATAAAATATATATGCTTAAGATTAAATTCATTTATATTCCAATTTATTTATTTTTTTTCCTTTTTTATTTTTCTCTATCTTTTTTACCTCTGTAATATCTTCATAATGGGTATCTTGTGTCTTTCTTCGTGCAAGTTTAGTTTTGATTGCTATTTGTAAAGGCGATTCTTGCAATGAATCATTATAGCTATCTGATTTAAGCTTATGAAGTGGAATTTTAATAGTTGTTCTAAAGATTTTTAATCATTACAAAAAAAATATTATAATTAATATTACCTTTACATATCAATATATAAAAATTATTATTATTATTATATCTAAAAAATAAAAAAATATCAAATTATAAATACTTACCCAAAATTAGCATCGCCTGACAATTTTCGTTTTTTCTTTGGTGTTGATACTAATATATCATCATCTTCTTGAATACCTAATGTACGTTGGTGTTCTCTAATAAGACAGCTCTTTTCAAATACAGAGTGTTCAATCTCCAAACATTCTTTTCTTATTTTTTCTCTTTGTACCACCATTTCTAAAAGATTTCTTGCCGTTTCCATATCAGCCCGAATACGTCGTAACTTATCCAACGATTGTTGATCAGATCGTCTTGTTTTACGAAACGATTTTGTTTCTCTTCTTCTAAAGCAAACATAAGGATCGACTTCATGTTTCAGAATGTCTTCATAAGCTAAAGTTGGAATAATTGGTTTTCCTAATCGTTGTTGTTTTTTACGTCGCCAGTATTCAAAGACTTGCTGAAAAGTTGGATCAGAAAGTAGATTTGAATTAGGAGGCAATAAAGATTGAAAAGAGTCATAATCAGGTAACTGTAATATATCCTATTATATATGAATATATATTCATTTTTATGGGATTTAAATACATATATGTATATATAAATATAGTAAATAAATATAAAAGGAAAAGTAAAAGAAAGAGAAAGAATAAAAAAAATAAAATTAAAAATTATTCTGTTATTTTTAATCTCCGGATTTTTTTCTCTTTTTTTTACAGTGCTAAGATTTGGTAACTGTTTATTTGTAATAGATTCTAATTCCCACATAATAAATTCTAAATGATCTTCAGTAAGACTATTTAAGGAGTTTTTTCTATTATATTGTTTTAAAAAACCATCATCTTCATCGTCCAATACATAAGGGCAGCCAGTACTATCTTCAACAGTGGTAGAAAAACGTATTAAAACTGAAGGTTCTTTAAACTTTTTCTTATATAAAGCATCATATTCTTTAATATCAATTATATGTGAAGCATCAGGGGTAGGAATATAATTTTGGGCAGCAGAAAGGGCAGCTTTCAGATCATGCTAAAAAAAAGTAAAGAAAAAAATCGGTGTTTATAATTAAAAAACCTGATTATGTACATTTTCCTCAAAAAGTAAAAAATCACACACACATAATATATTATTTTATAATTAATATTTTATCAAATTATTTTAAAAATTATTGTATTGTATTGATAAATAAATAAATAAATAGTAATAATAATAGTAATAAAAATAATAATAAAACTTACTTCCTCTTCCTCTTCTTTTTCGACACCTGTTTCTATTTGAGGATCAGCTCTTTGTAGGTTCGAAATATCTCCAAGGTCAGAAAGCTGAGACTCTTTATATATAGGAAGTGGTTGCTTATTAGATAGTTTTTTTTTTCGAAATCTAGTAGCCAACTGATTTGTCATAGCTTTTCTTGTTTATATTAATTGGAGAACAAAGATTTTAAATAAAAGCAAATATTTAATAAAAGTTCTCCGGTACTAATGAGTATGATGTTATTTAGAATCGACTTAAGATGAATTAAAAAATAAAATATAATAAAATATACCAAAGGTTATTTTTTTCAAATTGAAAAAGAATATTCCCATCGATTTTTTTTGTATATTTGTATTATAAAATTTGTATTATATCACGTGCGATAAAATGTTTATTTTAAATTCCGCTATTTTTTTCAACTAAATATTCAAGTATATTTAATTTGTGATCAAAATTTTATCTGATAATATGTATATACACTTTAGTAGTTATATGTATATGTTTATATGTTTATAAAAAATAGCGTATTTAGAAAAATGAATATTAATTAATATTTATGTATTAAAAACAAAATATAAAAATGGTCATAACATTACATAATAATGGTAGAAATCAAAATATTTCTGACATTATAATAAATAATAAAGGTTAAGAAAATGGAAACCCGGTTATCGGACAAAGTACTTATTTGAATTATCCGTGGAGTCGGTATGAAAACAAAAAACATCATCATAAATAATGCTGTCAAATACCCGAATAACTGTAAAAACGAGTAAATAAAAAAAATAGGTAAAGTATATCCATTTAAGGTTAAATATATATTAATTTTTTTAAGGGAAATAAAAAAATGGGAAAAAATTTTTAAATCAAGATTTTTTTTTCGTTCTTCGTACTTTTTTTCTTTTCTCTTTTCAATTTTTTGTTTTTATAATCACTTATTTTTTTTTTTTTCTCCTTCTCTTCTTTTTAAGCAATCGTATATTTGATACCTAATAATAATACATGTGTAAACAAGACGTAGATACTTCGGAAAGACAAATCTTACCGGCAAACGTTAAACCAGTACATTATAATTTATGTATACAACCCGATTTAGAAGCTTTTATATTTTTAGGCAAACTTGCGGTAGAGTGAGTTTAACATCTTTTTATTCATTTGTTATAAGATATAACAATTTTATAAACTAATATATAAAATATATGCTTTTTAATATATCTTGATTAGTTTAGAAATAATAGATAATACAACTACAATAGTTTTAAATACAATTGATATCAAGATACAATCAGCAAGTATAGATGTAACTATTAATAATGAAGTAGTCAGGTAAAAACAAGTTATATTTTTAGTATTATTATTATTATTATTATTATTACTTATTACTTATATAAAACAATCAATTCTTTAAATTTAATACAATTTTTTTCACTTTTTCATTTTTATTTTAGTCAACCAGCAACTCATATTACATACGATAAAAAAAAAGATTTGGCTACACTCACTTTTGCTGAAACTCTACCCAAAAATAATAAAGCTATCTTGAAGATAAATTATGAAGGTATTCTTAATGATCAAATGGCTGGTTTCTACAGATCGTCATACAAAGACACTGATGGATCAACCAGGTAATATAATTAAATAGTAAGAATTACAATAATAAGAAGTGATAAAAAACATATTTATGACATTTATTTATTTTGATGATTTTGACGTGTATACATTTTTTAGATATATCGCGACAACTCAGTTTGAAGCAACAGATGCACGACGAGCTTTTCCTTGTTGGGATGAGGTAAAAAAATATAATAAAAAAAGATTATAGGAAAAATGAGAAAAGGCGATCATAAAATAGCATACATTTAAAACATATGAAAGGTTTAACTAAATCTCATTTTTTAAAACTAGCCATCTTTGAAAGCAACATTTGATATATCATTGATAGTTCCCTCTCATTTGACAGCTTTATCAAATACTAACGTGATTGAAGAAAAAAAATGGTCTGATAGTTTAAAATTAGTGAAGTATGCTACGACACCTTTAATGAGTACTTATCTTGTTGCCTTTGTAATTGGGCCTTTTGAATATATTGAAGCTTTCACTTCTGGTGAACATAATGGACAACCTATTCGTTCTCGGGTTTATACTCTACCTGGATTGGCAGAACAAGGTCGACATGCTTTAAATGTATGTGTTACAGCTTTGGAATATTTTGCAAAAGTATTTGGTGAACCTTATCCTTTACCTAAATTAGATATGGTAGCTGTTCCTGACTTTGAAGCTGGTGCTATGGAAAACTGGGGTTTGATTACTTATCGTACAGTATCTTTATTGTTCGATGAAAAACAGTCTTCTATTGTATCGAAAAAACGAACTGCCTATGTTGTTTGCCATGAATTAGCTCATCAATGGTTTGGAAATTTGGTAAACATGGAATAATGTATTAATATTAAATTATTTGGAATGATAATAATAATCGTTTTATTAATTATTATTATTATTATTATTGTTTTTACAAGGTTACCATGAAATGGTGGAATGAACTTTGGGTACTTAAATATTAAAAAATATAAATAAGTAAATAAATAAAGTGCGTTCAAATAAAACTTATATATTAACCGAAAATTAAATAATATATTTAATTATTTAATAGCTTAATGAATCCTTTGCTACCTGGGTAGGTTGGCTAGCTGTTGATAATATATTTCCTGATTGGGATGTGTGGACCTCATTCGTGAATGAAGACATGCCTCGCGCACTTAATCTTGATGCTTTAAGATCGTCTCATCCTATTGATGTTGCAGTTAATGATCCTGCTGAAATCCACCAAATTTTTGATGCTATCTCTTATTATAAAGGTGCGAGTGTAATAAGAATGTTAAGCTCTTGGTTAGGTGTGGAAACGTTTTTAGCAGGCGTTCGCCGTTATGTTCGTAGACATAAGTTAAGTAATGCTTCTACAGATGATTTATGGGACGCTTTAAGTGAACAAGCTGGTGTTGATGTATCTCAATTTATGGATTTATGGACAAAGCGTGTTGGTGTAAGTTTTTAATTTTTAATTATTATTATTATCTAGAACGTAGAGCATTTAAATGTATATATATACTAATATATACATATGGAATCATTATATCATTTTATTTAAACAATTCAGTATCCTGTCCTTTGTGTTTCTAAAGAAGGTGATGACACCATCAAAGTAGTTCAATCAAGATATCTTTCAACTGGTGATCTCCATTCCGATGAAGACAGGTAATTTTTTTATTATTATTATCATTTAGTAATACATATAAATATAAATGAATTTATAGATTATATGTTAACCCTCCCTTTTTTTTCGAATAAACAACTAAATAAATAATAATTCTAGTACCGTATGGTGGGCACCTTTAGGTATGTTGGTTCCTGGTAGAATTGAATCCTATACTTTAACGGAAAAATCACAAAGCTTCACTATACCATCAAATGGATTATTTAAACTTAATGCTGGTCAAACATCAGTTTACCGCGTAAATTATCCAATTGAAGTTATTCGTATATTAGCTGAAGAGGTAAAAAAAGGGTCTAATGGATTGTTGGCTAATACATCTGATAGAGTTGGACTTATTGCTGATGCAGGCAATTTATGTGTTAGTGGTGAACAAAGTACAGCAGCATTTTTGGAACTTGCTCAATCATTCGTAAATGAAGATAATTACTTGTAAGTTATTGAACGAAACTAGTAACATAGATGTATTAATAATAATAATAATCTTATTTATACTAGCTATAATAATATTAATCATATGAACATCTCTTATTATTTATTTTTATATTGTTATTTTTATATTATTATCATAATTCTTATTATAGCGTATGGTCACAATTAAGTACCCATCTTAGCAACATCCTTAGTGTTTGGTATCAACAACCTGAAGAAGTGAAAAACGGATTGAAATCTTTACGAAGAGCATTATTTGCACCAGTAGCTCATAGATTAGGTTGGGAATTCCATGAAAGTGACGATTATTTAACAAATATTTTACGTGTACTTGCCTTAACTAATGCTGGACGATCAAATGACATGAACACTGTGAATGAAGCTAAAATACGATTCCATAAGTTTGTTGCTGGTGATATCAACGCTCTACATCCCAATCTTCGTGGTCCAGTTTACGGCATTGTATTAGCCAATGCTAACAATGTTGAAGAAGAAGCTGCTATTTGGGAAAAAATTTTACAAATGTACCACAATGAATCTTTACCTACCGATCAACGTCTTATTGCATTAAATGCTTTGGGTGGTGCTAAAAGCGAATCTTTAATATCTAGATATTTACTTATGAGTTTGGATGAAAAAGAAGTGCGTGGACAGGATACCATTTATGTGTTTGGGTCGTAAGTTATTAAGTTTATAAATTTTTTATTCTTTATATTATTTAAAAAGTAATAGTAACACTTATTTATATCTACACATATTTCTATTTATTATTATTATTAAAGATTGGCTGCAAATCCAGATGCTCGTTTATTATTCTGGCAATTTTTCTCTCAAAATTATGATTTATTACACTCAAAATTCTCTAGATCTCTTAGTTTGTTTGGTGCTGCCGTACGTTCTGCTGTTGGTGGATTTTCCTCTAAAGAACAGTTAGATGAAGTGGAGGCTTTCTTTGCTGATAAAAATACTAAAGAATATGCAAGACCTTTACTACAAGCTTTAGAAAGTGCCCGTGTTAATACTAAGTGGCTATTACGTTCTAAGGATAGTGTAGATCAATGGATTCAAAAGAATGCCCACCAATTTAATTAGGTTTATCGCTTCTACTTAAAAAAATATAATGCTTCACCTATTAATATGTATTAATTTAAATATTGTTATTTTCTCCTATACTTAGTATCATAAAATGTAAATACAATAAACTCTTATTTTTATTTCTAAAAAAACATAATAATACTATTTAATTACTAATTAACAAAAAAATACATATTAAAAAATACACAATAATAAACATATGATTATTGATGGTATGAAATCATGCTATTCGTATCTAATTTTATCATATTTTTATTAGGTATATTTCCATTAAAAATTATATGGGTATTTATAAAAGAAAATAAAAAATGGTAAACCGACGTTATTTAGATATTACAAGAATAGTAGAAATATTAAAGCTTTATTACATTCTAAAATTATATTTTCAATTTTTCATTATTATTTTATCCATTTGAAATGTAGTATGATCTATAATCAACCAAGCATAGCCTTTGCAGAAGTATACAAGCGAGTGATAAATGGAGGAACTAATGGATGAGCAGTTGGTGGTAGTAGCACACGATCAAGGTACATACGCAGGTCAACAAGAATTTGAAGCGGGTTTGATGATGAACGATGGCGATGGCGTAAGAATTGAACATATACTAATATTTGACCCAATCGTAACCTAAGAGAGTTATCATAAATTTGTATTTAGATCAGTTAACTATTTCTCTTTTATCCTTCCCTTTTTTTTATATAAATAAATAAGAAAATATAATTTACCTAAATATTCCCAATAGAATACGTGGCAATATAATTTCAACTTCCGTAGACGTAGCAAATTTTATGGCGGGTGCATGATATGTATCGGTCCAAGATTTAATCTTTTGTTGTGTTTTAACCTGCCAAGTTACTGGTGCATTTGTACCAGTGGGTACTCTAGGAGTAGGAAATACTGTTGGAATAATGTGGGATCGAATGTAACCAAGGGCATGGAATATAGAATACGTCGCTAATTATAAATGATAATAATAACATTGTAATAGAAATAAAAATTAATGTATTATTAAAAATTAAATATTATATGATATTTCTATTACTGCATACCATATGGAATAAGAGTTACTATAAATTAAATACACAAAACGTATTATAAGTTAGATATATGAAATCAATACAAAATGTGTATTATATATATATTACCTTCAATAGGATTAGAGTAAAACCAATAGGTTGCTAGCATAAAATAGTGAAAATTTTCATCCATTAATATTCTTTGACGATAAGCAGGGTCTAATTTAGGCATCTACATAATATACAAGAGAAGGTAAGTTAGTGTATGTTATGACATTTATTGGTAGATAGATTTGGTTATCCTTTCTTCTTCTTATTAACTTACTCCATGGGTTTTGTAAGTAACAATACCATACGAAATAATGGCACCCAAGTACGCAATTTTGTAAGGTTTAGGGTTTCCAGTAAAATTGGTAGCAGTAAAAACATAGAAAAGAAGGCCAAGAATGTTGTAAGGCAATCCATACGATTGTGCCATAAACATAAATACACCAGAAGAAATCATAGATATTAATTGAGTAATCTTGAAAGATAAAGCATAGGAAATAAATCCAAGAATTACTAATACGTGTCCTACAAACCAGGCAAACTGTAAAGTCTATTTAAAAAAAGAAAAATTATTCAATAAAAATTTTTATAAACAATGATATATAAATAAACAAATCCCTATTTTGAATATATAAAATATTCCTTATAAATGTAACTTACTTGTACAAGTTGTATTATTCGTCCATTTAAAGATGATGGTGGCATAATTATATTTGAAAAAAAAATTGAAAGAAAAAAAATATTTTTTTTTTTTCAAAATTTATGATTTTTAAAAACTTAAAACCCCGTTTTTTGCGCTGAATTTTAATAAAGCACTTTTCTCCCAAACTATTTTCTTTCTTTTCACTAAAATTTTTTAAAAACGTCAAACATGCTTGTAAAACTTAAAGCTATAACAACTGATTCATTACAAAAATACATTAGAAAGTATCCATATGCAATTAGCAAGCAAGTAGCATTTACTTTAAAAGCATATCAATGGACTAATACACCTAAAAATCTAAATTCTGAGGAAGATTTTCGAACTACATTTATTGTAACTAAAAAAGCTGTTAGTAAATCAGCGTGTATTAGAGATAGATGCAAAAGACGAGTAAGAGATGCAGTAAGACAAGTATTTACGACACAAGCACCTAAGGGTAGACCATATTTAAATATATATAATCGGGATAGGAATAACACAAGAAATTAGTATTAATTAATATTTATAAATGTTTTCTATTAAATATTAAATCATTTTAGGCTTTGATTATATACTTTTTGTTTATGCACCTGCATATAACATGGATTGGAAAGAATTATATAAAAGTGTGGAGGATGCAGTAAAGATAACACAAAATGTTAAAATGAAAAAGTCAAAATAGGGCTACTACTTTTTTTAATGAGTTATATAAGTATCATAATTTTAATTAATAATACTAAGCATAACATATCATAGTATAACTAAATGAAACTTATATATATATAAATATAACAGCCATTCATCAGCAATAGGTAGCATATTTTACATTATGCTATAGTTCAACAATCATATATATACATATATATCTGCCATTTTACCAATAACCAATGTATAATAATATAATATTAATAAAATTATTTTGAAAATAGTACAAATATACAAAGATACTATAAGAAATTAAAAATTAAAAAATAATGTAGTATAAGTTTAGATGTAAAGAAATATTTTCAAACATAAAAAGGTTATACTGTTATTTTTTATGTTGAAAAAAATAGACTCCGCCCTTAGTCTTTTTTTAAAAAGGTGCAATTTTTTTTCCTTTTTTTTTTCACCCTCTTTTTACTTTTTCCATTATATTTTTAAATAATAATAATAGTAATAATAAATATAGATATATATTTTTATATAGATATATAGATATATATAAATTCAGCCTATAATATTTTAATATAAATATATAATTTTGTTCATGGCAGCAAGTGGATCGTCATCATCAAAAATACCTGAAAAATGGACATCAACGCGATCACTTTCTGAATTTTTATGGCAATCTCCTTTATTATTCCAATGTAAATTAAATGATTCAGCCAAACAATATATTTTAAGGCAATGTTTTGAAGCTTTATGGGGATATAGTAACAAAAGCATGCAACAATATTTTTTTGAAAATGAAGAAGATTGCCAGCAGTGTATAACTCAGTTAATATCGGTTAGCAATGAAAAAGTACAATATATGAGTGTGGATAGCTCATCTTTACATGGTAATGGGCTCGTACCTCAACAAGATTTATCTACACAGCGTGGAAGACAATGTGGTCATGTTTTTAGAAAAGGAGAACCAGTTTATCGTTGCAGGTAATATATATATATATATATGTGTATACATATATACATATATATAAGTTGAAAGGAATTAATAATAATAACTTCAATAAAAAAAAATAAAAAAAAGGTTATTGGTTACTTTTTTTATTTCTCAAAAAAAAAAAAAAAAATACGGGGAAAACGATTACGTTGACTAAATAAATATTAACTTTTCTAAACTTTATGTATACGTATATATATATATTACTATGTTACATTACATTGCATTATATTGTCTTATATTTGTGTATTTTTGACTAGGAATTGTGGTTTAGATGAAACGTGTGTCTTCTGTTCTACTTGTTTTCACGCAACTGATCATGATGGTCATGATGTATTATTTTCAATAAGTCCTGGGTCCGGTGGCTGTTGTGATTGTGGTGATAGCGAAGCTTGGAAAATTCCTTTACAATGTAAAGTGCATGCATTAAATCATCAAGAAGAACCTGAAAAACTAACGTTTGATGAGGAACCTGAACTAGCAAAATCAATACATAAAACTATTGCTGTGATATTAGATTTTTTGTTGGATACTTTTGCCCTTGCTCCCGATGAAGTGGCATTGCCTTCAACTACAGAGGACGTTATCAAAGAAAATAAACAAGAACAAACGGTACTTAGTCGTATGGGTATAAAATCAGAAATAGATTCTAAACTAATGAATAACAACAATAGTCGTAACAGTAACAATAATAATGAAAGTAAATCATTAGGTTTGGATGATACATTAAAATTACACATGAATGAAAATTTGGATGCAAAGGTTGTTTTTGAAGAAGATGTGGATATGGATAATGAAAATGCGGATAAAATAGATGATAAAAACTTTGAATGGAATGATCTACATGATATGAATGAACTGGAAAATGATAATCCTGATGAATTATATGCATGTATTGCTTGGAATGATGAAACTCATGCTTTCTCTCATGTCTTGGAATCTATTATGTCAGCAACAGGATATGATTGGGAAAGAGCTAAAAAAATTGTTGACGTAATACACGTTCATGTACGTAAAATAAAAGTGATATAATAAAAAGAGAAAATTGGATTAAAAGAAAAATAATGTAATTATATATGCTTGTATACTTATATATATATATATATATATTATTTTAGGGACGTGAAGTTATTGCTCTATCCAATAATGTTGATGAATTAAGAAAAATTGCTGCACCATTAGCTGCTATCAATTTAGGCGTTACTATTCGACCAGCGCGGGCAACTTTTCGTGAGCAAGTATGTGGATTGTTAGTAGAATGGCTGAAAGAAATAATTTCTGGTCAAGTTAGATTTTTTTCACAAGTACCTGGTGGTGATGCTTTGATAAGAAATATATTATGTGAGGAGTTATGTTCTGAATGGGAATTAAGACTACCTCTTGCTATACTTACTACTGGATCACGAACAAATAGAAATGTGTCTGACGTTATTGATGTTGTGCAAACTGGAATTAGAGTGGGTAATGATAATGACACAACTGCTGCTCCAACAGCAACCGACGAATTTCCGCCAATTTTTAATTATACAATGGCTGCTTCTGCCTCTACCAATACAGGCAATGAAGATGTGGATATGTACGATCCTGATGGAGCCAACCAATATCAATCTCAATTTAAAGTGGACTCTCCTGCTTCAACATCTTCTAGTCCTGTAGTATATCGTAATCAATGTGATATAGCTACTATTGACTGGGATCCTGCTGCAATGGTACGTGAATACCAAAATCTTAGAGCTGAAGAAGAAGCTTTCGGCGACTCTTTAACTCCTCATTCTAAAAGTATTGCTGACGGTAAAAAACCTGTGTCTGTACCTCAAGAAACTATGTTAATGGCAAAAAATATGCAAAAAGAATTTGAAGAAAAATTACGGATAGATTATTTTATGTTATATGATTTAAAACTTTGGAAAGAAATCCGTATTTCATTAAGGGAATTATATATATCTTCTTTGGCTTCAAATCCTGCATACAAGAAAATTTTAGGTAATTATTGCTTTTATCTTTTTTTACTTTTTTAATGATATTAATGATAATAATTATAATAATAATTATATATCTATTTATTTTATATGAATTATTTAATAGGTAAACGGCTTGCAAGAAACTACGCTCGATTGGCTGAATCATTTTTATTAAAAGATCGTGAGCCTGAAAATTCTATCATTCTTTTTTCTGTACAACTTTTAACCGTGCCATCTGTCTCTGACCTTCTAGTAAATCAATATTACTTTTTTGGATTAATTTGCTCAACACTCACAGCATTCTTTTTAACAGATCATCTTGGATTATTATTGCCATCAGATCGTTCTCGACTCCCACCTAGAGTCAATTGTGAATCACGTGCATTTAGAACTCGTAGATACTTTAACGCTTTTCATGATTTACGATATATAATGAACGTCAATATGATCAAACAAGTACTTGCGGAAGACCCAATATATCTAAGACAATATATAGACTTAATTGGACTCTTTCAAGGGATGAATGCCCAAGTTTGTCAAAAAGATACACATGTTGAATACGAATCAGAAGTATGGGTGAATGCATTTAATGTTACTCTCCAATTAGCCAAATGCTGTAGACATTTTTCTGATTGCTTTGGTGCAATACCTATGGAATCCCATAAAGAGCGTGTTAATGCTGCAAAGATTTTAGTAAAAGCTTTAGCCCGTGTATTAAAAAAAATCGTGGATTGGGGCATTGAAATTGCAGGTGCAGCTAATGATGAAGTTACAGATTCAGCAACTACTACTACCAAATCAAAACCTACACCCACTGTTTATATATCAGGTCTTCAATCACAAGACCATCATACTATTTCACTACCAAATATGGCAGCGTTTGATGTAATTAAATATGATGTTTCATCACAACCCGTTTCATTCCACCATCCTCTACATTGGCTATTAGCTGGATTATTAGAACATGCTTATATTTTAACTGAAGATGTACTCAAAGAAGCTGGATGGCCAACAGACTTTTATCAAGCCATTTCCTTATTCTCTACAACAAATAATGAATCTGACTCTCATGATATGCTTCTTCCTATATTGGAATACCCCATCCGAACAATTGTATTTTCTTCCCAGATTCGTGCTGGTGTTTGGGTTAGAAATGGTTATGGTCTTCGTACACAGGTAAATTTGTTATAATTAATATTATGTATATATATATATATATACTATTTTATTTTCATATATATTAACTATTGTTATTTTTATTTTATTTCATTTTATTTTATCTTATTTTATTTCTATATATATATTAATAAATAGGCACATCATTATAGAGAAATATCTTTACGTGAAAATACTTATGATGCAGATATTTTCCTTTTGCAATTGGGACTTGCTACACTTCCTCCAAACTTATCATTGGTAACATTAATGGATCGGTTTGATTTGGTGAATTGGTTCCAAGGTGAAACAAAGCATGTGCAGTACGATAATACTCAAACAGTATTCATGGTGGAAGAAATATTAAATATTTTGATTGTATGTATGTGTGAGCATAGTAATATTATTGGAGCCACTATGCAAGACAAAATAAGGAGAGAGATTATCCACAATCTTTGCCTTGGATTATCATCTTATTCTGAACTTACTAAACGAATTCCTGAAAGACTTACCGAACATCATGAATTTGACCGTATCCTATCAACAGTTGCAAACTTTAAAGCACCAGATGGAATACATGATCATGGACGTTACGAACTTAAACCAGAATGCTTTGAAGAAGTGGATACTCATTTTTGGCACTATAGCCGCAACAATCGTGAAGAAGCTGAAAATATTCTTAAAGCAAGATGGAAAAAAGAAAATTCTAATAAATCTGATGATGAATTCTTTGTTATACCGAAAGTAAATACAATTGCATCGGGTCCTTTCAAATATTTGGGAACTATTTTACATACACCAGTGATTGTTCAAATGTTAAGCTATGCCCTTTGGAACGTTAAAATAAGCAAAAACCATAATAGTGATACCATTCTTGATCAAACCTTACATATAATCATTTTAGCACTTATTGATAAAAACCACAACACATCAAAAGAAGAAGGGTTCTATAGGCATTCATTTGAACAACTTTATTCATTTAAAGAAGAAGAAGTAACCAAAGAAATGTCCTTATTTAATGTTATGACATTACTTCGTGAAGATGATCAGTTTAAAGAAGCCCATGGACGGCTTGATTGGATATTTAACAAATTTGAAAACGATGGATTTGATATGACCCGTGAATCTGTTCAACAATGGCGTAAAAGTAGTAGTACTATGCAGCAAGAATTAGCTTCACAATCTTCTACTGATAACAAATCCGAATTATCTGAATATGAAAAAAAGAAACAAGCTGCTCGTGAGCGGCAGTTAAAAATAATGGCCCAGTTTGCTCAGGCACAATCACAATTTATGGAACAAAATGAAGGATTATATGATGAAGAAGGAGAAGATATGGATGATCAAGATGTACCATTAGAACAAGAGATTACCGAAAATGATAAAAACATAGTCCAAAGACTCTGTTCTTATCCCGTTGGTACTTGTATTGTTTGTCAAGAAGATGTTCATGAAAAATCTTCTCCATACGGATTATTAGGATTGCTGCAAACATCAAATATTCTTCGCGAAGTACCAATGGAAAATGAAAAGATATTTAGCGACATATTAAAAATGGGCCCCAATCTTGATGTTGAATGGGAAGATCAACAGTTACTTACTGATAATAATACACCTATATCAGGTTTCCCGTCTCAGCTCCATAAAACGGGTTTGTATGCTTCTTCTTGCGGTCACTTAATGCATATCAAATGTTTTGATGTTTATTGTTCATCAATTGATTCACGTCATTCAGCTCAGTTAACACGAAATCATCCTGAAAACCGTAGTAGAAAAGAATTCATGTGTCCACTTTGCAAATCACTTGGAAATACACTTCTACCTCTATTTTGGAAAGGAAAAAAAGAGTCTTCTGTTGGACCATTTGTCAATACTAATGAATCAAGTTATGAAAACTTTATACAATCTGGCGGTTATAATCATATACAAACATTAAAACAACTGATTGGGCTAATTCGACCATCGTTTTATCAAGGAAGGCGTAGCAGTGGAGCTAGTAAACTTAAAGAAACTCTTGCTACATGGCTTAGTGGAGAAGATAGATCTAATCGGCGAAGCACGCTTAACTTTTCAGCATCAACGCCATCTCCTTTAGACCCATCATCGCCATCTTCCTCATCTTCTACAGCTCAACAACTTAATCAACACAATGGACCAACATTATCACCTTCACAATCTACGATTACATCATCATCATCATCATCTCTTACTGGTTTATCTAGTTTATTTGATGCCGATATTATGCATAGCTCAGTGTCAAATAATGTCGGTGCCATTAAAAGATCATATACTAGATTAATGGATATACTTTCAATCATACATCAGGAATTATGTGGTGATGATACAATTAAAGATTTATCTGTAGCAGCTAAAAATATAGACCTTTTATGGGGGTTATTAGGATATACAATTAATGGAGTGGAAATTGCAACACGTGGAAATTCTAATACACGTATAATCGCTGATGTAATGGCAGAAAACGAATGTACTGGCACACTATTTGATCAAATTCCAACTCAAACACAAATGCTATTACGTATATTAGGTGATACAGTGGTAGCTTATACATCTCTAATGGGACAACCTGAACAGCCTGCAACATCATCTACGTCATTAACTTTAACTAAAGTTCATATGTTGGCAATTGGGCGTATGAAACAAATATTTACGGATGCACCTGTTGATGATATCTCTACTTTTGTTATGCCTGGTTTAGCAAGTCACCAAGGACAAGATAGGCTAACCATGTATGAAAATATGCCATTGATTGAAGATGATCCATTTATGATATTAGTCGAATTAGCTTTACACATGACTCCTACTACCCAGGTCGATATATATCCTTTGATACGAGTATTATTCTTAGCAGAAATCACAAAATCAGTAGTAGGTATTATAGAAAATGGAAAACTTTATAAAAATGATAATGAATTACACCTACCACAACCTGTAAGTGACCAAGAACAATCAGCAATGAAATCATTTGTCAATTTAATAGTGGACTATCTTAATATGCCATCAGAATCATTACCTAGAAATAACGGAACTACTACTGATGATATCGATAACGCTGATATGGCTAAACTATCTAGATTAGTTCAAGGGTTTGTATTACCATTTTTAAGAAGAACACTACTTTTAATGATCACAAGATTTGGGTATATTGTTTCACCTTCAGAATCTATGGATGATAATACAATGGCAGAAGATGAAGATTCAGTATTAATTAATAATGAAAGTGAACTGGATCGCCTCTTACAGTTATTACATTTACCAAACTGGATTGATGTATTAACAAGTGTGGGTAATAACGACAACAATAATATAAATAAAGAACAAGCAAAATTGGTACAAAACTGGTGTTATCAACATGTACGTGAAATGAAAAAAAGAAAACAACTTCGAGAAATTGCTAATGTTGCGGCATCGTCTATATCAGCTATAACAAAAAGCCCTATGGAATCTGTAAAATCTTCAGATCAGGACAAAATAGTTCTTGATTTACCAATCCCACTTTCTTTAGTTCCACTTCCTTTACGACTAGATCGTCTCTTTGATGAAAGTTTACAACGTATTTGTCAAAAATGTGGAACTGTACCAACCGATCCTGCATTATGTTTATTCTGTGGAACATTTGTTTGCTGTCAAAGTTTCTGTTGTTCCGAAGATGAAGAAGGTGAATGCAATCTACATACATTAGAGTAAGTTAAAAAAATAATTCTCTTTATTTTATTCTTATAAAAAGATAGCTTTAATATATACAATATTATATTACATATTTTTTAAAAAGAAAATACAAATTATATTATTTTACTCTTTATAAAGCAGTATTTCTAATTTATACTGCATTATTTAACCATATTTTATTTTATTTTATTTTTATAGTTGTGGAGGTGATATTGGCATATTTTTATCAGTTAAACGGTGCGTTCTTATATTACTTCATAATGGTAATGGATGGTTTATGAATGCTCCTTATTTGGATACACATGGAGAAGTTGATCAAGGATTAAGGCGTGGTAGACCTCAATATTTAAATGCTAAACGCTATGCAGAAATTAGAAAATTATGGTTACAACACAATATACCAATCTATGTTGCTAGACAAATTGAAGCTACGTATGATATTGGTGGATGGACTACACTCTAATTTTCGGTATTCATTAAATACGATGTTTTGTTTATTTTATTTTTAATTTGTTTTTTTTATTCTTAATTTGTTTTTTTTTTAAAAAAAAATTATATATATATATATATATTATGTTTAATAATGATCATAATAAAAGATAAAAATTGAATTTGGTTTGAATAATTATTAATATTTTTAAAAACTTTATGTTAATTAGATCACAATGGCTACAAAAATAGATTGTAATAATCCTCAATAAATTGTTAATAAAAATTTACATATACAAAAATCGTTAAACTGTAGTATAAATTGATAGGTTTATCCAGATATTTATAAATTATTTATTTATCACTTTATTGTAAATAAATTTAACAATTTTTTCGATAACAATAATCATATTCATAATAAAAAGTACACACCTTATTCATACATTATATATTTACAATACCTTATTGGGATCTGAAATTTTCTTGTATTCCAACTTTTCTACTTTAACTTCATCATCTACTAACTTATAAACATATGTTACAACATTATTGCCTTGAATATCCATTAATACAAAAGATGGAACGGGTTCACTAATATATATTTAGAAATAATAATAGTAATTAATAAAATATATTAATCAACCATATAATAATAAAAATAATCTAGTATATTATCTTTATTCTACTACTCTTATTTTTTAATATATATATAATTTCTTCTCACTTACGGATTGTTTGGTATAGATGAATAAGCACCAGTTGCACTACCGGGATTGATAAAATAACGTCCATTATTTTCAAAAGCTTCAAATTGATGTGTATGGCCACTTAATAATAAGTCAACTTCCATTTGCCGAGCAGTAATATCTAATGATTCAGCATCTCCCCAAGGGATAACTTGATGTCCATGAAGTACTCCAACACGAATATTTCCAATTGTTAATACTTTAGCTTGAGGGAAAGTTTGGTTCTGAAGCATAGAGGAAAATGAAATATAAAATAAAAGAAAAGCAATATAATAAGTATAATAGCACATATATATATCGTTGTTTTATTTAAAATTTTAAACTTACTTCATCAAAATCCCCTTTTACTATAGTGATATCACCAGCAATTGTTTTTAAATATTCTAAAGTTTCTCTATCACATATATTACCAGTACATATAATTTGTTGGATTTTACCAGGAACCTAAAATATTCGATGAAGTATTGGTTTTGTTTTTGTTTTTTATTAATATATACTAACACCCTTTTATTTTTAGCCGCTAGTATATACTCTTTTATTCTTTTTATGTATTTGATGTAAAAATAATTGAAAAGATGAATTACCAAGAGTTTTTTAAACTTAAGAGGTAAATCGTATGCGCGATGAGGTATATGTAAATCGCCTAAGACAAGTACTAACTTTAATATAAAAAATTAAACATATAAATATATATATATGTATATATGTTTACATAAATAGTTGAAAATATTATAATTGTTTATTAAAAAATAAATAATAAAGTTTTTTCATATCGTATATTATATTTACTTACAACCATAATAATGAATATAAATTGTAAAAAGATATGAAAAGCAAAAGAAAGACAAAAAAAAATCGGGAGCTGAAAATTTTTAAATCTTATTTTTTTAAAAATAGTTCCTTTCCATCTTTTTAACTACTATCCTTTTTTTAAAAAAAATATATTGCGCTTTTAAAAAAATTATTTCAATGTTCTATGAAGATTATAGAAAATATCAATATGCAACAAGAAAAACAGATACCTGGTCTTGTAAAAATGGAAGAAGAAAAACGCAAGGCTATGAAACTGCGTAAACGTATGAAGAAAAAAGTTAGGAAGTATAAGCACAAACTCAAAGAAAAAGAATATAATGTAAGAAAATTTTGATAGTTATAGTTATTATTATTATTGTATAATGTATAAATATATACTATACTTTTAAAAAATTGGTTTACCATAAGCAACCTTTCTTTTTATTTTTCTTTAATGTATTTTAATTTAGAATGAGAAAAAAATATCAAATAAAAAAGAAGATATTCCTTTAGCAGCAGATCAAATGGAAATGGAACAAAAAAGCATCAATAACATTGTTGAATCTGAACAAACAACTCAAACACTGCAAGATCAAACGGAAATTGAATATTCAGCACCTACAATAGATTTATCATTTTTAAACCATTGTGGTGAGAAAACTATTCAACAATTTACTAAGGTTCTTGATCGTTTTAGTATAAACGACACTGATAGTACTAAAAATAACAAGGTATGCAATATTTTAAAAATATATATATATAGTTTAAATAAATAAAATTTTGAATGTTAAGAATAATAATTTTTCATTTAATTGTATTTATAGACAAATTTAGAAGAAGAGGAAAATAAACCATCACCATCCTCACTAACAACAGCTGATGCCACTTTATATGAAACCAACAAAACTATATCCAAAAAAAAACTAAAAAAGGAAAATCGATTTACAATGGAAGAACTGAGAGAACTAGCGTTGCAGCCACAAGTTGTAGAAGTAATAGAAATTTACAAATCATTAATAACAAAAGAAAAAAGGAATAGTAATAATAATAGATTTGACTTATAACTAAATATAATGATTTTTTTAATATAGCCATGGGATATATCAGCCACTGAACCACTATTATTAATCGATTTAAAATCATATCGAAACACGGTACAAGTTCCTGGTCATTGGCGTTCTCCAGAAAAATTTCTATTTAGCTATTATTCAGAACTTCGATCACCCTATGAATTACCTGGTATGTTTTTTTTTTTTTTTTTTTTTTTTTTTTTTTTTTTTTTTTTTTTTTTTTTTTTTTTTTTTTTTTTGAATCGTATAAATTACCATTATTAATGACTGGCTAATATATATATATATAATTTTATTTACCAATCAATGAACTGATATAATTTTTTTTTATTATTGCTAGATTTTATTAAGAATACTGGAATTATGGAATCGCGTGAAAAACTAAAGAAACAAGAAATGACGAAGAGATCAAAGACCAAAAAAAATCAAATGCGAAGACCTCGGTTGGGCAAACTTGATCTCAAATATGAAGCTCTCTATGATGCATTTTTTAAATATCAAACCAAACCTAATTTAACAGTTCATGGAGATTTGTAAGCTTTTTGCTTTTTTATTACTATTATTATTATTATTCAAAAAAAATCAGCCAAAGTCATTCACTGATAATTATATTTTTACTATTATTATTATTAATGACAGGTATGAAGAACGAAAACATATATCATCGAAGTTTAATATAAAAAAATATGGAGAATTATCTGACAAATTAAAAGAAGCATTGGGAATGACATCACCTTTAATGCCACCCCCTTGGCTTTATCAAATGCAACGATATGGCCCGCCACCAAGTTACAAACATATAAAAATTCCTGGTTTAAATTCACCCATTCCTGAAGGTGCGAAATGGGGTTATCAAAATCATGGATGGGGGAAAGTCCCTGTAGATGAAGTAAGCGTCTAATTTAATTTTAATTTCAATTTTATAATAGCCATTATCGAATAAAGTTATTAATTAATTTTTTATTTTTAATTTTATTCAATAGTTTAATAGACCACTCTATGGAAATGTATTAAACAATAGCAACCAAATGAGTGAAGAACCAGAAATGGTAATATGAGTGAATATATGGATTTACATATATAAACTAATATATACATATTCCTTTTATTTCTTTCTTTCCTTTTTTCATTTCCCCTTTCCGGTTTTTAATTATTTTTATTTTTTTCAATTATAGATACAAATTGATAGACAACTTTGGGGTGAAATAGAATGTCAAGAGACAGATGATGAGAATGATATAGAATGTGAATATAACACTACACCAGTTGATATAAACAGCCTATCGCAAGAATCAACAAGCAATGCTAATAATGATGATCATATAATAACTAAACCAATAAATATTGATGTGCAGGAAGAGCTAAATCGTAGTAAAAAACAAAAACGGACTCATACTCGCCATTTTCATGAAGAGCAACCAAAATTATATGAAATTATACCTTCCAAAAATTCAGATAATATAGCAGGGTTCTTCGGATCGCAATATCACTATGATATCGATAAACTACAAATGGATAATAACAACAGCAACAATAGCACTCTACCCGATAAAGATATAAAAATAAAAAATACAGGTTATTTATGGAATGCCACCAATGACGACGTAATAGTATCATTGGATCCAAATGATTTATCAGATGAATATGGATTAAATAAAAATGTTATACGTAATGAATATCAAAATGCACAAAAAGAACGACTACCAGCTGGAGCAGGTGAGAAGGAACTCACTAATATGTATATGGATTATGCAAAACGCCAAGCAATGAAACTCCGTCAAAAAGATGAGAAGAAAAAAGTTTTTAAATTTTAGAAAAAAAAACACCAAAAATATAGACATCAACAAAAAGCATCTACATACTAAATATCAGCAAATATATCATTAATATATACTCCTTATATGAATGTTTTATTTTTATTTTTTGCACATGATATGTTTTGTTAAGTACATTTCTTACAAATAAAATAAAATAATATTATTGATATAAAGTTGTATATTTATATGTGGTAAAAGTAAAGGTAAAAAAGGAAAAATATATATATTTCAAGTGAAATAAGTAATCTCTATTATTATTTCTTAGGAAAAAAACTTTTGAATTTATACTTAGTAAATCAATTAATATTGCTTTCTATTTTTATTTATTTTATATCATAATAATTATTATTTTTTAAATAATATAAAAAATAATAAATAATAATAATAATATAATAATAATAATAAAAATAATTATAAAAATAATAAAAGAGTAATCAAAGTTGTTACTTCAATTCAAACATTTCTTTATTTTCATTAATAAAGGGCTAATCTCCTTGAAATTTAAACTTATTAACGTTATATTTATTCCCTACCTATAGCCTAATTTTCATACCAAGATCATGAAAGTATACTGATTAATTTTAAGTTTTATGATCAAGTTAAATACCCATTTATCTTAGATAAAAGTCTAATTGTTACAATATTTTAAATGATTAATGACATAATCATTCATTATATGCTAGTCAATTTTCATAAGATGATAATGAATTTCGGCTGTTATAAATTATATGTAGAAAAATAGGTTGTCATTTGCGAGGAAAAAAAATGGTCGATAAAAATAGTTGGCGGTGCATGAATATTTTTTTATTTTTTTTAAAAAAAAATATTTGAAAAAAATAACTTTCTCTTTCTTTCCTTAAAATGATTACCCCCACCTTCAGAGTAGATCAAGACGATGACTCAGTTACTATTACTATAAATACACCATATGTTAGAGTAATTATTAATAAAATGACTTTTAATATATTAATTCTGAATCTTTAAATATATTTATTTTTAAATTATATTATTATTAAAACTACTATGTTATTTATTTTAATTTAAAGGCTCAAGATGTAGATCTTCATGTACAAGATACAGAATTTCGATTTTTTTTAAAACCTTATTTTCTCAGGTATATATTATTATTATTTAAATAGCTTAATAAATTATTCAAGATATATATATTAATAAACTTATATATCTATTCTCTATATAAAAAAGATTATATTTTCCTGGTCCTCTTATTGAAGACGATGATTCTAAAGCTTCCTATGATCCTTCTTCTGGCGAATTTATAGTGCGTGTATCAAAAGAAAATAAAGGGGAACATTTTAAAGATTTGGATTTATTGACAAAGTTGTTGGCTCGTAAAGGTGAAACTACTCAAAATAACAACACCACACCAAAAAAGCCATTAATTGAAGTCATATCTAGTCAACCAGCCAATAATAATGATAATGATAATGATAATGATAATACTTTAGACAAAAACAATGACAAATCAATTAATCCTGAATTCCAAGAAGGTAATATTACATATCTATATAGTAAATAATGGGATGGTTGTTTATCAATATAATAGCTCTTATTGAAGATAATTAATTATATTTTTACTATGGTTGTTATTATTATTATTATTTGTATAGCCATTGATTTCAATTGGGAATTACCGCAAGAGTTACCTCAAACTGATTTTTTAATTCAAACATCATATGGATTTAATAATCAATACAATGGCTATTTTACTCATGTAGAAGAAACAGCGAACGAAATCATTTCTATATCTAATCCAGAAAAATCAACTGTAGAATCGAGGCGTTTAGATCGTATCGAAAATGAAAATATTAAATTTGACGAAGATCATTATGTAATGGATTATATCAACCATGATGAAATTGATTCTCTTTTACATTATAAAACTGTATGGGCAAAGGAACTTAAAAGATCCCAAAAAGTAGCAAAAGAAAATATTGGATCAAGCAAAGGTAAAAATAAAAATAATATTAATGAAAAAACTGCTTTTTTTTTTTTTAAGTTATATATATATATATATATTTATATATTTATATTCACATATATATGTATGTTTATTCAGGTCCATTAATACAAGAAATAGGAAAAGAGATTGATACAATGAACATTGATATATCACCATTAACTATTACAGATCCTCAAGAATCAATAATTAAATTCTCAGATAAAGATCAAAATATTATGCGAAGTTTACCAAATAAAGAATGTAAGTCAAGAAAAATAATATATAAAAAGGTGAATATGTATAATAAATTGAATCCAAAAATGACTGTCTACATATTTATATATTATTTTATATTGTGTATATCTTGTATTTTAGATCTTTTGTCAAACGAAAAAATAGCGTACCTTAATATTGTTGATATATTATTTTCTTATTGCTATAACCATCGTATATGTGAAGGCGAAAATAACGTTGAGTCTGTTTGGTGTATTGGAAAAATAAGTTCTACATTGTCATGTTTAGAAGTAAATTAACAACACTGATGATAATATTGAATATATATATATATAATATTATAGAAAAGTATAATTTTATTTATTTATTTATTTATTTTCTTTTTCTTTTCTTTCCTTTCTAGCAATTCACTACTTTAAAAGAAGTAATTATAGCAAGTTATCGAAGAGCTTTAGCATATCCTTTATATAGAAATTGGAACCTATGTGAAAAAGTCCTACAAGATGTTTATATATTATTTAAACTTGGAAAAAGGGCTATTCTTAAAGCGTTTCTGGAAATGAAGGATTTATTTGATCATCATGATGTCTATTATATTTATAGTAAAATATGGTTGGATGATTATTGCATTTGGATTCAACATTCTAGGTAACATATTTATACAGACATCTATAATAATAATAACAATGGATAAAAAAATAATAAATCTTAACAACTTTTATACAATTACCTTTTCAATTCCTCTTCTTTTTTTTTTCTTATTTCAGTGATAATGTTTTACGAACATTAGCACATGAACTTCATCATTTTAAAATTAATCGTAGCGATATTGGATGGGATTTAGAAGAATTAGAAGAGGTAAAAACAAAAACTAGTAAAATAACACATTAATAAAATTACATATAAATAATTTTAAAATAAAATAAAAAAAAGAAAAATATAATTCTGACGTGATTTTTTATATATAAATATATATATAGGTTGCACGACATATGCAGCAAATGGATAATGAACAACAATGAGATCTATAATATGTTATGGGTTATATTTTATTATAAAGTATGTAAATAAATAGGACTATTTGAATATTAAAACATTAGATTTTTTAGAAAACAGAATACTGAAGAAATATTACATTGATTTAATAAAAAAAAATTGTATATTAAAAACCTCTTTTTAAAAAAATAAAAGTAATCTAATCACAGCGTTACAAAAAAAGTGGTATGATATATATATATATAAATTATTAAAGTTTTTGCTGTGAGATTTTTTTTTCTTTTCTTTTTAATTTAATGGTTGCTTTTGGGCTGAATAATAACGCCATACCATCCAAGGTTTATATTCTTCACATTCGGATAATGCATTGGTGATTTTTTCTTGAACTTCCTTTTCACGTACATTATTGGATTCAGCGATATGATGAGCAAATAAGTGATATTGTCGGTCTAATACATCTTGATTTAAATATCCCATTTCACGTTCATCTTCAAAAATAAATTGAAAATAATTAAATAAAATAAAATAAGTACATAGGTATACTTAGTTCATTCATTCATTTTATTTTATTTTATTTTAATAGTCTTACATGAATTATCACTCCATTCACCAATAGGTACTCGATAGCAAGCTTCAGTAATGTTTTCATATCCAATCATTTTTAAATAATCAATTAAAACGGAATTAATATCAATGCCATCAGTGATAGATTTAAATAAATTTTTAGTCCAATCGATGAGAGTAGTTAATTCAGGTCCTGCTGAACGAACGATTTGATCTATAAAAAAAATGTTATTTTTTTAAAAAAAATTAATACAGTAGAACATTAGATGTAAAATCGTTATTTATGTATAACTTTTTATTCATTTACCACGTTCAATTATTTCTACGTACCCACCAGGCTTTAATACACGAAACACTTGTTTTAAAAGAATACGCCAACGATCAATCGGTTGATTAATAAGCCAAACATCCCGCATCATGATATAGTCTGCTTGGTTGTCATTATATTTTTCTAAACCTGTAATACCAGAATATAAATTAGCATGAAGAAATTCAAACTTTCCAGAAGAATGAATTAAACTAGGTAGCATGGCTTCTTCGTCATCAATTCCAACTATTTTACAATTTAACTCTTGACTTAATTCCATTACCCAATTAGCTTATTTAGAAAATAAATAAAAAAGTATATATAGATATTAATAATTAAAATCATCATTATCATCACTAAAATTGTCATCGATACGTTTTATTAAAATATTAAAGATAATAACAGATAAATGAAAAATACTAACCTGTGCCACAGCTCCAGTTGATAATAAGGCTGGGGTTTGTTGGTAAAGGTATTTTATAATTTCCTCCTAAAATTTTTTTTAATAAATAATGCTATAATAAATAAATAAACAAATAAATAAATCAGTATATCCATTGTTATATTATAAAAATAATGCTTTTCTTAAAAAATATAAATAAATAATAATACAATTGCACAAACATACTTGTCGCTGTTGTCTAAATGCATAACAAATTAAAAAAGAAGTAAAGTAAAGAAAAAAGAGTTACGTCATTTCCATACTGTACTTTATTGTAAATGTGATACTATTATTATGATTATTTACCGATCATTTTCTTTGGAGCGATTATCTTGAAAAGTAAAAAGATCACGATATAATTGACGGTTTAAAGTATCTTTCTTGACCATTGTTTTAGTAGTAGTATTGTTAGGATCATTTGAATACCATTGATTGTTTTCATAATCAAGAGGATCAAATCCAATAGCTGCTGCTGCTGCATGTTTTGCATACATAATATCTCTTTCTGATAAGTTTGAATTAAACTTTATAGACGTCGTATCATTACTTTTATCTTTATCTTTTATATCCATTGTTTTTTCTGCAGCTGGTTTTGCTGTAGATGTTGTAGTAGTAGTAGCCATGGTTGGATCTAAAATTGAGGTGTATTTATTGGGTTCTATTAGCGTGGTATGGGTTGAAAAACTTGTTCTTTGTGTTGTATCAGTGTGCTGAGTAGTTATTTGACTTAGTGATCTAGTTGAATGAGCTGTCTTAATTTCTTCCTGAGGAGGTGGTGGTAAAGGTTGAGGTTGAAAAGATATAGTTTTTAGATTAATATTTTTCTTTTTTTTCTTTTTAAATAAACTTTGTGAAGGGCCCATTTTTTTTTTTTTTAAAAAAAAAAAAAAAAAAAAAAAAAAGATAAAAAAATGGCTGAAGACTGTGAGAAAAAAAGAATAATAAAGAAAAAGGAAAGAAAAAAGATTTTATTTTTCTAAAAGGGAGTAAAATGCCAAACCCTTTAGTGACGGAATTTTAATTGCCTGCATGATTCTAAATGATGAGTTTCAAAAAGTTTACATTTATTATCCTTATAAGTTAAAAAAACGAGCTCAAAAAGTTTAATTTGCTGCTATAAATGTAGTAATGATGATGATGGTGATATTGAGGTATTAATGTAATGATTTTGTAAAAAAAAATAAAAATAAAAATAAAAATAGCATATATTTATTTAATAAATTATTGCCGACGTCTTTTTGATCTTCCTCGTTGATTCCTACTATTATTTTGACTTGTTGAAGTGGAGTTTATATCTGTTAATGCTAATGTTGAAGATGTCGATGCTGAACCTTGTTGCCAATTTTCTCTACGCTCTTGTAATTTTTTTGCCATCTGAGCTTCCATATCTTGTTGAACATGAGGTATTTTGCTTAGTCCTTTTTCCAGCCGCATTTTATTGACAATATCTATAATAGTTTATATCATAAAAAAATATAAGAGGAAAAAGAACAAACATCATAATTATATATATATATATATATATAGACATACTGACATGATAAAATTATGTAAATATATTACCATGCAGGTGCTCATATTCTTCATTTTTTAAATTTGACATATTATTTCTTAAATCCTCGCATTCTTTTCCTAAAGCACTTTCCATTTCGGTAATCTACAAACATAAATGGATAAATCAATTATTATAGTTGATAAGTATATACGTTTCTTTACCTTTTATCTTCTATTTTTAATTTGTATGCAAATCTTTTTATCATTACTATGTTTTATTTTACCGCATCGATATCGCGTTGAACGCCTTGTATCATATCTAATAATAAACGCTTTTCTTTCAAACGTTGAAGTCTTTCAGCTTTTAACTCTTCTAATAAATCAGTTTTAGATTCTAAAAGCTCTGTATTTTTAATTATCTGTGCTTTACAATCAAATAATTGCTGTGTATTTTCTCTACATATAATAATAGTAATGGTAATAATAGTAATAATAATAATGATAATAACAGTAATAATAATAACATGCAAATAAGTTTCTATTTTTTTCATTCTTTCTTTATTTCTTATGTTATCTATTTATATATATATGATATTCCATTAGATACCTTAACTGTTTTAGTGAATCTAATTTTTGAGCAAAGGATCCGGCAGTTATCTCAGTACTACTGTATTTATTTATTCATTCAAAGAAAAAAGAAAGATTAAAGGTAAAGAATCAATAGTTTGTAATAATATATTAACTAGTATATATTTATATATAACATAGATAAATTACTCGACCATGGCATTAATTTTTTGTGCTGTATAAAAGAAAAAAGAAAAAAACTTCAAATATATAATTTTAGGCTTTAAAAAAATGTGACCCATTTTTGAAAAAATTATTAAACCGCCGATTTGTTTTTTTTTTTTTTTTGCACTCTTTTCCTGTCTTTATTTTTTTAACAATATAAATATAAATACAACATGTTTAAATCGCTTGGTAATAATATACTCTAAATTCGTTAATAAAACATGTATATATAAAATATATAAGATATATCGAATCCTTATTTAACAATGTATTAGGTAGTTTCAATAATATTGTATTATCACCTCTTGGACAATCGGCTCGTGGTATGGCATACAAGTTAAAAACACATTCTGGTGCCAAAAAGAGGTATATATACAAATACATTTTACTAGTCATAAAATTAATAAAAAAAATACTGCATATTTGCATATAAAGTGATATATGTATGTTATAGTGAACTGATCTCTTTTTCCTTTGCCTTTATACATACATACATACATACATATATATATATATATATATTTATATAGATTTTTCCCAACCAGTAATGGTAACTACAAAAGATGGCAAGTTGGAATTCGGCATTTAAATCAATCTTTTTCAGCTGAAAGAGTCAATCGTCTTAGTAGAATGGTCTTAGTTGATAATACCCAAAAGAAAATGTTACGAAAAGCTATGCCCTATAGTTGTTAGATATAGATATTTATAAATATATTAAAAAAAATAGATCATTATCATCATCCACACATCCCCGATCTCCTCTTTATTCTTTATTTATTTTTATTTTAGTGTGATATAATATGTATTAAAAGGAACAACATAAATAATTCTTTATTTATATATTTATTATCCAATCGTCGATATGGAAAACAAATAAAGAAGAAAAAAAATAGCATAAACATATAATTTATACATATATATCCTATTTTTTTTTTTATTGTCCTACAATAAATCCAGGTACCTGCCTAACTATTTATCTATATATTAAATAATACTTCTAAATATCTATATATCTATATACTAAATAATAATAATGAAAAATTGAACGTGCTAAATTATACACTAAAAAAAAATTATATGCCCGAAAAAAAACCAGTGTAATTTTATATGAGTGTCCTATTCTTACATCTATCCTCTCTATACTAATGACTGATTCTTATCTATACTATATCTTTTTTTCGCTGTTTTAATTAGCATGCTCAATATATAAATGTATTTTTTCAATTAATCCATTTGATAATGATATGAGAGGTTTTATAAATTGCATGTCTATCAACTTAATTAAATACCCGATAGATTCTTATTAGTTAGATTTCTGTAACTGCCGATAAAATTTATCAGTACCCTAAAATAAAAGGTTACATCAACTACGTCACAGGTATTAGAATAAAATTATATGATATACCTTTTTTGGATTTTCATCCATTTATGGTCAATCCTTCATGTCATCGTCATCATCATCTTTCTACTACATATATAACATGATGATCATTATCATTAAAGATATATATAAAATATAACGATTTTAAACATTATTTCATTTTAAAAAAATACCCATTAACTGTTAAAAAAAAAGAAAATTCTCCTATGATTTAATAACCTGATCATTATATAATAAAAAGTGGGTTCTCTTTTTTTTTTTCATCGATAGCGGAATCATTAACTTTAACCTGGGTTTCAATTTGATTAGTATATATCAAGAAGCTAATTGACATTTTTTTTTTTTTTTTTCATTCTTCTTTCTCTTTGTAATTTTTTTTATTTTCTACCTGATTTTCTATTTTCTACTACTTTTTTTTTAAAAAAAAAAACTCACAATATGGATCTTGCTATTTTCCCATCAGAAATTACTCAACTTATACTTGAACATCTTCCTATTAAAGATTTAGTTCGTATTGAACGTACATCAAAGCTATTACAGCTTTTTTGTTTAAAAGAAATTGAACGTCGCATTAAAAATAGTATGCTTGAAGAAGAATTTGATATTTTGGTAAGTAAAAAAATTTTTAAAAAAAATTGATTTTTTCTTTTTTATAGAAAATAAATAATATACTCAATTTTTTATATTTATATTTAACTTAATTTTTTTAATTTTTAATCTATTAGATTCATCTTGGACAAGTTACTGCTAAACCAACTCGATTTGATCCTATTACTAAAACTGTTCAATATACACTTCCAATGGAACCCATTACAATTAAGACCATGTATGATCATCGACGTAACATTCATTGTTCCTTATTACGTAGAAAAAGTCAAGAAGATGCATTAAAATATTTACCTGAAAGCAATTTTATGATTCCACTTGAAAAAGGTATGGCAGAAGGTCAACCTATAAATATCTCAGTGGAGGGAAAAATATGCCATATTGATGCTTGTTTAACAAGAACCTCTAATCACCCATCTTCAACATCTCCGCTCGATAATAATAAAAATAAACCTTTATCCTTGGCTCCAGTTCCTTCTTTATATTCTTTACAAGTAACAAGTATGCGGTTACCTTTATCTACCATTGCAGCTTAATTTTTTTTTATTGATATATATTTTTATAAATTGAAAAGCTGGTTCTTGCAATTTTTTTTAATTCATACTTTCATGCTCTCATTCCCTTATACCCATTTTCTCCCCTTTTTTTTGATAAAAAAAATAAATATATATTTATATAGTATTAGTTATTAAATATTAAGTATTAAATATAAGATATAAGATATATAGAATGTAAATGATTATATAGTAAAAATAAACAAATAAATAAATATAAATTGTTGTGAATAAGGTTAAAAGATTAATTTTTTCTTGATAATGATTTTTCTGCTTTGGATGATTCAATGAGAGGAGGTGGGTCTGTTACTAACACCAGCATATATGCAGAAGCTGCCTGAATAATCTATGATTTTAATAATAATAATAATAATAATAATAATAATAATAATAATAATAATATTGTATATATAGAAAAAAAAAAGAATAATAATTTTAGTCTATATTTCCTTTTATTTTATTAAATAAAACCATAGTTACATTATATATCTTCAACTTACCCCATAAGCGAGAAAATTAAATATAGGTACCAATTGAATTAATAAATAAGCAATAGCAGAAAAACCAAACAAGATATCTCTTCTTCCTTCAAACCACTTTCTTTTTTGTTTATGTGTCATACCCATTCTAGAGAAGTAAGGCTCTAATAATTCTCTCATTAAAACACGCATCCCAAGCAATCCGCGTATAATAAACCCAGTCATCCATTTAGGTAAACATAAAAAACATATACCAACTATAATTCCTTGTGTTCGTCCTAACGATTTAAACGTTGCAAATGCACCTATAAATCCAGTAAAAAAAATATATAAATATAAATAAAAAAAAAAAGATATGGAATATGAATATTAGCATGTGATAAATAAAAAATCAAAATATAGAGATAAAGTTTAAAGTTTACTATTTATGATTATTGATATTATAGTTAACCTTACCTGCAGCAGGGAAAACAAAAATACCAACGTAAGGGATCATAGATAATGCACCGAGAATAATGCCTATTCTAAACTTTTTCCAAGAACGAGATAGATAATCTTTCATATTTTGCCAAAACATGGACCTTTTTTTCATTAAAGAAAGACGATATGCATACGATGGATGCTGATGTGGATTTTGTTTTTTATCAACATAGTGCAAGGAAACCATAAATAAATTATCTAAAGGTTGTGGAGTTAAGTAACGCATAAAGAGTAACAATAAAAATGGTAAAGAACTAATAATACTATGAATGGTGTTATTAAAAAAGGATAAAGTGGTATTAATACCATGCTGTTGTTGAAGAAAGGAAGGTGAGAGCATCCAAAAAAAGAATCGAATCAAGTGAATAGGTAGCCCGACTAATATATGGGCTATTCCAATTAAAATAAAGGAAAGAATAGATAGTTGTAAAAAGATTCGCAGGTGATGCTTTTGTCGTAAGGCTGGATTTTGTAAGACTAGATGGATTCCTTGAAAAGCGTACACTATTCCAAAGTATAGCCCTTTTAGCTTTACTGGTGCCATATTATTATTTAAAAAAAACTATATATATATATGTATGTATGTATGTATGTATGTATATATGTGCCGTAAATATGTATGGATATGAAGTTGCTAATATACTAGATAGTTATAAAAAGAGATTGATATCAAATCGTTTAGAGATACATAAATTTATTTATTTATAAAAAAATTAAAAAGGAAAGAGGAACAAAAAAAAACCTTGCTACATTTTTTTTTTTTAAATTTTTGCTGATCTTAAAATTAAGCCCAAGATTTTCTTAAAAAAAATTAAAATGTAACATTAAAATAAAGATGAACATGTGAGCCAACAATTATCTTTCTCTTAAGCGTGCATATATAATGTCTATTATTTCTTGAATTATTGGTTTTTAATATGCATTTATATTATTTTTTTATATTTATTTTCACCATTTGAACTTCTATGAGTTTTATGATAACTAATTATTATCTGTAGGTTCGTAGTTACTAAAGCTAAATAAATAAGCTTAGCTATTAGCTATTCGTGTATAAAGTTGATTAATTGTGTATATACTTGAGTATACGAATGTGCTCGAAAAGAATGAAAAAGAGGTAGAGAGAAAATTGTACAGTTTTATTTTTTAAAAAAAGAGCAAAATAAAAGAAAATAGCATTGAAAGTTTACAATAATGAATACCTTTACATGCATAAATACACATATATAAAAAACTGGTTACTTTATATAAATGTATCGAATATTTCCCATATTAAAAAAATGCTTTAAAATAAATATGTAACAGTACACTATAATAAAAACATTAATAACTCTTTTAAATATTTTTGACTTTTTATAATTTGTATCATTATACAAATAAAATGATTCCATATGATTTTCTTAAAAATAATATTTAACTGAAAGTAGAGAATAAATGGTGATACGTATGTGCATTTTTGATCCCACAAAAAAGAGGCATTGACCTCCGAATTACCATTTTTAGTTCGATCAATGTATATATGCTATAAACGAGAATATGTTGCTTTTTAATTTTAAATAAATATCATGATTGGAATAATAATAATAATAATAAAATATTAATAATAATAAAAAGAGAAATTCAAATATTACTTAGTAAGAATATATAGAGACCACTAATCAAATTGGTTAGTGAAATTAAAATTAATATTAAAAATAAAAAGCATGAAATAAAAGTGATAAACGTAAATTTTATAACTCAGAATTATTTGTCCCCAGTTTTTGTCCTAATTTTTTAAAAATCCATTTTTTTCTTTTTTTCTCTTTTCTACTTTCTTTCTTCTCTTTTCTTTTAAATAAAGCATTTATTTTTCTTATTCAATGACATTAGAAACTGAATCAATACCACCACCTAGAGTTTCTTCATTTCAAAGATTAAGGGAAAAAATAGCCAAAAATCCTTCTGAACGACTCGAACCAAAAGACTGGCCACGACCAAAAAATGCTGAACAACTGATAAAACACTCTATTAAAGGAGGAGCAAGTAAATAATAAATATTAAAATAAATAATAGTGTATAGTAGATAGTTTTTTTATTTGTTATTATTTAACAATACTTTTTTTTTTTTTAAAAAAAAAAGGATCCTTTTTATTGGCTTTTGGGGTTCGTGCTGGTGTTAACTTTTGTCTTTATCTTTTAAAGGTGATGCGTAAAAGGTAAGAAGTATATTTATATTGATATATATATATATATATAATGAGTGGATATATTTATACGATGTATTTTTAATTCGTATTCCTTCTCCTTTTTGTTTAGAGCACCTCTATCAAATATTTTAGCAGCTTCTTTTCAAAACTTGGATTCATTTCGATTTGGCTGCATGTTTGGATCCTTTTCTTTACTATGGAAACTAGTGAATAATGGGATGCGTATTTACCGTGGAAAAGATGATAGACTTAATGGCTTAGTAGGTGGAGCTGTGGCTGGATTAAGTATATTGTTTGAAAAAAAAGAAAGAAGAGTAGATATTGCTCAACAAATGTTTGTTAGGTAAAAAAAAAAAAAAAAAAAAAAAAACGATGTGTACGTATATAATTTACAAGGTTTAATGATCTACTTTTTACTAATTTTTAAACATATTTATTTTTTAATTTTTTTTTAAAAAAAACAGAGCCCTTCAAGCGGTTTATAATGCTGGAAAAGCAAGAGATATATTTTATTTTAAAAATGGAGATGCACTACTTTTTGGATTGACATGTGCACAAGTGATGTACGGGTACACGGTAAAGTGATCAACTATAATGAGAATATCTTTTAGTAATCAATTTATGTATAAATATATATTTATATATTTCTCACTTTTTATTTTTTTTTAAATTTTTAATTTATATATTTATATATATTTAATAGATGCAACCTGATACACTACCTCCAGATTTTTATTCATTTATGATCAAAGCAGCTAGATGTCCAAAGGAGGCTTTACAATTAAATGCAAAAAATGTTCGCGGTTTACCTATTTCACCATCAGATGCATTAGAAACAATAAAAAAATATAAACCAACACCAAACGCAATAGCAGTGGCATCAACCATCACAGCTTATCCAACAGCAACTCCATGGTAATTATTATTATTATTATTATTGATTATAAATATATAAAATAATATAAATGTTAATATTATTATTACTATTATCATTGTTATTATTATAGTGAAACTCTTCATCCATGGTTAGATAGTTGTAATGCAACGGGAGTTGAAAGATTTAGCAAAGTGTTTAAGAGTATGTTACCAGTTTATGGTACTCTTCATTTTGTGCCCATGCTGCTTTTAAGAACAAAGCATTTAAAAAAAGAGTAAGTGCATATAAAACTATATAGATTATTTTTATTTAATTTTATTTTATTTTTTAAAAAAAAAGGTTAAACGAAGTAATATATTAACTTTTTTTCCCTTAATATTCTTCTTTTTATCATTACAATTACTATTAAAAAATGTACTAGTCCCGTGGGCATGTTTTCTAAAACTACCATGGCAACTTTAAAATCAGGTGCCTTTTTAGCCTTATTTGTTAGTTTATATCAATATCAAGTATGTATGCATCGTAATCTAATTGATATTGGATGGATTAATTTCAATCACAAGTATCTTTATTATATCTTTGGCTTTATCTGTTCTTACACCTCTATCTTTTTGGAAGATAAAAAAAGACGTAGTGAATTGGCTCTCTACGTATTACCTAAGGCAGTCCAAAGCTTTTACCAAATTTTATATCAAAAAAACCTCATGATTAAAATTAAACATTTTGAAGTCATAATGACCTCGGTGGCTATGGGAATCATCATGTCATTTTATCAAGAAGAACCCGATGTATTATCGTCATTTGTCAGAAAAATCTTGTATCAATTTATTCAAAAGAATTAAATTCTTAGAAATGTAGACCTTTATTTTAAAAAACTTATGTATATGACACAACTCATTTATACCTCTGATATAAAATTATTTAATTATTCATTATTATTTATTTATGACTATGAATCAATTTTTTTTTTTTTCACTCTTTTAATGCATGTGCATTCTTTTTTGCCAATTTATTTTAAAAATGATTTACTCTACTTTTTTTATGTGTGGCTAATTAAATTAAAATAATAAATATGAATATGATTACTTTTTACAATTTTTAAAAATTATTTTCTGACTCCGCTCTTATTTTATAATCAATTTTTTTTCCCTTTCTTACTCTTCTCTCTTTCTTTCTTTATTCTCTACTCTTACATTATTTTTTTTTATTCATATTTTTAATTAAATATTCTTTTACTTTTTTACATGGATAAGTTTATCAATGCTTTTTCACGTTCACAATATAAAAAAGACGAAGAAGGGCGTAGTTATCAATTTGCAAAACGCTTATCTACCACCACCGCCACCTCTATATCTTCACCCTACTCAGCAGCTACAACAAAGAATAGTATACCAGGCCCTACTTTAACTTCATCTTACTTATCAGTAATAGAGTTAGATATTTATAATAAATGGTGGGAAGGATTAGATCCTTTTGGTTTAGGGGTTGCTCATGAAGAAGCTGTTCATCCGTTTTTAGAAAGTAGCGGGTTAGAAATAAATATACTTCAGCAGGTAATTATATATGAGTATATGTATATATAAAATAATAAAATAATAACATTGTAATAAGATTTAGTTTATTAATTTATATATATATAGATATTTGATCTTTATAGCGGTGAAATACGATACACAGAAGAGCAATTTTTCGCTATCCTTCGTTTAATTGCTCATATTCAAAATGGAAGAAGAATGAATCGTGACCTTGTAGCTTTAGGAGGTAATATTATATATATATATATAATTAATGATTAAATAACAATTAAATGATTATAGGTATAAACAATATGGTATTCATTTTATTTCTTTCTTATTTTATTTCTTACTATAGCTCCATTACCACAGTTTAGTCACGATTCAGTAGATCCTTTAATACCTCAAACAAATACCAATCAACCTATTAACAATGCCACAGATGTCAAATATACCAAAACGAATAGTAATAGTAATAACAATAGAAATTCATGGTGGGGTCAAACGTTACAACAGAGTAATACTAATTATAATCATACACCACCTAGCAATAATAATTCAATTATACCAACAAATATGACTACGCCATCTCAAGATAGTCTTACTTGTAATAAATCTAATCATCCACATCGACATTCATATGCTGATTCCACGTTGTCAAAGTCTACTTTTGTATCCCCAGCAATACAAACTCCGAATATTAATTCTACTAATATGAATAACTCTGGTCCTAGCCCTGTACATAATCATCATAATAATATACTTGCATCATCAACAACAAATATATCACCTCATTTTAATAAGAATAATAAGAATAATTCGTCATTAGCCAATAATATAAATAATCTTGAATGGGCAGAACAAGCACTTTCTAATACAACACCACTACCACCATCAACATCAACTTCATTGCTAAACAGCCAACAAAATAAATTAAATATATCCTCCCCAAAAATAACAACAAATAAGGGTATTTATACACATTCACGTTCACGTTCTGTCCCTTTTGCAGCCCCATCCACTTCTATAAATGATTTTATTTTTGATACGGTTACTTCTACTCAAACAAAACATGATCAACAACAACAGCAGCAACAGCGACCCCCCTTAATGCCAAGTAGATCGTCTATTGATAGTGCTTCCTTTCATCGCCTTATGCAGCAACAAGAGCAACAAAATCTCGATTATGGGCAATCATTGCTCTTAACACAAAAATTTGTACCATTAGCAAGTACAATAAAGTCAACCAATCCGTTTGAAGATGATGATAACGACGACGATGAAGAAGAGGATGAAGAAAAAGAGGAAGAAAAGGAAGAAAATATAAAGGAAAGAAATAATGATCATTACCATCATCATCAAGAAGGCAATATGAATAATAATAATAATACGTATAATAATGGAATACATACAAATCAACAACAATCATTGCAACCCGATCTAACGCA
Source organism: Cunninghamella blakesleeana (assembly GCA_017871115.1). Lineage (NCBI taxonomy): Eukaryota > Fungi > Mucoromycota > Mucoromycetes > Mucorales > Cunninghamellaceae > Cunninghamella > Cunninghamella blakesleeana. Next base: position 1,979,308 of record JAFCIZ010000002.1, on the reverse strand, counting down.
GCCTCTTCATCAGCAATTCTTAAAGAGCCCATTTGAAGATAGTGATAACGAAGAAAACAGTGATAGTGAAAATGAACATCATGAATTTTTGCACCATACTGCTGCTATCACCTCAACTACAAGTAAAGCATCAACCCCTATTACTTCAAACAATATTAACCATAATAACAATATGTCTTTATTGGATAGCGATGATTTAGATTTTAATATACTAAGTATAAATAATAAACCAAATAGTCAACATGCTTTACCGCCTCCCGTACCAGCTCAATCCACCAAACCACCTTTTCCACGTAATTCTCGGCATCAAACACTTAAACGGAGTCAAAGTCAATATAATGGACATACTCATAGTCATCCTCATAAACAGCATCCTTTCATGACCCAAGGGGAATTTTTACTTGCTACGTCTACAAGTTCTCATTCTATTGAATTTCCTGTTGATCCTTTTCCATCTTTATCAACATCATCCAATACAAATTCAAATTCAATTCATAGAGATAATTTTCATTCTAATTCTACTACAAATAACCAATTGTTTAGACACCGTTCTACAAGTTCTGTTTCAAGACGCTAATATATATTTACTGTTACATTCATAATCATTATTATCATTTTTTTAAAAAAAATAAAATAAAATAAAATCATTACACATTGTAAAATAATTACCACTCATCTGATTATTTTCTTCTAATATAATAATTATTTTTACTCTTTATCTTTTATTTTACTATTTAATATTATTATCAAAAGAACAATAATCAATATATAATAATAAAAACATCAGTAATTACCTTATTCATTACCAATAATTTTAATAAAAGCTACAATTTTTGAACAGGTGCATAAATTTAGCGGCAAATAAATACTAAACCCTTTTATATCCAAACAATTAAAATCCATAAAAAGTGAAATATAATATAATAGGGATAGTATATAATAAATAAATAACAACAAATAATATACTAAAATAAAATAAAATAGGGAAAGAGAGAGATGTGTGTTATTTATAAAGTTATATATATATATAATGTTACTATACAACATTATTATTCTTTACCTGTCCTGCAAGCAAGATTGATCCCAACTATACATAGTATAATGAAGAAGGTTCATCCTAATGTGCGCTGAATATCTTCCTTCATTACCACCATTACTTCTACTATCTCCCATGCGATGAAATTATTAATATAATACGAAAAAAAAATTGAAAAATTAAGAAACCAATTTTCATTATATTTAATTAAAATCGAACTTTATAAACTATCATTAAATAATAATCCATATAAAAAAGGGCAAATACAATCTTAAGATAACAACTTAATAATAGTAATTCAAAAGGAATTAAATTTATTCTATCCAATATAGAATACTAGCTTTTGTCCAGTAATGATAGGTGTATACCTTCTTTTTATTAGCCATAAAGAGAAATATTTATTAAAATATAGAAATAAAAATAAAAGCTTTAAATTACCACAAAAGGTGAAATATATGTATTTAAAGGTATAAAATTTAACCAGCTCTTCTCTTCTCTCTCTTTTTTTTTTTTTTTTTTTTTTTTGAGGGATATTTAAATGTTTATTAATACTATTTTGTGCAGTGATATTGAATTAAAAAGGAGGAGTAAAGTTGGTAAATTCTCATTATTTTCAAGCTGATTAAATTAAATCTTCTACTTCCAAACGCAACAGTAATTTAATCGAGTCGCAAACCATGCGTATTTTAACTGATTTACTTATTTATTTTTATTACAGGAGTAAGCTATTGGTACAATAATAAATTGTTCAACATCAGAAAGATCATATTTAAGATGTTTCCAGTCATATCAAACTTCAATTTCATAGCTATTAAATGCTCTCTTAAGATAGTAAGTTTTTGAATATAATATTCACAAATATGTATTTCAACATTAGTCAAAAAAAAAAAAAAAAAAAAGATCTTGGGATAAATATTTAAGATTTATATTACAAGTTGATTTAAGTGTTTAGTATTCTTGTTAATGACTTAGATAACATTCTTGTCGAATGATTATTTTTTAAATATTAAATATTCTTGTGAAGATATAAAGTATAGTATAACATTATAATAAGAAATTTCACAATGAGTGCAATTAAAGCTTTTGGAATTAATGGAATTCATTTCGTTAAGCTGCCTGGTGTTGCTTATATTATTATATATTTGCAAAATAAAAGTTTAGATTGAAAAGATTAAATTAAATATTGAAATACTAGTTAAATCTAAAAAACCTTCCTCCACAAATGGTGACGGCTGAAAATTCGACTGTTTGCGGCGGAATTTAATTTAATACGCGATTTTAAAAAACTAAGAATTTTTTTTTAAAAGTTTCGCTCATTTTTTTTTCTCTCTTCTCTCCCGTACTTTTTTTCTTTAATCAAACAATTTTTTTTGTTTTTGTTTTTATTCTATTATGGCGTTTTCTTTTGGGCAAACAACATCAGCACCATTTTCAACTCCATCAACCTCGGCACCATTTTCATTAGGAGCGCCACCAGCAACTGCTAATAATACTGGTTCAACATCTACACTTTTTGGAACACCCTCATCAGCAGCACCAACCACGGCAACATTGGGAGGAGGATTTGGAGGATTTGGAACAAAGCCAGTAGCCAATAATACTTTTGGTACTAATTCTACAACAAATACAAATACTTTTGGTTCAAATCCTACCACAACAAATACTTTTGGAGCTAATCCTACAAATACTTTTGGAACTAATCCTACATCAACTCCTTTTGGTTCAATTGCAACATCAAATCAAAACTTATTTGCAGCAAAACCTGCAACTACTACTAATTTATTTAATACACAAAATAATAAACCATTGGGTTCTTTTGGTCTTGGTGGAGGTCTTACAACAGCTATTGGGTCTAATTTACAAGGTGACAACAACAACAATAATAATAATAATTATAATAATAAAGATAAAACAAAGTAAAAATGATATAAAATATAAAAATGAATTTTTTTTGACCATTATATATCTATATATATCTATATATATCTATATATTTATTTATATATTGAAAAACATAGGTATGAATAATATGACACCACAACAACGTGATAAAATGATTTGGGATTTATTGGCACAAAAAGAGTTGGAAGAAAGACAAAAAAAGGGATCATTGGCTCTTAGTGAAATGTCACCAGAAAATATATGGCAAGCTTTAGCATTAATGAAATCATGGTGGGATCCTCAATCACCGAATTGTAAATTCAAAACTTATTTTTATAATATGGTGGCTCCACAAGAAGTTCATTTATACCAAAGACCTCCAAATCAAGACCAAAAAGCTTGGGACGATGCACAAAAAAAGAACCCAGATCCTTCTTGGTAAAATAAATAAAAAGATTAAAATGCTAGTCTATATATATAGATGTGTATATGTAATATAGTTGAATTAAATTTATTTTTTTATTATGTTTTACTTATTTTTATTTTTATTATTATATATATAGTATGGTGCCAGTATTAGCGGTTGGATTTACTGATATAGAAAAAAGAATGGAAATTCAAAAGTTAACATCTGAAGCGCATAAAGCCAAATTAGCTGAATTAGATCAAAGGATGAAAAAAATACAGTTAACTAATATACGAGAAAATGCCATGAGATTAATGGAAGCTAAACGTCAATATATGGAATTAACTCAACGTGTTATAAAGGTATTAATAATAATAATGTGACGATGATGAGTAAGAACACATAAGAGATAGGATTTTATATAGTATTTTATATAACATATACATATGTGTCTATTTTTTTTTCTTCTTTTTTCTTTTTATTACTATCCAACTAGTTCCTTAAACATACCCAAGTTTTACGCCATAAAGGATTATCCATTACACATGAAGAAGAAGTCATGCGTACAAGTTTTGAAACCATTCAAGATCAATTACAACGATCCGAACAAATCCGTGGTACATTCAGTCAGATGTGGGCACAATTACAACTTATTAAAGAATCAGGGAGAAAATATGGTAGTATTGACGGTGTAGATGAATGGGATTCAGTAAGTTCGTCACATGTCGAAGAAATTACGAAGGTAAAATAATAATTACAAAGAATAGGAATAGAAACTGAAAAAAAAAAAAAAAAAAAATGCAAAAAATAACAATTTCCACTTTATTTTTTTTTAAATTTTTTATATCGTCTCTTATTAATTTAGATTCTTAATGAACAACAGCGAGGTATCCAACATATTATTGACGTTATTCAAAAAGATCTAAAACAAGTAGATACAATACAACAAAACCTTCATCATCAACAAAATAATCATTCACGATATCTCTAAATGATCATTCCTTTATTCATTGTATTTTACAATATTTATATATATATATATATATATAAATGCATATACAATTGCTTTTTTTATAATTATTATTAATTCTTATTCGTATACATTAAAGAATAATGGCACCAATTTATCATCATATATATAATAAAAATAATTATCAGCAAAGTTTCATCATTTTATTCGACATTATTACTCTTTATATTTATTTTTTATAACAAATAATCTATTCACAAAAAAATACTACAGTTTTAAATAATATAGTAATTATAATAATAATAATAATAATAATAACAAAAAATGAATATAAAAATATTGATATTTGAAGGATAAAAAAGAATGTATGATGTTTTGTTTGTTGTATATATATATATATATATTATTGTGTCTATTTTCCTAATCTCTTTCTAAGGGCTCTAGTACGTTTTCTTAATTTTTTATGTTTATGCTTATTCATTTTTAAACGTCTTTTTCTAAGTGTACTAGTGAGTTCCATACTTTCTTCTACTAATAATGGGGATTGAATAATTTTTGGTAAAGTAGGTGCAGGTGGAACTGAAAAAGGTTGAAGCGTAGAAAGATGTTCGGTTATTATATCAGCGTTGGATATTTTGGCTATTGATATATAAATAATATAAACAATATTATAAATATATATATATATATATATATAGTAAAAAAATAAAAAGCGAGCGTATTACATATATATCAGTATATCAGTATATTATATATATATATATATATATTTGTTGACAATATTGACTTACGTTGTAATGACCATGGAAAAGAAGTAGTAGGTTGATTATGTGGAATAGAAGGTATGGTTGCCCATCGTAAGGACAATGTATGTGGATTTACTCGTGTTGTTCGTAAAGGTGAAGTTAAAATTGAAGAATGAGAAATCACTCGTTGAATACTTTTTCCAAATAACATTTTTTTCTATATATATATATATATATATATCTTATATTATTATTTATAATAAGAAAAAAAAAGTGTGTCCTGAAAAAAAAAAAAAAAAAAAAAAAAAAAAAAAAAGAAATTGACAGGGAAGGTTAAAAAATTAGAAAAAGAGTGGTCGTGACTTAATCTGGGTGGCTAATTTTTTTTATTTTAAAGTATAAAAATTAAACTTCAGCTTATGCGCAGGAGTAAAAAAAATCGTTTCGACTTGCGCTGTCGAATTTTTTTTTCAAAAAGATTAGAAAAAGCTTAATACTTCCTTTTCTTTCTCTTTTTTTTGTTCCGATTCACGTCATGGTAAGGTGGAAGACTCTTCTTTTTTTATTTTAATTTTCAATGAATAGTTGGATAATATATATTTAAAAAAATATAATGGATGAATATTAAGAAACGATAAAGAAATGGATGGATGGATGGATGGATGGGTGAATGAATGATATTTTTTTTAAAAAAAATGAAGCAGTTCAATTTTTTAATGAATGGGTGTTTTTTTTTTTTTTAGTCTCTCGTAGTCCCAGAAAGGAACCAAGTAAGTTGAATTCATTTATTGTTATTGAAATATTTTATTTTATTTTATTTTAAAATAAATTGTAGAACATAAATATATAAGATAGCCAACCACAAAAAACACGAATTTTCAACAATATTTTTTTAACTATAAAAAATGAATGCTCTTATTTATTTTAGTTCCAACACATTATCCGTCTCCTCAACACCAACGTTGATGGTAAAGATAAGATCACCATTGCCTTAACCTCCGTTAAAGGTGTTGGTCGTCGTTTTGCCAATATTGCTTGTAAGAAAGCTGATGTGGATGTCAACAAACGTGCTGGTGAATTATCCAACGAAGAATTAGAACGTATTGTTACTATTTTACAAAACCCTGCTCAATACAAGATTCCTAACTGGTTCCTTAACAGACAAAAGGATATTGTAGATGGTAAATACTCTCAAGTTATTTCTAACGTCTTGGATACCAAGATGCGTGAAGATTTGGAACGTATGAAGAAGATCCGTGTCCACCGTGGTTTACGTCACTACTGGGGTCTTCGTGTTCGTGGTCAACATACCAAAACTACTGGTCGTCGTGGTAGAACTGTTGGTGTCTCCAAGAAGAAATAAATAATTAACCATCAATCAAATAAAAAAAATTGTAAGTTTTTTTTAAAATAAGTGACAGTTTGGATTTTGGGAAATAATATAAAATATCGTTCATATGATGAATAAAAAATTATCATCTTACCTACATTACCTGATTATCATTGATGTGGAAAAAGTTCTGATAGAATGAAAGATATATATAAATATATATGTATATATGTAATCGAATGGAATGAATCTTTTATTAATTTAAATTTTTATTTCTGTTTCTTTGTTTTAATTAGATTCATGCATATTCACTTGGATTCAAAAAAATTCATTCTTTTTTTCATACATTGGGAACTTGTTCAGTTGTTTTTTTTTTATTTGAGCTTTTTACATACTTTTTATAAATAAATAAAAAAATAAAAGAAAGAAAGAAAGAAACCCTTATATATATATGTATTTTTTAATCTGTTCAATCATTTCTGTTTATATCATTTTTTTATTTTATAAAACATTTAATTAAAACGCATTACATCTTTCTTGATAATTAAAATGAGAGAAATGCTTTATTATAATCTATTGATATAATATGTATTATCTTTGCTTATGCTATATAAAAATAATAGTATTTTTTTAAAAAAAAAATAAAAGATAAAATTCAGTTGTATAATTAATCTCTTGTATTTAATAATAATAATAATAATAATAATAATAAAAAGGATCATTTATAAAATAAATCGACCGATCGTGTATATTTTTTTAAAAATTAAAATACCGATTGTACATTTCCACCTTTTTTTCTTTCCTTTTCTTTCTATTTCTCTTCGTTTCTTTTCATTTATAAAAAAAATACTTCACCATGAATGATGGTCCTTCTATTCGTGATTATATAGGTAAGCAACACTACAATATATAAACCTTTTCTTCTTCATATATGTGTATATGTAGTACCTTATTTTTATTTTATTTTTTTACAATATTAAATATTCTATTCATTTTATGATTTTTATGTTATTTATATACAAATCTATATTACATTATTACTTTATAGAACAACGAAAAAAAAGTGGTATGACATGGTAATAAAAAAATTTTTTTTATTAATAGTATGTAATTATATATATATATATATTATATATATATTAAAAACCTTTCAACTTTCCTATTCATGTTACTCAACATATATAATTATTTATTTTTGATATGTGAAATATTTCTTTAGGGACGATTTTCGAAAATTAAAAGAAGAAAAAGAAGGTCCTGGTGTATCTGAAGCTGCCATGGCAAAATATAGAAAGCAATTGGATGCCGAAAGGGAAGCGAAACTTGCCGCTGGAAGGAAAAAATTAAAAGCTGAAAGAAAAAAAAGTAAAAAATCAAAACATAAAAAACGGCACAGACATAGTAGTGATGATGATGATGCTTCAAGCGATTCTTCAAGCGATAATGATGATGATTCTAGAGAACGATCTGTAAGAAATACGAATGAAAAAATATTAAAAAACGTATATAAGATAAAAAAACAAAAAAGAGCGTATGCTAATATGTATATATAAATGGACGATTGATCGATTAATTTAATAATTGATTCATATGCATTATTTTATAGAGACATAAAAGAAAAAGGCGCCATGATAGTAGATCCAATTCACCTAAACGATCTTTAGAAAGAGATTCTTCTTCTAAACGAGAAAGAGAACGCCATAGAGATGAAAAGGAACACCATAGAGATGAAAAGGATTATCGCAGAGATGAAAGGGAATACCGAAGGGATGAAAGAGAGCATCGTAGGGATGAAAGAGAGCATCGTAGAGATGAAAGAGATAGATCACCAAAGGTAAAGAAAAATGTTTTATGTATTTTTAAAAAAGACATTACACAAGCCATATGCAATATATTTCATTAGATTTTTTTTTAACTATATATACATTACTATTATATTATTATCTTTATTATTTAGCGTCATCATTCATCGCATAGACATAAATCATCATCTCATTCTACTTCACACAGATCTAGTTCACCAACACCACATTAAAAATAAAAATAAAATGAATGTTTTATTATACATTATAAATAGACTTTACTTAAATGTTAAATATAAAGGTTTTACTTTGCATACATAAATAATCTTTTGAGAGCCATAAAAGGAAATCTACTTAATATGTCTTTTTTTAAGCTTTCCGTTACATAACCAATATCATAAGTAAAATAAAATTATTAAAAGACAGATGATAAAAGACATAAAATAGAAGGGAAAAGAGTACCTTTTTTCGAACGAATAATCTTATTTATACCGAAGGCAAATTCTATCTTTATTATTTTAAATATATTTTATATGTGTAAATTTTAGTAAAGTAATCTAACTAAAATGTAAATATTTAGGTTAACAAAATGAATTTACTTAGTTTTTTAATTATTTCTTATTTGTGTCAAAAAGAATTTATTTTTGCTATATATGCTATTTATGATCGATCTTTTATGGCTCCAAGAGATTGGTTTTATGTTTTCCGTACTTGATTATCTTTACTAATCACTGTTGTTAGCTTTTTACATATCTAAGGTAATGGTCTTTTTTAATTAAAATAATGTCATTTTTTCTCAAGATGATATAAGCTGTTTCTTTTTCAATTTTCTAATCTTTTTCTTTTTCAGCACGCTTTTTATTTATTTATCAATGCGTTTATCTTTTATTATTCCATTGATTGCTTTTTCTTCTATTCAAGTCGATACTCTAGCTTTTCCATTACCCTAGATGATGACCCTTTTTAAATTTATTTTATATGATAGCTTTCCATTTACTTTGTTTAGGCAGTGATTTTTTTTATTAAGAAGCTGAATCACTATATATATGTGATATTAACAGGGAGTGGTAAGGTCTAGTGGTGTCCTAATTTGCAATGTGAGAAAATCTATATATTATTAGTATTATATCCTAATCACTGGTTGAAACTTTAATGATGATTCAAAGAGACGTAATGTCATCTAATTAGCGAGTTATTGTTTTATTTTTATTAAATAAACACCATTATATTATTTTTTAATACGTTTTTGACGATATGTATAAATATAATGTCTCTTGAATTATATACATTGAAATTATTTAATAAATAATCATTATATATATATATATATATATATATATATATATAATATTTATTTATTTTTTGTATTTTATAAAATGATCAATAAACTATACGCAAAAAGGAGCATCGGCACATAATAAGCTGACGAAATTTCTAGGTTTACTTTCATTTAGATACTAACACATATAGATTACTATCGCTAATTATACCTCTTTGTTTATATATTTTAATATGTGTTTTTTTAATATATAAATGGAACATAGCTATAGAATAAAAAAAATGTTATTGATATTTTTATAAATTAAGCATAAATTCAAATTATATGCTTTTTGAAGCCTTTCCTTGAGCGAAAAAAGCGGAATTTTAAAAATTAATATTTTATTTTTGAACAAAAAATTTTTCTACTTCGCTTCCTTGCTCTAAATTTTTTCACCCCATCTTCATAATAAATCTATAGATTCTTTTCTAAATATTAAATATGGCTTCTTTTAAATATTGTATTGAATGGTAATATCTTATTGAACATATATAGTAAATTGTTTTTTGTTACTATGATATCATTTATATTATTTACATTATTTATATATTTTATATATTATTTATATTTATCATAATCTAATATGAATGCTGCTTTTCTTTTTTCTTTTTTTTTTATGACGAAATCTATCAATCAACTTTTTTGTTTGGAATGAATAGTAATAATCTTTTATACCCACGTGAAGATAAAGCCAACAGGCAGTTGATGTTTTCATGTAGAAATTGTCAGTTTGAAGAGCCAGCAGATAATATGCGTGTATATCGACATGAAATTATTCATGGGCCATCGTAAATGTTTTAAATATCTTTATATTTGGAAATATCTGGAAAGAGGGGGAACGAAAGCGAAAGTGAAATAAAATGAAATAAACAATGTAGTAATATTAAATATCTATTTATCTATTTTTAAAAAATAGCGAACAAACAATGGTTTTAACTGATTTAAGTGCTGATCCTACTTTGGTAAATAATGAAGAAAAAAGACATCATAATATGTATAATAAATGAAAAAGGATTAGGGTTTTAAATTGACACACTTTTCTTTCATTTTTTTGTCCTCTTTTTTTTATTGTAAAATTAGCCAAGAGCCAATCTTACTTGTCCTCAATGTTCATATCCTGAAGCTGTGTATTTTCAGTCGTCATCAAGACGTGCTGAAACAAAAATGACGTTATTTTATGTATGCTGTAACCGAGCCTGTTCATATAGATGGTGTGATTAAAATAATGCAACTCTTCACTTACAATATATAAATATCTTCATTAATATATATATATATATATATATATATATATTACATCAATATCATATTTTTTTATCTTTAATTTTTTTTTAAAAAAAAAAGCTGTTTCAATAATCAAGTTTATTTTGTATATATTTAATTGATATTGTCTAATAAATTTAATAAATTCGAAATTTATATCTGTTAAATAATAGTAATAATAATAGTATATTACTAAAAAAATTATTTACAGACCTTTCGACAAGGAATAGGTAAACTAGATCTTCGATCAGGTGGAGAATTTATTATAGGTTCCAAAGAAATAACTTCTTTTTTTTCTTGATGAGGATGGCTTGAAATGGTAATATAATTGTCTTGATATTGAAACTCTTTCCCTTCCCATTCTGTCGCCTTTTCTTGAATATAATACATAGTTGGCTTGAATTGAATTACTTTACTATCTTCTTTTTCTTCCGCTGTTTTTTCTTTCTCTACTTTTTCTTTTTCTTTTTGATTATATACTGTTTCAAATTGTACGACTTGATGAACCATGATCTCTAATACATATCTTGTTTCGTCTGGTTCTAAAGTACGTAATAAGGTTAGTAAATTTTCATAAGCTATATCTGTATCTTCTGAATTCCAGAATGGCGCATCATCTATCCAAGCGTGATCATCATCACCATCTTCTTCGTTATTAATTTCTATATCAGCTGCTGTAGGAGTAGTTGGAGAAGAAGGCTGTGGTTGTTTTTTATTGAGCTGAATTTGTTGTAGTTGAGTACATATTTGATTATATTCTGTAGCCACTTGATTTATTCTTTTTTCAATTGTTTGTTGCATACCTTCATCAGATTCATTTATCACTATATCATATTCAGCTAATAAATTCTGTTGTTCTACTTGTAAATGATCTCGCTATAATAAAAAATAACATAACGTAAAAATAAAATAGTTAATAAGTTGTCATTTTTAAAAGAAAATTCCTATTCCTATTCTTTTATTTTATTTTATTTTTTATTTATATATTTATAAAAAATACCTTTTGTATCAATTGTTCATAAAACTGCATTGATATACTTGCATGAACATATAAATCAATAGCTCTATAATAAATAATACGTATATATAAATAGATAATTAATACTTTTTTTTTAAAAAAAAAAAATTATATAAATATTATATTAAATTTACTTTTGAATTAGCTGTTTCTTTTGTGATAAACGTTTTTGTAAAGTAGCCACTTTCATATTTTTACGACGAAGCGAGCTCCCCATAACATGTTTTTGAATAGCAAGATGACCTCTTACACGAGCACAAGCAATAGCTTTCACTAATAAACTACAATCTTCAGCGGATAAAACTTTTGATGATGATGCCGGCGATACTGATTTTTTTTTAAATTGCTGTTGTTGTTGATGATGAGTTGAATTATTTGATTGTAATACCTTTTGAATAAGCATGGCCACCGAAGAAAGCTGAGAACCTAAATGAACAATATCTTCTTTTGCATGTTTATTAATTTGTTTTTGAGAGTGTAATTCTTGTTCTATTTTTTTTTTCAATTGATTAGCTTTGCTTTCTTGACGTTCTAATTTTGTAAGCTGCCGTTCGACTTGTCGAAGACGGTCTCTTGATCGATCAGCTTCTTGTTTTGATTTTTTGATTAATTTTTTCTTTTCTTTAGTTAGCTGTTCTAATTTTTGTTTCATGGATAATAAGGTAGCATTATGTTGATTACGTGCCTTTTCACTACTTAAAATCAACTGCTGATATTGTCTTTTCATAGCTTGAAGTTCATGTTGTTGTTTTTTTATTTGTTGGTCATATTGTTTTTTAAGATCAGTCATATCGCGTTCATGTTGTCGTTTCAAACTATTGATATTATTATTATTCTGTTGCTGTTGCTGATCATTATTATTATTGTTATTCATAGGATGCCTTTGATTTGGGTAAAGTTGAGGTATAGTTTGAAGCATAGCTTCTTGTCGATTAAGGCATTCATCGAATCGTTGTAAAAGTTCAACAAAATTGTTGCTATTATTACTATTATCTGATTTTGGTATTTGTTTATCTGAGCCATTCTATTAAAAATGCATAATAAAATACAAAAATATAAATTGTATAAAACAATATATAAAACGATGTACTTATAATATAAATATTAAAACATTAAAAATGTAATTACCTTTGGCTCACTAACATAAAATAAATTAGGTTGGTGAAAGAGCGATTCAGAGTATTGAATTACTTCCCTGAAATTATTTTGAATTTCTTCCGAGTTGTTTGGTAAAATTTTGGTCTAAAAAAAAAAGTTGGAAAAAAAATTTAAAAAAAAGTTTTTTTTTTTTTTTGTATTTTTTTCATTTTTTATACCTTCATTGTTTTTACAAAAGTCAAGTCCTTTTCAAGTTTTCCTTTTTCTTGTTGAACAAATAAAGACCATTCTTGTTTTTTATGTTTGAAATCCCTTTGTTGCTGTTGACTGCCTATAGCAATTATTGTACGACCACTGTTATTTTGTTGTCTTCTTCTTAAACTATTAATTGAACGTTGGTGTGATAGTCGTTTACTTCCCATTCGTACACTATGTTTTTTCTTTTTACGATTGAAAGAATCAATAGTTGAATCTTTGGATGAGCTTTTTAAACTAGCTTGTAATGATTTATTACGAATAGGCTGTTGTCGCTGTTGTGGTGGTGGTGGTAATGGAGGCGGGTTGACTTTATGATGATGTTTATTTTGTAAAGTTAATGTGTTTACTTGCACTCTTAATTCTTCTATTGTTTTGGCATAAACTTCTGCAATATTTGGTGATGATATGTTTTCTTTTTTATCTTGTTGGTGGGGGTGATTCTGGTTGGATGATGCTTCTTCAAGTTGTAGTTGATAACAATCGCGCTGGTACTTGACTTGACTTAATTCTTTAACAAGATTTTCAATAGTTTGATTCATACATTCTACTTGATGTTTTAAAGTATCCATTTCATGATTGACAGCAACTAAAAATTCATCATTCTCCGTTAATTCTTGGCGTAATTTACCAATTTGATGTTTTAATTTTTTAATATGATCCTGATGCATGGGGGATGATGATTCTTCTATTTGCTGATTAATGACAACTCGATTACGGATGTTTCGTGCGCGGTTGGCGTACTTTAATGTATTCAATGTTTCTTTGTGATTAGTCCAAGAGGGCGATACACAAGCTAACATCAAAGTTTGGCTATTTCCACCAAGACTATCTTGTAATAAACGTGTTAATTTGGAATCGCGGTATGGGATATGGGATGCACGTTTGGACTCATCAGCAAGCGCTGAAATTACATTGCCAAGGGCCAAAAGGCCGCTATTGATGGAGATTCCTTCTTTGGCTCGATCGCCTACGGCGTTGGTACGTTTCAACTATAAATATATAAGTTTTTTTTAGAATTAGTAATTGAAATAAAATAAAAAAGAGTGAGTGAATATGAATGTAAACGTAAATATGACTACAATTTTTATTTATTTAATTTTATTACCCTCTCTGAGCCAGCAAGATCAACAAAATGAAATTTAGAAGTAAGTGTTTTATCGTTGCCTTGGTCATCGCTAATGGTCTGTTTTAACTGAATAGAAAAAATAGCATGTGATCTAGAAGAAGAGATATTCATGTCAGTGGATGCAGTCACTCTAGCAACAGAACCCTTTTCAAGTAAAGACAATAGCTGTTGTGGACTTGTTACGATTTCTTCACGAACCCCACTCCAACAAATATTGCCTTGTATATCTTGACGAATGACTACCATTGGTTGATTTTCTTTTTTTAAAGTATAACTGCTGCAAGTTAATAATAAGTCAATTAAATCTTCGTTATGCAACTCTAAAAAGGAAACGCTCACTTGATGTTGGTGATGTTGATTCATCTTTTTTTTATGGTGTAAATGATCAAATAAAGTATTAATAAACCTTGGTACAATTCCTTCATTTTCTTTTTGTAATGTTGATCCTAATCCTATTCCCATAGTATAAGTTTTACCACTCGAAGTTTGTCTATAAATATTAAAAAAATAAAAATAAAGAGCGATTTAAGCTCAGTTTTATGCATTCTTTCGTCCCACATCTCCCTTTTTTTTTTTGTTTTCTATTATTATTATTATTATTATATATCAATAAACGTGTGTCTCTATTTATTTATATTTACCCATATGCTAAAACAGTGGCATTATATCTATTATATATTCATCATAATCATAATGATGATGATATTTTGTAAATATAAGATTTTAAAACAAAAAGAGGAAAGTTTAGATCAAGTCTTTCGGAGATCTTTTTTGTTGTGTCATGTTATTTTTGTTGACCAGCATTACAAAAAAGGTATATATTTTGTTATTATTATTACCCTTCTAAGAATTTATTAACTAGTGGTAAAACTGAAGTTTCATAAATGGTATTTTGATCAGTAAAAGGTTGAAATATATGATCAAAGGTATAAGAATGTTTTTGACCTGCTACTATTTGAGGTTCGTTTGGTATATAAGTGATAAACTCTTTATTGTTATTATTTCCACCTTGTTGTTTTTCTTGTGCTGACATAGGACGAACTCGAATAGCCACTCTATAGTTTTTATTTATTTTATTTTTTTAAAAAAAAAGATTAAAGATGCAATTATTCAGAGGTATATTCGTATTTTTATTTAATATTTATTTAATAAGGAAAATAGTATATATATCTATACATATATATATATATATATATATATTACCTGACTGAAGCAGGCGATGATACTGTCGATGATGTTGGAGAGTTGGACATTGTTTTTATTTTATTTTATTTAATAATTTAAAATAAAAATTTATATATCTTAGGAAGAAAAAGAAAAAAATGAAAAAAATATGTAAAAGAAAAGGGAATTAAGAAAAGGAGAAAACAATGAAACAATTTAAAATACCTTTTTGTAGTACAAAGTTTTTTTACGCCCAAAATAAAAAAAGGTAAAGAAAAGGGAAATTGATTTTGATATAAAATTGGGATATGGGTTTTTTAAAACTCCGTATGCTGCGCCTGTGGAGAAATTGAAATTCAACGTGGACCAAGCGAACCACTTTTTCTTTTTCTTTTACTTTCTTTTTACTTTTTATTCAATCCATATATTTTTATTTCTATTATTTTTTTTTTTTTTTATTTTTTTTTTTATTTTTAAAAAAAATATCCTCTATACAATAGTTCATTTGTTTTTTATATTCATTTATATTATTTCATATTCAATTCATTTCATATATTCATATATATACTCCAATATTCTTTATAAAACTCATTATATATCATGACAGCTCATACAACACAATCGTCTCCTAGTATTGAAGCTTCTCAGCCTTCTTCTTTACCTACACCACCTGTATTAAAAGCTGAAACATTTACTTGGATACTACGACCACCACCTTTCCCACCTCCACCTACTTCTACTTCCACTTCAAACTTACATATAGAACAATGTATTATCAATAACGATTCTGAAATATTATATGAAATGGAAGATTTTGTATTCAACTCAACTTCTGCTTCTTCTTCTTCTTATCGTATCACTGGTGATACAACCATACCCTCATTTGATGATGATTCTTTTTATGATACCAATAACAACAACAATAACTACAATAATAATAATAATAATAATGACAGTAGGATTAATGTAATGCAGGCTACTACTATTATTACTTCACCAACTTCTTCTGTTACTGATTTCAATACGAATTTTAATGATTTTGTCATTTATGGTCCATTATCTACTTCACCACCTTCTAATATTGACTTATTCCCTCCATTATGACCAATAGTTTATATGATTATTTTTTTATGTTTTTCTTAGTTTACTACATATTTTGTCCTTTTTTAATTTAAATGCTCTTATTTTATTTATACTATTTATGATTTATACTTTTTCTTTTATAAAACTCCATTTATTTTCAAAAAAAACCCTTTGATTCTTTTTACATTTTGTTTATTTATTTTACATTCTTAATATCATTGTTGATTAATATATTATTCTTTATTTTATTTTATTTTATTTTTTTTTTTTTTTACTCGTTACGGAAAAAAACGTATTCATGCCAAGCCTGGTGTCTTACAAAGAATAATTTTATAGTCAATATGACACTATATATTTTTCATTTTACATATATTATTGATCACCCCCATAATCTCCTATTTTTTAATTTTTTTTTTTTTTTTTTTTACCTTTTATATATTATTTACAAAATAAAATTAACCATACATACTTATATACATATATCATATCATATTTTCCATCATTATTATAATTCACTATTTACAATAATATTGCAAATAATATTAATAAAAAATAGATTTATTACAAATATTAATTTTATAATGAGTATTTCCTTTAAAAAATAAAACAAAATAATAGGATGCTTATGGAGATTTTGATGAAGATGATTTTCTTGTCTTGGCTGACTTAGATGATTTCTTCTTCTTCTTGGCCTTTTTATCTTTTGTACTAATGTTAGTCTATATTAATAATAATAAGTGATATATGTATGAATAAAAAGAAGACAAAAAAGAGAGCATAGTTTTTTAAGGGGAGTGGAATAAAATATCTTTCGCAGTTAAAAGGCTTTCCTTTTTTAGTTATAGGTTATCACCATCTCTTCTATTTTTATTTTTATTTTTTCCTTTTTTTATACCTTTTCAACACCTTCATTAATATGTGTGATATCACGATCTTCTTGGTCTTTTTCCTCATTTTCATAAAATGCTTGATTTGATGTTGTTATATGATCACTATCATCCATATTTTCATAACCTTGAGACCATGGATTGTCTTGGTTAGTTCCAATTTCTTCATAAGATCCCATTCCAGTAAAAGATTCAATTTGAAAATCAGATGGCGATTGGAAGGTATTGCCGTTGTTATTGTTACTATCATCAGCTACTTCTGTGGGTGCTACGGCTGTGATCTGTATTTGATTATCTTCGTCTTCACTTTCTGATTGAACTACATTTATACCTGTATTATTAGCCCATACGTCATTCAACTCACTTTTAAACGTTGAAGTTGGATAAAAATGATTATTATAAAGAGATGAATTATGTTGATAACCCATCATGCTGCCGCCATATGGGTGATTGCTGTTTATATCTTCCTCTTCATCATCATCATCTTCTTCATTATACTTTGGTCTATTTATAACTTCATCATCCTCATCATCTTCATCATCTTCATTATAATCTGCTTTTATAATAGTTGGTTCTAAACTTGTTTTTCGTAGTGAATGTGCTTGAGAAGGTGATGTTATTTTTTCTGAGTAATATTCTACAGAAGCTACATCTTCATCACGAGTCACCATTGGATTACCAGGTATATCGTCATCATCTGAATCATTATTATATTTCAATTTTTGGGGCATGGCTGTTGTTGTTGTATCATCACCAAACCAATCATCTTCCAAAGTACCAACATCAAATTGATCTACGGTTGGAGGTGTATCAGGTCTTACAAGTGATCCTTCTCGCTTAATTATTTCAACAGGACCTGTTGGAGGGGGTGGTGTTTCCGCATGGTGTTGCTTTATCAAACTTTCTTCAATATCTCTACCTACAGCTAACGAAGAGTCTAAATTAAATAAATAAACAAATAAATAAATGATAATAATAGTAAATATGCATATATATATATGATATGTTTAATATGTATTTTTTCATTTCTTTTTATTATTATTTATTATTACGATCATCCGCTATTTCTTGTAAATCATTATCCCAAGCTTGTTTCAATGCTTCGTGTTGTTTTGCTAAGTGTGGTTCAGATGCTAAATAAATAAATAAAAAGTAACATACTCTATTAAAATCGTATTTTCCTTCTAATATGTATTATGTATATATATATATATATATATATATTTCATTCTATTCTATCCCATTTTATTCTATTTTATCGTGCATTATTTTCTTTTTATATTTTATTATATATATTTTTACGTTGATCAAAATTATCTTGTCCACGGCGTCGATGCATATTTTCAGGTACATCGTCATCCTTATCTAAATTTTCCAAAAGGTTCAATATATCATTAGCTTTTAATTCAAGTTGCTTTTGAAGAGTTTCCATCTATAATACATAATTAAATAATACATAAATTAATAAACAACGATACATTCAAATTATAAATAGACCATTTTAATTATTATCGTTCCTTACCATGAGTTGTAAAAAAGGAACACCAAGATATTCATATATATATTTCAACCCGAGCCCACTTTTTAAACTAGTTTCTACATAACGAATTAAATTTGGTTTTATTGTTCCATTTTCTATACGCCTTTTATTATGTTCATATAATGTTGCATGTATTTCTTCAACAGTAACAACGCGCTGGGAACTAAAAAATATAATAGAGCAAAATATGAGCATTAGATTTTTTTTAATTTTATTTGGTATTTACATATTATCATTGTTATTACTAAATACCATTTATCTGCAAAATTTCCCTAATATATTAAAACAAATATACATATTTATATTTATTTATTTATACGAATTTATAAATCAATATAAGTATATATTTAGTTATTACCAATACAAGGATCGCTACATTATCTGGTATGTTAAGGAGGGCATTATTTACATAATCAAATGTCCATTGTTTTGTTATATCAAATACCAATATGGCAGCGTGTGAATTTCGATAAACATCAACAGTTGTAGCGTCCAAGGCCAAATCAGAAGTAACAGAAGTTGTTTGTTCTTTATTATCGATGGGTTTTTCTATATTTGTTGATGGTGTTGCTGCTGCTGCTGCTGCTGCTGCTGTATGTTCTAATTTGATCCCTGTATCTTTCTTGGTATTATTATTGTTATTATGTGCCTTATCTACTACATCCCAAACTTCAATTTTAACAATATCATTGGAGTCTAATAAAAAAAAATAAAGAAATAATATAGTAAATAGAGAAAAAAAAATATACAAACTATTCAGTTGCATAAACAGTTATTATATTTATATGTTACCTTTATAATTCCAGGGTATATTAGTTACTTCAATTTGTGGCGTTGATGCATAAGTATCTTGATAATCCAATCCCTGTAAACGATTAACTATTACCCATTTAAAGGTAAATGATATCATTAATATTTATATAAAAGATAATAAATTCCTTTTACAATTTTATTCATCTATTTATTAATATATTACATAGAGTAGACTTGCCAGTCATAACATCACCTCGAATAACTATTTTCACTATAAATTCATAGGTATATACACATATTATTAAAAAAATACATGGAATAATAAAAATAATAATCTTCACAGATATATATATATATATATCTTACTGTTATATTGTACACCTCGTTTAAAGGTGTTACTCATAGCTTTGAATGGTTGTGTAGGTGCAATATTAGTTGTTATTGGAACTTGCTCCTGATTTAAATAATAATAATAATAATAATAATAAAAGAAAGGTTATAATTTATGATAAAAAAAATAATGTGTATATATTAAAATCGCGTAAAAGAGCAAAATAATTATATTACTTTTTTTGCTGTTGTTGTACCGAAAGACCACCAAGATGTCATAGTATAAAATATTTTTTATGTATGTTTAATAAATTAAATAAAAAGAAAGTATATGTATTTTTTTAAAAAAAAAATAGGAAAATAGAGAAAAAAAAGCATAAGATGGGTTGTTCCAGATTAAATTTAAACTCCGTGTCAATTTTTTTAACTTTATATCGATTTTGTTATAAACGTACGGTATTACTAGTTAGATGAAGTAGTATATAATATATATAAACATATATACAGGTATAAATTTACTTTTATGAATTTAAATTAACAGAATATGTGTATGTATAAGAAAATTCTATTAAAAAAGCTTTTTTAATAAAACCTATAATTTTTTATTAGTTGTCGAGATTTCAAAAATATTTGGATTTTTTACCAAAAAAAACTTTAAAGTTTCTTTTTAACAATTTTCTAAAAAATAGTTAAATGTACGCACTTATATATATATTAATAATCTAACTGATTTGAAATTTTAATATAGTAACAGTATTATCATTATAGATATGTTAATTTCCACAAGATATTAGATACCTACTGGTATATTTGAAGATTAAGGTACAAAATAAGTATTTATTTAACTTTATGATAAATGGACAATTTGGCTCTAGATTCTAACAGACTAGTTATATAACCATTTTCTATATACTGGTTAGTTTTTATAAAATGATCTTGGATACTAGCTGATTTATTAAATAGTTCATATTCTAATTGAACTTTTACTTGTATTCATAGATTATAAATCAATCAACTTCAAATTTTACTATATTACTAGTATGACCATTATCTATATAAAAACTAATTTCTACAATATAATCATAGCTATTAATTGCTTTATTTATATATTCTCACCAGTGCAGAGTATTTATTGAAATCTATAGATAATAAATCAATCAACTTAAAGCTATAACATACTAATAATATAATCATTTAAGCATAGGCTAATTTCCACGTGATTATTTTAAACATTGGGTAAGTAGTTTAAAAGCACAATAAAAACTTAACATTCGTCTGGTTCCAAAGGAGTAATCAGATTATGCTAGTAAGAATAAAAAGATTTATAAAATTTTATTCCATATTTAGATTTTAAACACAGGCAGCCAATAGCATTTAATTTTCCTCGACTTTTTCTTCTCTCTTTTTCCTTCCTTCTTTTTAATTTTTTTAAACATAAAAAAAAAGTATATAGCTTATAATCAGTTATTATATACATACATACATATATATATATATACATATATACATACATACATACATATATACATATATAAACATACGCATACACACACACACACACACATATATATTTATATATATATATATATAGATTTATAGAAACTAATACAATGGATTCACTAGAATCAACAACCTCATTAAAAACATTTGATCATCCACAACCTTTAGAAACTGACAGTGCTACTACCACTTCTTCTACTGGTAATATTGATGCACAAGTTCAGGAAAACATATCAACTTCTTCAGATACGGGAACAACAGCTAATACAACATATACTACAACAAATGAATCAACAACAGAAATAAGAGAAGTGGTAGAAGAAGAAAATGGGGAAGACAACGAAGAGGAATCGACTACTCCAGTATTTATGGAAAGGAAACGACATCATTTCTCATATGACGCTAATGAATTGAGACGAAGAAATACGCCTTCCAGTTATTCCACTACAAAAACAGAGCCTGAATCGTCGTCTGGAACGACGAGTAGCACTATAAATAATAATATTAATAATAGTAGTAATACCACTCAGTCAAAGTCGTCTCATACTTCTAGCGATGGTGGTTTCTATGAGTGTAATATTTGGTAAAAGATATATTTATATAGAGTATAATATTAATAATAACAAATATAACAAATATAATATTTTGGAATAAAAATTTATTATATTATATAACATTATCTTTTTTATTTTTAATAGTTTTGATACAGCTACCCATCCTGTTTTAACACTTTGTGGTCATTTATTTTGGTAAGTAGCAATATAAATAATTATAAGGAAAGGAAAGTATATATATATATAAAATAGAAAAATATTAATTAAATAGTTATTTTTTACTCATGTATAAAAAAATACATTTTATTTTCTATTTTATAGTTGGTCTTGTTTGGCACAATGGTTAAATGCTCAGTCACGAAACCCTACTTGTCCTGTATGTAAAGCAGGATGTGGAAAGGATAAAGTCATTCCTATTTATGGTAGGGGTAGAGAAGAAAAAGATCCAAGGTAATTTTTATTTTTATTGCAATTATTATTTTCTACATTTATATATAAAGAAAATGAAAGAATTATTATTTTTAAATTCAATTTTAAACATTTTTTCTCTCTCTCTCCTAACTATAGAACCGATCCATCAATACCTACTCGCCCTGCTGGTCAACGACCACCACCTTTAAGAGATCCTAATCGACCTTATACTTCAATATTTGGACAAGGAATAAGAGGAAATAATTATAATTATAATTCAACTTTTACATCAGCAAGTATTGGTATATTTCCATTTGGAATCAGTTTCGTAAGTTTTGATACCGTTCTTTTTTTATTAATATATATATATATATAATAGCTGCATAATTGCATATAAAATATAAATATATAATTCAACTGTCCTTTTTTTTTCTACTTTTTTTTCTGTAGAATTTTCCTGTAGGTGGAGGTGCAAATGATTTCCAAACTCAATCACAACAAAATGCTTTTATGTCTCGATTATTTTTTATGGTACTTAGTTTAATGATTGTTTTTCTTATTTTTTCATCATAATCATATTATTTTATAATTTATTGTTAATATTTAAAATGGTATTTTTTGTTCAAAAAAAAAAAAAAAAGGCCTTTATTTTGTTTTTATATTTTATATTCCCCTGTCTCCATAATCGATTAATAAAAAATATTGTATTTAATATTTATTGTCATTAGATAAATTTATTAATTATAATTATTATGTATAGTTATTATATTAAAATAAAAAGGAAAGAAAAGGGTTGAATGTATATAAATTGTTTGTAAGATTAATAACCTCCATGACTATTGATACTTTGAATACGAGTTTCTTCCACTTCATCCACTTTTAATTGTCCATCTTTAACACTCTCACTTAACTTTTGTGCAGCCGTTAATTTCTTTTTATTGGCTTTCTTCTTTTTTTGTGGTCTTACAACAGATACCGGAACAGGTGATTTTTGTACTAAATAGGTTGATACACCGCCTATTAATATACTATTTTTTTTAAAAAAAAAAAAAGTAAAATAAAATAAAGAGATAGTAATGAGTTGATAATTAATTCATTATTAATATTATCACTCATTTACTTTTATTTATTTTTTTCCCTAACACCACTATTTTTTATAAATCGCCATATATATTTTTTTTTCTTCCCCAAATCATCATTTTTCTTAATATTATTAAAATATACACACCCCCTTAAAGAGCCACGCTTTCCACTTGATCCGCAAACTACCATTGTTAAAGGTATAGATTGAATGATACTCATAATTGATTCTCTAGTATGACCTGCTATAGAATAAATATGAACTTTGATATTGTAGAGTAACTGCTGTCCCAATATTGATTTCACTTTTGATATTAATGACTTTGAATTTCGGTCCAACTATTTAAGTATTTAAATAATAAAATAAAATAAAAAAAATAGTAATGAATTTAACTTCACATAAATACTCTAATTCATTTTTTTTCAGTTAAATAAATTTACCTCTTGCCATAAACGATATTTCTCATCTTGATCCATATCTTCTATATCTTCATCCATACCAATAACACTAACCACATGAATAATATCACCACTTCGTAATAAAGTTCCCATAGCCCATTCCATAGCATAAAGACTTTCTTCACCAAAATCACAAGCCAATAGATATTTTCTTGATTTTTTAATAGGGACTTTTGAAGAGAAGCCATAATCCAATTCTACCATGATACGATCTGGTTTAGTAACTGTTTTTGGTACATCCGAAAAGACAAGTTCTGTAGGTCGTTTTTTTTTATTACTTGATGATATTGTAGATGACTGTTGTTTTTGTGGTAAATAAGAATAATCGTCATTATCATCATCTATAGTTGTATTCGCCATGGCTGTTGTAATAGTATTAGTTGCTGTGGTGGTAGTGGTTATATTCATGGTACCAGTGGTATTGGTGTTGGTATCTTGATAATCAATAACTCTATTACGCTCTGTTATTTCAAAAAGTTGTGGATCTCGAATAGATAAATCGTCTTCATAATCATCACTACCTGGTGCATATGAGCGGTAATATGGGCGATAATGGCGGTGAGGCGAAGAGGATCGGCCAAAACGTAAAAATTGAAACCTTTTCCCACGACCTTCATCTTCCGAAGAACTATATGAATCATCATCAAACCCATTAGGATTAGGTCGGTCTATAATTACCGCTTCTTTGATATTTTTATTTTCTAAAGAATCTTGATTTAACTCTTCAATTTCTTGAGCAAGTAAACTATCCAAATCCATACTAATAGTTACTTTAGGTGGTGTTTTATTTTTATCCATTTTTATAGTAAAGTTGATTAATGAAAATTAAAATGAAAAAATGAAAAAAAAAAAAAAAAAAAAAAAAAAAAAAAAAAAAAAAAAAAAAAAAAAAAGTGAAAACGTAAAAAAAATAAAAAATAGAAGAAAGGGAAAAAAAGCTTTTTTTTTTTCAGGGCAAAATAAAAATTAGATTCGGCGGTGGTATAAAAAAGGCGGAATTTTAAAAAACAGCCAATAAAGTGTTTCACCAAATTTTTTTTACTTTTCCTTATTCTTTCGCCCTTTCTCATTTTTTTTAAAAAAATCTTTGTGGAACTGATTAAGTTCTCAGCATGAAAAAAATCAAAACGGAATAGAATAGTGATAAATATAATGTAAAGAGCAGTAAGTAAAAAAAAAAAAAGGTCTATTTATCATATATAGTTTAATTTAATCAAACTATTTTTAATTTATTCTGCATACATATTCGTGACGATTGTTTGCACAAATAAATAAAAACTTTAAAAAAAAGGTCATTTGCAATTTTTCTTTTATTCATTTCCTTTTCATTTCCTTTTTTTGTAAAAATAGAGATATTATCCTAATAATAATGACTTTGGACCAATTACCTTTTGAAATTATCCAACTTGTATCTTCGACTCTTCAAAAAACTAGTAAAAAGGATATATGTGAATGTTGTTTAGTATCCCAGAAATGGTTTACTTTATTTTCAACTATACTTTATAATGATATTACTATACGAGGTCCTCAGCATTTTAATAGTTGGTATAAAAGTCTATTTTTACGTTCAATTCCTTTTACTTATTATCGTCATCATCTTATACGTAGTTTAACAATACAAGATGGAAATATTAATAAAGAACAACTTGGCCAGTTACCTGAACTGTGCCCTTATGTGGTTAATCTTACTATCGATGGGCGTGCTGATTGGGATTACTATGAAGCCACTTCTGATAGCAATATACAAAAACAACAACAACAACAACAACAATCGTGGTGGTGTAATTTAAAACAGGCTTGCATATTATCAACAAATATAACTCCCGCTTTAATGGAAAGAGCAACCTCTCACTTGACTCACTTAATGTTACGATGTAGATATGATACTCAATATGGGCAAAAGTTTCTATATGCATTACAATATACCCCAGCCCTTCAATCTTTAACAATAGACGAATACCAATGGTCCATTGTAGACATCAATAGGATCCATGATGCTTGTACACACTTGAAAATTTTACATTTAACTCGTGCAACTTTACTTAAGACGCCCTATCATCATAAGAAAGATTCTTTCACCACCATTCAACAACATTATGTAGATCGGCCAGCTTTATCACTATATGAATTGAAATTGCAAGAAATTAATTTAGAAGAAAATGATGATGAAAATAACAATAATATAAACAACGATAAAAATGATCAAGCATCCAATTGGGTTTTATTTATTGTTTGTAAATATCCATATTTAGAGCAATTGGATTGGTGGCATCGATCGATTCGAGGTCAACAACAGTCATATCCTTCCATTCACTCAACAATCTCTAACCAATTAATTACTCGATGTTCTCAATTAAATTCGGTTTATTTTTTTAATATTAATGTGGATGATAATTTTTATGTATCACTTTTAACAAGAAAAAAAGGTAGTTTAAAAAATTTAGGTATGAATCGTAGTATTGGGTATTTAAACTCAGCATTTTCCTCATCTTCCCCATCAGCACCTTTATCACCTTTACAATTTTCTCCTCTTTTAACTTCATTCTCGTTATGGTGGAATCAACATGAAAATCAAAGCTATGTTTCATTTCTTCCATGGAAATTAACTAAACTTCATCTTTCTGGTAGAATATGCGACGGATTTTATAATCTCCATTTGATTTTAGATCACTGTCTTCAATTGAAACATTTACATATTGACTTTGGTGAAATACATGAAGATGAAAATCAAGGCAACAATAGTTTTATACGCTCTTCTGCTTATTATCATCAACACCATCAACATAGACATTCGTTAAAAAAATTAGTTATGGAAGAAATTAAATTATCCTCTCATATCATGACCTCGATATCCTGTCGATGTCAGGATTTATTGGAATTAGATATCATTGATTGTATATGGATGGAAAATAATAATAACCAGAATAATAATGAAAATTATCATGACGACAATGAACACCATATACCATTGAACCAACAAGATAGAATGAATGTGATCCATATCCAACTTTACCACCAGAAATTGCAACGGCTTCATCTAAGTGGTATTCGATTTGTCAATAACCCTTTATTAAGATCAAAAAGTATAGGAATTTATGAATTTAAACAACCCCAACAAATGCTATGGTATTATCTAAGCCATCACGCAACTTTTTTAACTTATAAACCAACCTTAGGATGTAGATATAAACATCCAGTAGAAGTAACACAATGGCATTCTATTGTTAAAAAATATAATACGTCATCATCTTATCAACAAGATCAATCTATTTGTTTTGGTCCCCCAGTAGAATTAAATGCTCTCCGTGAAATACAGCGTCAATATGGTAGATATTCAAGATTTCAGCCTTGTTCAGGTAAAAGAATATTAACAGTAACAATATTTACAATAATTTAAAAAATAAGATAGGTTACCATCATAAGATTATTTACTAATATATTTATTTTTATAATTATTATTACATTAGGCTATGTAATATTAATATGTCAATCTGTTAATGAGATCTATCTAGAAAATAAAATCATGCTAAAATAAAAATTAAACATGGGTAAAACATTATTAATAAACAAGCTATAATTTAGATAATAAATTACTGATATCATTATGATCAGCCATTTATACTTATACTATTATTATTATTATTATTATTATTATTATTATTATTATTATTATTATTGCTGTTATTATTGTTGTTATTGTTATTGTTATTATTATTAATATTATTATTATTATTTTCATTATTATTATTATTATTATTATTATTATTATTATTATTATTATTATTATTATTATTATTATTATTATTATTATTATTATTAATATTATTATTATTCATATTATTCTTATTATTATTATTCTTATTATTATTATTATTATTATTATTATTATTATTATTATTATTATTATTATTATTATTGCTTACCAGTATTATTATTAATATCAACATTAGTATTATTAGCGTTATTATTATTTGAAACCGCTTGAAACTAAATTTACGAAGACCCAAAATTGGATTTGCAAGTGGTGCTTTTTAATTCGTTAATTCTAAATAAAAAATCAATACGTAACAATGACATAATAATATATGATATAATAATAGATACATGTATAAATATATATATTTCAATATCCATCGAGTTTTTTTCAATGAAATAATTAATTAATAAGCAAAATAAAAAATAAAATCGATAATTTAAAAAGAATTCGAATAATATATATGTTATTACTAGAGCAAATAATATATAAAAAAAGATGTTCGATTGCTTTAGTTTCTAAGCCAATTTTAATGATATATGTATGTACATGCTGTATATATCCATTATTCCCAAAGATCTATAAAAATTTGAACGAATCACCACCACTTTACTCCCGACATGATACTTATTTTATCTTTTTCTAGGTTAATATCCTAATTCATTTTATTACTATTATTGTGATTATCTTTATTTAATTATGAAAACCAAGCATGCTATATAACTGTTATTTTGTTAAATAATACAAAAAATACTAAAATTTAAAAGAAAAAGTACCAATGTTAAAATATATATATATATATATATACAAAAAATTAAAAGTCAGTGCATTATAAATATTTTTTTAGCACCAAATATTTTATTTTAATTGATCTGGATTTTAGGTCTAGTCTTTCATGAAACTAAACTATAATGATGATGGATATACATATATGTAATAAAGTCTCTAGTTTAATAGAAAATGAAAAGAAATTAATTTATCATAAAAAAACACCCCCAAAAGCCATAAACTTGTCATTTTTTGTTACACAGAGAATCATGAGTAATTTTTTTATACATTAGACTTTTTTTTGAAAGATGATCGAATTCGTAAGCTTAAAGTAAATTTTTGGTTCCAAGAACTACCGGAGTATAAAACAAAATCTTTTTATATGATATTGTCAAATTTATTAGTGAATTCAACCATAATTTTGTCATGTGGAAGTAACGATTTGAAACATCATCAATTAATTGATCTATGTGTTGCATAAAAACTTCTATTTGACAGTGAAAGAAATTAGAAAATAGAAAAAAAAATAGTCATGCGAAAATATACCTTTGATGTCATTTTTTCTTTTTTTTCTACCATATAATTTTAGGAATTATATATATATTTTCTTTTTCTCTTTCTCTTTTTTTCTCTTTCTTTCTCTTTCTTTCTCTTTCTTTCTTCCTCTCAATATAGCATTTATTTTTTTTTCCTTTTGTATATAATTTTTATTTATAATTAGTAAAAAAAAATTAAATCGAATCTAGCCAAACCATTATAATAAAGTAAATAATATTTAATAATCTTTTTTTTTTTTTTTACTATTATTTTTTGAAAATTAATCAATGTCTTTTTTATTAATTATTTATTAATTTTTTCCTTTATTTCAGTAGTAAAAACTATTCAATAAAAAACAATGGCAACTGGAGATACTGGTAAAAACAATGATAATAATAAATTTTATATTGAGAATTATAATAGTAATACAGTTCTTTATAATAATAACCAACAAGTGAAAATAGAACCTATGAACGACTTTGATCATGCTACCAATAATCCTACTGCAGTGCCCATTACTTTATCATCCATGTCGACTTCAACTATGGCCCCGAACGTCACAACCACTCTTCCTTCCTCCCATCAAATCTCTTTTTATGATCCTTTTAATCAAAATTCCATCAATAATTATTCCCCTTTTCCTCAGACAGCTTACAGTAGGTTTATTATTAAAGCATTAAATAAAAATTAAAATTAAAAAAGGAAAGTGGCTGCACTTTAATTTTTTTAATAAAAATATAAAAGAAAAGTAATTTCTTTTTTTTAACCTATCCTTCTCTCTTTCCTTCACGTTATTTTTCTTTTTAATAATATAGAATATGAAGCTATTAGAACACGTTCGCCTTCTCTAAATGGAACGGATTATAATCCTATTCAAACTACTTCACCAGCTTATGCTAATATACTGACAGCCAATTTTGATCCACAACTTCATCCTAATCTTCCATATACAAGAAATAATGGTAACATATTTGGCCCAACTATTATGACTTCAGGACCTGTTAATCCTTTGGATACAACTGCTCCTCCACCACCAGCAACAATAGCCACAGAAGCAACAATGGTAGCAGCTGCATCAGTTTTTGATAATAATAATACAACACCAGCTACTCATTCTAATAAAAGCAATATTGATAATACAGCAACTTCCAATGCTACTTCCACTTCTACTACAAATAATATAGGTAGCCATAAACAACGCAGTTACTCTCATTCCTCTGCCTCCTCCTCTTCTTCTTCTCATTCAAGACCTCACCATGCCACTCATACAAGAGCTCACTCTTATAGCTCATATAAGTCAGGTGCTAGTCTTCCTTCTACAACTGTAGCTAACTATCAACCTTATCCTGGTCTTATTAGTCGTGCTAATTTAATTATTCTTGGGGATTTAGATACCATCATGACTGATTGGCAACCTGAAGAAATACATCAAAAAAGACGCCTTGTACAATTTCAACGTAGCCATATAGGTCAAGATATTCAATGTAGTTTTAGAGCCATTTTAGCTGAAGAATACATGAATATTAATAATATTAATGATCCTATGATAGAAGATCATTCACATCAACCACCTCCACCATCGCAGCAGCAGCAAATGATAAAGGAGCATCATCATCACATGGATCAATTTAAATTACACCACCAACAACAATCACCTCATACCATTGTATCATGTATTTACTGGGACGAAAAAAATGAATTTTATGTAACATCAGTTGATTGTATACATTTATTAGAGGATCTGATGAACGTTCGTTTCACTGTGGAAGAAAAAAACCGTGTTAGACGAAATTTGGAGGGTTTTCGCCCTTTAACAGTCAGTAAATGTAAAGCGGAAAGTGCCGAGTTTTTCAAATTGATCATGTCATTCCCTAATCCAAAACCACGTAATATAGAAAAGGATGTAAAAGTCTTTCCTTGGAGAACATTACCATATGCCTTAAAGAAAATCGTCACAAAATATACTGCTTCCCCTTATTCTATGCATGATCACTGTCCTACTACTAGTACAGCAGCACCAACTACTACTACTTCATCATCATCTTCATCATCACCCATATCCAATCCATCTTCTATTTCTCGATTTACTTCCAATACAATGAATCCATCCTCATCACCTTCCATCACATCATCAGCATTAACTATGACACCAACTACATCTGTATCTACTTCTCAGCTAATGAATATATCTCCTAGAATTAATTCTTTCAATGCTCCATCTCGCTATCAACAACGTAGAGCTTCAGCACCTCCAAAACACTTTGAATCTTTACATGAAATAAATATGTGTACTTATGATTATTCTTCTTCATCTCACCCTATTCCCTCAACGACAACAGCTTCTAATAATAATAATAATAGTACTAATGCTAATCATCATCACCATTCATTTCAAATAAGGCCCTTGTCTACATCGGATACACTATCCACGTTTCAACTCCAGCGACTTAGTTTACCACAAATGGATGGGTCTCAATTTAACCTAACTGGTTTAGTAGATCAGTCTGATGCAATGAATTCTACTAATACTACTGCTACCTCTGTCAACACTACAACAGCAACAGCTCCTATTGCAACTAATAATATGAATGGTACTCAACATTACCAGTCTAATAATTAAAAGTCTCTATAAAATGATTATGATTTTAATGGATTGTATATACATCATCATTTGATTCAACCTTCAATTTTTTTTTTTCTTATTACTTTTAAAAAAATTATAATAACCTCAAATCATGACACATCTCCTCCAATATCAATACAATTTTTATTTTTAGTTTATATATATTTATATATTTTATTACCTTTATGTAAATAAGCCAAAAATTATTATCAAGTCTTATAAGTATTTTTCAGTGCATTTAAGAATACGTTATACACTTTATTTTTTCGTTTAGTTTATATATATGTTTTTTTTTTTTTTTCATTATTTCAAATATATTAATAATAAATTTTAGTACAGTAATCTTTTTTTTTATTAAAAAAGAAATAATAACAAAAGCTTTAAAAAGTATTGTAGTAATAGTAATAATAAATTATTTTCCAATATATCGTAAAGAATCTGGCTCTCGCCCATTCCCCCTATGTATAATAATAAAAAGAAAAAAGGTCATCGCACGTATAGATTAATTTTTATTGTTTTATTTAATTCATATCATTTATTTTTTAATTACTTTGTTCTATAGCCAGACCTTGTTGGTGTAATAACTGATTTCACTGATGGCTGAACTCTATCTTGTCTTAAAACTGCCGATACCACTTTATTATCCACCATTTGTTTATCAAACTGTTGTACAAATTCACAAGCTGCATTAATATCTGCAAACTCTATTTCTGCTTCTCCGCACGATCTTCCTTGCGAATCGTACATCATATCACATCTAGTAATAAATCCAAATTTACTACAAACTATCTATATATATAAATTAGATTAATATTTATTTTTTTATCCATTATTTTTTGTTATCATTTTAATATAATATAATATTATACATATCCAAGTTACCTGAACATCATGAGGTGTTGCTTGTTGATCCAAATTACTTAGAATAACCACTCCACTTCTTTGTTGTTGATGGTGATGTTGCTGATGAGTAGGTGGATGATTTAAAGGTAAGGCATTTCCGTCATTATCACTACCAGGAAGGGTATTAATCAAAGAATGGTTTGAAAAGCTACTACCTTGATTGTTAATTTGATATGTATGAAGTTTTTGCTGTTGTTGAATTTGTGATAATTGTTCTATTTGTCGTTGTAATTTTTCCAATTGTAATTGCATTTCCCTTTGTTGATGTTGCTGATGTTCCAAATACTTTTGTTGTAACTGTCTTTGTAAATGTTGCTCCATGGATTCTAATTGTCTTTGCTCCATTTCTATTGTAGAAGTACGTGCTGTCAGAGGTGATGAATGATACAGCTGCTGTCGCTGTGATGATGGTGATTGACGATCATGATGACCATTTTCTGTATATGGATCTAATTCTGTATTATTATGCTGGTGGCGAAGTGTAGTATTGGCTATACTAATAGGTGAAGAGAATAAGTCTTTATTAGGCAGTCGTGATGATAGTGGTGATGAAGATGTTGCTGGTATGGGTTTAGTAATAACAATAGTAGAAGGATCGATATTCGTTATTATATTCTCATGATTAATATTACTATTATTATTATTATTATTAATATTTATATAACTATAATTATCATAATTATTACTAGAAATTTGCCTCGACCTATGACTACTTACCGATTTAGAAATTATAATAGATGAACGTGTTGTAGGTGTGAAGGATTCATTGAGCTCTTTCTTTTGTCTATTAGGTAAAGAAGCTACAGATAAACCCGTTGCTGTTGTACCGCTTATCCTTGAACGTAGATCTGCTTTTTTAGGATTAGAATACCTGGTGGTAGTCGAAGAAGAAAGTCTTGTTCTTAAATCGTGTGGTGGTTTTGAAATTCTTGACCTTAAATCCACCATTGTTTTATTTCTTCGTGGTGGTTGTGAATCCTTATATGGAGAACGAAAACTTTTTGCTGTTGATGTTGGAGGAGGCTTACTTCTATATTTTATAATATCATCTAAAGAAGTATTGAAATCAATATTTTTCATAATAGGGAATATACTAAGTATAAAAATATATTAGACAAGTGAAAAAAAGTTAAAAAACAAGCAACAAAAAAATTTAAAATTTTAAAATTTTAAAATTTAAATAACGGATTTTTAATCTTTTTTGATCAACCAATTAAAAAAATTAAAACCATCCTAACAATAATGCACATCTTTAAAACATTCTAAAAAAAAAGGACAGCTTTTATAGATATAAGTTTAATTAGATAAATAGTATAGTAATGGTATTAAAAAAAAAGATAAATATACGTTAAAATGTTGTTAATGTATATTAAATCAGAAGTTGAGAATGAAAGAATAAATGATCTCTATAATTTTTTTGCAACATGTTAATTACACTGTAATTTTTTTTCTTTCAAACTTCATTACTAAAGTCCGTATACATTTTCCATCCTTTATTGTGTAACCATAAAGCTCATTCTTGGTTAAGAAAAAACAATCATAGTGGTAGTTCAGGGAAACTTCTTTACTGTTTTTTTTTTTTTTATTTAACCGAGTATGAGTATATATACTCAATAAAAAAATAGATATTCGTTCTATTTATTTTTATTTTATGTTTTTAAAAGAAGAAACGATATATATATATACATTATAGTTTTTTTTATACAGAGAAAAAATTAACTTCAATTTCTGATCTTAATTTTATGCGCTAACTCTTGCGAAATAAAGCTCAAGATTATTCTATTTGATTTATTTATTTGTATATTTTTATGAGTGTAATATTATATATATAATACATTATAAACATTGATTATAAGTAATATATTAAAAATATGAATTTGTATCTATAGTAAAATAATATAAATATGTAAAATTTAATATAAAGAATATTATGCAACTTTATGTAATGGCGCCATTGATGAATAATAGATGAGGCTGAGACAAGTCATCTATTTTTTTCAATAATTAAAGCTCAAAAAAATTTAAGCTCAATTTTTTTTTTTTCCTTTTCGTATCTCTTTCACTTACTTTTTTTTTTTTTACTACGCAATTTATTTTAAAAAAAATATGCTTGCTGAAAATTATTTAATATTATGGGCTTCTCAAACTGGAAGTGCCGAATGGATTGCGAAAAATATTCATACTGAAGCTACTCAAAGAGGATATAAAGGTGAATGTGTTCTTATGAATGATTATGAAAAGGTATTATTAATATTATTAATATTTATTATTTATTGTTTATTTTTTATTATTTTATCAACCAATACGTCTTCTTCTTTTCTGTATAGAGTACTATTGATACTGCTGGTGTAGTCATATTTGTATCTTCTAACACAGGTGATGGTGATCCTCCAGATAATGCTCTCAAGTTTTGGCGCTTTTTAAGACGACAAAAGGATAAAGATTATTTCTTGGGTAGAAAAATTACTCTTTTGGGTTTGGGTGATACAAATTATAGTAACTTCAACAATACAGTAAAACGTATTGAAAAAAAATGTAAGGAATTGAATGCAACAGTATTTTATGAAAAAGGTCTTGCCGATGATGCTGAAGGGTAAGGCATATATATATAGTGTATAAGCTTAAATAAATAAATATATTAAATTATTTATTTATTCTAAATATCTAACATCCTATCCTTTTTTTTCTTTTTTAATGATAATAATAACGTAGGTTGGAAAACGTGGTTGACCCTTGGATTGAAAAATTATGGGACCATTTACCAAATGTTTTAAAAAGACATGAAAACGTTGAACAAACTCCATCCTCTGTTGATCCATTATCAGAAACTTTAGCAAAGACAACCATTTCTCCAAAAATAGCAGAAGAAGAAAAACCTGATCCATATTCAATGAAAGGACGTAAAATGGGCATACCTGATCCTGTCAAGAAATATCTCAACCTTCCTAATACATTAGTAGAAAATATAGGATCTGCCGCTCCTGTGATTAAAGGAAATCCATTAGATATAGACTATTCAGGTTTAACGGAAGGAATTAAATTAACTGGTCTTCCCAAGGCAACACCTCCCAATATCCAATGGACCTCTTTAGCGACTTCGACACATATAAATGATACAACTACAGTTATGAATCGAAAGGTGCCTGATTTTGTAATCACACCTAATCCTTTAATATATGCATCTATTTCTTCTTTAAAATGTCTTACAACAAAGGATGCTGTCAAGAGAACTTTGTTTTTGGAATTGGATGTAGATAATGAACTTCATTTTGAGCCTGGTGATGCTTTTGGCGTAGTGGCTCCCAATGATGAAGATTTAGTTCATGCTCTTATTGATCGTTTGGCCCCCAACTTTGCAGATGGTTATAATGTTTTACATGATATTAAGGGTGAAAGTAAGTATTATTATTTTTTATCGTGTTTTATTTATTTTATTTTCAATACTAAAAAAAGATAACAATATCGAATTCCAATCATGAATTGACTTAATATTACTTTATATTTCATTTATTTTATTTTATAAATAATTCTATAGATTTACCTTCTCATTTAGCAAATGCCCATTCCGTTACACTAGCTGATATTTTAAGATATGGCGTGGATCTAACCTCTAGCCCAAGAAAAGCTCTTTTCCGTGTCTTGGCCGAGCACACTACCGATATTGGAGAAAAAACCAAATTGATGTATATTTGTAGTAAACAAGGCGTTAGTCAATTCAATGCTATACGTGAACAAACACCTACTTTATTAGATATTTTATCCACCTTCCCATCATGTCATCCACCTATTTCACATTTATTAGATGTTTTACCACCTCATCAACCTCGTTATTATTCTATTGCCAATTCACCATTAAAGCATCGTGGTAAAATACATTTTGCATTTAATATTGTAGAATGGACATCATCAAAAGGAATTCAACGTAAAGGGGTAGCTACACCTTGGTTAGATATTATCACAGGAAAAGTGCCATTTAAAGGAGAGCAACAACAACAATTATCTCTTTCAGATATTAAGATACCTCTCTTTTTAAGAAATAGTAATGCTTTTGTTTTACCAACAGATACAAAACGGCCTTTAATTCTTATTGGCCCTGGTACTGGTATTGCACCTTTATTAGGTTTTGTACAACACCGTCAGGCCCAACGTTTAATTCGTCAAAAGATGGGAGGTATTGGTACACATCCTACAAGAGATACTTTGAAAGAATTTGGTGCTATTCATGTTTATGATGGATGTCGGGATAAAACTAAAGACTATTTATTTGAAGAAGAATGGGACACGTATGTAAAAGATGGTACGGTTCAATCATTAAGAGTAGCCGTTAGTCGACAAGATCCTAATAAGAAAGTATATGTACAAGATTTAATCAAAGAAGATAGTGATAAATTATATCATCTTCTTACCAACGAAGATGCGGCTATTTATGTATGTGGAGATGCTAAAGGAATGGCTAAAGATGTGAATGATGCCTTTGTGGAAATACTTTCTCATCATGAACAATTGGATACATTGGAAGCTAATAAAAAATTAATATCTTGGATGTCAAGTGGAAAATACCTTCGTGATTTGGTAAGTGCGATCATCACGTATATATAAACAACTCTCTTTTTTTAATACATATAATTGACATTATTTTATTATTACTATTATGAGTAAAAACTAATCATTCTTTTATTTTATTTTATTGTATATATAGTGGGCTTAGAGTGGTGATTTTATTCTTTATCATTATTATTGTTTTTTTTATATCATAATTCGATAACGCTTATAGTGATATATAAATATATACGTAAATACACAAATATATAAATATAAATATAAATAAACATAGATGCGATATACTAGATGTAAATTATACAATAAAAAATGTAATATTTATTATTGAAATTGAAAAGTGTGGGTAAATATTAGTAATATGGGTATTGAGGTATTAAAATATATAATTTTGTTTATCACTTCATGTATATTTTAATAGATTAAGTTTATAAAAAGATAATAAATAAATAAATAAGAGATGCATAAGTAAAAAATAAAAAATAAAGAGGCGCAAATATTATTTATTTCTCTTCATGTTTCAGTAATTTGTATGCAAGATGACTTTTTTTTTTGATCTTTTTGATATGCCAAATAAAGTATATACTTTTGAATGTATATATATATATATATATATGTAATACTATCTACATCTATATTATTATTACATATTACTATGATCATCTATATACGTTCAAGTGGATCTATTCCTAAAACTGATAAACCATTGGCCAAAGTGATTTTGGCAGCAGAAAATAAAATCATTCTAGAAGTAGCTAATTCTATATCAGATACATCTTTTACACGTAAAGTAGAAACTGCTTGACTAATACTATGGCTTAATTTAAATAAATATTGAACCAAAGTACAGGGCTCCATGGCATCACATGATTGTTGAAGGATATCAGGGTATTGAGAAATGGTTAAAACTAAATCGATGGCTTCTTTGGACTGTAAGAGTAACTTCGAATTGATTGGTTGATTATGATTTTGATGTTGAAGAAGATGTACGTTATTTCGTTCAATCCCACATAATCGAGCATAAGTAAATTGAAGATAAACGCCAGTATAACCACGAGAAGAAATCATTCTTTCCCATGAAAAAGTATAATTTTTAATTCTTTTTGCAATCATATCTTGTATAATCACTGCAGAGGTTCCTAATTGATCAGCTACATATTCCACAGCTTCAGTTCCTTTTAATTGGCATTCTTCTTCATCATTCATCTTTTTTTGAATTCCATAATCCATTAATTCTTTGTATTTTTGGTCATCCTGTTTCATATTTTCCATCATTTTTTCTTTAGCAGTATCTAAAATATCTTGAAGAAAAACCACTGTTCCTTTTCTTGTTGACATGCCTTGGATTCGACCAAAATTAGCATGATGCAATTCTTGCTGTTGATCATGAATTAGTTCCCAAATTTTGAATAATTGTTGTAAATGTAAACTTTGCTCTGTCCCCACAACATAAATGGCTTTATCAAAGGCATATTTTTCTGATCGTAACATTAAACTAGCTATGTCACGTGTTATATATAATGTTGTCCCATCCGCCCTTCTAATGACAGGTTTCCCTAATCCATATGGTTCTAAATCAATCCACCACCATGTCCCATTTTCATCCACTTTCTTTTTTAAAAGTTGTTTGGCTTCCAATACATCATACACTTGCTGAATATATTTTTCTGTTTGGGATTCTCCAGAATATTCTTCAAAATGAATATTTAATCGTTGATAAATGGTTTGATAACTTGTAATGCTGAGATCACGAAATCGTTTCCATTGTGTTAAAGCTTCTTGATCTCCCTGTTCCATTCGTTTAAAATAATCATTGGCCATTTTGTCAATTTCATTATCCATGCATGCTTCTTTATTGATGGCAACATAGATTTCATATAAGTGATGAATAGGATCTTTCATTAATTTTTCTTCTACGCCATATTTTTCATAACCAACAGCAAGTAAACCTAAAATAAATGAAGAGAAATATATATACATAATTAACTCAATTTTTCTTTGTCCTCTGCTCATTGTTTTTTATTATTTACATCTATCTTAAAACAAACATATTATATATATATATATATATATATATATATATCATCAATATATTTTACCATATTGTTTTCCCCAGTCTCCAAGATAATTAATCCCTATGACACGATATCCCAAAGCTTCATGAGAACGTTTAATAAAACTACCTAATATTGTACTTCTTAAATGACCAGCATGAAAAGGTTTGGCAATATTAGGTGAGCTATAATCAATAACAACGGTTGGTGGTGGTGATGTTTTAAACGTATCTTTATTTTTTGTTCCATATCGTTTTCCTTGTGTATGAACTTGTTGTAAAGTATTTTGTATATATTTAGACAGGTTTATATCAAAGTGTAAAAATGGCCCTTTGGCTGTAACTTTTGATATCCATTCATTAGGTTCTATCTAATTTATAAACAAGAAAAAAAAAAAAAAAAATGAAAGCTATTATTTTAATATATATAAAAATATAAATAAAAATAAAAATAACATTATATATACATACCTTTGAAACAATAGTTTGACAAGTTAAATTTGCATTTGATTCTTGAGGTAAAAGTCTTGGAATAGGTATACTAAATTGACCATGGTTGGACACCTTAGGTATACCAAGTAACTTTAAAGCATGAGCTTCAGTACATGATGTTTTTATAGATAGCTGTTTCGCAATAGCTTGACGAAACAGTTGGGCTGTATTCATAACAGTATTTATCTAAAAAAAAATGAAGAAAAAAGTAGGGGAGTTAAAAAAAAAAAAGAATGGGCGGGCGTCAATTTAAAAAAAATTTAAAATGGTTTTTTTTTTTAAAATAGTTTATTCTTTTTTTAAAAAAAAAAATAAAAATATAAAGTATGTACTTTTCCTTATTATATATTTTTATTTTTTAAAATGAATAATGCCAATGCTATATAATGAATTATTTTAACAAATGCATCTTTATACTTTCCATTAAAAATACTAAATTCACTAAATCCATTTTGTTCACTAAAATCCATTTTGCATATAAACATTTTTTTTATTGGTATCTTGTATTAAAAAAAAGCAATTTATTTTATATTTATTGAAATATACCACCACCATTACTATATCTACTACTATATTCATTACTGTTATTATATGAAGATCATTACTAATATCGCGACTATTATATATATATGTATTCAAGGTAATAAGAATTAATAGAAAAAGATAACAGAATAATTATCATTTATGTAGCATATTTAAAACTCAGTTTGCGGTTATTTTCTTTTTTTATAGATTCTTTTTAATTTGAACCTTTGTATATAAAAATTGTTTTTGTTTACAAAATGATTGATATCAATTGATGTTTCATCTTTTTTAATACGATTAGTCGGTTAAGTTCAAAGTCAATAAAAATAATTTTAATATCTTTTTTTTAAATCATCTCATCAATACGTACAACATTCAAGAGGAGCTAAAAGGTAAATAAATAGGTATTTATATATTTATATAAAACACAAAAAAAAGAGGAACATAGATGTTTTTTTATTTTTTTAATTCATCGCCATCTTTTTATTAATGTTGTTGCTGTTATTATTATATCAAATTCCAGATTATTTTTTATATAAAAAATGATAAGCATTAAAGATCGTGAGGAAATATAAAAGCCAAGGTAAGGGGAATACAAAAAAAGGAAATTATTGTTGCTTTATATTATTTGTTACAATCATTGAAAAGAAAAAGAAAATATTTACCAAACAGATGAAAAAGAAACACCGCAAAAAGAAAAAAGAAATTTTATTTATATTTGATTTTATTTTTTTCATTTTCCTTTTTCTTTCTTTTTTCTTACTTTTTTCTCTTTTATTTATATTTATTTTGATTTATTTATATTTTATTCCCCATTCATTTAAATCTATTTATATTATTATTATGAGTAAATCTAGAAATATAAATAAAGTTACTTTAGAAGCCTACAACAACGATGGTGATATTGATGATCTAGGTCCTACACCAAGTTTGACGGTTTGTCCCACGCTTACAATTATGGAAACGGATATCGAATCTTTACAATCCACTTTACCTGGCTATGGCACATCAAGTATTAGTGGATCAACCATGAATTTAACTAATGCACAAATGGGAACTGGGATTGTATGTCTTCCATTGGCTTTACATCTTTGTGGATTTTGGGTTGGTATTATTTGTTCCATTCTCATTGCTTATTTGACATGCATGGCTATGCATCTTACAGTTATATGTGGTATCAAATCAAACCGATATAGCCTTGGAGAACTTTGTGAAATTTTACTTGGATCTCATGGATATAAACTATGTAATCTTGTTTTAATTTTTCATACTACAATTACAGCCATCTCGTATTATATCAGTAAGTCGTATATATATATTAAATAATAATAACAAATGGACCGATTTATTTATACTTTATACTTTATATTTTATTATGTATATATATATATATATATATATATATATATATATATATAGTGCTAGGTGATACCTTACCTATGTTATTCCATCATTATATACCTCAGATTACCTGGTTAAGTAATAGACAGCTGGTTGTCACTGCATTTGGTCTTTTGATTGTAAAATTAAATACATTATGTTTAAAATTATACCGTTTTCTTTCATATATACATTTCACTAACCATTACCATTCATTTTTTTTATTACTATTATTATTACTACTATCAAATCACGTTAGTGCCTTCCACTTAGTTCATCAAGATCACCCTCCAAATTAGCTAATTGGTCTACCGTTTCAGTCTTAATTATACCATTAATGATTATTGGCGTCATGATCCGACTTCCCGTTTATTTACCGCCATTCAATCAACTTGAATTAGAAATAGAACCATTCTCCATGAATACAATTAAAGGTGTTGCTATTATGGCTTTATCTTTTGGTTGCTCACAAAATGTATTTGGTATTTACCTAAGTACTGAAAATCAAAAGACATCGAGCTGGCTATTGATTAGTAGTTTATCCACCAGTATCAGCTATTTATTAAATTTCCTTTTTGCTACAATGGGGTATATCTGTTTTGGAAAACATGTCCAAGCTAATGTTTTATTAAATTTCCCTGAAGATGATACAGCTATCAATGTTGTTCGTTTAGCATTGGGTTTATTTATGTCCTTGACCATTCCGTAAGTTAGTATATAAAATATATATAACCATGTGGAAAAAAGTAAGAATGGGCGATAAAATAAATAAATAAAGTTTCTAATTTTATATTTCTTTCTCTTTTTTATTTTTTAAGTTTAACTTCTTACCCTTGTAGAGATAGTCTTGAAACATTGCTTGAAAAGAATACCAATGGTCGAATAGCCTCAGATAAAGAACATCGCATTATTACATTTTTATTATTTATACCTACCTTATACTTTGGTGCTACTTTGACTTCTTTAGGAAGTGTTGTAGATATCATTGGTGGTTTTTCGACAATGATATTAGGTAAATAAATGATCTGCATATATTAATATTAATAAAAAAAAAATTATATAGATAGATATAGATGTAATTTAATGAAGATCATTTTTAATTTTATTTTATTTTTTATTTCATGTATATATTTAGGCTTTTTTTTACCAGGTATCGTTTTTATCCGATTATTTATTAGATCAAATGATGAAGAAGGAAAACCGCTTTTAGAAAATAAATTGATCCACCTTGATTGGAGTCATTTTATTATAGCATGTGGTTTAGTTATTGTTAGCATACCAATTATTTATGTAACTATTATTGATCATTTATAAAATGAAAAATAAAATAAAATAGCTGATTATAAAATAATATATGGAAAGTAATTTATAAAATCAACTTTTTTTTATCAAGGAGAGTGGTATTGCTCCTTTATATATATAAAAATATAAAAAAGCTATAATATAATAATAATAATAATAATAATAATATAATAATAATAATAATAATTAAAATGACTATTTAATATTAATATCATCAATGCCGATCTTTTTTTTTTTTTTTTTTCGTTGTTTAAATAATAATAATGAATGGGAAAAAATGAAAAAGGGAAAAGTTATTGTATTGAAAAACCTCAGGGCACATTTCGGGAGAAATCGCATTGTTTGGATATTATCCAATCAAAGTACGTGTGAAAGGTTATAAAGCAGGTGATGCCACACAAAAAAGAGAGATATTATAAACTGTTTTATTATCATTTAAAAAAAATAAGGGGAAAAAAAAAGAGTACTTAGTATTAAAAAAACCATAGGTGTAACAAAATATTTATATATATATATATATATATATTAGTGACGTATTATTATCACTCTCTTTTTCATTTTTTGAAAAAGTACCATTAAATAAGCTTTTTTTCTGCCTCCCTTTTCTTATTATTTTCTTCCCTATTTTTTTAATTTTCTTTCTTTTTTTTTAAAAAAACCCTCTTTTTCCTCAATTTTTTTATTTTATTTTTTTCTCTTCATTCTCATTTTTTTTTTATTTTTTGTTTTTATATAAACTCATACAACTTATTATCATTTACATAATATTTGTTATCTTCATTATCTATTTTAATTCTTAAATACTTATATATATATATATATATATTATATATAGTTGCATCTATTAAATAAAAGAATACTATGTCTACAGTAGGTTCTATTCCACCAACTGGAGCATATGAACGGTTACTTCCTTCAGCACCTCTTAATATTCCAGTATCTTCACAATTATTACCACCACCACCCTATATTCACACTACTAATACTAATACAACAATTACAGCTACATCTTCTACAACAAATAATAATATGAACAACTTTACTGAAGAAATATCAACTATTTTTGTTGTTGGGTTTCCTGAAGATATGCAAGAACGTGAATTTCAAAATATGTTTACTTTTTGTCCTGGTTTTGAAGCTGCTACATTAAAAATACCAAATAAAGAAAATGAAGAAGATACAACGTCAAGTAATAATAACAATAACAAAAAACAAACGGTATGTAATTCAAATAAATAAAAACAAATATATAATTAAAAATAAATAAATATATATATATATATAATAAAAACTAAATATGACCTTTATATTAATAACTATTTTTACCATTATTGTATTATATTATATTTTCTTTTTTAATAGATTGGCTTTGCAAAATTTCGTACCAGACAAGAAGCTATAGAAGCTAGAGATATCATTAGTGGAAGAAAAGTAGACGCTGATAAAGGTTCAGTTCTTAAAGCAGAAATGGCCAAAAAAAATTTGCATACTAAACGAGGACTATCTAATGATATTTTTCAACCTAATCAACAGCAACAATCTTTATTAATATTACCTCCTCCACCTCTACC
Source organism: Cunninghamella blakesleeana (assembly GCA_017871115.1). NCBI lineage: Eukaryota > Fungi > Mucoromycota > Mucoromycetes > Mucorales > Cunninghamellaceae > Cunninghamella > Cunninghamella blakesleeana. The sequence goes on along the minus strand of JAFCIZ010000002.1, from coordinate 1,934,830 downwards.
ACCTTCACAGCAACAACATCAAGTACAACCAAACCCAATCATTGATTCCCAACAATTAAATACAATAACAACAACTTCATCATCTACAACAAAACGTCCTCTTGGACCTCTTCATTCATCTATTTATGAAGCATTTCATTCAGTACCAGCTTCTGATCCTACATCACCTGATATTTATTCAGATATGTTTACTCATCATGGGAATACTTCTATTTTACCTATCAATACGACCAATACTACTAATACTTCTTCCAATTCTATTAATATAAATTCAAGAAATGCATTTAATTCAAATCATCGTTTTTCATCAAATAATATTTTTGAAGCCATACAATCACCCGATGGTTTAAATTCCCCTAATAATGGATCTTATTTTAATTTAATGGATCATCATCCTTCATCTCTTCCTACTTTTACAACCAATATTACTACTACTACTAATAATAATAATAATAATGATAATAATAATAACATTTCAACAACAAACTCAATCAATTTAGCATCATCACATTCACAGCAACAACAGCAAGCATTACAACAACAACATCCTTCATTGCATAATCAACATCAATCACTTGATACCAATTTTGGAAATCTAACCATCAATACATCATCCTCATTAAATAATCATAATCATATTCATTCTCATAATAATAGTAATAATATTCATAACAATAGTAATAATAATAATAGTAATAGTAATAATAACAATAACAATAATAACAATACACCAATATCAACCTCCCCAACAAGTATTATATCAAGCAATGGTCCCTTATCACCAGGATTGTTATCACCTAATAGTTATCAAAGTTTTGCATCAATGGTTGGCAATTTGAACCCCGTTGATCAAAATCCACCATGCAATACTTTATATGTAGGCAATTTACCTCCCAATACCAATGAAGAAGAATTAAAACAATTATTTTCAAAATGTATTGGTTATAAACGATTATCGTTTAGACAAAAATCTAATGGACCCATGTGTTTTGTTGAATTTGAAGATATTTATTGCGCTTCTCAAGCTTTACAAGATTTATATGGCAATCCTCTAAGTAATTCGGTTAAAGGTGGCATTCGTTTATCTTTTAGTAAAAATCCTTTGGTAAGTTTATAAAAATTTAAAAAAAAAACAAGTTATATAAGGGACGATGATGGATGAAGTTTTTTGGTATGGCGTGTGACATAAATGATAATTTATATTGCGGGGTAAATAAAATAAAAAAAATAATTGGGGTAACCGATTAGAAATTAGGGGAACGTGCCATCATCACTTACCATCACTCATTTAATTTTGCAATTTTTTTCATTTGATAATAACTATAATTTTTTTTTTTTTTTTTTTTTTTTTGACATATATTTACATATTTATATATTTATTTTATAGGGTGTTCGACAGAATTCTATCACCAACACAAGTTGCAATGCATCCTTAACAAACAGTTTATTTTTGCTACCTTATCATCGGGACAGCCTTACTTTTGACCCTTCATTTTCATAAATTCGTTTTTATTTATTTTATCATTAACCTTATTTATATATTATTATAAATTATATTCATAGTCAGTATTATATTTATTTTTTAAAAAATGCATTTTATATATTAGCATTACTACTATTATTATTATTTGTCTTATTTTTATCCCTATATATCTATATCTATATATATTTCTATTCTATTTATTAGTATTATTATTATTTTTATTATGCCCATTTCAGTATAAAAAGAACGCAAAGCCTATTAATATATAAAATATAAAATTAAGCTTTTTTTTTATTTATAATCATATGATAACTAATATCAAGTTATTTGTTGGGTTATCGCTTTTTATACGGATTAATAGACAGAAAGTTCTCCCACCAATGGGATGATTTCACATATCATTTTTTAGCCTCCGTAATTTTTTTATTTTTATTTTTTAACAGTATAAAGTTTTAAATTTTTAAATTTTCTTTGTTGTTTTTATTTTTTCTCTTTTCCTTTCTTCTCTTTACTTTTTTTTTACTTTCTTAACTTTACTTATACATTAGGCGCTACTAATTTAGTCAGCTCCTAATTTAATAAATTACAAGAACGGTAAGTTTCTAATAAAGAATAGATTACATACAATATAATATATATATATATATATATATATATATATGTTAGTATTAATATTGTTATTTTATAATGCTTTTCATTTCTAAACTGTCATTTTTTTTTTATTTCCATCCTATATTTCTTAATAGTTCGCAAACTTATTATCTTCGAATCACAACCCACATAGAGGCTTCAAGCGGTGTAGTGATCGTCCCAAAAAAGAATTCTAAATCAATTATCAACTTAAACTCTCTGTTAGGCTCTTTTCTCTTATTTTAAAACAAAAAAAAACAAAAAATGGCTCCTCCTCACGCTGCTGATTACTCTACTACTGTTGCTGATTCTACTGCTTCTCCTTCTCTTTTCAAAGTTAACTCTCCTAATGTTGAATACACTAATTCTCATATCATATCCAAGTACGTTTATGCCAACACCCTTGTCAATAAACAAGCTGATGGGTCTTTTGTTGTTGAACCTGTTGAACAAGTTTATCACTTCAAAACCGAACGTCAAGTCCCTCGTGTTGGGTAAGTTTTTTTTTTTTTTTTAATAAAATAAAAACGATAAAAGAGAGTGTATAAGTAAGGGTGAATAGGAATATTAATCAATATGGTTATATATATAGTTTGATGATGGTTGGTCTTGGTGGTAATAATGGTACTACTTTAACTGCATCTATTCTTGCCAACAAGAACAAAATCACCTGGCGCACCAAGAATGGTGTTCATGAACCTAATTACTGGGGATCCGTCACTCAAGCTTCTACTGTTCGTCTTGGTGTAGATCAAAACGGTAATGATATTTATGTCCCACTTCATGAAATGTTACCTATGGTCAATCCTTCTGATTTAGTTATTGGTGGATGGGATATTTCTGGTAAGAATATGGCTGAATCTATGGAACGTGCTCAAGTCTTGGAATATGATCTTCAACGTCAAGTTCGTGATGAAATGGCCAAGATGACACCTTTACCATCTATCTATTACCCTGATTTCATTGCTGCTAACCAATCTGACCGTGCCGATAATTTAATTCCTGGCAATAACAAACGTGCTCATGCTGATCAAATTCGTAAAGATATTCGTGATTTCAAGGCTAAGAACGGATTAGACAAAATTGTTGTGGTATGGACTGCCAATACTGAACGTTATGCTGAATTAATTGATGGTGTCAATGATACTGCCGAAAATTTCTTGGCTGCTGTTGAAAACTCTCACGAAGAAATTGCTCCTTCCTCTATCTTTGCCTTAGCTTGTATTGAAGAAGGTGTTCCTTTCATTAATGGTTCTCCTCAAAACACCTTTGTTCCTGGTCTTATTCAATTAGCTGAACGTGAACGTGCTTTTATTGGTGGTGATGATTTCAAATCTGGTCAAACCAAATTCAAATCTGCTATTGTTGATTTCTTGGTTAATGCTGGTATCAAACCTGTAGCCATTACTTCCTATAACCACTTGGGTAATAATGACGGTAAGAATTTATCATCTCATAAACAATTCCGATCCAAAGAAATTTCTAAATCTACCGTGGTCGATGATATGGTTGCTGCCAATGATATTTTATACAAACCTGGTGAACACCCTGATCATACTGTAGTTATTAAATACGTCCCCTCCGTTGGCGACTCCAAACGTGCCTTGGATGAATATGAATGCGATATCTTTATGGGTGGTCGTCAATCTATTTCTCTTTATAACGTTTGTGAAGATTCATTCTTGGCTTCTCCTCTTATTATTGATTTGGTAGTCATGGCTGAATTATTAACTCGTATTCAATACAAGACTGGGGAAATGACTAAATTCAGTGGATTCCATAGTGTCTTATCCATCTTGAGTTATATGCTTAAGGCTCCTATGGTTGCTCCCAATACTCCCGTAGTTAATGCTTTAGGTAGACAACGTACCGCTATTGAAAATCTTTTCAGAGCTTGTGTTGGTTTGGCTCCCAACAATGATATGGGTTTGGAACACAAGATCTGGCATTAAAAAGAATTATTTTTTCAAATAATCTTTTAGTTTATTCGTTAAAAAATAAATAAATAAATTTATTTTTTGTTTCAATTATATTTTTTATTTTTGTATAAAGTGAGTTAATCAATATTAGAGAATATATATATATAAAAGACGATACTTGGTAGTAGACTTGTAAAAATGTTCATTCTTTGTTGCTTATTTTTTAATACATATAAATTTATGTAAAAAAGGATAGAGTCTTTTTTTTTTTTTTTTTTTTTTTTTAAAAAAAAAATCCCTTTTTTATTAATGAACTAACATAAATATAATAATAGTAATATAGATTGATTCTTTATTACCGAGAGTGTCTAATTTTTTTATAAAATAATAATAAATAAATAAATCAATATATACAACTTATTAAAAAATACAGTACATATTTGTGATTTAAAAAAAAAAAAAAAAAAGATTAACGTTTGCATAAATATAAAATAAAAAAGTTTAGGTCTAGTTTACATACTTTGCTTTAGCTGATAAAGAATTTCCTTTGGTTAATAAAATTATGTACTAATACAAATACATACTATTTAAAGGGTATATACATACGTATATAAACTATAAGCTGTATTCCATTTTATATAGACTATATGCTATATTATACCTTATATATAAACTATTATGTATTTTAATCACCTGCATATAAATTTCTGTTCATGATCATAACTTATATCATGAAAAGGAGAAGAAGGTTGGAAAAAAAGGTAGGTAGTTGATTTAATAAGGAGAACGTAGTAAAAAAGAAACCCTTTTATCCCCTTTCTTAAAAATAAAAATAAAAAGCATCACACTCCTCTTTTCCCCTTAAAAAAAATAAAATAAAAAAAAATTGATTTTTTTTCTTGATTTTTATTTTTAATCCCCTCTCTCTTTTTTTTTTTTTTCTTTTTCTTTTTCTATTTTTTTTTTTTTTATTATCATTATTATATATAAATATATATAATTCAATCTATATCATTATGACAAGTGTTGTATCACCTGTAGAAATTGCACCACCAGCACCACCTCCAGTACCCATTACATCGTCTGGAACAGGAATTGCTAATCTACCTAATCAACGACATAAAATAGTGGCCAAGAATGGTGCCAATTTTACAATCATGGTATGTGGTGAATCAGGTGTTGGGAAAACGACGTTTGTAAATACTTTATTTACTACAACTATTAAAGAACCTAAGAACTTGACTAAAAGAAGATTGAAACAAACCCCTTCCAAGACTGTACAAATTCAAATCACTAAAGCGGAATTAGAAGAAAAAATGTTTAAAGTCAAATTAACTATTATTGATACACCTGGATTTGGGGACTATGTGAATAATAGACATGGATGGATCCCTATTGTTGACTTTTTGGATGATCAACATGAAAAATATATGCGTCAAGAGCAACAACCTTGTCGTAAAGGAGTCATGGATATGCGTGTTCATGCTTGTTTATACTTTATTAAACCAACTGGTCACACGTAAATAAAATATATTATTTATATATTATTTATATATTAATATATTATTATCTATTTTTCTTTTTTAGTTTATCTCCTTTGGATATTGAAGTCATGAAAAGACTAGGTTCTAGAGTCAATTTAATTCCTGTCATAGCCAAAGCTGATACTTTAACTCCAGCAGATTTAGCTAAATTTAAACAAAATGTAAGGCATGAATCCAACCTCCTATTTAAGAAAGTTTTTTTAAATATATATAAACTCAGATTTTTTTTTCTTTTATAATTATAATTATCTATCACTCACTTTTCTCCTTTTTTTTATTATTTTTTTATTATTATAATAATAATAATCATTACTATTATATCCTCTTCTTCTTTCTCCTTAATAGATTCGTGATGTCATCAGTGCACAGAATATTCAAGTTTATTCTTGTCCAATCGATAGTGACGATGAAACAACTACTAAACGTAATATGAATATTATGGAAGCTTTACCTTTTGCTGTCATTGGATCTACTCAGGATGTAATGACTTCAGATGGTCGTAGAGTGAAAGGGCGTGAATATTCTTGGGGTGTAGCTGAAGTCGAAAATGATGAACACTGTGATTTTAGAAAATTAAGAAGCCTATTAGTACGTACTCATATGCTGGATTTAATTACTACTACTGAAGAAAACCATTATGAAAATTATCGCCAATCTCAAATGGAAACAAGAAAATTCGGTGATCCTCGGTATGTAGTATAAAATAGTTCAAAAAAAAAGAGGGAAAAAAAAAAAAAAGAAATATTCACCTTAGGAAATGTATAAATTTAAAAAGGAATGACATAAAACTAATAGATTATGAGGATATTGTTTTTTATTTTTTTATTTTATATCTAGTTCTCAACCTAGTGAAAATGCCAAGTTTAAAGAAGAAGAAGAAGCTTTACGTAAACGATTCACAGAACAGGTTAAAAGTGAAGAAGCGAGATTCCGTAGTTGGGAACAACAGGTATATATAAAATAATAAGTAAATAATAACATAAGCGTTTGTATTCAAGTTGAACTCATCTGATTTATATATATATATATATATATATACCCTTTAATATTTTTTAGCTCTTAAGTGAACGCGATCGCCTTCATAAAGAATTAGAACAACAAAGCGAGCGTGTTAAAGAATTACAATCAGAAATTGATGGATATTATTATAATCAAAGAGAGTCTCCGAAAACGCTTAGAAAGTAGATAATATATATATATATATATATATATATATTAAAAAAAAAAGATTTTTATCTATCATTTAATTCATTCCCTTTCACTATTTTTTTAAAATTTAACTTTACTTTTTTAAAAAAAACTTCTTTTAATTTCATTAAACTTTAATAATTTCGGTTTTCTTTTTTTCTTTTTTTTATTATATCAACCATGGCGTGATGAAAAACAAGATTAAGGATAATAAATAAAATTTTTATACTTAGTATTTTCTTTATAAAGCTGAATATTATCCAATATCAATGAAGCGATAAATAAAATAATATATATATATATATATATATATAATATTGTTACCTAAATCCTATTTTGTCAGATTAGATTATCAATAAAATAGCAACCTGTGGTAAAGATAAAAAAAAAATGGGAATATTCACTTGCATGGTAGAATATGGTACAGCAAAATCTCATCTTGCCTCGTTAAAATCAACTACGGACGACCAAATATGGTAGATTTACATTCCAATACCCAAAAGCGACCATTAGATGTCATAAAACTTTAATAAATAAATATATAGCTCTGACAATTATAATAGGGAATTGGCAAAAAAAAAAACTGGATGATATATTTTTGGTATCAAGAAAGTAAATAAGGAATAATAGAAGGGAACAACCACTTTGGACTTTTTTTTTAAAAAAAAAAAAAAAAAAAAAAAAAAGGAAATGAAAGATAATGCGAAAAAAAAAGATTAAACACCACTTATTTATTTATGGTTACTTTTAATATTAGTTCAAAATTTCTCATATTGAAAATATATTTACATCATCGTATAATTAGCTTAATGAAGTTAAACAAAATAAGAATATGTATATAAATAAAAGTAAACATAAACATAATATATCCATAGAATTAAAATAACAATAATAATAGGTTATTTTTAAAAAAAAAAAATTAAAGAAAGAATCAAGTTTATTAAACAAATCACTTTATACATGGTTATGAGGCAAGAATATAAGATTTATCACTTTTTTTTTTTTTTTTTTTTTGGTTGTTGAATACACACATCTTGATAAAAAAAATATAATATAATAAATAAAAAAAATATATAAAACGAGCACGACATAAAAAAAAGCACAGTAGAAGAATATATAAAAATAATAATAATAAATATAGAAATATATAAAAAAAGGTTAAGGTAAATATATAAATAAAAAAAATAAAAAGAGAAAAGAATAAAAAAATATACATATTTATATATATATATATATATATATATATTTGTTAAGACATTAGTAAACCAACATATTTTTTTAACGACCACCATTAATAATTCCAGAAATCCATGATGTTCTCTTATCACGCTTTTCAGTAGGGGAATTAGGTAAATCAGCATTTTCTACGATATTACCACCACCACGTAAAGGTTTAGCAATACGACTAAAGTTTAATGCAGCCATAGAGTTTTGTGATTTTTGTGTTCTTGCTTGTTCTAATCTTTCACGTACAGCTAGTAATTGTGCTTCGAATTTTTGATTTTGTGTAATAAGTTTTTCTTGAGCATCTTGTAATAAGTTTTCCAAGTTGGTGATACGTTCATTTCTAGCAATTAATTTACGCTCAGCTACAGCAACTTCCTTCTTAAGAGAGGCATTTTGTTCTACCAACTAATTTTTTTTTAAAAAAAGAGTTAAGATGATGAATATATAAATAAAAAATAAAAAAATAAAAATTTTTATATTTCTCTTTTAGTTTTAAATAAATTATTTACCTGCTTTTGAACATTAGTTAACTGTTCTAAATTACGTTCCAAGAATGCCATCTTCTTTTGTTGAGCTTTATTATTGCTTGCACGTACGACACTATTATACTGTTCACGAGTTTCGTCCAAAGACATTTCCAATTCAACCACACGTTCGCAACGTTGTTGAAGATCACGCATAAGAGCCTTTTTCATGACTTCAAATTCGGCTAATTGATTGGCCATGGTTTTACGCATGCGTTCTAAATCCTTTTCACGTTCTGTTAAATCATTTTGGGCATCGCCTGATTGTTCTGTTAAAGCAGCTTGAAGTTGATCGTTGGCAGAGCGAAGATCTGCAAGTGCACTACTGAGTTTTTGATGACTTTGATTTTTACGTTCCAATTCATGTTTCAATTCATCAATCTCCTTTTGCTGCATATCACGTTTAGCATTGTATTGTGCTTCCAATTTGGCTTTCAAAGTGGTGATGGTTTCAGCAATATCTTCATTCTTTTGAACTTGTGCTTCTTCTTCAGCAATGGTTTTATCTAAAAGCTCTTCGTATTCTACTTCAAGTCCGGCTAATCGTCCTTCTAAATCAACCTTCTTCTTATCTAATGCTTCATTTTCATATCGTAAATCATCGATAGTCTTTGTATGTTGATCCAATAATACTTTTGATTCTGCAAGTTCTCTACGTAAAGTAACTAATTCTTCAATACTAAGTGCTCCACTATTGTCGCCAGCAAGTTTATCTAATGCAACTCGGATTTGACGTTCTTTTTCATTGATTTCACCCTTATAAAGAATAAATAAATAGAAAAGAATTGAATCATTAATTTTAAAGTAAATAAATAATATGGTTCTTTTTTTGAAGAAAAAAAAAACTTACCAAAGGATCAAATCCAGACATCATTTCAGCCATTTTTTCAGCCTTTTTCTTTTCTTTTTCACCATCAGCAGCATCTTTATGAGTATTTCGCATTTCAGATAAGTTGCGCTTAAGTTCATCTAATTCAGCCATAAGTTCTTGGTTGGATTCTTTAAGTGAATCAACAGTAATGGCATTTTCTTTACTTTCATAAGAAATCTTTTGTAATTGAAGTCTAAGTTCAGTAAGCTCTGTTGTCATTTGTTGATTTTCTTTGGTCACTAATTGCTCTTGATCTTTATAATATGCCATTTCTTCTTTCAAAGATTCTAATAATTTCTCACGGTTAGCTAGCTCAGTTTCCTATCATCGTTAATATATATATATTAATTAGTATCATATATAATTAACTATTATTATTATTATTATTATTATTATTATTATTATTATTATTATTATTATTGTAATTAATTTTTTTAATAAATGTTTACCTTTTCAGCGATTTGGTCCATGAGCTCATTTTCACGTTTTAAAAGTTCATCCCGTTCATCTTTTTCCAAGACAATAGCAGGAGTAGCAGGTCTTGAATCATCAGCAATAGGACTCTTAAATCCTGGAGCAGGAGGTAGAGCACTAAAATCACCTTTTGTGATTTTATCCATAGTAACCCATTTATCTTCGGGCACGGTTCCACCTGTACGCCATACGTTGACTTCTCCTTCCAAGGCAGTGATATAAGTTTGAAATGTGACCGTTTCAGATTTAACACGTTTTAATAAAGCTTTCAATTCAGCAGGTGAAAGATCAGCATTGACCTTGGCTTTATTCTTGATGGATTTAGCACGCATACCGAATCGAAGAGTGGACAATGTTTCAGCTTCATTATAAGAGGAAGGTGAACAATTGATAATTAATGTTGTACGTGAATTACCACCCAATGATTCTTGAAGGATACGAGTTAACTTTGAATCACGATATGGCACGTGGCTTGACTAGATGGATATAAAAAAATGAATCAAATGTTAAAAAAATTGGTGTTTCACAATAATGTATATCTATATTTTTTTTTTATTTATTTATATCTAATATTTATAATTTACCTTTCCATCGGTTAACGCATTAATAACCATACCCAATGCTGTTAACGATTTGTTAATTTTTTTAGCTTCTTCTAAAGTTTGACCAGATGCACCTGTTTTACCAACCTAATAGATTCACCATTATAAAAAAAAAAAGTAAAGAAAATGAGAATTTTTTTTAAAAAATATGGTTTATAATAAAATGTTTCAAATTGTTTTAAACTTAAATATATGTATACCTTTTCAGAACCTGCAAGATCAACAAGATAAAGCTTTCCACTTTTAGCAGCACCGGTATCTACATTTTTTTGAGTGATTGTGATGACGACGATGGAGTGAGAGCGAGAACTTTCAGCATTCATATCTATTTTTTTTTTTTTAAAAAAAAAAAAAAAATGAAAAATGAAAAATATGCATTAATAAATAAATGACTATTTTAAAAAAGCTAATGTTATCAAACTTACTTGTATAAGCAACTACACGGTTATTACTACCACGACGCATGACTTCATACACTTCTTCTGATGAGCCAACATATACTTCTAAAAGATCTTTAACATAAACACCTTTGGATTTATCTTCATGGATAGGCAAATTATCATGTGATGCTATTATTTTAAATAAATAAAAATAAAAATAAATTTAATTAGTCCATATTATCATAAAACTTACTAATATATAAGATCATTTATATTATGATTATTTTTGAACATACGATTTAATAAGTCACGAACTTTTTCCATATAAATTTCCATATAAGATACTTTGACCGTGAATTCCAAGTTACTTGGTGCTGCCATAATACTATCAAAAATTTGACCAACAATACGAGGAATAATACCTTTGGTTTCTTCATTATCAATATCAGCACCCTATATAGATAAAATTATAAAAAAAAAAAAAGATGTAAAAAGTAAAATAGGAAATAAAAATGGGAAATATGGGATCAATAAACAATACATTGTATATGTTGGCAAACTAACAAAACAAAAATAAACATAATAAAAAAATACTATTATTTACCATCATAGTGAAAGTTTTCCCTGAACCTGTTTGACCATAAGCAAAAACTGTACCGTTATAACCAGCAGTAACATCTAGATTAAAAAGAGAAGGAAGGAAGGAAAAAAAAAATAAAAAAAAGAATAAGTTTAAAGTTTCATATATATATAAAAAGTGAGAAAGAGAGAAAGAATATTATTTTACCATCAACAATAGTTTTAATAGAATAATCAAAAACATCTTTTTGAGGAGTGTTCATTCCAAAGACTTTATCAAAAGCAAAGTTTCCTTGACAGTCTTTACCCTATAGTTAAATACAAATAAATAAAGTTAATATAACATATGAATAAATAAATATAAAAGATAAAAAGCCAAGATAATAGAAATACCTTTAAATTGACTTGAGTTCCTTCATCATCAATCTCAATAACAGGTTGACCTCCTTCTCTAATTTCAAGTGAGTTTTGAGGTCGGAAACGACAAACGACTTTAATGTTGTTTCCAGACATTTATTAGATTAAAAAATAATAAAGAGATGATAAAAAAAAAAAAGAAAAAAAAAAGGTAGCGAGATAAAAAAAAAAAAAAAAAAAAAAGAGGAAAAAGAGAGGGGAAAAAAAAAAAAGGTACGTCTGAAAAAGAAAAAAAATGAAGGGAACATAAGACAAGGTTGAAGTTACACGGGCAAAGTCCGCAAACCATTGAGTTACAAAAACAAAAAAAAATAACGCGTTTAACTTTAGACTTGTTAAAAATTAGACCTTCATCAAACTACTTGATAATATTTTACTTTAGTATTTTATGATAATGGTCATTATAATGATGAAAATCAACTAACATTACCATTATTATTATTGTTATTATTATTATTATTATTATAAAATGATCACTATTTAATATAAATAAAATAAAAAATGTAGGTTGATTTTTATATTTATTTTTTTATAAACCTAGGCATCATGTGAAGTGGGTTCTTATACTCCGAACATCAAAATAAAAGTATCAAGTTTTTTTTTTTTATCCTCGACTTTTGATTTGCCTTTTTCTTTCAAAGTCATAGGATGAAGTCATTTCCTTTTATTTTTGAAAGCCTTTGTCATAACAACTTGTCTATTTTTTTTTTGTACTAAATAAATATCAAAAAAAGAGGAAAAAATGAAAATGAAAAAATTGGATTAGATGACTCGGAATATGTATCCGAATTTAAAGTTTCCACCTACATATAAAAAAAAAAATAAAGTACACACATCCAAAACTATATTCTTATTTTTATTTTAGTGACAACAAAAAAAAAATCAATCAGTTAAACTAAAAACAAGAAGAAAAAGAAAAGGAAAATCCATTTAAATGCTAGTTCACTTTAGGATAATCCAAGTTTATTAATTATTGCCAGATATTTTTTTTAAGAAAACAAAAAAAAGATTATCTAACGTTATCATAACTTTTTTTCCCTTAAATAAAAAGAAAAATTAAAGTATTTATTTATAATTCTATATTCATCTTGTTTATGTTTATACATATATTATTGCACATACTACATATACATATACATCATTCATTTAATATGCCTGTTTTATATAAATTAAATGGTTTATGCCATTAAATTCAAGCAAGCAAAAAAAAAAAAAAAAAAAAATTGCAATCATGTTTCACAAAAAAAAGCTCACTAACTCTCTCCATTTTTTTTTAAAAAAAATGATCGTTTTACTTTGAGCTAAAAGAAAAAAAAAAAACTTTCATATAAAGTGACGTCTCAACTTGATATCTATTACAATTGGCCAAAAAAAGCTAGTACCAAAATAATCTATTGGAATAAAATTAGTAGTTTTATTATTAAAAAAACCTGTATGATAAAAATGAATTTTTATATATTAAGTAGATATAAATAATAAAAAAAAGCAGGCAAGTGTATTTATAAAAAGTATGAGCATTATTATTCTAGATTTAATTAAGTATAATAACTGGATCGTCAACCACAATGAAAAAATTTATAAGCGGAGAATAAAGTAATAACGACTTTATTAAATTAAATATCTAATTTTGATTTAAGTTTTTATTATTACTTCGCTCTTTTTCCTTTTTACTATCTTTCTCTCTTTCTCTCTTTCTCTCTCTCTCTTTTTTTTTTTTTTTTTTTGGAGGAAAAATAGAAAAAAAATATGGCTTATTATAATAACAATCATGAACAAGCAAATTATTATTCACCAGGATCCACACCTCATAACGATTCATACCCAATGTCCTCAGTTCATCAGCAACAACATGCAGTAGCTTATGATCCTTATGAGAACTATCATTCTCAGAGTCACAATCAGGGATATCAACACTTAAACGAAGGATATAATAATAATGTTCATGTTTATGAACCAAGTATGCAAAAAAAACGATCTTGTTTAGATTATATATGCTGTGGTTGTTGCACTTGCTGTCCTCGTTGGATAAGATATTGCTCTTGTGTTATATTGCTTATCATTATTGCTCTTGGTATTGTGATAGGAGTATTGGCTGCTTTATTTAAAAAGCCCAGTATTAATTTCAATGGTCTTAGTGGAGAACCCCAATTTAACCTTGTCGGTTCAACAGCTAATATTGCTTTTAATATGAACTTTACCGTCAATAATCCAAATGTAGAAAGTGTTACTTTTTCGAATATTAAAGCTGTTGTAAGTGGATAAGAGATATATATACAATAAAAAATAAAAAAGGGAACGAGGATTATTTTATTTTAACATGTATTTATTTAATTATTTTTATTTTTGGTTTTTTTATTAATATATATGGGATATAAATAGGCTTATTATCCTAATATAGCTGGCTATGATTTGTCAAAGACACCAATTGGGGGAGGTAATAAATCCGATGTACCAATTGGCTCTTATAGTGTATCTACCATTATCTTCCCATTCACTTTGAATATTGATGCAACAAACCCTACTACTTTTCCTATTGTGAATGATTTACTTACAAAATGTGGTATTACTGGCGGAACAAAAGAGCAAATTAAAATCAATTATGACATTACACCAACGGTTAAAATTATTGGTATACCTATTTCATTTACTATATCTAGTTCATCCTCTTTTGATTGCCCCGACGTAAGTATAAATAAGATAAAAAAAAGTTAGATAAAAAAACATCATATTATATATATTACATATATTTATGTCAAACTTCGTACCTTCTACATATCTTTTTTTTTAACCAATTAAATATTATAATTAGTCTGCTACATCCGGAGTAAAAGATGTCTTAGGCCCATTAGCTTCATTAGTTCCTTCTGGTATCAATTTACCAACTGGTGTACCAACTGGTCTACCAACCGGTAGTATACCATCAGGTATAACAAGCCTTATTCCTTCTGGTGTTGTTCCTTAATATTTAAACTTATCATTATTATAAAAATATACTTATTTAATGTATTTATTTATTTATTTATTTTTTGATCCACTATGTATTTTTTCATTTTATATGTATTTTGTATTATATATGCGTTTTACGCTCCGTATAATAAAAATCAAATTTATTGGCATATTTTTTTTCAGCTTATTTTTTTTCTCTCTCTCTCTCAATTTTTATTTATATTTTTCATATTTAAATATGAAACAACTATTTCGATCTACTTTTTTCTTTTCTTTGAAACAAAATAAAAACCCTTTTATTTATTCAACCCGTACTATGTCAACTCAACATAATCATTTGGACGATAGTTGTATATTTTGTAAAATCATTAGGTAAATAATAGTTGGAAAAGAACAATAACAAACATGAATATATACGTATTATATTTTATTTTTTACTCACTATTTTTATTTTTATTTTTTATTAACTGTATATATGATAGAGGTGAAGTTCCTTCTTTTAAATTAGCCGATACTGATAAATGGTAAAAAAAAAAAGTAAATAAAATAAACATATACTAGTTAAAACTTACCTCTGTTCACTTTATTATTTATTAGTTATGCTTTTATTGATATTGAACCTCTTAGTGAAGGGCACTCAGTAAGTTCAGATAATACTATTATTATTAAAAACTACAACAAAATATAAAACGAGGGAAAAAACAGTTCAAATAACACGCTTCAACTTTTATTATTATTATTATTATTTAGCTGATTATTCCCAAGTGTAAAAAATTCATGATCCAACTATATAACCCATATTATTTTTTATTTACCAAATATATATCTATATATTTTATTTTATTTTAATAGACCATGCAGAATTCATGCATCAATTACCTGATGAATATTTGATAGATATTCTTCCAATAGCCAAGAAAATTGCAAAAGCCGCTAAATTTGAGCAATATAACGTTCTTCAGGTATGTGTTTAGGTTGAAGGATTAAAGTATATATAAAAATCAAAGTGAATAATATAAATATTTTTTTACTTGTATGGTATATAAAATATAGAACAATGGAAAACTTGCAAACCAGGTATTAAAATATAAATATAAATATATATATATCATAATATCCATAAATATCTATTATTATTATTATTTTCTAATATATATATATATGTATTATTTTTATTTTACTTTATTTTTAATTAGGCTGTTCCACACGTTCATTTTCATGTTATAAATAAACCAAATAAAACAGAAGGTCTAGGTATATCATGGAAACCAATCGATACAAATATGGACAAAATCAAGGCCACTTACGAAAAAATCAAAAGTGAACTTTAAAAAATGAAAAAAAAAATCCCATAGTCTTTGGATACTATCATGGAAAACATAAATAAATAAATAAATAAATAAATAAATAATAATAATAATAATAGTAATAGCAATAATATATATATATATATATATATATATATATTGAACCTGAAAACTTTAATTTTTTTTAGGATAACAAATATGAACGAAACACATTGATATAACATTACAATTATCACAGTAGCAATAAAAAAAAAGATTGAAAAAAAAAATTGAAATATATCAAGTTTCTATTATACTATAATGTTTTGTTGGTTGCATTTACTTCATTTTTTTATTATTATTATTTTTATTACTGCAGAAAAATGAAAAAAAAAAAAAAAAAAAAAAAAAAAAAAAAAAAAACTTCAGAAATTAACGCCCTTTATATACCTTGGTGCTTAATTTCCATAAAATATCACGAGTGTTTACCGAATAATTTGAAAAATCGTATTCAATCTATACTTTTTATCAATAGCTAATAAAACAATTGACCATATAATTAAATAAAAGAAAAAAAAAGAAAAAAGAAAGGATTTCCTTATTTTTAATAAAAGGTCTGGATAAAAAAAATTACTAAAATTATAAATATGAAATGCTTTTTATTTTTAGTATTTTTATTCCTCTTTACTTTTTCTTTTTACCGTATAAGTTTTAAAAATTTATAAAACCATATCACTTGTAAAAACAATTGATTGTACTTGTTGAATAACAACTGTATATACATAATATTACACTTCAATTAGTTGCGTTTATATCTTTTAATAATAAACTTTACATACACCTTCATACATATAAATATAAAGCATGGTTGTTTATAAATATGGTTCAGGCAATAGAATAACAAAAAAATAGAATAAAAATAAACCTTTCCCTTTAGAAAAATATATATTTAATATTTATGAATATATACAAATAAATATATAGTAAGTAGCACTCTTAATAATAATCTTTTTACTATTATCAATACAATTATGTTTCAAGAAAATAACACTGCATATATTTAAACATAAATTACTCTTTCTCGGATTATCATTAGAGATTACGGTGTAATAACTAATGTATAGTTTTTAATCAATACAAATAAACGTATTATATATAGCTGTGATGATCATACAAAAGTGTAACGATATACCATGGCTGGCTTTTATATACACTTAACAAATAACAAAACCATTGGACTAACCAACTGTAACAGGAAAAAAAAGGAAAAAGGAAATAAAAAATTTGCAGATACACTGATTTATTGATACAACTTATGTAGAATTTGAAGGTGATTTCATTTAAACTCTATATCACAAAAACAAAATCAAAGAACATAAAACGAACCTTTATTAATGTTTAAAAAATGAGGAAACATAATAATTGAGTGTATATTGCTGAATACAAGTCACTACAATTTATTGATATAAAAGTACAAAGAAGGAAAATATAATTACAATATTACAACCACCATTGTTCAAAATAAACTTGAATATAAGAAAACAAAAAAAAATAACCAAAAATAACTTTAAAAGGATGAATTCAGACGAAAAAATCATGCAAATTCTTGGTCGGAGATTTTAGTATCCATTTATATATCGATATTTCTTTTTTTCCTTTTTTCTCTTTTTATTTTTCCTATTCAAAAAAAAAAAATGCCATTTACATTAAAAAATTTGAACAGAATACATAATATACCTTCTTTAAAATCTCCACCATATAATACTATCCAACCATCAAAAACATCTATTATTAATCAATGTAGACAATTAACAACTTTTAAATACTCAAAATATGTACCAACGACGACAAAACCTACGACTATAACAACAATACCAAGCTTAACAACGGTATGGCCAAAATCACCGTCGTCAAGCTCCATCTTATCCTCCATTCACTTGAACCATACTAATAGATCCATGACCCTTGCAAATAAAAATATGATGATACTACAACAACCACAAAAAAGAAACTTCATGTGGTGGCGTATTCCTGTTCTTTTTTTAACCATGTCAAGTAAAAAAAGAAAAATGGTTATTAGTGGGCTGATTAGTGGTACGGCTTTATTGGGATTCATTTTGGGCCCTCTATCTTTGTTAGTAGTCGGTGGTATCGCAGGATTCATTACTATGCGACTTTGGCGACAAACAAGAGCTTGGTGGCGTTATTTACCTACAATGAACAACGCTATTCAAAATACATCCCTTTATTCCATGCTAAGAATGCAAGTAGGACAACATCGTGCCGAGGATCATGTACGTGCTTTGACTATTCAAAAAATTAAATCGTGGGCCCATACAGACCAAGGCAAAAGGATATTTTTAAATGAATTTAATGTGGATCATGTCGATGATTTGAATTTTTTACCCAATCATGCAACTGCTACTTTTACGACAAACTCAATTCAACAAAACAGTAATATGGCAGCGACAGCCACAGAAACAAAAAAACAAATCTCTATTCAATTTTGTGTAGAATCAGAAGAAAGAGAAGATAGTGGAGGTATTGGTGGTTGTATGGTAACTGTCGATGCTTATGTAGACCCAAATAATGGAAATATTTCTTTCCGTCAAATCAAATTATCTTCTCCGGCTTGGGCTACCGACGAATTTTTACCTTTAGATGAGAGTCGAAACCATGACCAAGAAAAAGTTATTGAAGGTGAATTTAAAAATGTTTAACTTATAATATTTTTTATTTACATATAAATCAATTAATTTTAAAAAAAACACATATATCATAAATAGTAATAGAAATAAAAGTTTGATATTAATCTATTGTTAAAATAATAATAAAAACATAATACTAATAAAATGAAGCAAAATAAAATAAAAAGAAAAATTATGTTTTTAATTTGTATAATCTATATTTCATTTTTAAAAAAATTTAAAAATATCAGTTATCCTTAATCATTATATTAAAAAAAAAAAAAAAAAAAAGATACAAATAAACTATACTATTTAAACAGATATATAAAAAATAGATAAAAAGAAAAATAACGTATATTCATTACATTTTAAATAAATCAGGAATAACGTTTCAGGAAAAAAGTCCGCCAAAAAAAATCTAATCACATAAAAAATTTAATAGACGCCTTTTTTTTTCTCTCTTTCTTTTTCTTTTACAATTAAAAAACAAATGTCTCTTACACAGTGGAAACAATTTAATTTTTTTGATAAGCAAATTGTCACGGAACCAAATAATCCTTCAAGTTCACCCGAAGTTTTTAAAGTACATGATATACAAGTTAAAATAATAAATATAATCAAAATTTTAATGAACTGTTCCTTTTTTTATTCTCTTAATACGTATATTAGAAAACAAATATCGAAGTAACGACTTCTGGAAGAGGGCATATTTATCTAGCTGATATCCTTTTTATTTATTTATTAATTATTTATTATTACTTATATTAATTTATTATTCTTAACTCTTATATATATATATATGCTTTTTGATGTAAATACATTCCTCTGGTTCTATTTTTATTATAGATAAAAACTTCAAGACACAGACTTTTCCAGCACATGAAGGTAGCCGTATCACTCATCTAAAACAATTAAAGCAAAAGAATATTTTAATAAGTATAGCAGTAAGTATTATTAATAATAATAATATACAAAAGTGTAAAAGTTGTGTGATAAACGAATACTTATTTAGTATAATTATTATTGTTATTATTTTATTTTAAAATACTAGGAAGAAAACGACGCTCAACATACACCCATAATAAAATTTTGGGATTTGGATACAATAGCTAATAGTAATAATAACAATAACAACAATAAAAGCATTGAAGTATTCCCAGCATGTATAAGAACTATAAAAATACAACAAAATGAAAAACCATTTCCTGTCAGTACTTTTGCAGTATTAGAAAATGTATCTCAACTTGCAATTGGTTTAGCTAACGGTACAGTATTACTATATCGATTGGATTTGACAAAAGATAAAACTACAAAACCAAAAACAATTTATGAAGGAAAAGAACCAATTACAGGTATATATAACAATAATTATGATTATAGCATAGAGGAAGAAGGTAAAAAAGTAAAGACTATATACGTATATGTACTCAATATCATATTATTCTGGTATATATAAAGGCCTTGGATTTAGAGAACAAACGAAATCAACAATATTATTTATAGTAACCACAACTAATATTATATCATACAATACTACTGCAAGTAAACCAATGCCTGTAAGTTTCATTTACAAGTATATATATATACATATATATATAGATGGATTATAACAGAGCCCATATTTATATTATAATTTATTATCACGATTATTAATGCTATTGACTTTTGCATATAGATTACACTTGATGATCAAGGTTGTGGACTTGGGTGCGCTATTATGACAGATGCTCAAGATATGGTAGTTGGCCGTGATGAGGTAATATGATTAACACTATTAAAAAAAGAGATTGTTATAAAAATTATATAGATGTTTTATATTGGGTTTTTACATATATTTAGTAAATATTTTAATTTGTATTATATATATTACATTAGGCTATCTATTTATATGACCCAACTGGCCGTGGACCTTGTTTTGCTTACGATACGCCCAAATTATCATTAACATGGTTTAAATCTAATTATTTAATTATCGTATCACCACCTGTAACAACATCCACTCATTTTTCCACTTCTTCAAGGTCCCTTGGTATGAATACGGATCGAAGCCATGGGACATCAGATTTAACCAAAATAACTATTTTTGATACAGCAAATAAATTTGTAGCTTATGTTGGTACTTTTACTGGTGGGATTCGAAATGTGTTATGTGAATGGAATGCTATTTGGATAGTTGGATTTGATGGAAAGGTAAAATAAAAATAATATTGTATATAAATAGATAATAATCAATAGATAAATTTACTAGCTTATTAATCTATTAAGCCCTTCATTTATGATTATTATACTTTATTCAAAAAAAAAAAAAAAAAAAAAAAAATGACTAGATTTATCGTTTGGATGAAAAGGATACCCCTACAAAACTTGAAATCTTATTCAAATTAAACTTATATGTTTTAGCTATCAACTTGGCTCATATGCAAAAATATGACGATGCCAGTATCGCTGATATATTTAAAAAATACGGTGACCATTTATATTCGTAAATGCAATATTACAATTGTCAACAAACATAAATATAGCTATTAATTATATATGTATTTATTTCGTTTTATTTTATTTTTTACTGTTTAGTCGTGCTAATTATGACGGAGCAATGGAACAATATATTCGTACTATTGGCCAATTGGAACCTTCTTATGTCATAAGAAAGGTATTTATTATTATTATTATTATTATTATTATTATTATTATTATTACCATTTAAAATATATATATATATATATATATATATATATATATATATATATAACCAATATTAATTCTCATTCTTTCATTTTTCTTTTTTTTTAAAATAATAATAACAGTTCTTGGATGCTCAACGTATTTATAATTTAACAAGCTACTTACAAGAATTACACGTAAAAGGTTTAGCTAATGCGGACCATACTACCCTTTTACTCAATTGCTACACAAAATTAAAAGATGTTTCTCGCTTGGATCAATTCATCAAGGTATTTTTACATAATATAATATATACATTTGTATGCGTGTGCTTATTAAACTTTTAATTATGTATATATTTATATATTATTTATCTATTAGACTGACGCCGATTTAAATTTCGATTTGGAAACTGCTATTACTGTTTGTCGACAAGCTGGCTATTATGAGCATGCTGTTTATCTTGCTAAAAAATTCAATGAACATGACTTGTAAGTTTTTATATTATTGAAAATAATAAAAACACAACCTTTATATTGATTGTTATGTTACTTTATTACTACTATTTCTATGTATCATTATGTTTACTAATAGATACCTTGATATTGTTATCGAAGACATGAGAGATTATGAAACTGCAATTAAATACTTGAAAGAACTTGGCCCTTATGAGGTATTTACATAATATATAAATGCATATATTAGTATGATTTATTCATTTTTATTTTATTTTATTTTCAAAATAGGCTGATAAAAACCTTCAAAAGTACAGTAAAACTTTACTTAGCTATTTACCTGAACAAACGACACAAATTTTAGTTGAATTATGTTCCGGAACGTTTCCTATTGCTAAATCAACAAACGAATCAGCTACCCTAACAAATAATGATGATAAAGTTTTACATTTGCAACGTGATAATAGACCACCTGAAATTTCTGTTATAGCAACTTCATCAGCTAATGATAACACAACTTTAAAACTTACTCCTAAAAATGGACTTTATTACAATCCGCCATCCGCACGCACATTTATGCCATCCTTTGTAGATAGACCGGACTGTCTTGCTGTATTTTTGGAAAAAATTTTAGAAACACGATGGAAACCTCAACAACAATCAAATCCAAATACTACTACTAATGATGATACTGGAGGAAAACCAAACAGCAACAACAATAATAATATATTAACACAATTAACACCTTCAGAACAAGAAGAACGAAAAGCTATATGGAATACGCTATTGGAATTATATTTGATGGATGAGCAACCTCATCCAACTACTTCAACAAGTCATATCTCTTCACCTACTTTACAGCACGCACTAACTCAACGTGAAAAATTAAAACGTGCCAAAGAATTTAAAACAAAATCATTAGCTTTACTTAAAGATGAAACTGTACAGTATGATACAAATCAAGCTTTAGTTTTATGTCAACTTAAAAAATTTGATGAAGGTATTGTTTATTTATATGAAAAGACGGAAATGTATACAGATATTCTTCGTCTTTGGATGGAAAAAGAAGAAACTGATAAAGTTATCGAAGCTGTTAGAAAATATGGGTAAAATAATAATAATAAAAACAAAAATAGCCATATTATCAGCAGCTATAATTGATTTCATTACTATCTCTTTTTTTTTTTGTTTCTTAGACCTAAAGACCCGTCATTATATCCTATGGTCCTCACTTATTTTTCATCAACTCCTGAAATTCTTGCTAAATCAACTTCTGAACTTTTAACTGTTCTTCGCAACATTGATGAAAAGGATCTTTTACCACCTATTCAAGTTGTACAGGCATTATCAAGAAGTAATGCGGCTACTATTGGATTATTAAAACCTTATATTAGTAAAAAAATAGAAAGTGAACGAAAAGAATTAAAACAGGTAATAAATTATATTTATATTACTTTTTTATTGTTATTTTTATTTTTTTATTACTATTTCATTTATATTCATGGTGGTTTATTAACATTTAATATTATTATTATATACTTTTATATATAGAACCAAGAACTCATCAAAAGTTATCAAGAAGAGACCGAAAAACATCGCAAAGAAATCGAAGAACTAAAAACTAGGTATACATATAAAATTTAATATGAATATACATATTATCACCTAAAAATATATTACCTCATCTTCATTCATTAATATTTTTTAAACGGGTTTGATTTATTATTAATATTATTTTATTAATTTTAGCGCACGTATTTTCCAAGTTCAAAAATGTACGGGATGTAGTGGACAGCTTGATTTACCAGCTGTGCATTTTCTTTGTAGACATTCTTTCCATCAACGGTAACAACAACAATAATAATAATAATAATAATAAATAAAAAAATAAAAAAATAAAAAAGAAAATAACAATGGATCAAATAATGATTTTAAATTATGTAATAAATACAGTTGTCTTGGTGAAAATGATAATGAATGCCCTCAATGTGCTGTAAAACATCGTATGATATCAGAAATTCGTCGTGCTCAAGAAGCTAATGCTGATCGACATGATCTCTTCTTTGAACAGGTAAAACAAAATATTGTATAATACAATACAATATATTTATGTGTAAGTGTGTTTATGTGTTTATGCAATAATAATCATTTTGTTATTTTTTTATTATTATTTTATAAATATAGTTGGATAATGAAGAAGATGGATATAATGTTATTGCTGACTACTTCTCTAAAAATACCATGGCTTTTGCCAAATTAATTGATTAAACTTTTTTTAAAATATATATATTATTATATTTTACGTATTTAAATAAATTAAAAATTAAAAGAAGAACAGAGAAAATACATCCAAGTTATAATGGCTTTATATAAATTAATAATAATACCAGTATTTATTATTCAAAAACAAATATAATATAATAAAAGCAATTTTTTATTATGCAGCGGGATCTGAAATTCAATTACAAAATATGCATGTATTTTTAACAATAAATATTTTTTAAACAAAGAAAAAAAATTCATTTTTCTTCTTTCCTTTTTTTTTATCTCTCTTTTTTTTTCTTTCTTATTTTTTATTATTTATCCTTATTTTTTTCTATCTTATATACACATATAATTGTCATTATGATACCTGATGAAGAAGAACGATGGGACGATCTTGAAATAGAAGATAACAGTTTTATGTATCGTGCAACACGAGGAATCTATTCATGCTATAAAGACAAAGAAGTCGCTTTACTATGTCAACGTGTACTTAGTCCTTCTTATTCTGAAGATGACGATACTATTTCGACTGTAACAAGTCGTCACTCTGATAAATTTTCTGTAGATGAACACGATTATTATCTAAATGATATTAATAATCTTATGGCATCTTCTCCTTCTCTATCAACAAAACATTATAAATCTAAAACAACAGTACCAATTACAAAAAATCAGCTGCAGTTACAACACCTCTATTCTCCCTCTCCTTCTATTATTTCCACACCAAGTGAAACTGATCTTTTTTCTGAGTTACTTAAAGATTATGATGGCCCTGGAAAAGTTACCCGTTTAGGTCAACCTTATGGTGGTCGTGTTCAAATGGATTATGGTGATTGGACGCATGATATAGAAATTCCTAATAATGAACCATTTCAAAAAAAAAAATCAAAACAATCAACTATACTAAAAAATAACAACGACAATAATAATAAAAATAGCGATGGTGATAATACCCTACTTCTTTTCAACAATGATATACTAGATAATGATTCTTTTACGGACGATCTTCTTCTTACCAATGACAATAATAACAACAATACGTTGAAACAAAAACGAGTCCATTTTGGCGATGACTATGACCTTGGTAATAATAATAAAAACAATAATATTAACAGTAAAATAAACAATCTTCTCAATCCTTTTTTAAATAATCAAGAACAAAAATCTTCATTGATAACACATCAACAATGGATGGCAGAATCTGATGACGAAGGATTCGATGATATAAGTTTACCTGACGATATGGATAACTTATATTTTAAAAATTACTTAACTAATAATAAAACAAAACCAACTACGTGTATTAGCAATAATAGTATCATTAATAATAGCAGTAGAAAAGAAAAACCGCATCAATTACCTATTCATTTAGAAAAAATACAATGTTATAAGGAAAATGATCATGATGACTTTATCGATGGACTTGATTTGATTGATGAAGAAGCATTTAAGTTTGGAAATTTTAATAAAAAAACGAAACAACAACAACAAACGGAAAGTAAATTACCCAAATTAAAAAAAAATCCACAAAAATTATATCCTTCCCCTTCCTCTTCAGTTTCTCCGCCTTCTTTATCATCAACAATATCTCAAAATAAAAGATCAGTGTACGAAAATAAATTACAAAGATTAACAGCTCCAACTTATTCATCCCGTCAACGAACCATCACAAGCAATAATAGCTTTTTATCATTATCTTCATCACCATCACCATCATCAAATATTATGAATAATAATAATAGCAATAATCATACATCTTTAGTAAGAACTCGTAAAAGTGATATAAATTCAAGAAAAGAACCAAGTTCTTCTTCAACTATAAATCATCGTTATCATGTATCTAATCGACCCTTAACAAAAAATGATCTTTCAACTCCAACCCCTACACTACGATCCAATCTTCTTCAACAGCAACAACAACAACAACAACGGAAAAGTAAGCATACTCTTACTAGAAAAAAACCTTTTCCATCAGATTATGATACAACTGCTACTGCAAATGAATTTTCTCCTACCTTAATGACCAGACCAAAAAGCTTTCGTTATGCCAACTATGGTAATGGTACTGAGTTGGATGATTTGGATGATTTGGCCATTTGGAAAAAATCTAATCTATCTAGTTGTAAGTTGACTGTTAATAATTATATATATATATATGTATATGGTTATTTTTTATACTGATTTTTGTTTTATTTTATTTTCGTTTTTTATTTATATTTATATCTTTTTTAATTAAAAAAAACTAGATAATCGAACTCCTACAAACTTGCATAAAAAACAAGATCCTTCTAAACCATGGCGGCAATATATGGTAAAATCATAATGAAAATAAAAGGAAGATAAGTGTGCTATACCTAATATTACATTAAATCTTATTTAATTCATATACTTTTAAATAGTCAAAACGTAATTTAAAGCTGATTAAACCAGATGGTCAAGTATTAGCACCAGGTGATATTTAAACAAGAATAACAATATAAATATTGATGATTTAAAATTGAGCTTCTTTTCCAAACTTAAGTCTAATTTTTATTTTTATTTCGTTTTATAATTAATAGAAATAAATGGAATGAAATATGATTCTAAAAACAAACAATGGAAAGGAAATGAACAAGCAGTAAAATCATTTGAAGCAGCCACGAAAAGGAGACCAGCATTGATAAAAAATATGACGAGTTCCAAACTATCCAATAAATATAGTAATGCCGTCTCTGTTGGTGAGATGGTGTTTGATCAAGAAGAAATGAAATGGAATGCTATTAATGGGAGTGAAATAGATATCTTTTCTCATATCAATGATCTTCTTGACAATACAATTCATGAAACATCTATTATTCATAGTACAAGTACATTTGATCGCCGCCGTCCTTCTATTATTCCCATGTCATCCACATTCCCCTCATCACCATTACCAACCCCATCTATACATAAACAGTCCACCATTAATCATAATACTAATAATAACAGTAACGATATATCAAACCAACATAGAAGTCAAGTAACCAACTATTATAATAGTACTAACTATCAACATACTAATGTGCCTATATTCTATATCCCTGATGAAATGAAAACTCATATGCGTGATCTTGAAGCGGAACATAAAAAGCAGTTTAGTACTTGGCCTATATATGAAGAATGTGAAACGACAAAAAACCAATTTGGCCATATTACTCCCCAGTATGCTTACATACTATATTAAATCTTCCTATTCATATATATACGCATCTAATATATATTTTTATTGATTGATAGCCTTTCTCTATTTTTTTTATCATTACACTATAATTATTATTTTTATTTTATTTTTATTTTCATTAAAACTTTAGCGTTAGAGTTAAATATATGTTGCATATTTTTCATTTAATGACAAATATAATAGTTGAAAGAAAAAAAAAGAAAAAAGAAAGAAATGGAATTGACGTTTTTAATGGTATAATAATATATTTATAAAAAAGAAAAAAAATACAAAAATGAAATAACGGGTGAAGATGTATAATTACAGTTTGATTAAATATAATTGATGGTGATTATTTTTTAAATTCATTATAATTTAAAAGTCGTCGAGATCTATATTGCCTAACTTTTTGATAGCGATAAATAAGGTTTCCAATATCCTAAAATATTTAAATACATATATATAATGAACAGATTAATAAAATTAAACCTTCACCCCATTTTTATAACTATCTTTAAAAAAATCAAATAACATAACCTACTTTTATAACAACAAAGAAACATCCACCCAAAACATTACGATGGAAAGGCTCGGGAAAATGTTTTTGAAACCAGCTGAACTGACCTAAAAAGCTATATTAAAAACATAAAAAAGAGAAAATATAAATTAACAAAGAATTTCTATATCTATATATAATAACACATGATAATTTTTTCTATTATTTTTCTTAAAAAAAAAATGCATATCATACATACCTTCCAGTAACATTACTAATTACTGGCCACATTAAAGTTCCCATAAAGACCATTCCAAGACTAGTAGGACGACCACGATCAAGAAGAATATCTAATTCAGGATTTCTTTCTGGCTCAGTATTGTTGTTGTTGTTGTTGTTATTACGAGAAGATGAATCATTATTTGGTAATATAACTTGATTACTGATTGTACTATTACGACGTTGTTGCTGTTGTTGACGACGATCAATAATTTTTAATGAAAGTTGACGAGAGATACAATATTGGGCTACACTATAAATATTATTATAAAACAATCGAACCCATGGTAATAATCCTAACGTTGCTAAAGGAGAAGGTGGCCAAGAAAATTGCATTTGAGGTAAGGAGAAGGATGTTTGATTAGTGAGTAAAGATAATGGTGAGGAGGATAAAGAGAATGAAAAAAAAGAACTATTATTATTTGTTGTTACTGATGTTGTAGAAGCACGTAAAAATAAAAAGGCTGCAAAAGGTAAAGTTGAATCTGCCCATCTTGATCTAGAGGACAATAAAGTTAAAGGAATACATGGTAATCCAACCCAAGCACGCCATGACCAATTCGATGGTGATCCAAGTACTCGTTCACCTTCTTTTGCTCCAAATAATAAAAGAACTGAAAAAGCTCCATACGTAGTTGATACAACAAGTAATGATAACCCAAACCCAAGTGCAGATATGTATGGTGCTGTGGTGTGTACTATTTCATCAACCGCTCCAAAAAATGATAATGCCAAATTGCTTTTTTCTATAAGGTGATATTCTGCTGAGCACTGAGGACAATGGACCTATATAAATATATATTTATGTATTAAAAAAAAGGAAATAATAATATTAAAAATGTTAGAAATATATGATTTTTAAAAAAAAAAAAATAAGTAAATAATATAAAAAATATTATTTATTCGAACTCACTGTTTTCGACGGTGAACCTTTTTGATTTTCAGTTATCCAATCCAAAAGACACTTTTCGTGCGCTACCAAAGAACAAGGACAAGGATTAACCCAGTTACCTTCAGAATCTCCATCTTCTCCAAAACAAATCCAACAACGTCTATCTTCCTCGTCATTATTACTATTTTTACGATATTGAGAAGTAGTTGCCGAAGCAGAAGTAGATGCATTTTTATTACTACTAGATGCTTGATTAGAAGAATGATTCAAAAATGGATTAAAAAATTTTGAAGATACCGAAGAAGTGGATGGTAGGTTTGATAACTGCTGATTTCGAGATGTTCGTGAAGCTAATATGGTTGAAGAAGAAGAGGAGGAGGCTGATTCTTCATCACTTGAAGAATAATTATCTTTTGAATGTGAAGCAGGCTCAGTGTAGTGTAATTGAGTAGGTGATAAATCATTATGCTGAATAGTATCTCCAGAAGAATAATTATAACGAGCCGTTCCCGCAATAGAAGAAGATGGACAACGAAAGTGGGCCATTTTTATTTCTATAAATTTAAAAAAAGGAAAAAAGAAAGGAAAAAAATGAGGTTAAAAAAAAAGGTTTAAATATTCATGTCATGCTGAACAAAAAAAATTTAAGCGGGCCGTGACTTATTTAAGTTCGTCATTTCATTTTTTTATATTTTCTCTTTTTCAATTTTTTTACTCTCTATCTCCCTTTTTCTTTTTTTTCTTGACGTTTTATATTTTTATTGATTTATATATATTGATATAAATATAATTTAAAAAAAGAATAAGAAAAATAAAAAATACGTGTATTATATTATAAACTTTGCATCTCAACTGAATTATTTTTAAAAAAAACAAAAATAGTGGATCATACTATAGATAAATCATCATAAAACGAATATTAATTTATCCAACATACATATTTATAAATATATACACATATATACATATATAAAGCATATATACAATGTTTTTCCTTGTAAGTAAAAGCGAATCATATACACCTTTCGTAGGCCCAGTATAATTTATTCTCGATTTTTCTTTGTTAATATTATTATTATAACATAGAAAGAACTAAATCACACAATTACTTTACATCCTTCTTATTTTGGACCAAATATGCAATCTAGATTAAAAGATAAATTATACGCTGATGTGGAAGGGACTTGTTCAGGGAGATTTGGATATATTATTACAGTAGTATCATTATTAAATATTAGCAAAGGGAAAATCTTGCCAGGTTCAGGTTTGGCAGAATTTAGAGTGAAATATCAAGCTATTGTTTTTAAACCATATAAAGGTGAAGTACTGGACGCAGTGATCACAGCAGTAAATAAGGTAATTTTTTTTTTGATTTTCATTATTTTGATTTTTTAATTTTTAATTAAATATTTGAATGACTTATATTTACGATCTATCTTTTTATTACTATTACTATTGCTATATTTGTATTTTATTTATTAGTTGGGCTTTTTTGCTAACGTTGGCCCCTTACAAGTTTTTGTCTCAAACCATGTAAGATATATTATTTTATTTAAAAAATATAGATAAAATAAGGTTTAATGATTAGATATTTACCATTATTATTATTACTGTTATTACTATTTCTACTATTGTTATTGTTATTTGATTTAATTTTAGCTCATACCCAATGACATGAAATATGATCCAAACAGTACTCCACCATGCTATGCATCTGACGATCAGGTATTTATTATATATATATATATATATATATATAGTATAAATGAAATAATGATAACAATGATAATAATTATTATAAGAGGAAATAGTAATAGTATATTTATTTGCTAATTATAGGTACTTCAAAAAGATGCCCAAGTTCGAGTCAAATTAGTTGGTACCCGTATTGATGCTACTGAAATTGTAAGCATTATATTATTTTTAAATATGTGTAAACATGAAAATGAAATTGGTATCGATATATGCCAGTACCTAAACTTTATATATTTATCTTAGTTTGCTATAGGGACTATTAAAGAAGATTACTTGGGCGTTATTTCTGCATAATTATTATTAGCTTTTACCTAGATACGTTTTATTTTTTAAAAAAAGTAATATCAAGAAAAAATGCTTTGATTTTTTATAAATATATATACAATAAAACTATTATAAAACGCCATGGAAAAATTAGTATTTTTATTATTAAAATATAAAGAAATTAAAATTTATATTGTCAGAATTAAATCACATATCTTTTTTTCTCACATACTTGATCACTCCCTTGTTAAAAAAAGTATGTTTCCTTCGTTGCATAAATAATATTATATATAAATATAATGCAGACTTATCTTATTTTTGTGTGATATAAAAGGCAAAATATTTTTTTTAGCAGATTGCAAAAGTATATTATTTTATTGCTATTACGATTATGATGATGATGGTGATTATATTATTATTGTATATATTATGTAATTACAATGTAAAAATATACATATATATAATTAAAAATAATGAATTAATGAATTAACAAACGTAAAGTATGAAAAAAGGAAAACAAATATAATAAAAATAATAAGATGTCAATATATTATATTGGCAATATAGTATAAATTATCCAGTAAAAGAAAAATTTGTTCTAGGTCGTCCAGTTCTTCCTTTCTTATCTATAACCGGTGGTTTCTTTTTTGATGTTGAATCTGATTCATCTTCAGGTAAAGTATCTCCTCCTGCACTAAACAATCTATCTACGTTATATGGACTTTGAGCTGGTGTTGATTCTTTTGATGCTGGTTTCTTGTTTCGTTTAGTTGGTCTACTTGCTATAATTTCTTCTTCTTTATTCTTTCTCTTTAATTGTTGAGCAAGTTTATTGTCCATTTCTATTTAATTTAATTTTATTATTATTTTTTGAAAAAAATAAAATAAAATAAAAGATTAATATTTAATTTAATTTTTAATCATTATTATTTCCTTTAACTATATATTACCTTCATCATCCAATAATAAAGATACGATTTCTCTTGGTTTGAAATCAACTTGTTTGAATTCACCACCAGATATAACCACTTTTTGAATTTCATCCTTTTGTTTTGCTCTCATCAAAATACGCTCTTCAATAGTCCCCTTTGTTAATAATCTATATACAGTAACTTGCTTAGTTTGTCCGAGGCGATGAGCACGATCCATAGCTTGTTGGTCCACTGTAGGATTCCAATCACTATCATAAAAGATGACAGTATCAGCTGCTGTCAAATTAATACCTAAACCACCAGCCCGGGTACTGAGTAAGAATATAAAAATCTCAGGTCTTGTTTGCCAATCTTGTACCATATCACGTCTATCAGATATCTTGGATGAGCCATCTAATCTTAAGTATTTATATTGTTTATAAGATATATATTCTTCAAATAAATCAATCATTTTTGTCATTTGGAAATAAATCAAGCATCTATGACCTTCAGATTTCAATCGTTCCAGTAATTTATCTAGTGTTGCTAACTTTCCAGAATCTAAAATTAAATCTTGCATAGCTAAATACATAATGAATTCATAATTTTTAAAAAAATTAGTTAACTTATATGTTGCATTAAATAGATTAATAACATTCTATATGTACAAAAATATATGTAATTAAAATTTACCTGGTACTTTCATCTGTGAATAACCGTTTCCAGACGAAGGAATCGTCATGAGACCTTTACCATTACTCTTAGTAACAATTTGTTGTAAAGCATATTTTTCTTCTTTATCATTCTTGCAAATATATTGAGGATTACCAAGTAAACAAGAGTTGATAGTAGAGTTGAATAAAGTATCCTTTTGTTCTCTTATAAACGATGGATCAGAACATATTACATCAACAGGTACAGACCTTGCACGCGGGAAATAGTTATTATCAAATAGTGTTGCTGTGTGTATCATTTTATCACTAATATGAGTCAATTCATCCATAGGACTGCCTTCAGTAATGGTCAAAGGATTTGTTTGTGAAGTAACGTCAGTAATTAAAAATTTGGCATATGTGTTGACAGGTGCATTTGGATAACTAATAATCATAATTATAACCATAGAATGATAGGATTAAGTAATATGATTATTATAAGTATTATCTTTTATTTAATTTAATTTTATTATATTTTTTCATTTCATTCATTACCTATATTCATCGTCCTGATTATAAAACCGTCTGCGTGCTCGTTGATCTCTTTGTACTAAATGGAGTAACCATCGTGATATTAAAGAGTGCTTAAATAAATAATTTGCTTCATGGGGACTTGTATCTACGAATCGAAGAAATGAGAATGCAGTGTCTATTATATATTTATTTATTTAAAAAAAAAAATTAAGAAATTACAATGAATAAATAATTTTTATAATTTTTATGATCAAATGGCTTTAATCTTTTATATTTATATATATTACCATGTTCATCCGAATGCATAGATTCATATATATAATCAGTACTCCAAATATTCATCAAATTATCCAAATATTTCGTTGAGAACCCAGCTTTAGATTTTCTACCAGGTACATTCAATAATCCGCCATTTCGATATATTTGTTTTGGTAAATAATACTTGATTTTGCTTTTTGTTGAATAGGAATATTGTAAATATTGTTCTTTTGAAAGAGGTCCACTTTCTCCAAATTCGCAAAATGCGAAAGGTGATTCAACATCAGCACGTTCAAAAAGCTCAGGATGATTACAAACCTACAAAAATATTAGAAGTTAATGAAAATATTAAATTGAATATGTATTTATGTCAATCTTATTTATTTTATTTTTTAAAAAACCATTACCTTTCTAAATTGCATAACCAAATTCATTAAACTATCCAAACTATCCGTGTCACCCAACGATGTAGCTTTTTCCAAAAGCTCAGATATTGATATCTTTTCTTTCAATCCACGATAGAGTGCCCTTTGACGAGCTGTCAATTCACAGAAGACCTCTACTTCAATTTTTTCACCCAATTCATGTTGTACATTTCTTTTAATACGTCGTAACATAAATGGTTTCAAAATCATATGTAATCTTCGTAGCTGGTGTTCATTCAGAGTCCCTTTATTTTCTGCATGGCTTTCAATATCCTTAGAAAACCATTCACTAAATTCTTCATGAGAATCAAATAATGTTGGCATAATAAAATGTAAGAGAGCCCATAACTCTAAAGATGAATTAAAATAATAAAAGAAATAAAAATAAATACATATATAAATTGAACATTATTCTGAGTTGATGTTTGTGCTTTTTTTTTTTCTTTTTTAATTGAAATGAATTGTACCTTGCATGCTATTTTGAATCGGTGTACCAGTAAGTAGTAAACGGTTACGGCAATGAAATCCAAGTAACATCTTCCAACGAGCACTCGATGAACTTTTAATTGCTTGAGCTTCATCCAATACCATATATTGCCATTTCACGCGTTGGAAATAGCTGACATCCGTAAGTACCTAAAAAAAAGACAAGAAATGAAATATATGAATAAAAAGGCTATGTAGACAAATCTCTTTTTTTAAAACATATATATAATTATGTTTACCAACTGATAACTTGTAATAACTACATGAAAAGGAGCATCACGACCATACAATTGTTTACGGGTCCACGACTGTCTTAAAATTTTTCTTTCTTTTGGACTTCCCCAGTAAGGTAATGCCTAATATAATATAACAAAAAACGAAATAGATGGGCGAATGAACAAGGGGTTAATTATATGTATAATATAATTAGTATTATACACTTTTTTTTTTTAAAAAAAAAAAAAAAAAAAAAGGAACTTACTCTAAATGATGGAACAAATCTAGAAATTTCTTGTTGCCAATTGTGTAAGGTTGAAGCAGGAGCAATTACCAAAAAAGGACCCCAAATATTATGGACTTCAGCTAAATAGGCCATAAGAGATATCGATTGAACAGTCTTTAATAAATAATTTATAGATAAAATAATATAAAAAATAAAAATAGGTTATTAGGGAATTTTATATTCCATTTAATATCTAATACTATTACTATTATTATTATATATAATACTACCTTTCCAAGGCCCATTTCATCAGCTAATATACCATTAATACCTTGTTCATATAAATTTGCTAACCAATTTAAACCTTTAAGTTGATAACTTTTAAGCTGACACATGAGAAGATTTGGTTGTTTGATTTCTGGTCCAGATCCCATACTTGAAGGTTCTTGAAAATTCATTGTATCCACTATAATTAGTTTTAAAAATAAATTTAATATATGTGTTCAATTTTTATAAAATATAGGTTAACTTGTGTAATGGAACTTACATTGATCTTGCATGTTTACATCTTCATTTGCAGCTTCTCGTCTTTGTTTTGCACCTTCATCAAAGGCCTTAGTACGTTCACGTTGTTTAGCTAAGGCATTTTGTGCACTGATACGAGCATGCTCTTTAATCGTTTCCTCGTCATCTAATAAAATAAATTTATATAAAATAAAGTTAAATTTATATTTATATATATTCTTATGTATTTTATATATACATATATACAATTATTAATAGTTTTATAGTTATTTTTATATACCTTCATCAAAGTCTATTTCACCTAATGTTTTATCGTGTGAAGTAACATCAATATCCATATTTTCGTCACTATCATTTACATTTGGGGTAGCATCTTCTGATTGAGCCATAGTTTCATCATCTTCTGTTACATCTTTATTAATCTTCCTTCCAATAAAATGACTATAAAGTTCAGTTTGTGTAATCAAAAAGTTCAATTTTCTTGCTTGGCGTTGTGCTTCACGACGTTCTTCTTCTTGTCTTAATTTTTCTAAAGCTTCCCGTTCAGCTTTTTTACGTAATTCTCGCTCTTCTTTTTCATTCTTTTTCCAGAAGAGCAGCATCTATAAATAAAATAAATATATAAATAACAATAACAAATATAATTACAATGTTTTTATCACTATATCGTATCTGATATGTATATATAAATATAATTTACTTCTTTCTGAGCTCGTTTGGCTTTAAGTTGCATATCCTTTGTAGCGCGACCACCTTTAGTCGCTGCTCTTTTAATTTCTTTTTGACAATATTGAGCTAACTTTTTACAATTTCCAGCACGAGTTGCTTGCACCCTAGTAAGTATACGAGACATCTAAACAATTGAGTACCATTAAAAAAAAAAATGAAAGAAAAAAGACAAATAAATTAATTAATTAATTACATGTATGACCATGTTGATTTATAGATATATATATTACCCTTGGTATATCAGTGCGAGCAATTTCCAACCAGATTCGTTTTCTTTCTGCTTCCATTTTTCGTTGAGAAATCAATTTAGCTTTCTCTGGGTCCAAATAATCCAACCCATCCAATTCACCTTCATCACTTGATTCACTTTGAACCCCTACTTCATTATTTTGCTGATATTCCAAATGTGCGCGATGTGGTTTTTTATGAGATCGTTTAAATAAATGGCTAAATCCAGTATGTTGTCTTTCTTTGAAACGCTCTTTATCCTGTTTTATTTTGTGTAATAAAGCTGAGGGTACTCTTAATCCACCACGGAGCTGCCACATATCATTTCCATATCGTTTTTCATAAAGCTGCTCTAAGTGATCTCTTATTTTTTTATGCCGTCGCTATTTTATTTTATTTTTAATATTAAATAATAACAATCGTTAAATTAATAGTTAATAAACAGGCCATCATATTATTGTTTATTTATTTATTTTATTTTATTAGTATTAACTTCTTCATTACTTACATTTCGTTTTGCTTCATAGGATTCTATTGCTAACTTCTTCCTTCTGTGTACATTTAACATATATTCTACAATAGCGCCTTTGTGACGCTCCAATATCTTATCGTCATTTTCATCTGAAGTATTGCCTTTATCATCTAAGTCGCTGAATTCATCTGTTGAAGAGTCTTCATTATTCATAATATTAAACAATTTCTTACGATGATGACCAGCACCTGATTTTTTATAATGTTGCGATATAGTTAACTTTGGATGATTTTCATGATATACTATGATTAAAAAAAGAATTGCATATAAGTGGACAGTAATAATAATAATAATAATAATAATAATATATAACTACCATTATCAGTAACGTTTAATGATAAACTATCATCATCAATTAAAGAGATATCTTCTGTATCGGTGTTTATATCTATTTCAAGATGGCTGGCAGTGTTGTTATCTTCTGTATCACTGTTTAAGAGATTATGTATTCCATTTTTAAATGAAGATGATTGTGATAGTTGACTTTTGTTATCGATCTGCTCTTTATTCTCTTGTTGTGACATAGGCTGTTGTTGCTGAAAGTCATCATTAGAAGGTGTCACATAGATTTGTTCAGAGGTAGTTGCTATATCTGCTATTGTTGATGTTTTTAACGAAGAAGTAAGAGAACTTGGTGTATCTGATAAAAGCTGTGAAATAGACATAACCGGCGATATTGTTTTATTTTGTTCATATCCCCCTCCAATTTCTTTGGTAGTCATCTATATAAAAAACAAATAATAAAACAAAGAAATATAGTTTGTTTGTTTGGCTTTAGCAAATACGTTTTTATACACCTGCAATAAAGCATATAAAATATAATATATATACATTACCTGACGATCTTCAAATGCTGAACCATTACGAACTGGATCATATGCAGTATTAGACGTTGATGATTGCTGATATTGTGGAGATGTCTGTGTATTTGTATGTGTATTTGTATGTGTTGAATATATATTGTCTTGAGGATGACCTGCTACAGCCTATATATAATAAAATATGACAATATGATCAGTTAAATATAAAGTCGGCAGTTTTTGTTTTACTTTATTATTTATTAATTTTAATATTATTATCAAAATATTAATAGAAATATTATTGTTTTTGTGATGTTTTATATATACTTCTTTTTATTTAGTATTATTTTTGATATTATCATTTGAGTGCTATACTATATTATTATTACTTATCTTTTATTATTCACATACCTGTAAATGTTTCCTAGGAAAAGAGTTGTTCCACATATCACGTTGATGGGTTGCTTCCATTGTTGGTGGAGGCTGTGCATAGGATGAATAAGTAGAATAAGGCGAAGATGTACCGTTTCTTATAGTATTACTTTGTTGACTATATTGATCCCAGTTTTCAGGAGAGGAGGAGGCTGGACGAACAGCATTATTGTTATTGTTATAAGTTGTTTGCTGTAGTTGTTGTTGTTGTATAATCTGTTCGTGACCAACTGATGGTGAAAGTTGTCGATTAGAAGACTGATTATTTTGTTCCATCGACAATTGAATTTATCGGTATGAATAGAAGAAGAAAAAAAATACTAACGTGAAAAAAATAAAAGGAAGGGAAAGAAAAAAAAAAATTAGGGTAAACAAAAAAAAATTTAAAAGGAAGAGAGAGAAAAAAAATTAAGTACTGTCCGACTAAATTTAATTTTTTTTTTTTTTTCAACAAAAAATCATAGGCTTAAACACCATGTACGTTATCATCGACAAGAGAACAAAAAAAGCTCCTCCCTTATTTAATCAAAACCGTCACACATTTATTAGTATTTTTGCATAAACATATATAAAATTATCGCTCTTTAAAATTGGTATAGATTTATTTTTAAAAAAAAATATTCTCAAAATTTATTAAATCCATTTGCGAAAAAATATCACAATAGATACATCTATAATAATAAACTTTTAATAAAACTTAATCATCCGCTAATCTCGTTCAAGGTACATATATTTTTTCATATCATTTCATTACATTTCTTTTTATAAAAATACAATATGTCCAAATCTCTGATTATTGCGAGCATCGTCTCCCCAAAAAACTTAGGAATCCGCACGACTGCCCAGGATTTTTTAATTCTGAGTGCCTTCATTACTTCACGTTTAGTAGAAAAAGTAAACGATAAATATATAAATATTCAAACACCGTATAAAACATAAGGAAATGAAGTATTTGACACTTAAAAAAATTGCTTCAGAAACCAAAATGGTAATATCAAGTTGTGGTACTTAAAAAAATTGAGAATTAAAATAAATAAAACACTATGTTTATAATTTCTGTATTATTACACATTGTTACTTTTATTACAATAGTATTAATATTAGTAGAACTCTATTTTGTTTTTTAATAAAAGTATCTATAAAAAACCCATGATTCTATCATTATTTATTTATTCCACCGAATCACCTGATTCAAAAATATATAGAAAAAAGATATAAAAAACTCTTACTCATCTTTAGATGATTTGTAATCCAATCTGATTATAAAGCATCTCCTTTATTCAGTTATTAAAACTACTGTCTTAATTTTTTCTTTTTACTTTTTTTTATTAGCTCCATTTTTAAATAATAATAAAACGCATGATTTTATTTTTTATTCATCTAAATATGAAAAAGATGAAAAAGATAAGGTGTTCTCGGTAAATACAAGTCTGGATATGAATACGAAAATGGAACAATTCGTTTTATTTGAAAGAAAAAAAAGACTGAGATTAAATTTGATTTATAATATAAGAGATTTTTTTTTACAGCCACCTTTAATAAAAAAAAAAAAAGTTTTTGGTTTCCTTTTTTTCCCTTCTTTTTTTCTTTTAAAAAGATTATATTATCAATTTCATTCACTTTTTTTTCAAATATAAATAACAATGCCCGCACAACAAGTATCTCATATATTAGGTTTACCTGAATTCAAACAACTTGTTTTATATACTGGTAACGTTATGCGTACAACCATTGTTGGTCGAAATAAACCACAACTAAAAAAATCCAACACTGAGGTAAAGTTTAAAAAAGATAACACAATATAAATAAATATGTATTCAACTTTAATATTAACAATAAAAATATAAAAATATTAACTATCAATATTATATTATTATAACATATAATATATATTAAAAAATTGGTTGCTCTTTAAATATTTAGCTTATCTATGCTATTATTGATACTATTAAAAGCTCTTTATACCAAGGTCTTCCTTCTTACCGATATTTTTCAACTGATTCCCTATTGGAGGTTCCAGATCTCCGACACAATAATATTATATCTTTAGATGATCGCGATGATGTTGAAGTAACTGGTAAAATAATATAGATAATAATAATAATAATCAAGAGAATATTAAAAAAATTGAACACAATTATATTCATTTTTTTTTTATTATCGTTCCTTATCTATTAAAAAAAATAGCTAAATTATTTTACTTAAATGATGATATTTTATACCCATCTTATGTGGATCAATCCATTGATCTTTTAAAAAAGCTCTTAAACGTCGATTTTATTGATACCTTTGTTTTATCTACACCATCATATTCATCATCAAATGAATTCTACAATACATGGAAAACGTTAGAATCTTACTATGAACAAGGTACTATTAATCATTTAGGAGTTTCGGAATTTTCGGAAGAACAACTTTCTCAGTTATTAAATAACGCAGATTTGCATGTAAAACCTACTATTAATCAAGTACATTATAGTTGTTGTGAAATACCCAATTCCTTTTTATCTTTGGCTAAAAAAAATAATGTAGAACTTTTATACACTGGTGATTGCACAGGTAAATAAATAATAAAATGATACTTCTATAGGGCGAAAATTGAACTTAAATTTATATAATAACCGTATCTTTTTCTTATTTATTTAAAAAAATAGATATATTATCACAAAAGGAATTCACATCTTTATTACAAACAAACGGAATCCTCGCCGAAAACAAAGCTATATCTCCAAGATGGGTTTTGAAATACGACGTTTTCGTTAAAGGACGTAGCGTTGTAGCAGACAAAGGTTATATTGTCATAGGAGATGTAAATTCAGACTAAATCTTTTACAGAAATAAGCATACTATCTATTCATACGCATTTATTTATTTATTTAACTATAGTTTTATTTTATTTTAAAATTTATAATAATATATCAGCATTATTCGTTTCTTTCTTTCTTTTTTTTTATTTTATGTATAAATATAAAGTTATATTATTTAGAATTTATATATCATATATTAAACTTTTTATTTTAAAAAAAAATGTTACATCAGTTTTGAAAATCCAAAAAAGGAAATAGGTTGAAATTTTTTTCGTCTATATTCATTTTTTTTAAAAAATTTCCCCGCTTTTCTTTCGTTTTAAACAATTTTTACAAACTTGGTAATGATAACTAGTTTTTTATCAACCAATTGCCGTTATCAAAAATATGCTGCACACAAAGCTATAAATACACGCCATACTTTACGTTTTTACAATTCTATAAGTAAAATTATTATTATCTTTTTTTTTAATTCAAATAATATATATTTATACTCGATTTCTAATATATATATTTTTACTGTTTTGTTTTTATTTATTATGAGCAGCTTCAGTAGGAGATAATATACATGGATATGAAATACAACAAGTAAATTTATTACTATATAAATATAAATATATGTAAGTACTAATCGGTTACTAAATTATAAAAAAAACTGCTTTTTTTTTAGATTAAACGCATCAAAGAACTTGATTTGGTGGCCACTGTACTTGAACATAAACAAACTGGAGCCAAACACTTGCATATCAATCGTAACGACAATAACAATGTATTTGCTGTTGGTTTTAATACTCCAGTGGATAATAGCACCGGTGTTTCTCATGTTTTGGTAATATATATATATATATATATTTATAAACTATGTAATAATAAACTTTATAATATACATTTTCGATCACACTAGGAACATACAACACTCTGTGGAAGTACTAGATATCCAGTTCATGATCCATTCTTTAAAATGCTGAATCGTTCTTTAGCCTCCTACATGAATGCTTTAACCGGAAGTGATTATACTATTTACCCTTTCGCAACAACTAATTTTATCGATTATAAAAATCTTCAAAGTGTTTACATGGATGCCGTATTTCACCCTCTATTAAATGAACTTGACTTTAAACAAGAGGGTTGGCGATTAGAATTTGATGATATTAATGGTAAGAAAATAGAATTGATATACTATCAAACGGTCTCATTTATATACATTATTCATTTTTCTTTGAAAAAATAAAAAAAATAAAATTAATAGATTCCTCAAGTAGTCTCAATTTTAAAGGCGTTGTTTATAATGAAATGAAAGGAAGAGTGGTAAGTAAATGTTTTAGAAAAATAAAAATAATAATAATAAATAATATTTATAACAACAGTGATTATTAACGAATAGTGTACTAATATGTATAAATCATTAATCACAGTCTGATCAGAATTATCTTCATTATAAACAAGCTTTACAAGCGTTACATTCTGGTACAACTTATCAGCATGCAAGCGGTGGTGATCCAAAGTATATTACAGACCTTACATACAACGAATTGTGCGAATATCACAAAAACTATTATCATCCAAGTAATGCAAAGTTTTATACTTATGGTAACCCAAAAAAAAAAGTAAAGAATAATGAAAAGAAGAAAAAAGAAAAAGAATGTAAAACTTATTCTATTTTTTTTTTCTCTTCCTATTATTATAATTTAATTAAGGTAACTTTCCTTTGGATGAACACTTAGCAACCATTCATGCCAAGATCAGTGGATATGACCGAATCACCCCACCTTCAATAAACAAAATCACTCCTAAATGGACATCGCCTAGAAAAGTATTTTCAACATGTGCCTTGGATCCTCGTAATTATATAAAAAAGAAATATATATACAACAGAATCGGCAAATTAACATGAATAAATGACATAGAAATGATCAACATTTAACACCAATTAATTATTTAATAATTTATAGTTGTAGCTAACGATAAACAAACACGCATCTCAGTTTCCTTTTTGACAAATGATATTCAAGTAAAATTTATTCTAGAAATTTCATACATATATATTTATCGTTCTCAAAAAAAAAAAGTTATTAATAAGTACTTTTATTATCTATTTGTTTAATCTATTATAGGACGTATATGAATCTTTTGTAATGGGATTATTATCAACTTTACTTTTAGATGGACATTCATCACCTATGTATAAAGCTTTGGTTGAATCACAATTAGGTTCTGCTTATTCAGCCAATGTAGGATATAATCAAGGAACTCGGTAAGGAAGAATGGAATATATATATGCAATAAATTATATTAAGATGATGTTAAATTAATTTCATTTATTCTTATTACTATTTATAGTATAAGCAGTTTTACTGTTGGATTACAAGGCGTTAATTCTAATGAAGTAGATCAGGTAAAAAAATAATAATAATTTTATGATAAGCTATAATTTAAATATTATATATTTATGTCTATATCTATTTGTTTATTTATATTCTATTATTACTTTATATTTTTAATAATAGGTAGAAAGCCGTATACATGAAGTTTTAGATCAAGTAAAAAAAAACGGTTTTGGGAAAGAAAGAATTGAAGCTGCTTTACATCAAATGGAATTGGGATCAAAGCATGTAAACTATCCAAGAAAGATATAAATTAAAAATTAAAAAAAAGGGAGACTATAGTAAAAAAAAACGGAGGCATATTATCATCCTTATTTCAAGGTTTGAAAAACATCATTAACTCCCCTTATTTTATTTTATTTTATTTTCCTTTTTTCAGAAAACGGCAAGATTTGGATTGACACTTATGCATGGCATTACACCTGGCTGGAATAATGGTGCAGACCCTATTGATTTACTAAGAATAAATAAGGTAATAGGATCCCCCTTGCGATAGAGCCTCAAAAAGAAAAAAGAAAAAAAATCAAAATCAAAATCAAAATCAAAATCTTAAAATGTTAACTTTAATTTTAATCTATTTATACATACAT
Source organism: Cunninghamella blakesleeana (assembly GCA_017871115.1). Taxonomy (NCBI): domain Eukaryota; kingdom Fungi; phylum Mucoromycota; class Mucoromycetes; order Mucorales; family Cunninghamellaceae; genus Cunninghamella; species Cunninghamella blakesleeana. Next base: position 1,891,089 of record JAFCIZ010000002.1, on the reverse strand, counting down.
ATATATATGTGTGTGTGTTTGTATGTGTTTGTATGTGTGCGTGTTTGTATATATATATATATATATATATATGTTTATATATGTATAGCATGTTAACCGATTACGAAATGAACTTCAGCATGCACCTATTTTTGAATCACTAATTGACAAATATTTACTTGGAAACAAACATGTATTGACATTTATTATGCAGCCTGATGTATATTATACAGCTAAACTTCATAATGAGGAGACGCATCGATTATCAGCCAAATTAGCACCTTTAACTTTAGAAGAAAAACAACACATTTTAGATCAAGGGCAATTATTAACAAAGAAACAAAGTAGAAAAGAAGTAGACGATGTGTCCTGTTTACCTACTCTCCAGCTGAATGATATCTCTTTAAAACAGCAAAAAATAGAATTAGATCATATTGGATTAGGAGCCCCTGTACAATGGCGTAACACTTCTACAAATGGAATTACTTATGTAAAAGCGATATTTACTTTACCTCAGCTTACAGATGAAATCAAACAGTATGTACCTTTGTTTTGTGGAGTAAGTACTTTTTTTATTTTATTTTATTTTATTTTATTTTATTATACTATTATTATTATTATACAATACAGTTGTTTATCGATCAATATTATTATTTTTATTTTTATTAATATTATTATTATTATTATTTTACCATCAATATGTACTAGGCTCTTAAAAACTTGGGCACAAAATCTCATAGTATGGCCGATCTAGATGATCAGATTCGACTTTATACAGGTAGTTTTAGCATCTCCTCAAACACCTCAACCAATCATTCAGGTAAACAAACAAACAAGCAAATAAATAAAGTAATAGGAATTGTATTGTATACAAAACAAATCGAAAATCTATGCTAATATATGCAGCACAGACATACTGATATGATTATTTGTTTATCTGTTTACAAATATAGACTTGGATAGTTTGGAAGAAAGTGTCATGATTACCGGAAACTGTTTAGATAATAATATTGGCAAGATGTATAATCTAATGTCACAATTAATTCAAGAAACTAACTTTGATAACATTAACAAGCTTAAGACGTTAATTAAAAGTGTAAACATTGTTAAACATAATTGCCTTTATTTATTTATTTATTTATTTATTTATAAAAAAAAGGAACATAAAAAAATGTAAGTACATACTTTACTTATTTGATTTGTTTTTTATAAATATTTATAGAAAACAAGCTATCTCAATAACTCTATCATTAACTCTGGACATGCATATGCAAGCACCTACTCATCCTCAACTATTACACCCGCTTCAGCTAGTAATGAAATATTAACTGGGTTATCACAAATTAAATTTTTGAACAAATTGAATACTTTAACAAATCTCTCAGACGTTGTGGAAAAACTCAAATATTTAGCAACTTTAATCATTCATCAGTCATCTATGCGTGTAGCAATTACATGCGGGGAAGAAGCTATGAATGAAAATATTAGCCATCTTTCTACTTTAATTAATAGATTACCAAAACATGCAGCATCTAACAACCCATTAACTGATGTAATATAAAATAAAATAGAAAAAGAAAAAAAGGATGTTAATTCTAACCGCTTTTTCTTCCTTTCCTTTTTTACTTTTTGCTATATATTTTTATAGGTATACTCATTTAATCCATCATTCAAAAATACATTCTATCCAATACAATCATCTGTTAACTTTTCTGCAAAATCGTTACGCGGAGTTCAATATACACATCCTGACAGTGCAAAGCTTCAGGTGTTGTCAGCCTTATTAACAAGTCATTACTTACATCGAGAAATACGTGAAAAGAATGGTGCTTATGGTGGCGGTGCAACTTATAGTGGTTTAAATGGGATTTTTACATTTTATTCTTACCGTGATCCTAAATTAATGACTACCGTTGATACTTATAATCATGCAGTAGATTGGGTTCAAAAACAAAAATTCACGGACCAAGATATGACAGAAGCTAAATTATCTATATTTAAACAAATCGATGCACCGGTTAATGTTTCTTCTGAAGGGATGTTTCAATTTATCCACGGTGTCTCGGATCATATGCGACAAATGTTAGTATATTTTTAAAAAACATAATAAAAATATATAAAAGTAAAATAGGATCAAAAATAAAACTAATGATCAAGATATTAATGATGCTTACATTATTTATATTTAATAATAATTTAATTTAGTCGTCGGGAACAATTATTAAAAGTGACTCAGAATGATATTCAACATGTGGCAAACATTTATCTTAATCAACAATACAATACAACAATTCTTGGTAATGAAAAATCCGCAAAGGAATTAATCGGGAAATGGAATATAAATATATAAATTATTATCAACATCATGCAATTAGCATTATTATTACAACAATAATAACAATAACTATAGCATATATATATATATATATATATATAAAACAATAATTAATAAATAATATATAGTGATATCATATGAATATGGATAAATATGGAAAATGGAAAATGTATTTTCCTTATAAAAAAGAGTGAAATAATATAATATCAAGTGATATCAGATGGTGTTAACTTGTATATACATATAAAAAAAGGTAAATATAATATAATATACATAAATTTATACAAATATTCTTATTCCTCGGAAAACATACTTGCAAACTAATATATATTCTTGGTTATTAGTAATTAAAAGTCTTGGGCTATGTTTCTCTCTCTCCTACTATGGTTTTTGACTTTATTAAGGTAATTTTTTATCAAAAGAATACATACTTTTCTTTTCAGGGGTAAGCTTACCGAAAAAAAATTAAAATTTTAAGATAATGAAGAAGTATAAGGGGGATAATATAAAAGGGAGTAAAATAGATATAAAAGATGAAAGGGGAACAAGATATATATAAAAAAAAGTAAACCCTATTTACTTGGCGCATTAAAAAAGACTTTAAAAGTCAGCGAGGTTTTTTTATAAAAAGGGATCAAAAAAAATCACATTTCTTTTTCATTTATTTCACTTATATATATCTATCTCTCTTTATATATTTAGAATTTATTAAAAATTAAAACAATGGCTGATCAAGAAGAAATCCAATTCCGTCAAGAAGTTGAAGAAGTTAAAAGATGGTGGAAATCTTCTCGTTTTGATATTGTTCATCGTCCTTATACTGCTGAACAAATTGTTAGTAAACGTGGTGAATTCCCTACTGTCTATAGATCTGATGCTTTAGCTAAAAAATTATGGAAGATCCTTCAAGAAAATAAAAGAACTGGTAAAACTAGTCATACTTTTGGTGCGCTTGATCCTGTTCAAGTAAGTAAATATATATTAAAGATCATTTGTTAACGAAAAAATAATAAAAAAAAAAGATAAAAAAAATGGTATTCATTAATATTTTTTTTACAGGTAACTCAAATGGCAAGTGCTGGTATTGATACTGTTTATGTATCTGGATGGCAATGCTCTTCTACTGCTTCTACTAGTAATGAACCTGGACCCGATCTTGCTGATTACCCTATGGATACTGTCCCTAACAAGGTTGATCATCTTTTCAAAGCTCAACTCTTCCATGATCGTAAACAACGTGAAGACCGTTTACGCATGTCGCCTCAAGAACGTGCTAAAACTCCAAAGGTTGATTATCTTAATCCTATTATTGCTGATGGTGATACTGGTGTAAGTACTTTTTTTATTATTTATATTTATATATTTGTTTTAAAATATACTGCAAATACATATTCTTATTTGTTTTGCTTATTTATTTATTTATTTATTTATATTTTTATAAAATTGTTTATTTTAGCATGGTGGTGTTACAGCTGTTATGAAGTTAGCTAAAATGATGGTTGAACGTGGTGCTGCCGGCATGCATGGTAAGTAATTTTTATTACAATAAATAATAAATAAAAATCTAGAAATAAAAGCGCCTTTTTATTTTTAACATCCTTAAATAAAATAAATATGTATATATTTATAATTGATTCCCTTTTATGTTTATTTTATTTTTATTTTTAATAAAAATTAGTTGAAGATCAATCTCCTAGTACTAAAAAATGTGGCCATATGGCTGGTAAAGTATTAGTCCCTATTGCTGAACATATAAATCGTTTAGTTGCTATTCGTGTTCAATACGATATTATGGGTGTAGAAAACATTGTAGTCGCTCGTACCGATGCTGAAGCTGCCACTTTATTAAGTAGCAATATTGACGAACGTGATCATGAATTCATTGTTGGTGCTACCAACCCATCTTTAAGACCACTTGCTGCTGTAATGGCTGAAGCTGAACGTAAAGGTACTAATGGTGAAGCTCTTGCAAAAATTGAATCTGATTGGGTAGCTAAAGCTGGATTAAAACGTTATGGTACTGCCGTTGCTGATGAATTACGTCGCCAAGGTAAATCTAATCAAGCCAATGCTTATTTAGAACAAATTCGTTTCAAATCCAACTATGATGCTAGAGAAATTGCTAAATCTTCTTATGGTGTCGATATCTTTTGGGACTGGGATTTACCTCGTGTTCGTGAAGGTTTCTACCGTTATGAAGGTGGTACTGAAGCTGCTATTTCTCGTTCTATTGCTTTCGCTCCTTATGCTGATATGTTATGGATGGAAACTAAAAAACCTATTTTATCTCAAGCTGAACAATTTGCTAAAGGTGTCCTTGCTGCCTCTCCTAAATCATTGTTATGTTATAACTTGTCTCCCTCCTTTAACTGGTAATAAAATAAAATAAAATAAAATATAGTTAATAATAACAATATACATATCAATTACTTATTTCATATTCGTTTTTTTTTTTAATCTCAGGGACGCTGCTGGATTAAATGATAATGATATGAGATCATTCGTATTCAAGTTGGGAGAATTTGGCTTTGCTTGGCAATTCATTACTTTAGGTGGTCTTCATGCTAATGCTTTAGCTACTTGTAAGTATATATATATATAAAAAAGGGAAAAAAAAATGAAAGTGAAAGGATATATTAAAAATCATTATTTTTTTTATTATATTTCAATAGCTACCTTTGCAAGAAGCTTTAAAGAAACCGGTATGCTTGGATATGTTTCTAATGTGCAAAGAAAAGAACGGGAACACAATGTAGATGTTTTGCAACATCAAAAATGGTCTGGTGCTTCTTATGTTGACGAACTTATGAAAGTTGTTACAGGTGGCGTAGCCGCCACCGCAGCTATGGGTGCTGGTGTTACAGAAGATCAATTCAAATAATCATAAAGTCATTACATTTTATATATATATAATCATTATCTTAATATTATCATTATTAACTTTTTATATTCCATTTTATTTATTTTTCATTAAGAAAATATCACTTTTATTTACAAAACTAAAAAAAAAAAAAGAACATTATTCTATGGTTGTAAAAAAAAAAAAAAAGAAGATTATAGTAATAATAAAAGACTATCTTGTTTTGTTACAATATTATTTCTTTATTTTTTATTTGTGAAAGATAAAACAAAATCCAATAACCGGATTAATTTAATTCATGTAAACTCAGATTGGTGCTCAGTTTATTTTCTTAAAGCTTATAAATTGAACTTTTTCTCTTTTAAAAAAGTCTATTATTTAATTAATTTTTACAATATGTTCGAAGATGTTCCAACAAAGTTTATCGGTGCAGACGAAGATTTCGCAATAAGCTTTATTACTTTATTAACAAAACTAAATGGTGTTAGAGAAACTTCTGGTTTAAGCTTAAATGAAGATGAATCATTCATACACGTATTAAATTCAAAAGAGGCTGAAGAAATCATGAAGAAGACACCTGAAGGGATGAAACTATTAAAAAATCAACAAATTAGAGCAAAAGAAAATTGGAAATATTAAGGTGTATTATTTATTACTATAGGTTAATAAAATAACTACATAATTATTATAAAAGTATAACAATATCCTATGCAATGAAAACATATATATATATCTTTCACAATTTAAATAAAATTTAATATGATTCATATAATTTGAATAATTAATTATTTTTTGGATTATTTATGATACATAGCTTAAAATGTAATTCGATGTATATTTATAAACTTTTTTTGAGTTTTGTATATATGGTATCGTATCAGACTATTTTATTTTATATTTATTTTACATTATTTTATTATATTATACTTATTCAATTATATATTATTATACGATACTGACTTGAATTATTTTGAACTTTTACTACTATTTTACTTGGCGATCATTAAACTTTTACTTTAATCCTACTTGTATTATATTTATATTTTTTGCTTTATCTCTTTTTTTATTTTTTTAAATTTTATTATATTTTATTATATTTTATTTATTTTATTTATTTTATTTATTTTATTTATTTTATTTATTTTATTTATTTTATTTTTCATATTAAGTCAATCTACTTATAAAACAGGAACTGGTACTTATTGGAACTTTATCGTATACTCCAAATATAATTTATAATACTTATTTCCCATTCCAAAAAATTAAATCTTTACCGAAAATCCACATAACATTACCTATAAAACGAGTGTCAACAACAATGCTCTTTTTTTCTTTTTTCCTTTTTCTTTATTCTTTCCTCTTTTGGGCCTGGTTTAATGCTACTGGTGGCCAAGTTCACATCCACAGATGCATATCCTTTTATTTTATTTGATCTGATTATTACTTTTTTTGTATAATTATCTACTATCTGACTTTAAATTCATTTGCATACTTTTGAATTTATTTTTAAATATTGTTGTTGTATTTACATGATATTTATTATAAAATCACTACTGTGTACCGGATATGAAATCAAACATTTCTATTAGTTTATTCTATGTCATGACTTTAAATCTTCTAATCCCGCAGATCCATTACCAAATACATACTTTAAACTCCATTCTAATTCGCATTTACCTTTACTAGATAACACTATAATTCTATTTCATACTATATAATATATAAATTAAGCCTATTGTCACTAATCCACTAAAAAGTATAAATATAACGCTTATTTTGAACATTTGAATAAGAGTCGCTCAAAAGTTTCACAATACTTTCTTTGTTTTTCTTAACTTTTATAATATCTTAATTTGATAAATTATGGTATGGTTAAACTTACCATACTTAAATAGTCCTAAAAATAAACTTTTAATATATTTATATATAAAAGTTCATACATATATATTAACCTTATATTTTATATTTTATCTAGCCTATATTCACTCCTTTTCGTATTATAGTCTTTATAGACGCCTAACTATCTGTGTTAAATTTATATTTTTTATATAAAATAGAGCGAATTTCTTTACAATTTTTTAAAAAAATCAGTTAATACTTAAGTTACTTTTTAATAAATCGCTTATATTATAACAAATAAGTCTATTAACTCATCTTTTTAGCTAAAAATTATATTTATTTTATTTTATTATTTTATTTTATTTTAAACTATTGATCTAAACTAAGTTGCATCTACTGTCGTGCAGGACAATGATCCTACCAATGTTTAAAAAGTTTTTTAATTTTTTTTAACTTTACATATATTTCTTAAGTGAAATATTTTTATTTTATTTTATTTTATTATAACAAGTATATTTTATTTTATCTGATATTTTATATCATTATATTTTTTTATACATTCTATTATCTTATTAGATTATTACTCTTTTTATACAATAACCTCCTCTCTGACTTTAAAATTCATTTGCATTGTCGTCCAAGCGGATGATGTTGGCGGTGATTAAATTATTTTTTTCCACAACCAAAGTTCTACAACCTAATTCCTACAACTTAATTCCTACAACCAAAGTTCTACAACCAAATTCCTATAACCTTTTTCCTCTTTCTCTCCCTAAAGAATTTATTTTTTGTTTTAATATAAATAGGAAAGAATATTTCTCTTTCTCTTTTGTTTTTTTTTACTTTGTCAAATTTTTAAATAATATTTTATATAATAAATATTTTATCTGTCCAAACCAATTTTAATTTTTATTTTACTTTAACTTTATATTAGTTTCTTAATTGAAATCATTTTATTACTATAACAGATATATTTTATTTCTTAAGTGAAATCTTTTTTTATTTATATATAACATATATAAACTTTTATATTTTATTTTTAATTTTATTATTACTTTATTTGATTATTACTCTTTTTATATAATAATCTACTCCCTGACTTTTAAATTCATTTGCATATACTTTTGAATTTTTTTAAATATTTTATTTTATTTTATCTTTTATTTTTTTTTTCTTTTATATTATATTAAGTCGTTCTACTTATAAAACAAGAACTGGTGCTCACTGGAATTATCTTATTTATAATTAATATAAATACAAACTCTCTTATTTTATTTTAACAAAAATAACTCTTACCAAAACCCACACAACAGCATTGTTATGAAGTGGGTGAGACTCGAGTATCTCACAAATTAGTTAATAATTAATCGAAGTTTTATTATTTATTATTTTTATTTATATTTTTATATTTATTTATTACTATTATTATTATTATTTATTATTTTTTAAATGGTTCTATCTTTTTCTCTCTTATTTAGAAAGAAAATTGACATTTTATCTTTTTTCTCTCTTCTCAGGAGAAGAATTTGTTAACATTTTCTTCTCTTGAGAAGAGAAGAAAATGATAACCTTATTTTTATTTTTTATATAAATACTCAACCATTTTATTTTATTTTTGAAAAATCAGTTAATAATTAGTTAATTTTAAATAAAAGAACTTATATTATAACAAATAAGTCTATTAACTCATCTTTTTAGCTAAAGATTATATTTACTTTATATTAATATTGTTGATTATTATCCAATATTATTTTATATTATATTATTATAATAATCGTTGATCTTTATCCGATATTATATTTATTTTATTTTAATTTTATTATTTTGTCTATATAATTGTTGATCTTTATCCAATTATATAATTTATTTTATTTTATTTTATTATTTTATTTTTATTTTAAACTATCAATCTAAACTAAGTTGTATCTACTTATAAAACAAGATACTGGTGCTCACTGACAACTAAACTAAACTATAAAACTATCTACTTTCCAAAACTATAAAAGGAAATTCTATTTTTCAAACAACCAAAAATTTACACAACAGCATATATTTTTGAATTTTTTTCTTAAGCACTTTATTTTATTTTTATTTTAACAAAAATAACTTTTACCAAAAACACACACAACAAAGGGTTAAAAGTCAAAATATTCGAACTGACAAAACACACCCGCCCATAGGTTAATTATTTATCCGAAAATGCATGACAAAAAAGAATGCATCAACGGGGAATCGAACCCCGGCCCTTCGCGTGGCAGGCGAAGATTATACCACTTAACCATTGATGCTCGCTTGTGACTCTTAGAGTGAGGGAATCTCTATGAAATTTCTTTAATATGATTTCTTCTCGTTTTCGACCCTCCAACTCTTTTTTATTTTTTTATTATATTATTTATTATATTATTTATTATAAATTTTATTTTATATTTATATTTTATTATTTTAACTTTTATTTTATTCGGTTTTATTTATTTTAAACTATTTCTGAATATTTAAATGCCGACGACAGTATATATATATAAGTTGAATTGGATCAGAAATAAAAATCATTTTTATCTCCCTCTTCCGCGTACTGATCACAAGTCGTTTTTTACTTACTTTTGTTAGTTTTAGTTTATATTTAGTAAATTATTATCGCCGGTTTATTTTTATTTTATTATTTTATTTTTATTTTATTTTATATTTTTTTACTAACATCTGTACCTAGGCACTTCAAGTCGAAGCATCGCACGTGACACTGAGATAATTAAGATTTTTAAAAAAAAAAAATTAATTTTTTGTATTATTTTTACTTTTACTAAAAAATATAATTATATCTTTACATATAAAATGTACTTCTATATAAATGAAATAAAATTTATTTTCTTAGAAAAATCTTATAGATTTTCTCAGTCTAGAAGTCTGTCGATAATAATAATAATGATAAAAAAAAAGAAAGAAAAAGAAAAAGGAAACAAAAACAAAAATTAAAAACCAGCATCGGAAGTCAAAAGAAATATCTTTCGAAAACGGACTTTGAAAATTGACTTTATTTATTTTCAAAATCCTTTTCTTTTCCTTTTTCTTTACTTTTCCTTTTTGTATAACTTATTATTTTTTTATACCTTTCCTTAGTTTCATTAAATCCTTTTGCTTTTATGAATTTTATAGAATAGTATTATAAATATTAATAATAATTAAAGTAGCAATAGATCCTCTAAAAAATATAAACACGACGATTGTTTTTAATAAAATAAAAGAATAACTCTTTTTTGATATAAGATTTATATTATTAGCTTTTGTTATATTATCAGAGAATAGTTAGAGCAAATAATATATTTGTCCCAGTGACGCGTTTATCAAAGAAATATAGATATCAATAGAATTATTATACAAGAAAATTTCTACTAGGATCATATTAAATAATAAAAATAAAAGTCACAAGCGAGCATCAATGGTTAAGTGGTATAATCTTCGCCTGCCACGCGAAGGGCCGGGGTTCGATTCCCCGTTGATGCATTCTTTTTTGTCATGCATTTTCGGATAAATAATTAACCTATGGGCGTGTCAGTTTGGATATTCTGTCAGTTTGGATATTCTGACTTGAATTCTTTAAATCAAAAATAATATTAAAAACAAAAGTAAAAAGATAATCTTTATTTCCTTTTCATTCAAATGTCGTTATTTATATTTTTACAATACTATTAGTTAATATTAAAATAGAATAATATTAATTATTCGCGAGGTTTATCACATTAATTAAAAGTATGATAGGAGACTAAAGGTTTAAATGAAAAAGGTTAAAAAAGGAAAATGCTTTTTAAAATTCCGCTAATCGTACCGACATTAGCCCCCCGCAAAAAAAAATAATCGACCGCGATTTTCTGAGATTAAATTTGTGCCGAGGTCGAGGAAAGACGAAATACTTTTTTTTTTTTTTTTTTTTTTTTTTTTTTTTTTTTTTTTTTAACAAAACAACAAAAATAAATATATTTTTGTTATTATTTTTGTGGTGTAGGGAATGAAGCTCGTTTAATCGTTGGGTGATACCATGTGGATTCGATAGTAGAATTTGATACTGCCTTTTTTAAACGATCAGTGTGAACCCACGATTTATACGGTCTTCCATCTTGTAATTCTTTTACATAATATATATTTTGTTGATAATTACATTTGTCTATGATGAAAGGACCAAACCACTTAGGTTCTAAACTGAAGGGATTTTCGTGTCGTAACAAGACAGCATCACCAACATTGAATGTTTGTAATCTACTAGTTGCATCCCATCTTTTTTTGTCATATTCCTGTTGCTTAATAGTATCTTGTTTAGCTTTTATTCTTATTTTTTCAAGCTGAGACCACCTTTTACTATTTAAAGTATTAATTTCAGCTTGCCTGTCTTCAAGTTCGTTTTCAGATAATAAGTGTGGATGGATATTATCACCTGGAAGACAAGGATGTACACCATATGTCATAAAGAATGGACTACATCCAGTAGTGCTATGTGTTCTTATACGACAAGCCCATTCTATTCTTTGTATATATTTATCCCAACTGTATATGTCGCCTTCAGTATATTTTCGTAACATATCTTTTATTACACCATTCAGTCTTTCGCATTTACCATTAGTCCGCGGATGGAAGGCTGATGTTAATTTATGATGAATTTTTACTAACCGGTTATAATGTTGGATTATTAGAGACATGAAATTAGCACCTCGGTCTGTAAGAATTTCCTTAGGACAACCGAATTTTAATACAATCTCTTCATAAATGACCTTAGCGATAGCAGGACCAGTAGCTTCAGGTAACGCTTTTAAGATAGGCCAGTTAGTTGCGTAATCAACCACTACTAATAACCATTTGTTTCCTTTATTCGTGGTAGGTAGTTCACCAATGAAGTCTAAATGCCAACGAGCAAAAGGAAGAGGTACATCTAGTGGTATCATAGGGGCCATATGACGGTTACGGCGTGGTTTAGTAGCTATCTGACAGGGTTTGCATGTAGTTATCCAATCAGTTAAATCCTTCTTTATTGTCGGCCAGTGAACACGTTCTAATAGTAGGGGTAGTAATGAAGTTATTCCTAGGTGTCCAAAACTCTCATGATATTGTTGTATTATATTGGCACGGTTAGTGAATGGTATAAAAGGTATATCTTTAATTTTTCCGTCTTTACTCCTATGTCTATACATAACTTGGTTATTGTAGTTAATGAAATAGTTTGTTTTATTTTTATCTAAGATGGTTTTAGCTTCGCTAGGTATTCTTGATGGAGGTAATTTATAATACAACGGCCAATCAGAGGAATGTCCTGGTTCTGTGGCAAGTGTATTACCAGATGGTATGGTGTATAAATATTCGGGTTTCATTAATTTGAGTGGGTCTTCTTTATTAAGTGGTAACATACAGCGTGATAAAGCATCAGATGCACCGTTTTCCTTACCAGGTTTATATTCAATAATGGGATCGTATAATTCAATTTCATTTAACCATCTTGTTAATCTTGGTGTGGGTTTTTGTTTAGATCGAAGGTACTTTAGTGGATTATGATCGGTGTATACTGTATATGTCCTTCCTTCGATAAAACAACGCCATGTTCGTATTGCATGTAGTATGGCCAGTAGTTCCCTTTCTTGTGTTGGATATTTTTGTTCGGCTGGTTGTAGTTTTTTTGATTCATAAGCAATTGGATGTAGTTTATCGTCATCGCCTTTTTGCAGTAGAACAGCCCCTATACCATAATCAGAAGCGTCAGTTTCGATTATAAAAGGTTTGCTATCATCGGGTAACATAAGGACGGGTGATTGTATTAGTTTAGATTTTAATTCGTCAAAGGCTTTTTGACATTTGTCTGACCATGTGATAGGGCGATTCTTTGGGCCATTTCCTTGTGTTAAGTCTGTTAAAGGTGCAGCAATACTAGGGAGGTTGTCTAAATACTCGCGATCGCTACGATTCGCTCGTAAAGGATATGACCCTTTGGGCATCGACAAACTGCCAACCGCGGGTAATTAACAACGATGTACAAGAACAATTGGATGAAGACCAACAAAAGAATGGCCAGATTATATTTTTAAAACCAAAAGAAACATTCTGTACGTTTTAAAACCAATGGTATGATAGCGGTTGGCAGTTTGTCGATGCCCAAAGGGTCATATCCTTTACGAGCGAATCGTAGCGATCGCGAGTATTTAGACAACCTCCTACCAAGTGGGGGGGGCCAAAATGGACAGGGACCTGAATAGTTTCAGCCCCCTCTTGGGTTTGGAAACTATACACACTAAGATTGAACAGCTGTATCCGGTGGAAACCTGCTTTTAAAATACCAATAATACATAATTTTATATTTCATGTTTCCTAAAGAAGTTTTAGAAGCATTTACATTACTCATGGCCACCTATTGGCAGTTCCTTTATATGGATTGGCCAGTAGTGCAGAAGGTCAAATACCACAGGTCAGAAATAAAACCTGTGAAGGATATCCAGTATGTCAAATCTTACAGTGGGGGAAAAAACTGTTCGGACGTTTCCAAAATTTGACTTTGTTCTTTAATTACTCTATCAATACTTTATCAATCCTTATGAAACTTAAAATAGTAATAGAATAGCTTATTTATAAATATATTACAAAGTTTGAGTTTAAAATGTTTAGATCTCCGGTTTTTATTAAGGTTTTAAACAGCGATGTCTATTCGAACAGTTTTTTCCATAATGTGAATATTAAGCATTTTCGTTCTGTTTTCCCATTTTACCTACTATTATTGGTTCGGAAAGTATAGAATAATAATTACTAATGTAAATGCATTCCGAAAAACTATTTAAACCATTATTTTTCAGTTTATTTTTTTTTATTTTCTTTCACTTTTCTTTATCACTTCAATTAAACTACCTATTCACTTTATCCATTAAACAAGATGCCTCAAGCTTTACCTGTAGATGTCCAAAATGATTTAAAAGCAATGTTGATCAATGAAATACCATACAGTATCATTTCCAGTAGACTTAACTTATCAAAAAGTACCATTAGCTCCTATTCTAATAAGTGGTTCCCTAATAGAAACCGTAATCTTGGTGGAAGACCTATTGTTGTAGCCGACAAAACTAAATCTCTCATCAAAAAAATGGTTCTATCAGGTCAACTACTAACTGCCACGGATGTCCAAAGGATGTTATCGAACCTAGGATATGAATTGACAGTCAAAACATCGGCTAATGTTTTAAAATCTATGAATTTTTTTTCTGCCATCAAAAAAAAGAAGCCACTTTTGTCAAAAAAGCATCAACAGGACCGTTTAAACTTTGCAAAAAGATACAGAAATTGGACTATTGATGACTGGAGACGTGTAGTATTCTCTGACGAAACCAAAATAAACGTCTGGGGGTCTGATGGCTGCAAATATTATTGGTCAAGACCAGGTGACAAATTGAAGCCTCATCATCTTGATTTAACAGTCAAGCATGGGGGTGGAAATATAATGATGTGGGGTTGTATAACTCATTCTGGACCAGGATATGCATGTCAAGTTTACGATGGGACTATGAAAGCTAAGGATTACCAAGAAATTTTGAACACTACATTCAGAGATAGCATGGAATACTATGGTTTTGACTGGTCAGAGTATTATTTTCAACAGGATAACGACCCAAAACATAAAGCAACATCTACTATTGAATGGATGCGACAAGAAAAGATAAAAATACTTGAAGATTGGCCGACTCAAAGTCCTGACTTAAACCCAATTGAACATGTGTGGCACCATTTGAAGTTAAAGCTTAGTGAATACAGTACCAGGGCTAAAGGTGTTCACGAATTATGGGAAAGAATTGATGTAGAATGGAATTCTTTTACAGAGGAGCAATGTAAGAAGTATATAGATAGTATGCCTGATCGTATTCAAGCTGTACTGGATGCTAAAGGCGGACCAACAAGATATTAGTTAATTAATTAGAAATTGGAAAAAACTGTTCGAATAGACATCGCTGTTTAAAACCTTAATAAAAACCGGAGATCTAAACATTTTAAACTCAAACTTTGTAATATATTTATAAATAAGCTATTCTATTACTATTTTAAGTTTCATAAGGATTGATAAAGTATTGATAGAGTAATTAAAGAACAAAGTCAAATTTTGGAAACGTCCGAACAGTTTTTTCCCCCACTGTATGTACTGGAACGTCTTGGTTACATCCCTGTGTTTTTCTTTTTGGTAGAACTCTTTGCTCAACAGGAATACCCTGGTCCTTATTCTCATGTGGAAAAGGGTTTATTGGTTCTCTATCAACTGCTAACTGGATGTTCTATTGCTCAAATGGCACGCTTTATACCCCAAAGCAGTTATCATGCCATTTACCAAGCGTTTTATATAAAGTATGGTGATAAGCTAAATTCTACCCTTGATACTTGTCTACAAAAGATGTTTTCCTCTGCCAAAATTAGAATCATGTGTGCCGTCCATTTTAATCCAGAAGACTTTAAGCATGTTACTATGATGATAGATGGTCATGACTCCAGAGCAACGTATATTAATGCTGCTGATCATACCATGTTTTATTCATACAAACTTAAGAAATCTGGTTTCCGTACACAAGTTTGTACCGATGTTAATGGAATGGTATTATTCGTTTCAGATGCTGCTCCATGTTCGGATAACAACGATGGTTCTATGTTGGCTGAAATGCGCTTGAAAAAGAAAATAAGAAAGTATGACTGTATCGTTCTTGATGGTGGTTATACTCCTTTTATAGACCGTATTATAGAACGTAACCCTCATCTTGGTCATCATAACTTTGTGTTTCCTATCCGTAAAGCCAGAGGTGTTAGCCTTAAACCTGAAGAAGCCCACTACAATTCGGTTCTTGGTAGTTTCAGATCTTCCATCGAGTCAACGTTTGGAGATATTGGTACATTATTTCACCGGTTTAATGGCAAGTGTGTGATCCGTGTCACCGATATGGAAACGTTTACGGTACAATTTAAACTAGCCTGCCTTCTTAGAAACATAAAGAAGTTTGTTGCAAGTGGCTGTGTATCTAATACAGAACATCATACTTTCTGGATGCAACCAAACTTCGATTATCCATCCGGTGAAAGTAGAAGCATCTATAGTGTCATGAATGATATTACAATTGCTGAAAAATCCAATGATGCTAATGAGATGATAGCCCTACAGCAACAGTTCTTATCATTGGGAATAGATGAAGACGATTGCATGGAGGATGAAGGCGTTGATGGTGAGGAATTACCAAGCGGACATTACGAAGTGGAAGCTATCACTGCTCATCGTGGACCTAAACATCGCCGGGAGTATTATGTTAAATGGGTAGACTACGATGAAAGTAACAATAGTTGGCTTACTGCTGACCAATTCGATAACCCGGATACAGTGGCTGACTATGAGAAGAAATATAAGAAGATGAAAAGAATTACCATTGTTTAAAACTTTTTTTTTTAATGGTATTCTCTCTCCAATTGCCTCCTCTTTTTTAAAAAATAGAATACTGTCTATATTTTTAAAAGTTTATTATATTATACAAAGGCAATAACAAATGTCTATAGAAAATCTGTTTGTAGATTATAGCCAATACCTCAACAATGTGTATGGGGTTGATTATATTAACTTAGGAAAAGAACGCACGGGATGGAATTATATAAGTGCTGTTTTCTGTGACAGTCTTGTACTTTGGTATGCTGTAAATTGGAGCCAAAACAAAATACAATCAGAAATTAGTATGGCAATGGCTCTCCTTCGTGGGATCTTGAATTGTTGTTTAAAGACAACACAGTTCAAGATCTTCTGTATTGGCAAAGGTAAATGGACAACTGATGATAAGAATGCCAAAAAATTACACAAAAGAAAGGCAAAGAAACTTGACATTAATAAAGACGAATACCAACCAGGATATATTTCCATGCGTGTTTCCTTTGAAAACATTCCCTATGAAGAACTATGGCCAAAACTCAAGGAAATTCTTCGCAAGGCTAGAAAACAATGCATGATACTCCATGATTTAGACATTAGTGTAGATTGTGCCTACATCTCAACACGAAATGTAATTAAAGAATACATTCTTGCCAATGGTGTAAAGGAAAAGGATATTGTAAACGATCGTAACTCTGTTGGTGATAATTGTATATCATGGAAAAAGAATAGTGGAACTGATACCGATAATAATATCCCATTAAGAATTAAAGTATACAACAAGTTTGTACAAATGCTGGAGAGCCGTGAATTACGATCTTTAATGGGTTCTCAACTTCACCACTTGGTAGCTAACCCAAATAAGGACTTTCAAGAACACATTGCTAACTATCGACGCCGTGGTATGACCAGAATAGAAATAACATTTTATACTGCTGACTTTAAGGAAGAAGACTATTACACTAATATAATGTCAGAGATGCTTAAATTTCTTAATAATTGTCCAACGTACAAAGTTAGCTTTGACAAACAGTGGAAGCAATTGTCCAGTAGACTTACACAAATGCTAGCTGTCTATGTACCAGACAAGGAAACATTTGCTTATTGTCACTGGTGGAACTCTCTTACTCGCCGTATGCAAGGTGTGATAAAAAGAAATGTACCTGAAGATTATAGCATGTTACACCTTGCAAATTTATCATTCAACGATCGACCAATCCATTACCTAGTTGTCAAGTTCAAGAAGAATGGAGGATATAAAGTTTTACAAGAGAGTGTATATTATCGTGAGAAGGGTTGTACTGCTATTACGATTGTCCCAGGATTGTCTAATTCGTTGACACCATATCGTAAGGATATGAAAACTGTAGCTCTCCCTTTTGCTGATGTTGGATTAAGAAACTACAACAACATCACACTCGAATGGCCTGAACAACGATTGCGAATGGATAGAGGTGACAAGCTTGCCAATATTGTACTGGCCAAAGAGGAGTCCAACCACGATACAGAAAGATGCCTGGAACACCTTGATCCTTTCCCTACAACCAGAGCCAAAGCTGACTATCTGGCAATGGAAGCTGGTGAAGATTACCAAGTAATTGGTTATGGCAAAGGTAATTTCCGTGGAAAAGATTACCTGTATCTAAAGATCTCTGGTGGATTTTCTGTTCGCTGCAGTCGTGGTATGGAACAAGAAGTACACAATGTACTCAAGAAAAACGCATTGTTCACCATTCGTATTATTCGCATTAAGAAAGTACATGGAATACGCGATGTTGAATGTGAAGTAATTCGCAGCCAATAGTACTTGTTTAAAAGCCAATTTCCATTATTACAGTAGGAGCTATCCTTGTGTATAGTTTCCAAACCCAAGAGGGGGCTGAAACTATTCAGGTCCCTGTCCATTTTGGCCCCCCCCACTTGGTAGGAGGTTGTCTAAATACTCGCGATCGCTACGATTCGCTCGTAAAGGATATGACCCTTTGGGCATCGACAAACTGCCAACCGCTATCATACCATTGGTTTTAAAACGTACAGAATGTTTCTTTTGGTTTTAAAAATATAATCTGGCCATTCTTTTGTTGGTCTTCATCCAATTGTTCTTGTACATCGTTGTTAATTACCCGCGGTTGGCAGTTTGTCGATGCCCAAAGGGTCATATCCTTTACGAGCGAATCGTAGCGATCGCGAGTATTTAGACAACCTCCTAGCGAAAGATGGTATAAATCTTCGATAATGTTGTGCTAGACCATTAAATTGCCTTACTTCATGGACATTGGTAGGGATTGGCCAATTCTTTACTGCAGTGATCTTCTTATCATCTGGACGTATACCTTCAGCAGATACCTCGAAACCAACAAAGGTTAGTTTGGCTTTATTAAATTCACATTTTTTTAAGTTAACAATCATTTTATTTTGACGTAAACGGCTCAAGATTTCATGAACATGTTTAATATGTTCTTGTGGTGTCTTACTGTATATTAAAATATCATCTAAATAAACTAGTGCAAAATTATCTAAACAAGGACCTAGAACCGAATTCATTAAACTTTGGAAACTAGGCGGTGCGTTGGTTAAGCCAAAAGGTAATACTAGGAATTCATACTGTCCGTATCTAGTGTTGAATGCTGTTTTTGGAATATCAGATGATTGTATTCTTACTTGGTGATATCCGCTTTTAAGGTCGAGACTAGTAAAATATTTGGCACCTTTCAGCTGTTCCAGACATTCATCAATTCTTGGTAATGGATAATTATTGCGGATGGTAACTTTATTTAGTGAACGATAATCTATACACATTCTCATTGATCCGTCCTTTTTCTTGACAAATAAAACAGGTGCACCCCAAGAAGAGGCGCTCGGTCTAATCAATCCCATTCTAAGTAATTCGTCCAATTGTCTGCGTAGTTCATCAAGTTCTAGAGGACTCATTTTATATGGAGGTCTATTAATGGGTCGGGCATCGCCAGTGTTAATAACATGTTGTACGTCTCTATTAGGTGGTAGGCCAGGTAAATTGTCTTGAAATACTTCTTTAAAATCATTAACTAAAGTTGACCACTCATGATTTAATATTAATTTATTGTTTAAATCATCAGGCTGCTTCATGTGTACCAGAAAACATTCTACATGGTCGTTTTTAACTAAACGTTCAGCTTGTTTAGCTGATATCAAATAGTTTAATTGGGGAACATCATTTGAAGAATAAATAGGGGACATTGTGTAAGTAGAATTGTATTGTTGAAGGGTCCATTGATCTTTTGTCCAATCAGGTATAGGTTTTTCCTGTTGTAACCATGTTCTACCCAATATAATGTCAAATTTACTATCAAATACATTGGCCTTAATTAAATTGGTGTATCCATTTATGTTTAGCCTGATATTTATTGCTTTATCTATGTTAATAGTGGTTCCATTAGCTACTTCAATGCATCTATTTTTTACTGATTGAATGTTTTCAGCGTATGGGATCAATTTGGATGATACATAATTTTCACTAGCACCACTATCAACCATGGCTTTAAATTCATCATTTTGTACTTTAACTTTATACAACGGTAGAGTAGTTGGGTTTACAGTGTACAGTCCAGCTAAATGTTTATCATCAACATTAATATCATCAATAGCATATGGTTCAATATCAGGATTTTTATTAAAGAATGGGTTATTGTTATTAATTACTATACTATTATCGTTATTAGAAGAATTACTACCAGTACTGGAAGATTCAGAAGGATCAACGAAATCAAAAGTATCAAAGGAACCAATATTGTTAGGGGCATTAGTATTACTAGAGTATTCATCGTTAGTATTTGTAGAGGAATTTGTAATACTGTGTAACTGACCTCTGGATGCAGTTACACGTCTTGAAAATCCCGTTGTTTATTGTCAAGTTCCCTAATTGCTGCCAATCTTTTTTTGCAATGTCTTTTGACGTGACCAGGTTTATTACAGTAGAAACAAACAATATTCTTATTATTATTTTTATTATTGTTATTACTATATGATTGTCTATGGAATGGTTTTTGATAATTTAATTGTTGTTGTATTGCGTTAATTTGTAATTTCATCATATCTAAATCCATAGGTGCTGCATTATTATTAAGTTGATTACTATTATTGGAATAGTTATTATTATTAGGATAATCATTGTTGGACTGCTTGGTAAAGGGGTCATGCTTAGTTGGTCCACGAGCCTCTTCTTGTATCATTTCAAAATATTCAGCCTGTTTATATGCTTCTAATAATGTAGATGGTTCTCTCATCAAGATTTGATATTTAGCATCATATTGTAATCCTTGGATAAAATAGGACTTGGCGTCATTATCATGCATAGTAGGAACATCCATCATAATTCTTCTGAATTGTGTTATGTATTCTGCAATAGATCCCTTTTGGGTAAGTTGTCTAATCTGTTGTCTAGCAATTGACTCAGCATTACCTGGTTTGTATTCTTCTCGAATAGTTTTACAGAAGTCAACCCAGGTTCTAGGTGTGTGTTCAGATTTATCGCTGGTCAATTGTTTCCACCAAAGAAGAGCAGCTCCTCTTAATAGATTAACTGCAAAAGCAATTTTTTGACTGTCATCCAGTGTAAGTAAATGAAAATAATTGTTTAACATGTAAATCCAATTTTCAATAGCAACTGTAGTACGTTCGCCATGGAATAGATCAGGTGTACTGAGCCTAATACCTCGGGGAAGATTGGTATTGTTATTTTCTAGAATAGCTGTTTGGGTAGCTTGTGTTTCAGCCATTTTTTCCATAAGTTGGATAATAATTACCCCCAAATCCTGATTATTATTAGTTGATGCTTGATCTTGTGGTTGTGATGCAGGAAACATAGTAATTAATCGTGAAATGAAAAAATAAAATAAAATAAAATTGAAATAAGATAGAGACGAAAATAAAATAAAATGAAAAAAATAAATAAATTGAGTAATGAAAAGGAACGGTAAAACGAGACGGAAGGAAACAGAAGAACCAGATAACAGCTACAGTGGCTTCCAGAAGTGTTCGAATGTTTTCGTTTTTTTTATAAAATCAATTGTATCAATAAAACTTATTATTTAACCATGCATGATTTATACATCAATCGAAAGCCCTATTGATTGGCTTTCATATGAATATATTTATATGCATTTCCATATTTGGGTTGCGGAGTAAATGGTGTTTGAAAATTATTGGCACATTCGAACAGTTGTGTTGCGATGCCAAAAAAATACCACAACTTGTAATAAAACAATAATAGAGTATAAAATAACCTATAAAATGTTAGAATAAACCTGTTTCGCACTTTCTTAGTTTAAATCTATAGCTAATATTCTATTTTTTATATATTTTTTATATCAATATTATCCATTTTTTAGTGATCTGTTATCAACATGCGTCCTATTCAAAATTCCATTAAGAACCAAGTCATTAACCTTCTCAAACAAGGTAAATCTATGCGTCAAGTAGCAAAGGATGTTGGTGTAAGTTGTACAACTGTCCACAAGTACTCTGCAGGTCTTGAACGGGAGATTCCTATGGCTGTTGGTGGTGCTGTATCCAAGCTCACTGGTAGAGACAAGTCCTTTTGTGTACATCAAGTGACCAAAGGAGGTAAAAGTAATGCTACTGAGGTGCAGAAGGCATTAAAGGAACATTTGGAAATCGATATAAGTGCTCAAACCGTCCGTAGAGCACTTAAAGAAAAAGGATTAGGGTCCTTTGTCAAGCCAAAGAAACCTCTCCTCAGTGCCAAAAATGTTAAAGCTCGTTTAGCTTGGGCAAAAGCACACAAAGATTGGACTTTGGATGACTGGAGTCGTGTCATTTGGTCAGAGGAAACCAAAATTAATCGTTTTGGATCGGATGGACGCCGCTATGCTTGGAAAAGGGCCGAGGAAAAGCTTCAACCTAAACATGTCAAGCAAACAGTCAAACATGGTGGTGGAAATATAATGGTTTGGGGATGCATTTCGTACGATGGCCCGGGTTACATGACTAAAATTGATACAGTTTTAGATAAGGAACTCTACCAAGCTATTTTGGAGCATGAATTAGTGCATACATTTGACTGGTATGGCATGGATCAAAGCAAAATGGTCTTTCAACAAGATAACGATCCAAAACACACAGCCAAAACAGTCAAAGAATACTTGGAAAACCAGCTTTTTTCGGTAATGGAATGGCCAGCACAGTCGCCTGACTTGAATCCCATTGAGAATATATGGGCTTTAGTGAAAAACAGGCTCTTTAGCAACTATACTACACCACCAAAAGGGATGTTAGACTTGTGGGACCGTACTCAGGAAGTATGGAATACAATCACGGCTGAAGATTGTAAAAAAGTGATAGAAACAATGCCTAAACGTTGTAATGATGTAATAAAAGCAAAGGGCTATTGGATTGATTATTAAATAAAGACTTTTTATACCATTTATATTGTGTTTTAATTATATTTTTAATTTTTTTGGTATCGCAACACAACTGTTCGAATGTGCCAATAATTTTCAAACACCATTTACTCCGCAACCCAAATATGGAAATTCATATAAATATATTCATATGAAAGCCAATCAATAGGGCTTTCGATTGATGTATAAATCATGCATGGTTAAATAATAAGTTTTATTGATACAATTGATTTTATAAAAAAAACGAAAACATTCGAACACTTCTGGAAGCCACTGTAAGTAATTAAATAAATAAGCAAGTTCACAATTAAGATAACACCAGAGTATCCAATATGTATATATATATTCTTTTAGCCAACGGCAACGGTTCACAAAGAAGCGTATAAGGTTATTCGCAGAGATCTTTTGAGTTCAGCTACCAATTGTCAGTTTGGATATTCTGACTTTAATTCTTTAAATCAAAAATAATATTAAAAACAAAAGTAAAAAGATAATCTTTATTTCCTTTTCATTCAAATGTCGTTATTTATATTTTTACAATACTATTAGTTAATATTAAAATAGAATAATATTAATTATTCGCGAGGTTTATCACATTAATTAAAAGTATGATAGGAGACTAAAGGTTTAAATGAAAAAGGTTAAAAAAGGAAAATGCTTTTTAAAATTCCGCTAATCGTACCGACACAACAACCAAAAATTTACACAACACGACATACCGACACACCCGCCTATAGGTTAATTATTTATCCGAAAATGCATGACAAAAAAGAATGCATCAACGGGGAATCGAACCCCGGCCCTTCGCGTGGCAGGCGAAGATTATACCACTTAACCATTGATGCTCGCTTATGACTCCTAGACTGAGATGGTTTACAAGATTTTTTTGACTAGCATTTTTAAATATTTTTTATGTTTTTATATTTTACTTCGATTTTCTTTTAATTTATTATTTAAAAAAATATTCTATATGTATTATTTTAAGTTATAAATAAAAAATTATTTTGAATTATATCTATATAAAAACATTAACTGGATAAACATTCAAATATACTAAAAAACAAATTATTTTTTATAATTTTATATAAATAATGTAAATTCATTAAAAGCCAAATTGATTCGAAATTACATTTTTCCCAAAATAAAATATCAATTAAAAAATAAATATACTAAATAAACATTTCAAATAACATGAAAGTATACTACAATATAAAATGAATATATTTTGCGTACAAAGAGATAAATAAATAGTTTATTTTGAAAAAAATTGAAAAATACCTTCCTAAGAAAAATCTTGTATACTATCTCAGTCTAAGAGACATGTCACGTGCGGTGCTTCGACTTGAAATGGCTAGGTTCAAGTACTTGTAAAAATAAAATAAAATAAAAAAAAATCAAAATCAAATAAAATAATTATCAAAAACGGAAACTATCCAACGAAAATATTCTCTAAACTAAAAAAAACAAAAACAAAGATAACTAAAATAAAAATAAAAAAATCTACTTGTGATCAATACACGAAAGAGAGGTAAAGATCATTTTATTTCTAATTCAGTTTGACCCGTTATATATATAATGTTGTCGGTATTTAAAAATAATTAAAAATAACCCAAATCTAGATAGAATTCGAAATAAAGAAAAATATAAAAATAAAAATAAAATTCTATAAAAAAATATGTAAAAATAATAAATAAAATAATAACAATTGAAAATAAATAAATATATATAAAATTGAATATGAAAAAGAAGAGCTAATGGCCGGAAACAAGACGATCTGGTTTCAAAGACGTCTCAGCATCGTCTCAGACTGTCGGCAATAAAATAACTAGTAATAGTAAGGACGATGCTTTCAAGGAATTAGAAAGCACTAAAATGGATGAAGACAATGATGACAATAACAATATTATTATTGAGGAAGAAAATAATGATTTATTTAAAAATAATAATATTACAAAAGATTCAATTAGTAAATCTACAACTAAAAATAATGAAGAAATAAAAAATAAAAATATGGAGTTAGAAAGAGAAGAAAGGAAAAGAAAGAGGAGTTTCAAACCAACGATTCCAAAAAACAGGAAGAAATCCAAAGTCCGAAGAACCTTCCTAAACTGGTCCAAGGTTTTAAGCGCCGCTCGTAACCCCGGGCACCATGCCGTGTTGTTCTGGAAATTCCTCTCGGCGACCCACAAACGCCAAACCAAAAACTATATAAAGACCAACTCGAAGGCAGAAAAATAAAAGAGATACTCTTCCTCTCAAGCTTAGTTTTAGATACTTTTATTTTTTTGTCTTTGCGTTAGACATTTATTATTCTTTGCGTAAGAATATTTATTTTTTATAAAAATCATATACTTTTTAATCACCTTTGCGTAAGGTTGTTTTTATATATTTTACTTACCTTGATCACCTTTGCGTAAGGTTGTTTTATTACTTTCTTTTACTCTTTATTATCTTTGCGTAAGATTCTTTCTTTTATTTTATTTATTTTTATTCTTTTATTTTATTTTATAATAATTGTATCTAAGCTAAATAAACTATTCTAATTAAAACGGAAACCGCGCTCGACAATTGGTAGCTGAACCTATGGAAAACTATAATATGGAAACCGACTCTGTTAGTGGTATAGAAACTTTTGACAGAATGCCTAATTTACCTGTATATAAAGGTGAACGTGATGCTGTAACTCTATCCACTTGGATTGATTATCTAAATCGTCATGCCAGGATGTTTGGTTGGAGTGATCAGAAGAAGTTGAATGCTGCCATATTACACTTGAAGGATAGTGCCTATAGATGGTTAATGATATTTGAAAAATCTTTTAATGAAGAACGATCCATGACATGGAACGACTTTATTGAAGGATTAAATAATCATTTTAAACCTATCTATGCTGGTCGACAATATCGTGATATCCTTCATGAATGTCGTCAAGAAAGTACTGTGGCTGAATACATCGAACGATTTTATGATATTGTAATGAACATCCCTAGTATTACTGAAGAAGAAACGTTAGACCGCTTTTGTAGAGGATTATTACCTAATATTCGTGTTCATGTGAATTCCTATGTCCCTACAAATATGCTTGAAGCACAAAGGTTAGCTTTAGCTAAAGAAGGTGCTGCTGTTTCTATTAATCATCGTCCTTTTATTCCTTCAAGAGCAAATAATAATAATGGTGTGCAACCTATGGAATTAGATTATATGAAACAAGCCCGTCGTAGTAACAATCGTCCTTTTGATAATAAACGTTACAAAAATAATTATGTAGAAGGTCGTACTTGTTTTTATTGTGGTAAAGTTGGACATATCAAGAATGCTTGTAGAAAACTTGTACGTGATCGTGCAAATAGTCGTAATAACCGAGATGCCGATGTTGCGCACATCGATGATATTATACAACATAATGATGATTTTCCTAGACAACATGGTGATAGCTTAGATGACGATAATAATAATAAAGATAAATATTTTAACCATTATTCGAACGTTTGTGATAAGTGTATGACAATTAAAAAAAAAATTTATTCTGGTGTTGGTAAAAAGCAGATGAGTTCTGTTGGTGTAAAGGTGCGTCCTAAAAATAAAACGAAGAAAAATATAACAATTAGCGATGATATCAATTCCGATTTGGCTTATTTGGAAAATTTAAATCAGATAGATACAGATTTACCTTTATATGAGGTAAATTGTGGGAATACCAAGTTAATAACATTGATAGATGATGGTGCTAGTGCTTCTTATATCAGTCCAGAGTTCAAGAACTTAGCCATGAGATTAACAAGTGTTGAAGATAGATCAGTACAAGTTGCAAATGGTCACACCAGTAAAATTAATCAACAAGCTATGCTTACAATTAATTTAGGAAAATGTCGTTACCGTGTGCATCCCTATATCTTTAAAACAAAATTTGATTTAATACTTGGAAGAGACTGGTTGCGTACTGCCTTACCTATTCCTAACTGGCAAACAGAAACATGGATGATAAATCAAGGATCAATTGTTGAAACACTATATCCAATTAATAAAGGAACCAAGAAACCCGAGTTACCTTATCTTGTATCCGCTAAACAAATTAATAAAATGGTAAAACAGGGTGAACAATGTCATATGTTGTTATTTAATATAAATGGTGATGATAAGGAATGGGTGAGTGCTGAATGGAAACCAATACTATCTGCTTATACTGATGTGTTTAAAAGTGAATTACCTGGGCTACCACCAAAAAGAAATGTGTCTCATACTATTAATACTGGCGATGCAAGACCTGTATATCGAGCTCCATATAAAATGAGTCCATTAGAGCTTGATGAATTAAAAAAACAAATTGATGAATTACTGAAGCTGAAGCTGATTCAACCTAGTACGTCTCCATGGGGTGCCCCTGTTCTATTTGTTAAAAAGAAGGATGGATCCATGAGAATGTGTATTGATTATCGTGCTTTAAATAAATTAACTATTAGAAATACACATCCTTTACCTAGGATTGACGAATGTTTAGATAGATTAAATGGTGCTAAATATTTTACCAGTTTGGATTTAAAAAGTGGATATCACCAAGTAAGATTAAATGAAGAAGATATTTCTAAGACTGCATTTAATACAAGATATGGCCAATATGAATTTAAAGTTCTACCTTTTGGATTAACGAATGCTCCTCCGACCTTCCAAAGATTAATGAATGATACAGTGGGGGAAAAAACTGTTCATACGTTTTCAAAATTTGACTTTGTTCTTTAATTACTCTATCAATACTTTATCAATCCTTATGAAACTTAGAATAGTAATAGAATAGCTTATTTATAAATATATTATAAAGTTTGAGTTTAAAATATTTAGATCTCCGGTTTTTATTAAGGTTTTAAACAGCGATGTCCATATGAACAGTTTTTTCCATAATGTGAATATTAAGCATTTCCGTTCTGTTTGCCTACTTTACCTTTTATTATTGGTTCGGAAAGTATAGAATAATAATTACTAATGTAAATGCATTCCGAAAAACTATTTAAACCATTATTTTTCAGTTTATTTTTTTTTATTTTCTTTCACTTTTCTTTATCACCTCAATTAAACTACCTATTCACTTTGTCCATTAATCAAGATGCCTCAAGCTTTACCTGTAGACGTCCAAAATGATTTAAAATCAATGTTGATCAATGAAATACCATACAGTATCATTTCTAGTAGACTTGGTTTATCAAAAGGTGTCATTAGTAACTACTCTAGTAAGTGGTTCCCTAATAGAAACCGTAATCTTGGTGGAAGACCTATTGTTGTAGCCGACAAAACTAAATCTCTTATCAAAAAAATGGTTCTATCAGGTCAACTACTAACTGCCACGGATGTCCAAAGGATGTTATCGAACCTAGGATATGAATTGACAGTCAAAACATCGGCTAATGTTTTAAAATCTATGAATTTTTTTTCTGCTATTAAAAAAAGAAGCCACTTTTGTCAAAAAAGCATCAACAGGACCGTTTAAACTTTGCAAAAAGATACAAAAACTGGACTATTGATGACTGGAGACGTGTAGTATTCTCTGACGAAACCAAAATAAACGTCTGGGGGTCTGATGGCTGCAAATATTATTGGTCAAGACCAGGTGACAAATTGAAGCCTCATCATCTTGATTTAACAGTCAAGCATGGGGGTGGAAATATAATGATGTGGGGTTGTATAACTCATTCTGGACCAGGATATGCATGTCAAGTTTACGATGGGACTATGAAAGCTAAGGATTATCAAGAAATTTTGAACACTACATTCAGAGATAGCATGGAATACTATGGTTTTGACTGGTCAGAGTATTATTTTCAACAGGATAACGACCCAAAACATAAGGCAACATCTACTATTGAATGGATGCGACAAGAAAAGATAAAAATACTCGAAGATTGGCCAGCACAAAGTCCTGACTTAAACCCAATTGAACATGTGTGGCACCATTTGAAGTTAAAGCTTAGTGAATATGGTACCAGGGCTAAAGGTGTTCACGAATTATGGGAAAGAATTGATGTAGAATGGAATTCTTTTACACAGGAACAATGTAGAAGATACATAGATAGTATGCCTGATCGTATTCAAGCTGTATTGGATGCTAAAGGCGGACCAACAAGATATTAGTTAATTAATTAGAAATTGGAAAAAACTGTTCATATGGACATCGCTGTTTAAAACCTTAATAAAAACCGGAGATCTAAATATTTTAAACTCAAACTTTGTAATATATTTATAAATAAGCTATTCTATTACTATTCTAATTTTCATAAGGATTGATAAAGTATTGATAGAGTAATTAAAGAACAAAGTCAAATTTTGAAAACGTATGAACAGTTTTTTCCCCCACTGTATATTAGGCGATTGCATTGATAGATTTGCTATGGTGTATTTGGATGATATTTTAATCTATAGTAAAGACTGGGAACAACATAAAAAACATGTATCATTAGTATTAGAAAAATTGAAAAGGGCGAAACTAGTAGTTAATTTAAAAAAATGTGATTTTGGAAAAAGAAAGCTTACCTTTTTAGGATATGAAATATCAGCCGAAGGAATCCGCCCAGACGAAAGAAAGATACAAGCTATTAAGAATTGGCCAATCCCTAAACATGTTCAAGACATCAGATCTATAATAGGACTAGCACAACAATTCAGAAGGTTTATTCCTCGTTTCGCTAGTGTAGTTGCACCACTAACTGATTTAACAAAAGGTGTAGGACCAAAAAGAAGACCAATCACATGGACGCCTGAACATCAAAAAAGTCTTGATCAATTAAAGGACCTTTTAATTACGGCCCCTGTTATGATGATTCCAGATATAAATAAACCTTTTCGTATAGAAACTGACGCATCCGATGTTGGTATTGGTGGCGTTCTATTACAACCTGATGATACAAATAAATGGCATCCTGTTGCTTATGAATCAAAAAAGTTATCCAATGCTGAAAGAAAATACCCCGCACAAGAGCGTGAATTATTAGCTATTCTTCATTGTCTACGTAACTGGAGATGCTGGATTGAAGGTACTGTCTATACTGTTTACTCTGACCACATGCCATTAAAGTATTTAAAGACACAAAAGACACCTACACCCAGATTAACAAGATGGTTGGCTGAATTAGAATTATATTCTCCTAATGTCGAATATAAACCTGGTAAGGATAATGACGTCCCTGATGCATTATCCAGAATTACTAAAGTTGAAGATATACCTGCTGATGATGATATGGAACCCGATTATCTCTACAATATGAATCCTTCTAGTACAAATAAAAATGAATTAGCTGTTGCGCATCCTTCTGATTGGCCTATTTATTATACTTACAATAATGATAATATCCCTAAAAATGTATTAGATTTAGTGAATAAACAAAGATCTTATTTCTTTGTTGATAATGGCGAAGTGTTCAGAATAATTGATAAAGATAAGACATCTTATAATGTATCTTTTATTGCTTTCCATCGACGTGCAGACTTAGTGAATAAATATCATAATGCTTTTGGTCACTTGGGTACTGAATCAATGTTGGATATACAGTGGCTTCCAGAAGTGTTCGAATGTTTTCGTTTTTTTTATAAAATCAATTGTATCAATAAAACTTATTATTTAACCATGCATGATTTATACATCAATCGAAAGCCCTATTGATTGGCTTTCATATGAATATATTTATATGAATTTCCATATTTGGGTTGCGGAGTAAATGGTGTTTGAAAATTATTGGCACATTCGAACAGTTGTGTTGCGATACCAAAAAAATTAAAAATATAATTAAAACACAATATAAATGGTATAAAAAGTCTTTATTTAATAATCAATCCAATAGCCCTTTGCTTTTATTACATCATTACAACGTTTAGGCATTGTTTCTATCACTTTTTTACAATCTTCAGCCGTGATTGTATTCCATACTTCCTGAGTACGGTCCCACAAGTCTAACATCCCTTTTGGTGGTGTAGTATAGTTGCTAAAGAGCCTGTTTTTCACTAAAGCCCATATATTCTCAATGGGATTCAAGTCAGGCGACTGTGCTGGCCATTCCATTACCGAAAAAAGCTGGTTTTCCAAGTATTCTTTGACTGTTTTGGCTGTGTGTTTTGGATCGTTATCTTGTTGAAAGACCATTTTGCTTTGATCCATGCCATACCAGTCAAATGTACACCTAGAGGCAAAACTGATCACGGTGCTCGCTTTTTTGATTGTTTGGCATTATATTTTATTTAATACAACTAAAAGAAATATATTGATGGGTGATAAATTTTCCTTAACTAATACTCTATATTTTGAAACAATATGGTTTAAAGTCCACGGTCAATAAATGGAAATTAAATTAATTTAAAAAAAAAAATCCAAAATTTCCGGATCGGTGATTTTTAAAAAAAAGTTTGTGTTATTATTTAAACCTCCATGGCCTGTTTCAAATCGGTCAATATTTTATTTCTTCAAATATTTATATTCTGTATTTTGTATATTTATTTTAACCTTCTTCTTTTTCTCTTTACATTTATTTTTAAATTGCATAAGTTTTACTGTGATCAAATACTTGATATTTTATTAATATGACTTATATTACAAGACAAAAGAAACAATATATAACTGATGCAATAAAACATGGTGATACTCATAGGGCAATAGCAGAAAAATATAATATATCTGTTGGGGAAATATCAAAAATTAGACAGTCAATTGGGCCAATAAAAACATGTCACGGTGGTCGACCAAAAAAAATATCCAAACATACCTCTAATTTAATTGCTAGATCTATTAAAACGGGGAAGGTTATCAATGCTGTTGAAACTCAGAGATATTTAAAGTATAATAATATTAGTGATGCAAGCCTTCGGACTATTCGTAGGTTCCTTAAATCTCGAAACCTTTTTGCTCATAAAAAAAGAAAAGTATTTCCAATATCACGTGATGTCAAAAAAAACCGTTTGCAGTTTGCAAAAATGTATGGTGGTTGGGACTCTAGTGATTGGGATAAAGTAATCTTTGCTGACGAAACTAGGGTGCACAGGTTTGGTGGAGAAGGCTATCAGTGGGTGTGGGGAGAAAGAAATAGGCCAACAAAACCACATGAAGTATATGAAGTGCCAAAAGGTGGTGGAGGTTCAGTATGCCTTTGGGGTTGTATAACAGCACAAGGTGTCGGTTACTTGACTAGAATAGATTCGACCATGGATACGCAATTGTTTATAGATATCATGAATGACGAATTTATAAAAACTGTAGAATGGTATAACTTTGACAAATCACAGGTTAAATTGTTGCAAGATAAAGATCCTAAACATACAGCAAAAGCATCCCAAGAATGGTACAAAAAAAACAATGTGGATTTACTTTATTGGCCTACGTACTCTCCTGATTTAAATCCCATTGAAAACATGTGGGCTTATCTAAAGCAATTGTTACATGAAAAGTATGCTGAACCTGCTGTATCATTGGATGATTTGTGGGAACGTATTCAAGTCATTTGGGATTCTCCGGCTATGAACAATATGGCTAAAACTGTTATCCATTCCATGCCTAAGAGGTGCGATTTAGTAATACAAAATAAAGGTGATCATATACATTATTAAACAGTAGATATCAGTTATTGTATGAAGTTGTATTTTTTTACAGATTTATAAAAACTAGAAATAAAAATTTTAAAATGCATTTTATACATAATAAACACATTAATAGTATTTGTATTACTGCATGAAAGAAAAGTCAATCATGTGAGGATACATTTAAAGAAAATAAATAATTAAACTTGTATTTGAATATTTAGTACAAAATCAAGTCCAATAAAAAATAACTAAAAAATCAAAAAACCGTGATCAGTTTTGCCTTTAGGTGTATGCACTAATTCATGCTCCAAAATAGCTTGGTAGAGTTCCTTATCTAAAACTGTATCAATTTTAGTCATGTAACCCGGGCCATCGTACGAAATGCATCCCCAAACCATTATATTTCCACCACCATGTTTGACTGTTTGCTTGACATGTTTAGGTTGAAGCTTTTCCTCGGCCCTTTTCCAAGCATAGCGGCGTCCATCCGATCCAAAACGATTAATTTTGGTTTCCTCTGACCAAATGACACGACTCCAGTCATCCAAAGTCCAATCTTTGTGTGCTTTTGCCCAAGCTAAACGAGCTTTAACATTTTTGGCACTGAGGAGAGGTTTCTTTGGCTTGACAAAGGACCCTAATCCTTTTTCTTTAAGTGCTCTACGGACGGTTTGAGCACTTATATCGATTTCCAAATGTTCCTTTAATGCCTTCTGCACCTCAGTAGCATTACTTTTACCTCCTTTGGTCACTTGATGTACACAAAAGGACTTGTCTCTACCAGTGAGCTTGGATACAGCACCACCAACAGCCATAGGAATCTCCCGTTCAAGACCTGCAGAGTACTTGTGGACAGTTGTACAACTTACACCAACATCCTTTGCTACTTGACGCATAGATTTACCTTGTTTGAGAAGGTTAATGACTTGGTTCTTAATGGAATTTTGAATAGGACGCATGTTGATAACAGATCACTAAAAAATGGATAATATTGATATAAAAAATATATAAAAAATAGAATATTAGCTATAGATTTAAACTAAGAAAGTGCGAAACAGGTTTATTCTAACATTTTATAGGTTATTTTATACTCTATTATTGTTTTATTACAAGTTGTGGTATTTTTTTGGCATCGCAACACAACTGTTCGAATGTGCCAATAATTTTCAAACACCATTTACTCCGCAACCCAAATATGGAAATGCATATAAATATATTCATATGAAAGCCAATCAATAGGGCTTTCGATTGATGTATAAATCATGCATGGTTAAATAATAAGTTTTATTGATACAATTGATTTTATAAAAAAAACGAAAACATTCGAACACTTCTGGAAGCCACTGTATTTAAAAAAAGATATTGGTGGCCCTCTATGAACAAAGATATTTCTAAGTGGATTAAAGAGTGTCCAAGATGTCAAATGAATGGTAAAAAGGATAGTAAACATCATACACCTATGTACCCTTTACGAGTTCCTGAAGCTTTTTCCAGATGGCATTTGGATTTTATCGGTCAACTTCCTACTACAACTAAAGGTAATCGTTGGATCCTTGTTGCTGTTGATTATACTACAAACTGGCCTATTGCACGAGCTGTTCCTGATGCTACCGCTGAAGCTGTTGCTGATTTTCTTTATGAAGAAATTGTTATGCGTTTTGGCTGTCCTGATGAAATCCTTACTGATCGAGGTTCCAACTTTACTAGTAAAATGGTTGATGCTTACGTTAATAAAATTAAAAGTAAACACTTGTTGACATCCGCGTTCCATCCAAGAACTAATGGTAAATGCGAAAGATTAAATGGTATTTTTAAACCGATGTTACGGAAATATGTGAATGGTGCCGTACACAGATGGGATGATTTTATTAATGCTGCTTTGTGGGCTTGTCGTATCAGAAAACATACTACCACAGGATTCTCCCCATTCTATTTAACATATGGAAGACAGCCAAAACTACCTGGTGACGTGTTACGACCTTATATCGATAGTGCTACTTTAAATGATAAAAGAACAATAATGGATAATACTGCACGTGAACTAGAAGAATTAAATCAAGGTAGAGCTGCTGCAACTTTTAGAATGAAGGCTATGGCTGAATCAGATAAAAAACGTTGGGATGCATCTATTAAACAAACAAGTTTTGAAATAGGAGATAAAGTAAAGTTAACACACGAAGGACGCTATGGTATGGAACCAAAATTCAAAGGCCCATATATTATTACAAAACGTTATCCTGATTTCGGTACTTACAAATTAGAAACAATTAGTGGCGAGCCTTTATCGTCATTAGTACATGCTGATAGGCTAATGCCAGTTTTTGGAGACCAAGATATAACTACACCCTGGTACGACCCTGTTTTGATGCGAAAAGCCTGGAAGATGGAAATGGAACAAAGTCACACTAACAACAACACAGTTGACAAAGAAGTTGATAAAGAAGTTGAAGAAATAGTAGTAGATGACAATATCGATCCTGTTGAAAATATTCCTGATGCCCCCGTGACCCATACAGATGCAATTGATACTGAATCCACTGAAGTACGAGGACGTACTTTAAGCTTAAAGGGGGGTAATGTCGGCAATAAAATAACTAGTAATAGTAAGGACGATGCTTTCAAGGAATTAGAAAGCACTAAAATGGATGAAGACAATGATGACAATAACAATATTATTATTGAGGAAGAAAATAATGATTTATTTAAAAATAATAATATTACAAAAGATTCAATTAGTAAATCTACAACTAAAAATAATGAAGAAATAAAAAATAAAAATATGGAGTTAGAAAGAGAAGAAAGGAAAAGAAAGAGGAGTTTCAAACCAACGATTCCAAAAAACAGGAAGAAATCCAAAGTCCGAAGAACCTTCCTAAACTGGTCCAAGGTTTTAAGCGCCGCTCGTAACCCCGGGCACCATGCCGTGTTGTTCTGGAAATTCCTCTCGGCGACCCACAAACGCCAAACCAAAAACTATATAAAGACCAACTCGAAGGCAGAAAAATAAAAGAGATACTCTTCCTCTCAAGCTTAGTTTTAGATACTTTTATTTTTTTGTCTTTGCGTTAGACATTTATTATTCTTTGCGTAAGAATATTTATTTTTTATAAAAATCATATACTTTTTAATCACCTTTGCGTAAGGTTGTTTTTATATATTTTACTTACCTTGATCACCTTTGCGTAAGGTTGTTTTATTACTTTCTTTTACTCTTTATTATCTTTGCGTAAGATTCTTTCTTTTATTTTATTTATTTTTATTCTTTTATTTTATTTTATAATAATTGTATCTAAGCTAAATAAACTATTCTAATTAAAACGGAAACCGCGCTCGACAAGACATAACCGAGCATCAATGGTTAAGTGGTATAATCTTCGCCTGCCACGCGAAGGGCCGGGGTTCGATTCCCCGTTGATGCATTCTTTTTTGTCATGCATTTTCGGATAAATAATTAACCTATAGGCGGGTATGTCGTGTTGTGTAAATTTTTGGTTGTTGTAAAAGTAGAATTTCCTTTTATAGTTTTGGAAAGTAGATAGTTTTGTAGTGTTGTGTGTGTTTTTGGTAAGAGTTATTTTTGTTAAAATAAAATAAGAGAATTTGTATTTATATTAATTATAAATAAGAATTTCCAGTGTTGTGTGTGTTTTTGGTAAGAGTTATTTTTGTTAAAATAAAATAAGAGAGTTTGTATTTATATTAACTATAAATAAGATAATTCCAGTGAGCACCAGTTCTTGTTTTATAAGTAGAACGACTTAATATAATATAAAAGTAAAAAAAAAATAAAAAGATAAAATAAAATAAAATATTTAAAAAAATTCAAAAGTATATGCAAATGAATTTAAAAGTCAGAGAGTAGATTATTATATAAAAAGGGTAATAATCAAATAAAGTAATAATAAAATAATATATAAAAGTTTATATATGTTGTATATAAATAAAAAGAGATTTCACTTAAGAAATAAAATATACTTGTTATAGTAATAAAAATGATTTCAATTAAGAAATTAATATAAAATTAAAATAAAATAAAAATAAAAATTAGTTTGGACAAATAAAATATTTATTATATAAAATATTATTTTAAAAATTTGACAAAGTAAAAAAAACAAAAGAGAAAGAAAAATATTCTTTCCTATTTATATTAAAACAAAATTTATTTTAGAGAGAGAGAAAGAAGTCATACGGTCAAGGATGTGCGGTTGCGGATGTGCGGTTGTGGATGTGCGTCTGTGGATGTGCGGTTGTGGATGTGCGGTTGTGGATGTGCGTCTGTGGATGTGCGTCTGTGGATGTGCGTCTGTGGATGTGCGGTTGTGGATGTGAGCTTGACCAATTAAAACAAAAGTTAAAAAAACTTTTTAAACACCGGTAGGATCATTATCCTGCGCGACACCCTCACCACCAGGAGAAGATGGACCTCCATCGTTATTATTGTCATTAGCGACACCGACAAAAGTCATAGGAACTTCCACATCATTTTCTTCTTGTTCCATGAGAATAGTATCCTTTCCCCAAGGATCTTCTTTACGTAATTTTTTATAAAAAACTTGGTTAAAACGAGGTTTAGCCAAAGGACTTAACAACTCATTGAGTAATTCCATACGTTCACGTCGATAATTAATTAATTCACCAAGATTGGTTGGTTTTCCCAAGGATGTATGAAGAAGCTTGACCACGTTAGGTAAAATATGCTTGGCATAATTTTCTTGCATACTCTTTTGTATTTCAATTACACGATGGTGATCATCTACATACATATGGTAGGAATACTTGATAAAGAATTTCAAAAGTTCAATTTCCGAGAGATTTTCTGTAAAGGCTGCAAGAACTTCTTCATAGATGGGATCTTGATCCACAGAAGGTCTGTTAAAATTAAAAGGTAGATTCATTCTTGTATAATGCTTGAATTGTATAAAAATAAGTGAGATATGTTTATATTGTAAATATTTTTTTTTTTTTGAAATAAATTTTTTTTTTTTTTGATATTTATATAAATTTTTTTTTTTGTAATTATCATATATATCTATCTAAATATTTCTTTATCTTTATAATTATTTTTATTTATTTATTTATTATTATTATTGCTGTTATTTTTTTTTTTTGATTGTTTTTTTTTTTTTTTTTTTTTTTTAAAAAATTTTCTTTTATCTTATTTTATTTTATTTTATTTATATGTAAATTTTTTTTTTTTTTTTATAGATCAATTCCATAAGTTTTAGATACATGTGTATTCCAATATACATCTGGCATTTGTAATAATTTGAGTCGGTTTCCATGTACACGCTTTATTCTTATGTTATTAGAGTCTAGAGATTTAATCAAATAGGTACCTTTTCCTAAAGATTGATGTATAGTATACCTTCCTTGCCACATATCCGATATTTTACCTGACCATGAGTTTGATTGTATTCCTGTATATAAGGTTACTATTTCACCAATTCTAAAAGCTGGTTTCCATTCGCGGTCTCGTTTATTTACTTTCTTATCTATTGCCTTTTTCTGGTTTTCTTGCGACCTTTTGATTTTTTCTGCTGATTGTTGTCTTATTAGATTTAGTGCAGTAATTTCCTTTTTTGTTCTGAGCATTATCTGATTTTCAAAGTTATAAGAGTTAAAATCTACTATTGTGTCTACAGTGGCTTCCAGAAGTGTTCGAATGTTTTCGTTTTTTTTATAAAATCAATTGTATCAATAAAACTTATTATTTAACCATGCATGATTTATACATCAATCGAAAGCCCTATTGATTGGCTTTCATATGAATATATTTATATGCATTTCCATATTTGGGTTGCGGAGTAAATGGTGTTTGAAAATTATTGGTACATTCGAACAGTTGTGTTGCGATGCCAAAAAAATACCACAACTTGTGATAAAACAATAATAGAGTATAAAATAATCTATAAAATGTTAGAATAAACCTGTTTCGCACTTTCTTAGTTCAAATCTATAGCTAATATTCTATTTTTTATATATTTTTTATATCAATATTGTCCATTTTTTAGTGATCTGTTATCAACATGCGTCCTATTCAAAATTCCATTAAGAACCAAGTCATTAACCTTCTCAAACAAGGTAAATCTATGCGTCAAGTAGCAAAGGATGTTGGTGTAAGTTGTACAACTGTCCACAAGTACTCTGCAGGTCTTGAACGGGAGATTCCTATGGCTGTTGGTGGTGCTGTATCCAAGCTCACTGGTAGAGACAAGTCCTTTTGTGTGCATCAAGTGACCAAAGGAGGTAAAAGTAATGCTACTGAGGTGCGAAAGGCATTAAAGGAACATTTGGAAATCGATATAAGTGCTCAAACAGTCCGTAGAACACTTAAAGAAAAAGGATTAGGGTCCTTTGTCAAGCCAAAGAAACCTCTCCTCAGTGCCAAAAATGTTAAAGCTCGTTTAGCTTGGGCAAAAGCACACAAAGATTAGACTTTAGATGACTGGAGTCGTGTCATTTGGTCAGACGAAACCAAAATTAATCGTTTTGGATCGGATGGACGCCGCTATGCTTGGAAAAGGGCCGAGGAAAAGCTTCAACCTAAACATGTCAAGCAAACAGTCAAACATGGTGGTGGAAATATAATGGTTTGGGGATGCATTTCGTACGATGGCCCGGGTTACATGACTAAAATTGATACAGTTTTAGATAAGGAACTCTACCAAGCTATTTTGGAGCATGAATTAGTGCATACATTTGACTGGTATGGCATGGATCAAAGCAAAATGGTCTTTCAACAAGATAACGATCCAAAACACACTGCCAAAACAGTCAAAGAATACTTGGAAAACCAGCCTTTTTCGGTAATGGAATGGCCTGCACAGTCGCCTGACTTGAATCCCATTGAGAATATATGGGCTTTGGTGAAAAACAGGCTCTTTAGCAACTATACTACACCACCAAAAGGGATGTTAGACTTGTGGGACCGTACTCAGGAAGTATGGAATACAATCACGGCTGAAGATTGTAAAAAAGTGATAGAAACAATGCCTAAACGTTGTAATGATGTAATAAAAGCAAAGGGCTATTGGATTGATTATTAAATAAAGACTTTTTGTACCATTTATATTGTGTTTTAATTATATTTTTAATTTTTTTGGTATCGCAACACAACTGTTCGAATGTGCCAATAATTTTCAAACACCATTTACTCCGCAACCCAAATATGGAAATGCATATAAATATATTCATATGAAAGCCAATCAATAGGGCTTTCGATTGATGTATAAATCATGCATGGTTAAATAATAAGTTTTATTGATACAATTGATTTTATAAAAAAAACGAAAACATTCGAACACTTCTGGAAGCCACTGTATATGATCAAAAGGAGTCTTTGGAATGTAACCATATGTTAAATAAAATGGAGATTGTTTTGTTGAATTTTGTTTTATTGTGCGATAGGAAAATAATACAGATGGTAAATATTGATCCCATATTCCCTTTTCTGTTGTTGCAATCTTTTTGATAATTGATCCAAGTGTTGAATTAAATCTTTCTATTAATCCATTAGCTTGAGAATTTCCAACAGTAATAGTATTATGATGAATATTATATTGTCTACAAACTTTATTGATTAAGTCACTAATAAAAGGAGTACCATTATCCGATATAATAAGATGAGGCGTACCATGCCTACATATAATTTCTTCATATATAAATAAAGCAATTTCCGAAGTTGATTGATACTTAAGTGCTCGTGCCTCCACCCATTTAGTAAGATAGTCAATAGCGGCTATAACGTAACGATATCCACTTTTAGACGTTGGAACATGCTTGACATCAATTCCCCATTGTTCGAAAGGTTTTGATTTCACAGGAACAGGATATAAAAATTCGTTTAATTTCTTAGGTCCAGTAGTTTGACATCTTTTACATTTTTTAACATATTCTTGTATATCTTTAGCCATAGCATTCCAATAATATCTAGTTGATACCTTATATAAAGTATTATGATAACCGAGGTGACCTCCTAAAGGATGTTGGTGACACATAAATAAAACTTCCATAGCTTGTGTTTTATTTAGGACTTTTCTTAATGTTTGATGTTCTATATTATATTTATATAATTGATTTGATCGTACCACAAAGTTATGTGAATTTCGTTGTATATATCTTTTTTCTTTTGGTGTAATGTTGTTTGGTAGTTTTAAAGTGACTAAATATTGCTTCATATTATCTATTAATTGTTGATCCATACTAAGTAATTAAATTTTTGATAGGTGTGTTGATGTTATTGTTTACTATTTTTTTTTTTTTGTGTTACTAGCTTATTTTTTTTTTGATAACTGATATTATAATTTTTTTTTTTTTTTGTTGATTTTGTTGAATTAAGATAGGTAAAAAGTTGTTATTAAGTGATATATATGTTGATTGTATGGTGTGAGTATAGCTTTTTACGTCTTCAATCGTCTTTGGACGTTTGTTGTATTAAATAATTTATAAGTTGTGTGTTATTGTTTTTTTTTTTTTGACTATATATATATTGTTGATTAAAAATAATTGTTGTATTATATAAAAAATGTTTGAATAATATTGTTGTATAAAATTTGTTGTAAAACTAATAAAAATAAATGTAAAATAATTGTTAATAATATAATGTTATGTTAATAGATTAGCTTTTAACGTCTTCAATCGTCTTGGACGCTTGTTGTATGAAATAAACTATTGTGATAATAAAAATAAAAATCTTGATATTAATTTGTTGGATTAGCTTTTAACGTCTTCAATCGTCTTGGACGCTTGTTGTATAAAATATATTTATTCATTTATTATTTCTTTTTTTTTTTTTTTTTTATATTTTATATATATATATATGTATTTTTTTTTTTTTTAATAACCAAGTCTTGAGAGAAAATCAGCCGATTGTTGTTTTTTACCACTTCTATATATAACTTCAAATTCATAATCTGCTAAATAAGTGATCCAACGAGCTACCATACCAGTAGGTTTTGGTGATTTAATAAGCCATTTGAGTGGAGAGTGATCTGATAATACTGTAAATTTTTTCCCAAGTAAATATGGTCTAAAAATTTGCAAACTCCATATAAGAGCCAAACATTCTAACTTAGTTGCACTATAATTTGCTTCACTTTCTTTTAAACCACGACTGGCATATATAACAGGATGTTCTAGACCTTCTTCATCCAATTGTGATAATATAGTTCCAAGTCCATCAGTAGAAGCATCACAAACGATAATAAATGGTTTGTTATAATCAGCCCTTTTCAATATAGGTGCTTCAGTTAATTTTTGTTTTAATAATTCAAAAGATTTTGTTGTTTCCGCAGTCCAAGGTATTTTCTTTTTTGTTTTAGTGACATTATGTAATGGTCTAGCAATAGCTGCAAAGTTTTGTATAAATCTTCTATAATAAGAAGCTAATCCAATAAATCCTCTTATTTGCTTGACTGTAGTTGGTATAGGATAATTCTTTACTTTTTCTATTTTTGTAGGATCAGTTTTTATTCCATCTTTAGTGATTATATATCCAAGGAACTTCAATTCATCTTTAAAGAATACACATTTTTCAATATTAAATAGTAATCCGCCAAGTCTTGCACATTTAAATAATTCTTCTAAATCCAATAGATGTTGATCCAAATTATTCGAGTGTACATTAAGATCATCAATATATGCTACTAAGCATCTATTGATCATAGTTTTAAAACATATATCTATTAAACGTTGAAAGGTAGCTGGACTATTTACTAAACCCATAGGTAACATTTCATATTGATAAGTTCCAAACTTGGTGACAAAACCAGTTAATTCTTTACTATTTTCTTTCATAGGTACTTGATGGAACCCTGATCTAAGATCCAAAGCAGAAAATATTCTTGATACACCAATTTCATCAATTAAGTCATCTATTCTTGGTAAAGGATATGCATCTACTTTAGTTTGAGCATTAAGCTTTCTATAATCAACTACCATTCTATAATCACCATTCTTTTTTTTGACTAAAATTATGGGAGCAGTATAAGGAGTGTTAGCTGGTTTGATTATTCCAAGTTCACATAAACGATCCAATTCTGATTTTAAATATTCTTGTTCCATAGGGCTCATACGATAAGGTCTATGTCGTATTGGCATTGCATCTTGTTTTAGTATTATTTCATGTTCAAGAAGAGTAGTATGTCCCATCTTGTCATTATTCCAATCGAATACATCTTGATATTGTTGTATTAATTTCCAAAATTTTATTTTGTATTCCATTGGTATATTTCCAAGTTGTAGTTTATTTTTAAAAGATTCATCCAAAGTGTCTTCTTTAATATCTGTTTCAATATTATTAAATTCTATATATGTTTTATATGGACTAAGCTGGTCTACTAAATTGTATCCTTCTATACCTTCATTATTCCCATTTTCATCTAAATTAAAAAATTCACTAATGATTTGATTAGGTGGTAGATCCATATTATTATCAGACTTATTAATTAAATTTAATGTTGTGTGATCATAATTATTTTTTATTTTTGATTCATTTAATATGTTGCTTGTAGTTGTATGTATATCTTTATTAGAATCGATTTGTATTTGACATATTGAATACGGTGGTACAGTTAATCCATCTTTTCCTGTTGTAATAGTTGTTGTATCATCATCTTGTTGTATTTTTAAATTATTTTCTATTGTTGTAATATTATAATAATCATCTTCATCTTCGTCAGAATGTTCATCATGTTCCCATTCTTCTTCATCTGTTTCAAGGTCTGTTATATCAGTATCACTTTCATCTAAAGTTTCTTTTTCATTAATTGCAATCTTGTTGTCTTGTTGATAATTTCCATTAATAGATTTAATTGATATGAGTGGTCTATCAGTTGATTTTAGAAATATAATAGGTAGTTCAGCTATTTTATGTTTGTATGTAACCTTTAGAGTACTTGTTTTAAAATTAAGGAGAGCTTGTACATGACTTAACCAATTATTACCAAGAACTATATGGGCAGGACATCTGGGTAATACTTCCATATTGACCGGTATATTTATATCAGGTGTTACTTGTATATTAACATCATGTACAATACCTAAGGTTGGTTGTTTTGTTCCATTTCCTAATACAAATATGTTAGTAGAAGGTGCATCTATTTCTAATCCTAATAGCTTCATCATTGCTTTTGACATACATGATTTAGCTGCTCCACTATCAATTAATACTTTGACTTTTTTATTTTCTATAATTAAATTAGTGTAAGCTGCAGTTGTTATTACATCTTCATTATCTAATGTATTTAAGTGTGATGATTCTGTTATTTGTTGATCCAATTTATTTTTTACTGATCTTCTTTTAGGTTTACATGCTGTTAATAGTTGTTTTCTTAAATGATGTGATGATTTTATTAAATCTCCAACTTCTATGTTAGCTTTTTGTTTGAATACATCTTTAATAATATCATATTCTATATCAATAGTTGCAGGAGGTGATCTTTTTCTTTTGGGTTTATCATTATTTTCAGATATTTTATTATGATTAGATGGAATAGTTGTTGTATCAAGTGTAACGATATCGATATCATCCATCATTTCTTCTTTTTCTAAATCTTTATCTGTAATTTCATCATCCATTCTGATTCTTTTAGCTGATCTTGATTTTTCTGTAACCCTTTTTGTTTTTGCTGATGTTTCATGATGTTTAACAACAGGAGGTTTTTCTATTCTTGCAGCATATAAATCATGATTATTTATATGCGGTCCATAATTATATTCATCTTCTATTTCTTCATTATTTAATAAAACATTCATGTTTTGATGGTTATCCATATTACTTGTATTTTGTTGATTTTTTTGTGTATTATTTATTTTTTGTTGAGTATCCATATGATGTTGATTATTTATATTTTGTTGGTTATTTATATTTTGTTGTTTATTTTTATTAATGGATTTATTATCAGGGACTGCCAATTGACCATTATTAACAATTGCCCTATCTAGTTTTTTGATTGTTGGTTATCATATTGTTGATTATATTGTTGATGAGATTGCTGTTGTTGATATTGTTGAATTGGAACTTGTTGAGAATTAGATAAGTTCTGAACTGAATTGTAATAATCATTATATTGTTGAGGTTGAGGTGGTTGTTTATCATTATAATAATTATTATTATGATAATCTTGATTTTTCTGTTGTTGACGATAGAATCTTTTATTGTTGTATTGATTGTTATGTCTATTATAATTATTATTATTTGAATTATTAATTGGACC
Source organism: Cunninghamella blakesleeana (assembly GCA_017871115.1). Lineage (NCBI taxonomy): Eukaryota > Fungi > Mucoromycota > Mucoromycetes > Mucorales > Cunninghamellaceae > Cunninghamella > Cunninghamella blakesleeana. The sequence goes on along the minus strand of JAFCIZ010000002.1, from coordinate 1,846,511 downwards.
ATTAGATTTAGCTAATTCAGAACGTACAAGTTTGATTATATCATCACTAGACATATTATCATTATTTTTAGTTTGTTTTTTAGTATGCTGAATCTGTTCAATTTTGTCATTCACATTCTTTTCCATAGTCTCAACATTAAGAACCAATCGTTCTAAGAGTTTTACTATTGGGTCAGAGTTTGAAGATAAATTTGTAACTGATTCGTTTTTACTAAACTCCATAACATTAAATGAATTAATATTATTATGTGGATTATCAATTGTATTTCTATCCATAGCGTAACCAGAGTACAATAATTGTTCATGTTCAGTTGTACGGTTGTTTATCATTCCATAATTCATTGATTTGTTAGCTGACCACCAAGCTTCAGCATTTTTTAACCATTGTTCAGCAGTTATAGAAGCAAGAGCAATGCAATGTTTACTAATATTAGGATTCAATCCATATCTGAATCGCATAAGAATAATATCATCATCTTCTTTCTTAGCTAATCTAGCAACTTCTTGTAATCTTGAGTAAAAGTCCCTTGGATGTTCCTCGGTACCTTGTTTCATTTCGTTTAGCATTAATTTATAAGATTCTAAAAGTTCAGCAGTAACGAATTTTGTTTCAAAAGCCGACATAACAATATCAAAAGTTAAAGAATCCTTGTATTGATCCTTAAGACAGTCCAAATAAGTTTTTGCAGACTTGTGTACTTGAGTTCTTAATATGGCTAGTTTTCTTGAGTCACTTGTAGTATTTGTGAGTTCTAAATAAGTTTCCAGCATTTGTCTGAAGTGGCGAAAGTCTTCACGCTCACCTCCAGTAAAAGGAATGAGTTTAGGAATGAGCTTGAGCAAAGGTTGTTCTTGAGCCAACGCGGTATAATCGTAAGACATTTTATGGTTGATAATCTTCAGTTTTAAAATGAATAAACTTCAAAGAGTGTACTTGCAGAATGTAATAGTTTTGAAATTTTCCTTAGTAGTTTTTAAAGTTTACCCTGTAGTTTTTTGAAGTTTCCCCGCCAGTGAGCACCAAATATGTTGTGTGTGTTTTTGGTAAGAGTTATTTTTGTTAAAATAAAATAAGAGAGTTTGTATTTATATTAACTATAAATAAGATAATTCCAGTGAGCACCAGTTCTTGTTTTATAAGTAGAACGACTTAATATAATATAAAAGTAAAAAAAAAATAAAAAGATAAAATAAAATAAAATATTTAAAAAAATTCAAAAGTATATGCAAATGAATTTAAAAGTCAGAGAGTAGATTATTATATAAAAAGGGTAATAATCAAATAAAGTAATAATAAAATAATATATAAAAGTTTATATATGTTGTATATAAATAAAAAGAGATTTCACTTAAGAAATAAAATATACTTGTTATAGTAATAAAAATGATTTCAATTAAGAAATTAATATAAAATTAAAATAAAATAAAAATAAAAATTAGTTTGGACAAATAAAATATTTATTATATAAAATATTATTTTAAAAATTTGACAAAGTAAAAAAAACAAAAGAGAAAGAAAAATATTCTTTCCTATTTATATTAAAACAAAATTTATTTTAGAGAGAGAGAAAGAAGTCATACGGTCAAGGATGTGCGGTTGCGGATGTGCGGTTGTGGATGTGCGTCTGTGGATGTGCGGTTGTGGATGTGCGGTTGTGGATGTGCGTCTGTGGATGTGCGTCTGTGGATGTGCGTCTGTGGATGTGCGGTTGTGGATGTGAGCTTGACCAATTAAAACAAAAGTTAAAAAAACTTTTTAAACACCGGTAGGATCATTATCCTGCGCGACACCAGTGAGCACCAGTTCTTGTTTTACAAGTAGAACGACTTAATATAATGTAAAAGTAAAAAGGTAAAAAGATAATATAAAATAAAAATATTCAAAAAAAAATTCAAAAGTATATGCAAATGAATTTAAAAGTCAGAGAGTAGATTATTATATAAAAAGAGTAATAATCAAATAAAGTAATAATAAAATTAAAAATAAAATATAAAAGTTTATATATGTTGTATATAAATAAAAAGAGATTTCACTTAAGAAATAAAATATATTTGTTATAGTAATAAAAATGATTTCAATTAAGAAATTAGTATAAAGTTAAAATAAAATAAAAAAATTGGTTTGGACAAATAAAATATTTATTATATAAAATATTATTTAAAAATTTGACAAAGAAAAAAAACAAAAGAGAAAGAGAAATATTCTTTCCTATTTATATTAAAACAAAAAATAAATTTTTTAGGGAGAGAAAGAGGAAAAAGGTTGTAGGAATTTGGTTGTAGAACTTTGGTTGTAGGAATTAAGTTGTAGGAATTTGGTTGTAGGAATTAGGTTGTAGAACTTTGGTTGTAGAACTTTGGTTGTAGAACTTTGGTTGTGAAAAAAAAAAAATAATTTAATCACCGCCAACATCATCCGCTTGGACGACAGTAGTTTAGTTTAGTTGTCAGTGAGCACCAGTATCTTGTTTTATAAGTAGATACAACTTAGTTTAGATTGATAGTTTAAAATAAAAATAAAATAATAAAATAAAATAAAATAAATTATATAATCGGATAAAGATCAACAATTATATAGACAAAATAATGAAATTAAAGTAAAATAAATATAATATCGGATAAAGATCAACGATTATTATAATAATATAATATAAAATAATATTGGATGGTAATCAACAATATTAATATAAAGTAAATATAATCTTTAGCTAAAAAGATGAGTTAAGAGAATTTAATATATATATAAATCTTTATTTCAAATTAACTGAATATTAACTTCGTATTAACTGATTTTTCAAAAATAAAATAAAAATTTCGCTTCTTTATATATAAAAAAATCTGAATTTAAACACAGACTCTTAAGTATATATAAAGGTCAATATAAATAAGGGAGTAAATATAAGTTAGATAAAATATATAATATAAGATATATAAATAAGATAAAATATAAATAAAATATAAGGTTAATATATTTATACCTGCATATATTTATATATGCAGATACATATATATATATATATATATATACATATATATAAATGAATATATATGTATTTAAAAATTATTTCGAGGATTATTTAGGTATGGTAAGTTCAGCCATACCATAACAGTATTTATACTTTTCTTTAAAATAATAAAATTAAAATAAAATAAATATAATATCGGATAAAGATCAACGATTATTATAATAAAATAATATAAATTAATATTGGATAGTAATCAACAATGATAATATTAAATAAACATAATCTCTAATTAAAAAGATGAGTTAATAGACTTATTTATTTTAATATATAATATCATGTATAAGTGAAATTTAGTATCCCAAGAAGATTATATTTTAATTATATTTGGTAAATATAATAAGATATAATATTGTATATTTTGTATACTAGTATATATTAATTCATTTTTTTTTTTATCTGTGAATTTTTTATGCATAAAAAAAATCAAAGCCGTCACTGGAAATTGAAAAAAGCGTTTAAAAAATTTTTTTTTCCTTCTTTCTTTCTCCACTTTTTTTTTAAAAAATAAACGCTTGCTTTTATTATGAGTATTAAAGGATTCTTTGGTAATAAATAAATACATAAATAAATATATAAATAAATATATAAATAAAATAGCTTTATATATAAATAAAACAATTGACGTTGGTATTTTATATTTTGTATATTTTATATTATTATTTATTATTAAATTGATTTAAAATAAAATATATAACAAAAAAAAATTTTTTTTTCTCTTCCTCTCGTCCTCTTTTTTTATATAAAGGGTTAACTATTACTCCTGGTAAGGTATATAGCCAGATTGCTGAAAACTCTTTCCGTCTTACCATGGTAAATATAGACTTATGGATATATAATAGTATAAATATAAATATATGCAGCAATAGTAAATCAAAATTTATATGCTTTTATTTATTAGGCTTCCATTGGTGAAGTAGCCAAGAATGCTCGTACTAGCCTTCGTATCAAGGTTGACGAACGCGAATTTTATTTATGTTCTTTAACACCTGGAAAGTTAGATCAACAGTTATTAGATTTAATTATTGTAAAAGGTGAAGAAGTTGCTCTTTCTGTCGTTGGTGAAAAGTAAGTATAATCAACATATAAAATAAAATAAAATAAAATAAATATTAATGGATCATTCATCATTTTTAATATTATTATTATTGTCACTATTTAAGTACTATTCACTTAACTGGTAATTATTTACATGAGTATGATGAAGAAGAAGAAGACGAAGATGATGAAGATTATGACAGCGATGAATTAGACAGCGATGAAGTTGATATTCCTATTGAAGATGAAGAAGAATACGATGAAGATATGGATGATGAAGACATTTTAAAGTATAATTATATCTGTTATTATATTATTATTACTTTAATATTTTTATTCATTTTTTTCTTTTTCTTTTTTCTTTTAAATAAATAGTGGCGCTCCCGACGGTATAGATCATGCTAAAATTCGTAAGTAGTATTGTCATATTAAAATAAAGATATACATTAAATAATAATAATAGAACATGAAATTAATAAAATATTTATATATTTATATATATTTAATTATAATAATTTAGTTGCTTACTTAAATGGAGATATTGATTCTGATGCAATGGATTCCGGGTCTGAAGAAGAACTTGACCCTTCCCGTATTCAAGAAATTGAAGAAGAAGAAGAAGAAAAACAACAGCCAGTCAAGAACTTAAGTAAAAAAGAACAACGTAAGCAAAAACGTGCTGCTGAAGAACAAGCTGAACAAGAACAAGCTGCAAAGAAGTCTAAAGTTGAACAAAAGAAAGCTAAGGCTGATGATAAAAAATCTAAAGCTGAAGAAAAGAAACCTAAAGCTGAAGAAAAGAAATCTAAAGCTGAAGAAAAGAAGCCTAAAGCTGAAGAAAAGAAGCCTAAAGCTGAAGAAAAGAAACCCGCCAAACAACAAGAACAAAAAAAGGTAAATAAATGAAAAATAATCATGGTCATATATAATAATAATAATAATAATAATAATAATAATAATAATAATAATAATAATAATAATAATAATAATAATAATAATAATAATAATAATAATAATAATAATAATAATAATAAAAATAAAATATAATGCATAAAAAAATTTAATTTTTTATTTTATTTAAGGTCACCAAATTAGCTAACGGATTAGTTATAGAAGATGTTAAAGTTGGTGATGGTCAAAATGTTAAAAGTGGTGCTAGAGTAAGTTTATTAATATTAAAAAAAATAAAAAAAAGAGAAAAAAAGAGAAATAATATTAATACTAATATATATATATATATATATATATATATATATTGATATTATTGTTATTATTACTACTATTAATGGTATTATAGATTGGTATGAGATATATTGGTAAATTAACAAATGGTAAAGTTTTTGATAAGAATACCAGCGGCAAACCATTTGTCTTCCGTCTCGGTGCTGGAGAAGTCATTAAAGGTTGGGATCAAGGTATTGTTGGTATGAAATTAGGTGGTGAACGTAAATTAACTATTCCTGCCGCTCTTGCTTATGGTAAACGTGGTGCACCTCCTCAAATTCCTCCTAATGCCACCCTTGTTTTTGAAGTAAGTGTTTAAGCATAAGTGCATAAGTTATCGATCAACATGTTTTTTTTTTTAATAATTGCACCTATATTTATTTTAATTATTATTTTATTTTATTTTTTATTTAGATTAAATTGGTATCAATGAAATAGAAGCCCTTTTTTATTATTTTAGTTTACTAATTTATTTTACAGCCTCTTCATTCACAATTGGTTCATACAAATCAACTAAAAAAAATCAACAATCAATATATATTTGTCAATTTGCATTATAAAAAATATAATAATAACAATAAAAGGGTATTTTATTTAATCATATTAAAAGGGGAATACTTCTTTTTTTTTTTAAAAAAAAAGAATCTATTATATCTCTATGTATATACGTATATATATTCAAATATAAAGGATATATATAATTAGCAATAGCATGACGAACTACTTTTCACTTCAACTTCTTTTGATTCGCTATATGTTTCATTTAAATCTACTCTAATCACTTTTTTTTTTTTTTAAAAAAAAAAAGAAATATAAATATAAATATAAATATAAATGATAATGATAATGATGATGGTTATTCAACTTACAAACATCACCTTTATCAAAGGTATCATCTAAATTTGGTAAAGAGTTTCCGATTTTATTAAATAACGCTTTTACATTTTGACCCACTTTTGCACTTGTTTCAAGATATATCATATTATACTGTTTTGCTTTTTTTTCTGCTTCTTCTTGAGATATTTGTCTTTATAAAATAATAATAATAATATTACTAATAAATATTTTTATATTTATTTTATTTTAAAAGATACATACCTTTTATCATGTGAATCTACTTTATTACCAACGAGTGCTAGTATAACATCATTTCCTCGTTCTGCTATTACATCATTTATCCATTTTGTGGTATTGATAAAGCTATCTCGATCTTTTTTTTAAATTTTTTTTTTTTGAATAAGTAAATATGAATGAATATATATATATATATATATATTGTGATATACTTAATATAATTTTTACTTGTAATATCATAAACAATAATTCCCACCGAAGAATCGCGAATATAACTTGGTACTAAACTACGAAATCTTTCTTGTCCTTTACTCATATATACCATATTAAAAAATTAGAATAAAGGTGAAAGTTGAATTAATTTATATATATATATACATAAAGAAAGCTTACCACTTGTATCCCATAGCTGAAGGCGAAGAGGTTTATTATCATTTGTATACATTGTTTTAGATAAGAAATCAATACCGATAGTTGCCTATTAAAGAAACAATCAAGTTATAAATAATATTAGCTAAAATAGCGGTTTTTTATTATTATTTATATTCATTTTTACCTGATAAGTATTATCAAAAGTGTCATACATAAATCTAGTTATAAGTGAGGTTTTACCAACTATTTATAAATAGAGAGTAAGTGATCAATAAATAATAATAAAATTAATAGATGAATAATAAATAAAATTAATACATAATAAATAAAAAATAAATAGTTTATTTTATTTTTTTAATTTTTTTTACCAGAAGGTTCGCCGAGGAATACTAATTTATATTTTCTTTGTGAATTTAATCCTTCTTTGGTCATTTTGTTTTTGTTATTTTATAATATAATAAAAAAATTAGAAAAGAAAAAAAAAGAAGAAAAAAGTTGTTTTTATGAAAAAATTAAACATTTTACATATATAAAAAATAGGAGTGATCATGATGTTTAAATAAGGAGCATGAAAATTATTATTATTATGGGTTTATTTATTATAAGTATAAAGTATTTTTTTTGATATAAATTGTAAAAAGGCTAAAAAAAAGTAACATTAAATGACAATCAAAAAATAAAAAAAAGAAGCAGGTTTATAAAAGAAAAAAATTGTTACACAGTAATTATAAATATTTTTTCAATATCCTTGCTTTTTTTTTAAATCATATAATAAACAGCAGCAGCACCTAAAATCATTAAACCAGATTTAATATCTACTTTGTTACCATTAGAAGTACCAGTTTGTGTAGGTGAAGTAGTGGAGTTGGAAGGAGTGGCTGTTGGAGTAGGAGTATAAATGGATCCTGTCCAAGAAGTGCTATTAAAATAAAATATAAATAATATAAAATAATAAATTAATAAATCTATTCTCCCCTCCCTTCCCCAACCCCTTTTATTTTTTTATTATTTGTTTAATAATATATATATGTTTTCTCTCTCTCTCCTTACGTGACATTAGCACCGGGAATATTACAATAGGAAGCAACAACGTTTTCTTGAGTTCCTTTGGTTGGATCATTGGGGCAACTATTATAACAACTTAACTTGGCTTTATTCCACTAATATATAAAAGATAAGTATTAATAAAAAAAAATGATTCGATGTTTTAGAATATTTATAGTATATATGTGTGTTTTACTTGACATAAACATTGATAATCTAAATAGATAAACAAACAAACAAATAAATAAATAAATAAATAAATAGTTAAATAATTATTGTCATATATTTTATATATAATTGTATTGTTCTATATATTACTTGTAGGTCCACAAGTAGCAATATATTGTTCTTGATTTTGTTTACAAAGGTCAAACCTATTTTAAAAAAGAAAAAAAAAGAAAAATAAATATTAATATATATTCTTTTTTTTCGATGTTATTTTGGCACATACACAGCTTGATCAGAACAAGCGGTTTGAGCAAGAACGGATTGAACGGTGGCTGTAAGAGCAATTAATCCAACTGTGAATTTCATTTTAGTTATTATTATTTTTAAGTTGAAAAAGAAGAAGAAGAAAGAAAAAGGAAAAGTGTGAAAAAAAAATAAATAAATATATATAAAGAGTTGTCTAACACCAATCATTTAAAAAAATTGAGTTCGAATACTAAAAAAAGAAATAAGGGTACATTTTTTTTTTTATTATATATCAAGAGGAGAAAAATAAAATAAAATAATGATTATACAAAAGTAGAAAAAATAAATAATAATTATCTATAATGCGCCTTTTTTATTTTTCTTTGCTGTTTTCTTTTGTTCAAAGAATTTCATGATACTTTCAAGGGAATCAGCACTACCCATACGTTCAACTAAGCATTCCATTTCACGTTCATTAGCTTGTAATAAAACTTCACGATCAATTCCACGAACAAGTTCCTTAGTTACTTTCATTGCTTGAACGGAATAATCAGCAGCTTGGTTAGCTAATTTTAATACGTGGTTATGGAAATCTTCTGCTGGTAAAATACGAAGGAATCCGCATTCTTCCATTTCTTTGGCGGAGAATCGACGTCCTAATAACTGTATAATCAAAAAGAAATAATAAGTAAATGAATATTTGATAATCATTAGTCTTTTATTTACTCTCCTTTTATATGTTTCACGTGTTTTCCATTTTCTTTTTTTATACTTACCAACATTTCATTTGCTTTGGAACTTCCCATAATTCTTTATATATGTATTAAAAAAAAGAAAAAAAAAAACTAGTTTATTAATAATATTGCTTTTTCCTTTTCGTTTCAATTCCTTATATATGTTTATATATATATTATTTTGATGATGGTTTTATTTTTTTATTTTTACCTGGGGAATAAAACAGAAGAACATCCTTCAGCACAGAAACCAAGTTTCATAAAAGGGGTAGCAAATGTAGCTTCAGGAACGGTATAGACAACATCGCAAAGGGCTAAAGTAGTTGTACCAAAACCAAGAGAATGACCTAAATATATATAATTAAAATAAGTATAAATAAATACATATAAAAAATTTATATATATCACGTAATATTAAAAAAAAAATATATTTCATTATTATTACCATTAGCGGCACCAATTAAAAGTTTAGGGAAACGAATCATTTCTGCAACTACGTTCCTAATAAAACGAAGACAAAATAAAATAAATAAAAAAGTTTAATATATAGTATATCTATTTTATACACTCTATTACCTTATATATATAAAAGCATTCTTTATTCTTTTCCTCTTCTCTTCTTATTTTTATTTTTAATATTATGTCATACTTTGTAGTTTCTACACGACGGTTGAGTACTTCACCAAAATTTTCGTCTGCAGATTCTTCAGCAGTGGGTAAACCTAATTCTTGACCAGAGGTATAATATTTACCACGACCTGTAAGAATACATACTTTAACTTCATCAGAAGCGGCTGCCCATCTAATAGCAGCTAACCAATCCTATTATTATTATTATTATTATTATTATTATTATTATTATTATAAAAATAATTGAATTAGATTTATTATTCACGTATTTTTCCTTTCCTTTTTTTTTTAACAAAAAAAAAAATCTTTACAACATAAGCTTGAGGAGTTAAAGAGTTATATCTATCAGGACGATTGAAACAGAGTTCAGCTACACCAGTTTCAGATAATTTAATATCAATGGTTTCTAAAGTAGGGATATTTGACATGATATAAGTATATATGCGTATTATTTAAATAATATAAATGAAAAAAAAAGAAGAAAGAAAGGGAAAAAAAATCTGGGGAAAAATGAGGATGAAGTTAATTTTTTTTAAATTTTAAGATTCAGCAACAAAAAAATTGATTGGGCAATATCCATGTGATAATTTTTTTTTGCTTTGTAAAGAAAAAAAATATACTTTTATACCATAAAATAAAAACATTATCAGCTATATAGCATTATTATATATTATATTATATATATTGTATCTTGTGTATTATATATTGTTATTATATAGTTTTTATTAATATACAGGTATAATTGATTCTTTTTTCTTTTTTTCTTTTTCTTTTAATATATATATATATATATATATATATATATGTAGTAGTAATACTGATCGAGTTGACCCGTTTTTGGAAAAAATATGACAAATAACAATTGACGCACGTTTAATTTTTACTTTTCTATATCTTATTACGCTGGATTAATGCTCTTTAAATAAATGTATTATATTTATAACTAATATACTGTTTATTATTATTATCATTTTTATTATGAAAATGATGGTTATATATATATATCGCTCTGTTTTATCTTAATCATATAAAATCATGGGATATTTGCACAAGTAAATGAAAATAAATATTTATAAACTTCATGATTTTGATTTTTTTTTAAAAAATAATGTTCTTTAGTTGACATGTATAAATGTATTTTCATCACTTATTGGTTTTATTAAAATCCTTTTAAACATATACAAATTATTTTAAAATGAATAAAAAATCTTTTTTATTATTATATTAAATCAATTAAATAATATGAATGAAAAGATAATACATATATTTTTATTTTAATTATTACTATTATTATTATTATTATAATCATTATTATTTTATATTTTTTTATTTTTCTAAGGTAAATAAATAAAAGGTTCCTTTTGTTTATGTTTTTGTGTTGTTAAATATATTAATGTTAAGAAAAAAAAAATTAAATCATTGAAATAATTTACCACCAAAAAAGCCTTTTTTCTTTTCCTTTTTCCCTTTTGATGATTTCTCTTGTTGATGGTGATGTTGTAAATCCATATCAAAAGAAGAAGAGGAGGTGGTACCTACATTGAATTGCCTTAGAGATTTATCCATCATGATTTTACTTGAAGGGGGTGTCATAGAAGAAGAGGAATTGTTTAATGTAATAGATGAATTGGTCAAAGTAGATGCATTATGAGTGGTACCAGATAATGATGAATTTGTATTAGTTGATAAATTATTTGAAAACCTTGGACTATTATTATTAGATGATGAATTATTATTAGATAAACGTCCTACTCCTCCATTGGTTAGATGATGATGTTGATTCATGCTATTTGTAGGTGATATAGTAGAAAGGTATTGTTGCTGAGGAGAAGAGGAATAAGGGTAGGATGAAGAATGTGATGATGGTGATTGAATGTCAGGTGAAGAAGAAAGATGATCAAATCGCGATGTAGAAGTAGGTGGTGGTGACATGGTGGGTGAATGAGGATGATGATGAGGTGATCGATGTCCACCAGAAGAATTAGGTGGCGACCTGCGTACTGCTGATGCTGTAGTGGAAGATAATAATTCTCTTTGTGGAGTGTTTCTATTTGGAAATGTATTTTCAGATGATTGAGGTGAAGTAGGTGACATGGGGTGATAATGATATGTTGTACTACCAATAGTTCCAGTACCAGTACCAGTCATAGAAGTAGTAGCTGTTGTTGTAGGTGATGAAGACGTTGGCGTAGGTAAATGATTAGATGATGATTTTGCCATAGAGGTTGATCCAGGAGATGTTGAATGGTTTGAATTATTACTATTACTATTATTACTATTGCTATTATTATTATTACTATTATTATTATTATTTGATTCTACATTAATTCTAGCTTGAATAATTTGTTGTTGTTGAATCATTTTTTTAGCTGCAATCATCATTTTTAATGCACGAATTTGTAAACTAGTTTGATGCGATAAGGCTGCTGTTTCAAAAATTAAAGGTGCCGTAGACATATTCAACATTTGATGCAAGGCATGAGTCGCAAGTTCACGTAATCGAGGTAATTCATACATATCTGCTAAAAGTAATAGTTGTGCAAGAATATGAGGTTGATATTGTTGTGCTGTAAGAAGATTATCTGTATAAATAAATTGTAATAAAGCAATGACTACTGGATATGAATAAGGAAAGATCATGCTATGACTTTTCACATTTTTTATACTAGTATTGCTATTTGTAGTGTTATTATTATTATTATTATTATTGCTGTTGTTGTTGTTGTTGTTGTTACTGTTGTCATTATTATTGAGGGTGGTATTATCAATATATTCATCTGAATCTAAAATTGAATGATCGTTTTTATTTGTTGGTGTTGTAGTTGAATGGTTTTCTTCTGATTTATTATCCTGAATACTGTTAACATGATGATGATGATGATTTTTTACATGAATGATAGAAGATCTTTTATTGATTTCGATAAGGTCAGCAAAATAAGGCCAGCGTTGGGCCAAAACCGCAGAATTCACAGGAATACGTTGATTTTCTCTTGTAATCATATAAAAATCCGACACAGCAGGTTCATTTAATAAACTAAGGCCCATTTCTTGAGCTAAAGTAGAGCAAGTTACTCTAGGTAATTGATACACACCAAAAGCTTCTAAATCCACAACAGCGACATGTTCAAAATTGGTTTGACGATGATTATAATCTTCTACTAAATTCCTATCTTGATTCCCAAAGACTAAAAACCGGTTAGAGGCTTCATGTAGTGTTCCACGATTCCAAGATCCTATACTAAACACATTTCCCGTTTCAATTCTTGACCACGTTAAAGTACCTAAATTCAAAGCCCATATACAATAAGCTTGAGCATCTGATGAAAGCTGTGTCCCTGCCATAATTAAATGATGTCCTAATGTATGTCCTGTTGGAAATCTTAGACCTGGAGGTAGAGTGGATCCTGTCATATGTTGTGAACAATCTTCTGTAGTAGGTGTATTGGATTTAGACATAAAAATAAGCTGTAGTTCACGTCTTACATCACTAAAATTGTAATTGGAATATAGATAAATAGGAATGGGTTCTTCATTTATAGATTGTCCATGTTGTCCGTGTTGTTGCTGTTGCTGTTGCTGGCCTAAGGTAGAAGGTTGTCTATGGTGAGGGTGATGGTCATCATCAACAGTATGTCCATTCATATCATCTCCTAAATTATCTTTGATAGCAGCAGGTAGCCTTGTACCAGGAGGAGTAGTGACAGCAATAGATCGGTAGGCACCTACATGTTTATCGAACGATTTCATTTGTACCCATTCCCACGTTTTAATATCTAATATATTCATTTCTGGTAAATAACTATTTGTTCCATCTTGACCGCCAATAACAATTAACTTATCTCCAACCACTTCAGCCAAATGAGCATATCTTGCTTTTGGAGTAAAAAGAGAAGGTCTTATAGTAGGTCTACGCCAAGTCATAGTGTCCATGTCTAAAATTGTTACATCATCCACTACACTTAATCCAGCTGTTGCTGTATTATTATCTTCATTGTGATTATGATTATTATTTTGAGGTGATTTCGAAGACCTTGGATAACCCATACCACCAAATATAATTAATGATCGTTTATATATATTAGCCGAATGAAAATACCTTGGTGAAGGCGGTTTATCAGAATCGGGTGAAGGAATATGACGAGTCCAAACTTGTGTTTTAACATCCATAATAAATAGTTGATTGGTTACTTTTCCTGTCGCCGTTAATCTACCTCCAAATACAAAAACATGATCTCCCGTGGTCGTGATAGAAGGTCCAACTAATGAGGGTGGTACTTCTCCTTTAGATGTTCGGATTTGTGTGATAATACCTGATATAGATTGCATCCTTTCTTATTCTTTTTTTTTTTTTTTTTTGTTCACCCAAATAATGATTGCTGTTGTTGTAAGTTGTTATTGTTGTTGTTGCTGTTGATATTTTTATTATTGTAGTTATAGCCGTTTATTATTTATTTATTTATTTATATTTTAAAAAAAAGAGTGTTGTGTGTAATAGGTGAATATATACTTATATTTTAAATAAACATTTATAAGTATATAGTAATTTTTAATATATATATATATATATATATAAAGATAATAAAAAAAATATATAATAATTATAGTTGTTCACTTTCTCTTATTTATAATAGAAAACAATAAAGTGAAAAAAAAAAAAGAAAAAGAAAAAGGAGAAAGTTTAAATAAGAAAGAAAGAAAAAAAAGAAATGGAAATAAATAAAAAGAAAGGGTTATAAAACCATTTTTCTTTTTTTTTTTAAGGAAATTTTTTTAAAATGCCGCCAATAAATGTTTCCTTTGTAGAGAAAAAAACGTGATGCTACCTTATTTTTTTATTTCCCTTTTTCTTTTGTTATAAAATAACTTTAATATCTAAACTTAAAATCATAAAATTGTATAAACGCTCTTTTTCTTTTCTCTTCTTTTCTTCTTCTTATTATACTTGAAGTAATAATTATAACAATAATAATTATAAAATAAACTAAAACAAATCTGATAGCACAAAGATATGATCAATATAATAATACTAATAAAAAAAAAGTATTCCTATTTTGGATTTTAATAACGTGTTATAAAAAGGAATGTAATAATGTTAAAAAATAAAATATAATATAATAAAATAAAAATACCAAGAGAATATAAAACAATACAATAAATAATAATTATCGTCTAAAAAAAATTATGAACGAAGGGATTGAGCTTCAGCTGTAAAAAGACCACGGCCAGATAAAAGATCAACAAATTCTCTTCTTTTATACCACCAGGCATGTTTTGGTTTTCTATTTTTTGTATCCGTTTGAGACGCTAATTCTTTTACGGATTGATATTTAACATTGGCACCACATAAACCAATGACGGATGCTGATTTAGGTGTTTTACAAACTTGTATTTTCATTGAATTATCATTTTGATTTAAAGAGAGTCCTTCTTCAATTTCAGTTTCAATAAATTGAACAGCATTCATACCAAGACGAGTAGCGCGAATACGGTCCATAGGTGATGGGGTACCTCCTTGCTGAATATGCCCTAATACTGCAGTACGTGAGTCAAACAATGCATGACCTTCTTCTTTGAAGATGCTACTAATTACATCAGTAGTATATGTTTTACTGACGGTTTCATTACGTAAAACAATACGCCCTTCTGATTTATCAGGATCATCATCCATATAAAGTGCCATAAGATGGTGTACATCGGACTGTAATCTTGCTAAATTCACACCCTCCTCAGGGATATAAATAGTATTGGCCCCACTAGCTAACCCACCTTCAACTGCTAAATAACCTGATCTTCCTCCTTGGACTTCTACAACAAAAACACGTCTTCTTGATGATCTAGCTGATTGAGAAATAGCATCACATGCATTGACAATGGCATTTAAAGATGTATCTGATCCTAAAGAATAATCTGTACCAGGTACATTATTGGAAACTGTGGCTGGAATCACGCATAGTGGAATACATAAAGCTGGGTAACTATCGCGGGCCTTTTCTAAATGAACCAGAGAAGAGTATGCTTCGAAGCCACCAATAATAATTAATCCTTGTAAATTAAATTCTTGCAATTTATATGCAATCATACCAATATCAATTTGTTCTCCAGGTACATGACGATTGGTGCCTAATTCTGAACCACCATGTGTTGTCCATCCATCCACACCAATCCAACTTAATTCTTCAATTGATCCTTTGATTAAACCATCAAATCCATTATAAATAGCAATAGGTGTATGACCACGATTCACAGCATAGCGAACGGCTGTTCTTGTAGCAGCATTCATCCCTCCTGCAGGTGCACCAACATGAACAATACCAATACGTAAACGTCTGTTTTCAGGCAATAATAAGGATGAATCGTCTAAAACAGTACTAGCATTATAAACATTATATTCTTGTGCAAATTGAGGATCACGTAATTCCATGGCTCTACCAAATTTCTTTTCACTAATGGCTTTAGCTACTTCATGAGTTAATTCAACGGCTTTCATTAAAGGTCCACAAGTCACTTCATTATCAGTTAATCCAATTAAAGGTGATGGCATATCAGGTGTTGATCTTAAAACGGCTTCCACGGCTTCCACACCTTGAATGGTAGCAAGTATACGATCGTAAGCAACAGGCGATCCACCACGTTGTGTATGGCCTAAAGTTGTTACTCTCGTATCTAAACCCAATCGTTCCACTAATATATCTTTGATGTAATCAGGTTTAATCGGTTTCAAAGCATTATCTATGGCACCTTCAGCAACAATGATCACAGTTTTACGTTTTCCCATATCACGGTGTCTTGATGCCACATCGCACATAGTAGTTTCCCAATCATTTCCAGGTGGCCTTTCAGGAATAAATACAAAATCAGCTCCTGTAGCAATACCTGCCATTAATGCTAACCATCCACAATGTCTGCCCATGACTTCAATTACAAACGCACGAGAATGAGACGTTGCTGTTGTACCAATAGAATCTACTGCTTCACAAATACGATGTAAAGAGGTGACTGCTCCAATAGTAATATCCGTGCTTGACATATCATTATCAATTGATCCAACCAAGCCAACAATTATCAAATGGCTGTATTTTTTAGCTTCTTCTTCACTGATTTTTTTTGTTGCCACTAATTCTTCAATAAGTCCACTCCATTCTGACCTAAATACATCTGCACCAGTTAATGATCCATCTCCACCACAGACAATTAAAGAATCAATTCCATTTTTTATTAAATTATGAGCTGCTTGTAATCTCCCTTCACGTGTCTTAAATGGCATACATCTGGCTGTTCCAATGCTTGTACCACCCTGAATAAAAATAAATAAGATATAAAAAATAAAGTTATTTTCCTTCCTTAAAAAAGATAAAAAATAATAGGTCCAAAAAAAAAATAATAATAATATCATCACTTACAATTGCTAACCAACCACGAACACTTTTCCAATCCATTTTACGAATATATTTTCCTCCATCAACAAGACCTATTATAAAATAATAAAACATATCGGTTTTAAAAAAAAATTAACATTACATCATAATTCGTAGTTTTAAATTCAAAGAAGAACGAAAAAAAAAAAACCATACTAATATGGTCCCCAACAAAAATAAAACATATACATTTTTTTAAATGTATTACCTTGATAACCTTCATAAACAGCATATATTTCACATCCTTTAGAAATACCATACCTTACAACAGCACGTACAGCAGGATTCATTCCAGCAGCATCCCCACCTGATGTCAAAACAGCAATTTTTTTAGGTGTATTTTTTGGATGTATACTTGTAGTACCTTGGGATAAAGGTGTTGTGTCCAATAAGTTGGGATAAGCTGGTCGATTGACAAATATAATGACATTGTTTAATGGGTCTAATACGTGTAAGTCTATTGTTTTTCCATTGGTCGATGATTTATCCTTATATCTAACTTGAAGTTCATCCAAACGGCTTTTTAAAGGCTAAGTAATAAAAAAATGATAATAAACAATAAATAAAAGGGTAAAAAAAGCTAATGTGTGAATATTATGAATGATATAATGAATTTATAACTTATTCCTATACTCTTATTCTCTTTTTTCTATTTCTCTTTTATTAATTTATCTAACAGTTACTTACTTCTATATTCTTGACAGTTAAAACAATAGCCATGTCTTCCTTTTCGATATTATCCGTTTTTGTTTCTAAAGGATCGTGAGTTTTAGTAGTACTAAGGACAAGTTTAATCGTAACATCAGTAGAGAATGTATTAGGAACAGCAGAGAGAGATAACCAAGTGATTGTATCAATGGCTTCTTTTTCTTTCAATACAGTTTGAAATCCAATAGATAAATAAAATTGTTTTGTACGTTCATATTCTTCTTGATTATGTGCATGATAAACTATATGTGATAAACCTTGTGGTAAGGACATATTATCTTTTTTTTTCTTATTAAAAAAAAAGCAAAAGAAAAAAAAGGAAGATAATAAAGATAAATAATAAAATATGTATATTTTTTAAAAAATGAAAAAGAAAAAGGAAGAGGAAAAAAAAAAAAATCAGATCATTCGTTTTTTTTTTAGCATATAAAAAGTCAGACGGTCTTTAAAAATGATCACACCAAAAAAATAAAAATAAAAAAATAAAAATTGTATTTCTATAAACTATTTTAGCATTTTTTCGTCTATTTAAAAAGTTGATTATAATATAAATGTATATGAGAGTTGTATTATTATACATTGTAATAGTATTATAAAATTAATGATAATATATATTAAAAAAATAGTTAAAAAGCGGGGGTTTCATTGATTAAAAAGGGATTTTTATAAATGCGTGGAAAAAAATCTACATAATGGTATAATACAAGTGGAAAAAAAGATAATGAAAAAAATAAATCTATAAAAATTAACTACCAAAATGGCGAGTAAGTAATTCCTGTATGAATAAATAAAAGCAAAAAATATTAATGTTTCTATTAGCATTTATTTTAAAGAATAAAATAAAAAATGATAGTAAAAAAAAAAAAAAACTTACATATGTCATAAAGATAAGAGCATTAGTAGGAGCACAACGAGCAGCTAATAAAGAAAAATAAAATATGAAAAAAGAGTGATTAAATGAATAATTAAATGATAATGATAATGTATATCTATAAATAAATGTATATAAATAAATTCAAACTTACCAGTAATTCCACAACCACGATAAAAAATTTTAATCCCACCTCTTTTATATAAATCTTGAGCTGTTTGAATAAAAGTATGATTTCGTCGATCCATTGATTTTGCTAACTCATCATTTGTTTGCATATGAGATTTAATAACATCCACAGGAAACATAGATACATTATAACCAATGCCGGCCAAACCACCTGCAACCATAAGTTCTGATGGACCTAAATCATCTTTTGTTATATATTTTTTTTTTTCTTCTACTGCTGTTGCAGTTACTGATGATAATGGTAATGAATGGTCCAATAATTTTTGTCTATGTTGAATAAATTGACGACATGTATATTCATAAGTACCAAACCAAAATACCCCTCCACCTGTTTCTCGAAGAAAAGTCGCCAAAAAACCACGATAATAACCAATAAATCCATATTGTTTCCATACATGTTTCATTGCGTCTAAAGGTCCTTGATATCTATGCCCTCCTTCTTTTTGGTTAAGGTGCTGCTGAATTTGAAGTTTACATTTAATCAATTCTACTGGCGTTAATATAAATGATGCTAATGCTCCAGAACCTGCTCCAGCCATATAAAGTTGATTCATAGTTAATGGTACATTTTCGTCTAAATTGTTGGTATAAATACGTATCATACGTTGAATTTGTTTGTATCCTACAAATAGAGTAGCGTTTTCTATCATGGCTCCAACGAGAGGTACTGACATACCCTGAATAATTCCAATAATATGTATACACACACACACACACATATATATATATATATATATATATTTATATAAGTTAATTTTATACAATCAATCCTTTTCCTTTCCCTTTTTTTTATATATAGCGTGGGTAATGTGTCATAATTTAAATATTACCTTAAATAAACCTCTAACACCTTCATGGCGAATGGTTGATTTGATACAATCGATAGGACCTTGGTAGTGTGGTGAATCTACTGGTTGTGTCTGTAATCTAACTTTAACTGTATCAAAAGGGTATTCAGCTACTTTTCCAACCATACCGGCAATCTAATATATGTATAAATATTAATCAAACGTCAAAAAAGTATTATATATATGTGTTTATAGATTGTTATTATTATTTTACCGAACCAAACGTTAAATCTTCTAACTCATGCCGTAAGTTTGCTTTTGGATCCGTAATATCATTAGTCATCAGTTCAGTTTATTTGGGAGGGGAGGGGAGGGGAAAGAAACAGTAATAACTTTTTTTATTTAAAAAAAAATAAAAGAGAAAGAGAGCGAGAAAAAAAAAACAATAACAAGAAAAATCAGTAGATAATCAGATATAATTTTTAAATTCCGGGTGATCGAATTTTTGTTTTCGTTTCCAAATTTGGGTTGATTATCTTTAAATCTTTAGTGGGACATTTTGATCTTTTTTTTTATATTTATTATATGAGTTCTTATTTTTTATTGAGTGATTTTTTAAATGGAGAAATTATTAATGGAAAAAAGAAAAAGTAGCTCTTTCTATTTTTATTTTAATAAATAAAGATAAAAAGATCTATGAACAAGTTGTAACCCTCTATATCCTTTTTGAGGTAATCAAAGGAAGAATAAAGTTTAATCATTATATTGTTTACATGTTTTCATAATATATAAATATTAATATACTATAGTATAGTGTTACTCAACAGCTATTTTTCTTTTATACCAAATGACCCTACTTCGAGGTTTTTATCAGTGCCTATGTATATGTTGGGCTACAATGCTTTCATTTCTGATAAAAAAAAAAAAAAGAAATATTGTTTTCCTTTGTGATGGTAGTTTTATATATGATCATCATTTTTTTTATTTATATTTCTTCGGTTTTATATTTACAGTTATGACGATATTATTATATCAGTTTATAGATGAAAATAAACTAAATATAGATAAAGATTTAGTTCTTGATCTATTACAATCTAATATTGACTGGTTCATTATATATGAATGCATATATATGCGGCTTTATGGACATACTATCTTTTTTTTAGTTCATATTGGTAAGTTAAATATAATATTTTTTTATATGGATATATTTTTTTGATTTCTAATTTTTTTCCTTTGCCACATCATCAAAAAACATGTTAGAAAAATAAAAAAAGACAACCATTTCGAATAAAAGGACAAGTTTTAAAAAATGACCAGATTAAAAAAAAGGTTGCGAAAGCATTTTTGTTAAGGTTTAATTTTATAAAATTTGGTGAGAGTAAAAAAGTAAATGGTCTAAAGAGAAAATAGTATAGTAATGAGTACCAATTTCACTTTTTACGTTCAATAATTTAATAAAATATAAAAATAAAAATTAAATAAAAAGAATGTATGTATAAAATTTATATACGAGTAAGTTTTAAGTTGGTTGGGTAGGATATTATAGAAAAAGTAATAATCAACATTGTATTAAATAAATAGAATAAATCTAAGTTTTAATTTTAATTTTTGCTTTATTAATAACTTCATTGAGTGGATAATATGAACCAAAACATATGAAGTTATGATGATAAAGTTAAAGTTATTTTTAATATAAATGTATAAAAAATATTATCTTGTAGTGATGTTTTTTTTTTAATAAAAAACAGTACTGATTGATATAAATAAATAAATTAACAAAACTAAAAAGTTATAAAAATAATTATAATATGATGTAATAAATGATCTTCTTTTTTTTTATGATTATGTATGTATATATGTATGTTTAAAAAGAGAAAAAAATAAAAGAAATGAAAAAAAAAGGTATCCTAAACTTGTAAAGTTCCTTCATCTTCTTGTTCATATTCAACTTCAACACGAGCTCCTTTACGTGAACGTTTAGTTGGTTTTTTACTAGTAGGTGCTTTACGTTTCTTGATTGGTTTTTCTTCATCATCACTTTCCTCATCTTCTTCTTCTAATAATAATGATGATGTATCATTTTCTTCGCCTTCCCATTCAAATCCGTCCTCCATATCTTCCATATCAGATTCTTCAAAGTCAGAAACAAATTCAAAATCACCTTCTTCTTCTTCTTCTTCTTCATCCTATATAATAGCAATCAACAATAAATAGAATAAAATAGAATAAAATAAATTAATAAATTAATTATTTAAGCGGTATATGTAAATATTTCACTTCATTCATTATTATTTACCTCTAATTCAGCTAAACGATCATTTTCATCAATATCTTCTTCGGCTTCTTCATCACTTTCTTCATCTTGAGCGCCTTCTAATTCTTGATCTAAAATCTTTTGCCAGATATCTTGATTAACATTAAGAGGGGCATCACCATAGGCTTTATTTTTCAATCTTTCAATTAGTTCTTTTTCGATGGATTTTTCAAGTCTAGCTGCAGCTTCTGCTTTTCTTTCTCTAGTTAATTCGCGTCTTTCTACCTTCTTTTTGATACCAATTAATTGTGGTGTATCACTATATATATATGTTGAATAAAATAAAGTAAAAAGAAAATATTATTATTATTCCAACCTTTTTTTATTTTTTAATTTTTTTTTGATAGCCTTCCTTTTATATTTCATGTACTGATTTATTTATATAAATATAAAACTTACGCTTCCTTCAATTTCAATTTACGCATACGAATAAGGTATTGAGTGATTTTAGTTAAACGCTGTTTACATTTATGCTGTAAAAAGTTCGGCCAATATATAAGTTCTTTATCGATTTGTGCTAATGCCTCGGCGTAATTCTTGGATAATTTTTTTCGTTCCCACATTTTAGCTGGTGAATGGGCTCTTTCAGGTGTCTTCATATATAAATAAATAATACCTATGCAAAAAGAATTTAAAAATAATAATGTCAACAATGATATTCTTATTATTTATTTTATTTTCATGCTATATCATATATATACAGCTTCTCTCTTTTTTCTCAGCCCTTTACCTTTATCTTCCCGAATAGTAGCATATCGACTATTAGCTAAAGGGCAGGATTGTCTGTTACATAAACCAGTGACATTATATTGATTGCGACAAAAGGTCTGTACTTCGGTTCTAATAAAATAAAATTAAATAAATAAGATAAAATATTTAATACAAGATTCATAACCACATATTGATCAACATTCATTAGTGTTGATCTGAACTTGGTAGTTTGACATTTTCCTTTTTTTAATACTAGTATAAAATATAATTATTATACATACTTGACTTTATATGAACAAAACTGTTGATTTATAACCTGCCAAATAACTTCGTCGGATTGCATTTTAAATTAGTTATGCTTCTATATATTTTTTTAAAAAGGAGGAAAAAAAGAACTCTTTTTTTTTTTTTTTTTAAAAAAAATGCTTTATTTTAAAAATTGACTGTTTATTCTAATCGCTCAAGCCTTACTTTGCTCCATTGAAAGCGGAGAATAAATTTAAATTTTATTTTCGTCACATTTTTCTTATTCTCATTTTTCTTTTCTTTTTTCTTTTTTTTTATTTTCTTATTAATATTACACTTGTATATTTTATTCGATTATTTATAAAAGTGCTCCGCATTCCTTTATATATATATATTAGACAATGAATGATAAGGATAGTGGCATGAAGCGCCAACATATAGAGGAAAATGTATTATTGCCTCATGATGATCTATTAAATACAACAAAACGCCTTAAACTAAACGCTTCACAGGAACAGCAGAGTAAAGACAATCCTTTGCAAATCCATTCTAATGAAAATTATGTATCGGACGTAAATAATATAAATGGTATGTGCTGATTTGTTATTTGTACATATAAAAAAGCAAACAAAAAGAAAGGGAAATAGAAAAGAAAAGAAAAAGAAAACGAAGTAATAGAGTTTAAGTCTAAAGGTAATAATATTAACTCACCACCTTATATATTATATATATAATATATATATTTGATATCCAAAAATAGCAGCCGTTCAAGGTCAAACTAATCAACAAGGTACATAAATTTTATATTATTATATACAATAGTAATTTACAGCTCTTTTTTCCCTAAAAAATACATATTAATATTTCCACTTTCTATTAGTTATTAATGCATATATTTGATGCTCTCGTCTTTTTTTTATTTTTAATATTATTAAAAAATATAATATAGATCAAAAGCAACTTGTACCACTCTCACAATCAACTTTGACAAAAAATATACCTATTTCTTCGGGCAATGAAGGGATAAATAAAGATCAAAATACAAATACAAATCTTGAATCAACAGAAATACAAATATCTGTGCCAACGACTGCTAACACTACTTCGACAACAATATCAGAAGGTGAAAAAAATTTCCAAGATCATTTAACTTTTAATATAGAAACTCCTTCTCTTTTGCCTTCATCTGTGTCACCAATAAAACCAAATCCAGCTTCACGTGGCCAAAGCTTACCACCTTCAGGAGATTTAACATTAGAATACGATAGTAATAATAATAAACAAAAGCATCGAGATTATTTAAAAGAAGGTTCAAATACTTCATCACTACCCATATCAAATTCTCATCAGCGAAGTGCTAGTCATCCTAATATGACTTCTATAATACAAACGCCACCTCCACCATCTAGAAATCCTTTCGCTGAACAGCAACAATTACAACAATCTATTACAAATGAACAGCTAGTTCGTGCATTGACTACCTCTTTACCAATAATAAAAGATGATAATTCTTCACTTAATAACAATAACAATGATAATAATAATAATAATATTGATAATTATAATAATACCGGAATTAATCATAAAAATATTAATGGTATTGAAAAAACAAATAATAATTCATCATCACTGTCGCGAAATAGTAAATTAGAACAATTACCGCCTACTTCATCACGAACTTTTAATATTAATTCAAACATAGGTACTTCGGCAATTGTTCCACCGTCTATTTCTACAGTTTTATCTAAAACAGAGCAAAATGAAACACAGCCTACTACTTCTTTATTTACTCCAACCTCATCAACAAATAAATCAAATACTAATACTGATAATATAACTACATCTACAATTACTAATAATAATAATAATGAAGATAAAAATGCATATTCTCATATTCCGTACCTTGGAGCAGCTCTTCGACGGCTTAGTGGGGCAGCAGGACTGGATCAACTAAATAATCACCAAAATAAAGACGCTGTAGACCAAGTATCACCTTCAGAAATTTTGGGTAGTGCTTTAGCAGCGGCTGTAGCACGTACCCAGCACGGGACATCGACGACTGCAGCAGCAGCAGCAATTGGAAATTTGGCAGTCATCACAGCAAATATTAGCAATTTATTAAACAACAATAGCAATAATAATAATAACGAAAATAATAATGAATACAATATTACAAATGGTAATTCTAATAATATTGATAATAATAATAATAAAGAAACTTTTACCAACGTTAATTTACATACTTCAGCACCATCTTCACAAAATAATCAAAAAATATCTTCAACAACACCTATTACACAGCATTCTTCTATACCCTCTCCATTATCATCATTAACAACATCATTAACTACTTCTCCTTTATCATCAAATAAGCCAACTCAAGATAAAAACGGTACTAGTAATACAAATACACCTCATTCAAATTCAATAACCACAATGATTGATCAAGCAATGCAGCTTGGCCGATCGTCTCAACATGCAGTCCTTCACCAAAGCGTACATCCTAATTTTCATCAGCCACCACCTTCTTCATCTCATCATCAACACCACCATCATACCCATCGTTCTCTTCATTATCAACAGCCAATGTTAAAGCAACCACATGATGATTTTGGAAAGCATGGATTAATAAACCAGGACCTTATGAGATCATCCACAGCAGGTTCTTCTATGATTTCCAATAGTAAAACTATGACAGGATCATCTACATCTTTACCACCCTATGCAATGGGAAATGTAAATCCAATGATGCACCATTCACCATTATCTGTTCAAAATAGATTAATAACCCCAATTCCAAAAGTGATAGTTAATAATGAAAAGGTATGGAAAGCTGTTAAAAGTAAGAAAGAAGTATTTTTAGGTAAGTTAATTAGTTGTATATAAATATATAAAATAGAAAAGAATAAGATAAAAAAAAGTTAGTGATAAATCAAGATACTAAATATATATATATATATATATATATATATATATATATATATATATATGGTATACCGTGTTTTTTAATCAATATTATAGGGTTTTATCTTTATCGACCATCTATGTTATTGCCTAATTTAGAGAATCATATTAATGGAATCGTTCAGATTCGAGTTCCTGCAAGGTATTTAACATATGAAAATCCGAGTGTAAAAAAACGAGCAGCATGGGGGACTGGTATATATACTGATGATTCCGACATTGTTACGAGTAAGTATTTTTGTTTTATTTTATTTTTAAATGTGAAAAAAATAAGTATTTTAATTTTCAGTCATTTTGATTTATTGTACTAACATTTTAATAATTTTCTTTTTAGTGGCTATTCATTCTGGTCAATATGTTCCTGAGAAATATCATGACCCAGAACTCAAACCAACTGATCCATTCGCATTAGCTATAGCCGGAAAAAGTATAGAATCAGGAAAATTGGCATTAAAAAAGCGACCTATACCAGCAACTACTTATTTACGAGCAGCTAAACATGGTGATGATACTGTTCCAGAACATGATGTTCAGATCACTGTGCGTGTATTGCCAAAATTAAAACGTTATACTAGTTCTATCCAACATCGGATTAAATCTAGAGAATGGGGTAATAATCATGATGGCGTTAGTTTATGTGTTGAAAATGTAGAAGTATTAAAGGTAACAAAATAATAATAATAATAATAATAATATTAGTAGTAAAAAATAAGCAAAAAGAACTAATAATTGCAAATAATTTTACTGACTATTAAATTTATATATTTCTAAATCTATTTTTACTATTATTATTTTTTAGAAAGGAGAAGCTAGATTACGAGGTAGAGGCACTTTAAAATCTAATCCTATTAGAAAAAGTATTGTTGGACCAAAAGATGATCAGGATAGTATAGAAAATAATCACCATTCTACACCTACACCATTAACCACCCATCACGATAACAATATACAAGCAAAACCATAATATTTTTTAAACAAAAATAACAATAATCTTATTACATATTGAATATATATATAAGTGTATATGTGTGTGTATTTTTAAAGAAAATAAAAGATTGTTAAGCTAAGATCTTTTTTTGTTTAAAAATATTGTATTATAATTCTATAAATAATTATTATTTTTTTCATTTAGTCTAATTTATCACTATATAATCTTGACCCAATATATATATCAGTTCATAGACCAATATTAAGCTAATATATATATAAAAGTCACCCATTTCTGAAGACCTTTTTTATGCTACGATCATTTTATATATTATAGTTACTAAGGTTGCTTCAAAAAAAAATGATGAAATTAAAACTCAATCAAAATTATAAATTCACCGCAGATTTTTTTAATCTTTTCTTTACCTTTCTCTTTTATTTTATAACTATATTTTATTTATTTTATAATAAAAGTGTTACATTTTTAAAATGGAACAAAATAAAAGATCAATAGATAAAGTTGAAGATTATGAAGATAGAGAACAAAACAAAAAAATGGGAAAATCTACTGAACAAAGTAATGACTTTGAGGATCATGAACAAAATTATAAAACTAATCAGCTAAATAATAATAATAAAACTGGAGATCATGAAGATAGAGAAGAAGAACAACATAAAAAAAAAGAGGCAGTAATATATAAAGAACCATCTATTTTTAATATTCGACCTATGGATGATATTACGAAAATAATACATGATTTTATATGGAAATATTGTCAAGAAGAATATGTGGAAATAGAGGCAAAACTTGGTGTATTTATTGACAAAAGAACTTCGGAGCGTGCTAATTTGTACGTAAAAACAGAAACAGGTAATATATATGTAAATAAGCATATAGCATAATAATAATAATAGCATAAATCTATACATATGTTCTTATTATGTTTACATTATATATTTAATAAATTCATAGTGATACCCAAAGATATAATTAGAAATTATCGTTTTGAATCAAATATGCCTTTATCACAACATAAATACTATAATAATATTTTGAATGATCTAGTGAATAAATCTAATCAAAAGGAATATAAAGGCGAACCTATAAAATATCGTCATATTTATGAAAAGGATCAGTTTCATGACGTTGGAAGAGGAGTTAAGCATAGAGTGACCATTGATGAAAAAACAAATAAGGTATTATTAGTTGTATATATATATATATATATATATATACTACTTGATTTATATAACATTAATATATATATATTTATTAGATTGTTCCCAACGGTATTATTGAAAAAAAACGTATTGACGATTTAAATATCCATTCACCTATGCATCCATTAGATTTTAGAATATCAATTAATGCTGAAATTCCAAGTAAGAAAACTTGAATATGAATAGAAATAATAATAATAAAAATTATGACCATATAAATATATTCATTTTATTTTTTATATTTTTATTAAAAAGGACCAAGGCCTAATAATGGATATGTTTATGAAAGAAAAAAAGATAGATTGTCATATCAGCATGGTGGATTAAATTTTGATTTAACTCAAGTAAAAACAACTACGGTAAATACTTCAATGCATAAATGCGAGTCTTTTTTTTATTTTTTATTTTTTATTTGATCTACATATAAATATATATAAATATATATATATGTATATATATAAATATATATATTATTTATTTTATTAAAAAAATAATAATACTAGGATAAAGAACCTGATCTTCGACATGAATTAGAATTGGAATTTATTGATGCTCAACTACTAGCCACTGAAAAAGTAAAACAAGAAAGAAGAGAGCCAAATACCTTTACTTCATCAATAGAGCGATTCGTCAATAATATTAGAATGTTATCCAAGCATGCTAAAATGATGTCGTAACTTATTATAATATTATTTATGAGGAGCTAACTAATTCTTTTCAACATACGAATAAATGGATCTATGAATATATGAATATATTTTCCATCTACTATATATATATGCATTTTCAAAAAATCAAAATCAATCCTCCTATTATAATTTAATTTATTTAAACTTTATTAAAAAAATCGGTCAGATATATAATTCTCAAAATTATTTATCATTAGTTATATTTTTTGAACTGTAGATTTGATTAAAATAAATAAATAATAAGAATAATGAAAATAGAAGAAATTAAGATAAAAGCTCTACTTGGAATTAAAAAAGAAAACATTTAAAATGCTATTTTATGATTTTTTTAAAAAAAATAGAGTTATATTTTTTCCTTTATTGTTAATACAATTATTTATTAAACAGTTGTATTTTCAAATTCGTATTGCAATTATATTTTATTATTATTATTATTATTATTTAAACCTATAACAAGAATAGATTTAATAAAGAATGTTTTTTTTTATATACATTTGTAATATTTTAAATTTTAATATGATGCATTTTTTTTTTACAAACAGATCATAAAAAATATACTTTTGTAAATAATGATAGTAACAATAAATAAGGTCAAGCTTTTAAATTATATATATTATAAATCTAATAATGAATTATAATGAGCACCTAAAGAGTATAAATGTTTATGGTATGCTAGCTTCAAAGGTAATTTTCCAGGAAATTCTTCTTCATTCATTTTTAATACAGGTGCACCCATTTGAATAATATGAATTGGGACTTGTTTGGCTTTAGATAAAGCAAGGATCTATTTTTATATTGATGATAATTGTGATATAAATATATTTAAAATAAATAAATGAATATTGATATATCGTCAGATGCTTTATATATATATATAAAGACAAGAAGGAATTAAATTACCTCTAATTGACCACCCCATCTTGGTGTTGATTCAATATCATTACAATATTTTTCAAAATCATCTATAAATGAATAAATAAAAATAATACCATATATATCAATATATATAATATTACCATATATAAATAAATGAATATGACAAATAATCAACCCTATTTTTTTTTATATTATTTTAATTCTACCTGGCCCAAAAATATCACCATTGTCTTTGTATAAAAATGGAATAAAATCATCAGGGTGTTGTCTCATGTAATCAGCTGTCAATTTTCTAAGTTCTTGATAAGAGCACTAAAAAAAGAAAAAAAAATGGGGGGGGGGAAGAAATTGTATTTAATATCGTCACAAAATAAATATTTATTAAAGTTTAGGATTTTATTGCTTACTTGATCATTGTATCTTTTTAAAAGTTGAGCAGAAATAGCATTATAAAGACTATAACATAATATATATATATATAAAGAATTAGTTGATGATTTTATAATTATAATTATGACTAAATATATATATATGTACTGTTATTTTTTATATATTAATATATTCCTATTTACCAATGACCATCAGCAGTGATCTAGTATAATAAACATAATAATAAAATAAGCGTTAACTATTATCATTATTATCATTATTATTATTATTATTATTATTTTACATGATCATTATCTTTTTCTCTAACTTTTTTTAATGATATTTATATCTCTTTCCCTTTAACAATAATTTCCATCATCATTATCACCCATGGTGTTATTATATATTTTTTATATGATCATTATTATTATCTTTCATTCTCTATTTTTTATGATGATTATATCTATTTTTGACAGTACCTCTTGTAATTCAAGTTTCATAGGTACTAACAATTCTTGAATAGAGTCTGATTCCAGCTTCCCCATATCCACTTGACCTTCAGCTTCCTTTTCGGCTTCTTCACGTAATCTTTGCATTTCCTTTTCACGTTTTTCTTTTTTTAATTTGGCTTTATTTGGTTTTTTGACAAATGATTTCATTCTAGGAGAAGAAGAAGGTGCTACGGGTTCTTCTTCTAATGTCAATCGATTTAGTGTATCTAAAGAAATTCCATCTTCTACTTCTTCTTGGTTATTATTGTTTATTATATCTTCATCCACCACGCCTTTTTGTTTTGCATGATATTTTCTAATTTCTTCCTGTTGTTGTTGTTTTAGCTGATATTCCATATCTATAATTTGGCTATTTATTTCGCGTTTTTTAGATTTGTTACTTTTAGGTACTGACTTTCTTAATGCTATTACTTTATTGTTTAATTCTCTTTCTTCAGTGCGATGTCGTCCCAAAATATCTTGTAACGTTTCTTCC
Source organism: Cunninghamella blakesleeana (assembly GCA_017871115.1). Taxonomy (NCBI): domain Eukaryota; kingdom Fungi; phylum Mucoromycota; class Mucoromycetes; order Mucorales; family Cunninghamellaceae; genus Cunninghamella; species Cunninghamella blakesleeana. The sequence goes on along the minus strand of JAFCIZ010000002.1, from coordinate 1,815,680 downwards.
TTTAATAAATCATTTCCTTCTTCTTCTTTTTGTACTGTATCAGGTGTAGCAACGACTTCAGTAGCTAATTGTTCCAGTTGTTGTTCACTATCTGTCATGGTGATTCCTATTTTATTTTATTCTGTCAATAATAATAAAAATTTGAGAGAGAGAGAAAAACGGATGAGTGAAAAGATAAATTTTTTTTTAAAAAACAATGTCGGAGTTAAACGGCATTAATCTTTCATTTCCAATTTTTTTAATAATATAAAATACATTTTTTATATATATTGTATTTTTATTTTTATTTTATTATTAAAATAACACTAACTTATATGAGTTAAATAGATAAATAGGGTATATCTAATCGATTATTATTATTATTATTATTATTATTATTAATATTATTGTTATTTGTTATAAGAGTACAAAGAAAAAAAGTAGTAGAAAGAATAAAAATAAAAAGTAAAACAGCAAAGTATATGAATTATCTAAAAAATAATATTATATTATCAATATTTGAAACCAATATGATTTATCTTTTATGATGAGCAGGAGCAAAAGGATTAAGAGTCGAAACAGTAGAACTAAAGATCGAGGACTTATTTAATAAGGAATGATTGTTAGGAAGTTGAGTAGCATCACTTGAATAAATGATTTCTTCATCATCACGTGGAGGTGCAGGAATAATAATACTTTTATTATCATCGTCTTGATCTTTTTCTAACATTTCTTGTTGTTCTTGTCCACGTTTAACCCATTTTTTTAAGATTTCTACTTCAAAATTTCCAAGAATTAATTGTTCGACGTGGTACAAAAGGAGAGGTGTAGATAAAACGCCAACCGTACCTGGATTGCCATTTTGATATAAAACGTTGATCAACGGAACACCCATTGCTACTGTTTTTGTTGCTCCGCAATACTATATAAATATGATTTTTTAAATAAATAAATAAATAAATGAATAAATAAATATAAATAAATAAGCAATAGATAAAGTTTTTTCATCTTCTTATTTTCTATTTTTTTTTTTTTTTCATCATCTTCGTTACTATTAATATCGACAACTCCTTTTTTTTTTTTTTTTAAGACTATACCATAACAGCAACAGTATCTTCTCTTGAATATCTTAAATTTTGTAACCAAGTAGGACCAGGGTATGGAATAGGAAGGTAAGCCAAAAACCAAGAAAGTAAGGAGAAAAGAATATAAAACCCAGCATTCATGATCGCCACAGCAACGATATCAACAGGAGAAACGGCGGAAAAGGAACCATTATAGACAGCATCTGAGAAAACAGACCATACCATGGTTAATAAAGCGATGGAACTGATATCCGATAATCTCCATTTGACTTTAATTTTGGCTACTTGTTCAGTAAAAAACCATTGAATGATTTGGCCAACGACTAAAGGCAATAATACAGTTAATCCTAATTGTCTCAAGACACTAATAAAATCGATCTTGCCATTAGCATCACCAGGAGATTCTTCTTCGGGTGTAGCTGCAATTAATGGTCCTTGGAAAGCAGATACAAGAGCGGGTGATACGAAAATACCTTTTTTTTTTGTAAATAAAAAAAAAATTATAAAGTTGTCAATTATTTATTTATTTATATTTATTTATTTATTTATATATGTAATGCATATTATTCTTTTTTTTTTTTCTTATGATTTTACCTAAAACATTTCCAAGAGCTGCATTCATGAGCGCTATGATTCAAATATAAATAAATATAAATAAAAAAAATTAAATTTTAGATAAGAAAAAAGTTTTTTTTTTTTTTTTTATTACTTGCTGATCCTTTTTTATTTTATTTATATTTTACCAGATGCTTCATTTCCATTTGCATTTTTTGTCATGACTACATTAGAAGATACAGTAGTGGGCGTACTTGCTGCAATAACTACACCAATCAATAAGAAAGAGTTAAGGGGCATATGTAGTTTAAAAAATAAAAGAACCAAACCAAAAACAAATCCGGGAATGATTAAAAGATTAATGATTTGAATTAAAAGATGTAGTCGAATGCGTAAAATAGTTTGAGCTAAAATTTTTGTTCTTAAAGATAATCCAGAGATTAAAAAAATAATAATTACAGCGCCCCATTTAATAGACCATTCAGCTTTAATATAACCTCCTTTTCTTGCAACATCAGGGAATTGCCATGCTAAGATGATGGCAAATATTAATCCCAATAAGAACCAATATTTGATTATTAACTGAATGATTCTTGATTTGATTTTATTAAATTTTTCTTTGTTTGAAACTTGATTATCATCATTATGGTTAGATGGACTAGTTGGCGCTATAGTAATGGATTTTTCACTATAAGTAGAATCATTGGATATCGAGCTTTTTCTTTTTAATGTACTAGGTGATAGACTTGGTTTAGGTATGGTTACTTCACTACCGAAAGTAGCTGAAGTATGATTGGATTTCGAATTGTCTGTCATTAAATAATTTAATATATATATATATATATTTATTATAATATGATATCAATATGAGTATAGATATAAATATAAATATATATATAAATATAAATATATTAATAATATATAAAATGAAGAAGAAGAAAAAGAAAGAAAGAAATTGAAGGAATGATTGAATAAAAAACGGTGGTATTTATGCTAAAAAAAAAAAATGAAAAATCATAATATAATCAAAGTCCGAGTTTCCTTAAAAAAAGGGGGGAGGAAGTAAAAATAAAAATATTTTTTATATAATGCTGATTTTTGTTGAAAAAACAAGAAAAGTCGGAATTTTAATTTTTCTTTCCGTTTTATAAGACATATATAAAAAAAGAAAATAGATTGAGATAAAATAATTTTTTTTTCTTTTTTATTTCTCTTTAGCTCTTTCCTACTTTTATATATATATATATATTTAATAGTATATAAAGTTATTGTTTGCATATCCTTTAACCCTATTTTTTTTATTCTTTCTTTCTTTTTATCATCACCCCCTTATAAATTCAAAAAAAAAGGCTATTTTACAAAAGTAGTTTATTAGTTTTTTTTTTTTTATATAATCCTGACGACAAAATCTACATTTTTTTTTTTATTAAACAACACTTGATTCCTTTTTATTATATTCTTCCTTTTTTTTTTTTTTTTAAACGCGATTATAAATACTATATTAAATGACAAAGTTAGAAACACCTTTACTTTTTACTTTAACATTAGCCGATGATGGTTCACCAAAACAAGACAAAAAGGTATAAAAAACTTTAAATATCGTTTGTATAAAAAAAGTGAGTTGTAAATATATATATGCAGTCAGAGTTGAAAGGGAAAGTGATACTTATTGACACTGTGCATATGATAGGGTGAATGGAAAATATTTTATTTTTGTTTTTTTGTTTTTCTGCAAAATAAACATATATATATATATATATATATATATATATATATATATATACAAATACAAATACAAATACAAATACAAATAATCATATGTATTGGCTAAAACTATTATTATTAACAATATTTTTAATTTATGACTATTTTGTTTTAGTATATTCGAATTCCACCTTCTTCACAAAAAACATTAATTCGTTTCATATTGGATCCTGGTTGTAGTGCTGCTATTGATCAAGCTGTTTTATTTACAAATATTCCTATCAATGGTTCTACTTTTGAAAGAAAAAAGTTTAATGAAATAAAGTAAGAAGAAGATCATATAAAGAATAATAAAGAAGTAAAAAACATACCTCTTTATTTGTTATTTATTCATTATCATCAATGTTGTTTTTATTTGTTTATTATTTATTATTTTAGATTTACTCAAGATCCTCAATTATTAAATGCTTATTGTGATATTTTGTTGGATTTTCCTGGTGTTTATGAATATTATGTAAAATATGGCAAACAATTAAATCATACATCTAATGAAACTGGAAGATTAGTAGTGGAGCCTCATTTAAAACAGTCAGATGGTACTCCTTTACCTATGGATGCTTTGATGATACAAACGGTTGTACCAAAATGGATGGGAAAAATTGACGACTGGGATCCTCTTTTTAAATTCTTACAATACTCTGGTTATAATATGCTTCATTTTGTACCAATGCAACAACGTGGAACGTCTAACTCTCCCTATAGTATTGCCAATCAATTATTATTTGCTGATGATTTATTTGATGATACTCGTTTATCTTCTCAAAAAAGATTGGAATTGGTGAAGAAGGTTTTAAAAAAATTACATGATCAATATGGAATCCTTTCTTTATCTGATGTGGTCTGGAATCATACAAGCACTGACTCATCTTTTTTATTGGATCATCCGGAAGCTGGTAAAAAAAAAAAAAAAAAAAAAAAAATAGGGAAAAATAGAAAATGGAATAGAAGAAAAATTGTAACTCAGTAGATTCGAATCTAGATAATCATTATTATCGTCGTACTCACCTACCTTTTTATTGTATTTTTTTTTTGTTTTTTGTTAGGTTATAACCTTCATAACTCTCCTCACCTAGTCCCTGCTTATGAATTAGATACAGCTCTTATTAATTTATCAGGTGAATTAGATAAACATGGTTTGAAATCAGACATTCAATCTACTCATGATATCGATCCCATTATCAACTATATTCAACATCATACCATTCCTGATTTAAAATTATATGAATATAAAATCATTAATGTCACCAAGTCGTTGGATGCTTTTAAAAAGAAATTAGTTGATAAAAATGGTGATGATGTAACGGATATAGAACAATATCGTAGTCAACAAGTTAATCGACTTTCCCTGAAAGAACAAGCTAACTTTATCATGAATAAGGGTTTAATTAAAGAAGGTCATGCTGGTACGCGTTTTAATAAAACTATTCAACTTGGGGGGATTACATCATTTATTTTAGCATTAGCAGAAATTGACTCCATTAATCAAGTGACCAACGGTGATCAAATTGACTCTTTAGTAAAAACATTGGAATCTGTACTAAATGAATGTAATTTACCTTTATATAAAGAATATGATGATGATGTACGTATTGCATTGGATAATATTAAAAATCGTTTAATCTTTACTCGTTTGGCGGAAAATGGTCCTCATTTGGGTATTATTACAAAAAGGTAAAAAAATAAAAAAAAACTGGATTTCAATTTTAATATGCAAAAAAAATAAATAATTTGTGTTACTATATACTAAATATACATGCTCTTTTTACTCATGTTATTATTTCTTTTTATTTTGACCAACATATTTGTTTATTATTAATATTATTGTTGTTGTCAAAATAAATAGTAACCCATTAATAGAATCATATTTTACACGTTTGGAACCTAAAAAAAAAACAAAACATCCTAAAGGTAGTCATCAACTTGCAAATAATGGTTGGATTTGGAATGCAGATCCTTTAAAAGATTTTGCGGCATCTGGATCATCTGTTTATTTACGTCGAGAAGTCATTGTTTGGGGCGATTGTGTCAAACTTCGCTATGGTAATGGTCCAGAAGAAAATCCTTGGTTATGGAACTATATGACTGAATATACTGAACAAGTTGCAAGTGTGTTCCATGGTATTCGTATTGATAATTGCCATTCTACGCCTATCCATGTTGCTGAATATCTTTTAGATAAAGCAAGAAAAGTTCGTCCTCATCTTTATGTGGTTGCTGAATTATTTACTGGATCTGAAGAAAAGGATAATGTCTTTGTATCAAGACTTGGGATCCATGCATTAATTCGTGAAGCGATGCAAGCATGGGATACGCATGAATTATCTCGTTTAGTTCATCGTCATGGTGGGAAACCTGTTGGTAGTATGGATGAAGATATGGTGTGGAAATTAGAATCTTATGAAAGTAATGACAAAAAATTGAAAAACATCTCTCAAGTGTATAGAATTCCCATTTTCTCTGGTAGTTTACCTCGTGCTTTATTTATGGATTGTACTCATGATAATGAAACACCTTTACAAAAACGTCTACCTCAAGTAAGTCTAGAATTTTTTTTTTTAAAGTAAAAATAATAATAATAATAATAATAGTAACATTATTATATTAACTTTCAATATTTTTTTTTCTTGCATCGTCTTATTTTTTTTATAATAATAATAAAAAAAAAGGATGCTCTACCTAATACAGCTGTTGTCGCTTTTTCAGATTGTGCTATTGGAAGTGTCAAAGGGTATGATGAACTTTACCCTAAACTTTTAGATATAGTTAGTGAACAACGACATTATTTACCACCAGATACATCTGTGGGTATTGTAGAAATCAAACATAAATTACAAAAGCTCCATTTGGAAATGGCATTGAATGGATATAGAGAAGTTCATGTTCATCAAGAAAATGACTATTTGCTAGTTCACCGACAACGCCCTGGATCTCAAGATGGATATTTATTAATTACACGTACTGCTTTTCCAAATCAATCTACTGGTATCTCGCCTATTATTTTACGTAAATCCAAGGTAGAATACATGTTTGGCGCTTCATTAAAAGTGGATAGTAAAGAAACAAAACAAGATGGTAAATATATTTATGGATTGCCTTCTCATGTGGATGTTCTTTCTTCCCCTGAATTCTGGAATAAACACGATGATAAAGGAGAATATATTCAAGTTGCTTTAGATGATAATACGTTTGTTCCTGGATCTATTATGGTATTAAAGACATCTGTTGGTGGAATTCATGATGAAGTGAAAAAATTATTAACAACAATGGATGATGATGTAGTGAAAAAACTTAGCCTCGTTGATGCAAATGTGGCTTTATATCGTTGTGAAGGTGAAGAACTTGACTCGACAGGTGGTGACGGAGTTTACTCCTTCCCTGGATTTGGCAAATTGATTTATGCAGGATTACAAGGTTTTATGACTGTGTTGGAACCAATCATCATCAATAGTGATTTAGGTCATCCAGTATGTGATAATTTAAGACAAGGCAAATGGGCTTTAGAGTATGTTGTAAATCGTTTAGATAAATATTTACCTCATTACCCAAATTTGAAAGGATTACGCGATTGGTTGGATTCTCGCATGGAGCAAGTTAAAAAATTGCCCGATTTCTTAATTCCTAAATACTTTGCTATGGCTATACAAACCGCTCACCATAAAGTATATATGCATTCTTTGTCCTTAATGTCTCCTCTAGTTCGCCATGGGGGTGATAAGTTTTTACATCAATTAGCTATGACTAGTGTACAAATGCTAGGTCAAGTTCCTACTACAGGGTTGCACCCAACGAGATCCGAACCTTCTTTAGCAGCTGGATTGCCACATTTTACTAATGGTCCTTTTAGAACCTGGGGTCGTGATGTATTTATCTCCTTACGTGGTTTACTTTTAGTCACTGGCCGTTTTGAAGAAGCTAAGCGTCATATTATATCCTTTGCTGGATCCTTAAAACATGGATTGATTCCTAATTTATTAGACTCAGTTCGCCAACCTCGTTATAATGCTCGTGATGCAGTCTGGTTCTTTGTTCAAGCTATTCAAGATTATTATATCATGGCACCGGATGGAAAAAAGATTTTATCTGAAAAAGTAGAAAGACGCTTTCCAAAAGACGACCGATTTGTTCCTATTGAAGAAGCTTATCAATACTCATGTACTGTAGCAGAAATCATTCAAGAAATCTTTGAACGTCATGCTAAGGGAATTCACTTTAGAGAATACAATGCCGGCCCTGATATTGATCGTCAAATGTCTGATAAAGGGTTTAATATTGATATTCAAGTTGATTGGTCAAACGGATTTATTGTTGGTGGGAATGAATTTAATTGTGGGACATGGATGGATAAAATGGGTGAATCAGAAAAAGCTCATAATAAAGGTTTACCTGGTACTTCAAGAGATGGTGCTCCTGTTGAAATCACTGGTTTGGTTAAAAGTGCTTTAAGATGGATCGTGGATTTAAATAAAAAAGGAGAATTTAAATGGACTCATGTAGAATGTAAGTATGGTTATATTTTTACTACTATTATCATTGTCATTATCATCATCATTATTACTTTTTATATATATAAAAAAATAACTGTGGCAATAATACGGATATGTGTACATATGTATTAATATGTATATGTGCTTATGTATACGTATACAAATATATTTATATGATGTACTTATATGTTTATATCATTACTATTATTATTATTATTATTTATATTTATTTTTATAAACATATTAATAGCTCAAGATGGAAAGAAAGTTCTATATGCAGACTGGAATAACCTTATTCAAGAGAGTTTTGAAAAACATTATTATATTCCAATTGGTAAAAAAATACTTCGTACATTATTAGTTATACATGAATTTTTTTTTATTTTTACTAATAGTACATATGCATGTATATTTTTATTTATTTGCTACTATTGTTATTATTTTTATTATATGTAAATATAGACGAAAACGATGATAAAAATTATGATTTGGATTCAAAGATTATCAACCGTCGTGGTATGTATAAGGATGTAGTGAAAGCGACCAAACTTTACACAGAATATCAGTTACGACCCAACTTTTGTGTAGCTATGGTAGTAGCACCCGAATTATTTGAAAAGGAACATGGAAAACAAGCCTTAATTTTAGCAAATCAAACTATCCGTGGGCCATTAGGTATGAGAACTTTGGACCCATCTGATTTAGAATACCGCCCTTATTATAATAATAGTGATGATTCGGATGATATTCACATAGCAAAAGGAAGAAACTATCATCAAGGGCCAGAATGGGTATGGTGTATTGGTTACTTTTTACGTGCTGCACGTTCGTTTGACGCAGTACATCCATCTGATATTGCTAAAATTTTACAACGACACCGAATTGAAATTCAACAAAATGACTGGCGTGGTTTACCTGAATTAACAAATAAAGATGGTGCCCCTTGTTGGGACTCTTGTTTTACTCAAGCTTGGTCCGCTTCTACTTTATTAGATCTTATGTATGATGTCATTGAAGGTTAAATAGAAAAAAAAAAAGGTCTACGTATATTTTCAATATTGTACTTTTATTTGTAGTATAGTATATAAATATATATACTCATTTATATATTGACTAAAATAAATCAATAAATAATAGTAATTTATATATTATATATTTGTATATATATATATATATATATATATATTTATCTATTTATCTATTTATCTATTTTATTTCAACGCATTTTTATAAGGTTTTTAAATGATGATCTATCATAAGAATCTTAATTAAATAAAAAAATAACAAACCATTGATATATATTATTAGTAAAACTTTATTACTTAATTTATAATTAATATTATTTATGGTTATAGAACTATATAGGAATAATATGAGATAAAGGTGATACATTTTACAAAAAGACTAAACAAAAATAAAATAAAACAAACAAACAAACAAACAAAAAGTAAATAAAGGTTACAATAATTACAAAATAATAATAATAATAGTGATAATGATATATATATATATAAATAGAAATAACAGAAAAAGGAAGAGAAATAAAAAAAAAAAATAAGACGGATAGATGATAGAGATATTAATATAATGATGATGGTACTAATGGTATCACTATTATTTTTTTTTTCAAAAAGGTTTTTGAGCGGTAGCACAATGCCAGTTAACATAGGTTTTAGCAACTTCCCATTCCAAAGGTAATTGTTCAACGTATTTAATATATTTTGCTGGACTAAGCCCCATCACTAATCTTAACCAAGGGCCTATTGATCTTAAAAAGAAGATATATTGACTTGCTACCGCTTGGCCTAAAGTGACATAGTTCGAAGTATATCCATTATTTAAATGATCTTCTTCTTCATCTTCATCTTCTTGATGTCGCCATCCTAAAGGAAGTGATTGGAAATGACTTGACACTCGACGAAATCCATGAATTGCTAATATACTTGGTAATTGTCTTGCTGCAAACGGATCTTGATTTCTTAAAGTAAAGCCATGAAGAACTATTTTTTTTTAAGGGGGAGAACAAAGACAATAATAATAAATTAATTTTTTTAATATATAAACAACGTGTTTTTTTTTTAGTAAAAATTATTTATTATGATCATTACTTAAATCATTCATAGCGCATTCCTTTTCAAGACTACTTTTTGTTTCTAAATCCTATATAATAATAATAGTATTTATAATAATTATAATAAAAATTATCAGGAGTTAGAAAAAAAAAAAAAAAAAAGGGAGGGAAAAAGTTTATATTTATATTAAATACATAAACTATATTATTTTTACCTGTTCAACTAATTCAATCCAACCACCAGGTTTTAAAATACGCATATATTCTAACATTAAAGGATGCCAATCATGTTGGGAAAGAGCCCAGTTTAAATCTCTTTGATAAATAAAATCCACACTATTATCAGGGAATGGTAAAGGTAATTGACGGATATCCATTTGACGAAAATGACAATTTTTAGGCTTAATATCTTTTGGAAAGTTTGCTAAAATATCAATACCAATAAACGTGGTATTTGGATAGAGTGTACTCATTTCCATTGTCCATTGGCCCAAACCACATCCAATATCCAAAACAACAACGTCTTCTTGAATATTATTATTTTTTTGTTGTTGCTGTTGATGTAAACTTTCTAATGAAGACCGATTCTTTTTTTGTAGATCACTTGTAGAATTTAAAAGAGAATGAATAGGTGCATGGTAATCACTCCCAAAAGCTTGTCTTAAAATATAATGTTGTGCCACTAATCTATCATGTTCAATCATATCTTGTACTAAAATGCTTGGCCATTTTTCAATATCAAATAGCTTTTTTTGTTTTTTTCCTAATTTAGACATAGCAGGAAATCCTTTGGGTAACTCTCGGAATCGAGTTGCTACTGTGTTACCATTACTTTGGAGTGAATGTTGATCATTATTTTGATATGGCTGTTGTTGTTGTAAATTAATTTGATGATGTGGATATACGTTTGATGATAAAGATGATGAAATGAATTTATTATTATTATTATTATTATTATGATAATGATGATTTAAAATAGATGAAGGATGTACTTTTGTTGTTGTCAAGGTATCAGGATTTAAATCCCGCTGTTTCTTTTTTAAGAAAGGCCATACTGTTTGTTGTTGTTTTTCTTTTGTTTGTTGTATGGTAGCTTCCTGTGCAGACACCTGTGATGAAGGGTGGGACGTATTTGGTTGATTTTCTTTTTCTAAGACTTGTTTATCCAAAAATGATAATAGAGGATGATATTTTCCAGAAGAATAGGATGATCTATTATTATCAGCATTGTTATTATTATTGTTATTATTATTAGTGGGAAGATTTGTTGTCATGATAGAAGATGTTGGTGATGAAGATGAAGATGAATTTGATAATGGGGGTGGGGAATATTCTTGTTGATATTTTTCTCTTGCAATCATTAATCTTTGGTGTCTACTTTCTGTACTAATACGTGGCTGAATAGGTGGTAATAAAGCTGATGACTGGGTATTGGATATATTCATTATATTAAATTGTTGATTCATTTTTGAAAAGTTCATATCATTTAATAAAGTAGTTGATATATTTGCCATAATATAATACTATATAAAATTATAAAAAATAAAAAGATATATATATTTATATATTTGTATAAATAAATATATATATGTGTGTGTATATGTATGTATGTATTTATAAAAGAAAAAAGGTATAAGCTATTAAAGAATAATGAATTATAATAATAGATAATTAAAAAGAAAAAGAAAAAAAAAAGAATAAAAAATAAAAAATTAAAAAAGTGCTCTAAATATTTTAACTGTGTTTAAAATGATCATAATAATCATCAAAAAAAAGTAGTTCACCCTTTTTTTTTTTTTTTTTTTTTTTTTTTTTTGTTTAACAATATGTTTACCATATGTAAATTATATATATATAAATTATTATTATTATTATTTTCATAAAATGTATCATCATTGAATTTTTACCTTTTAATATGAGTGTACCACTTTACCAATGCACTTTCTATTTATGGAGACCTTGCCTTGATTGTACCACACACATGCTGTTTAATGGATAACTTAATTTGGAAAACAAGGAGGAAAAAAATACTCTTAAGATTAAACTTTTATATATATATATATATAATAAAGGGAGAATAAGAGAGAGGGGTGAGAGTGGAGTGTAAATAATAATAAATAATCTGGGTTGTTTATGGAATCAATCGGTGGATCATGGGTTAAAATGTGGCTCTGTATAGTAATTAAATGATCAAATCTATAAAATAAGTTTCATCCTTCCGGAGAAAATATCAATAGAAAGTAAAAAGTAAACTGTATCATGTCTAATATTACGTGTCATATTTATTATTATTATTATTATGTATATTACTATTATGTATATTATGTTTATTATTGCCTTTAATTACAATATAACCACTTTCTTTTTTTTATTTTTTATTTTTTATTCATAACCATTTTCGTCATTATATTAAATTAATAACATATAAAAATTAATATATATATAAGGAGTTGATTAGAAAAAAAAAAAAAGATCGACAACTCAGTATCGCAAACTCTTAAAAATGATTACCTTGTTTTTTTTTTTTTTTTTTGTTGGGTTTTGTTATTGTTGCTTATCCAATAAAAATCTTAAAATAAGCTATCTTGATAAATAAAAATAAAACACCTTGCCATTACAAAAAAGTTGTCATCTTAGATTGGATCTATCAAACAAAATATTGTCAAAACATACGTTTTAGGCAATTAGGTCAAATAAATCAAATCAAACCAAATTCATAAAAATAAAAAAAAGGAGATGGGTTTTTTTTTGGATTGACGTCGTGGTAACGAAGTCCGCCGCCACTATCAATTTTATTTAGAAAACTACCTTGTGGGATTGCCAAGTTTTTAAATTTATAGCCCATCTTGCATAATTTTATATTAATAGAAATATAATAATAACTATCTATTGCATAAAGTTTTATTTTTTGACTGATTATTCTATTTTTGAAAATAATAATAATAATAACAATATAATAGGATTATACTAATTAGTATATTATATATATATATATATATATATAATAGAATTAACGAAAATAAATAAATATATTTTATCATTCATATCTTTATTGTTTATTGCTATTATAGGTAATAATAAATAGCTTTAAAAAAGTCATTGACTTTTTTTTGTTCGAGTGACTTTTTGAGATTTATGTATAGAAATTAAATTTATTCTTTTATATAGGTGGCAAATGCTCTAGTAATAAAAAAATGTTCTTTATTATCAAATATTTATTCTATTTCTAATTTTTCTTGTTAGGATTCTTTGGATTTTTCGAAGCTGATACCGACATTTATATTTTAGTTGAAAATTTTTTTTATTTCCTATAATTTCCTAAAACTGAATTGTTAAGTTTACTTTTCTATTTTATATAAAGTAATTCCATTGATTAAGTTAGTTTCTTTGATATAATACAAGGAGTTATTTTCAGAAATAATATTTTTACAGCAAAGGAGAGAAAAAAAAAAAACTAGAGCTTTATAAAATTGAATAGATTGAAATCCCGCTTTTTTTTAGTTTGTGGTGTTCGCGATTTTTTTTTTTTTTTTGCTTTCACTTTTTTTTTTAAAAAATCAATATATCAATGGAAGAGGAAACAGGTATTATTAATACAACAGTAGTTGAAGATGATCAACAAAATGCGATTATGGAAGAAACAATGAATGCAGAAGAACAATTAAAAACAGAAAGCAGCCTCGAAGCTTTAGAAGCTATACCTACTATAATGGAACAAGTAAAAAAAAAAAAAAAATACATTTTATTCAACTATATAATAATTTTTTTTGTATTTATTATTTGTTTATTTATTTATAATAGCTTGCTGCTGATAATACTAATTATGAATTACATATAAAGCTCATTGATTTACTCAAACAAGTGGAAATGAATGAGCAGTTGGAATCAGCTCGTGAAGCTATGCATGATATATATCCACTCTCTGAACGTAATATATATAATGACATTTATACAAACATTATATAAAATAGATTCTATCGGCTTATGTTTATATTTATTAATATGTTATTGATCGTAATAGAAATGTGGTTGGATTGGATTAACGATGCTAAAAAAGAAGCTGGCACTGAAGAAGGTGAAAATAAGTTGCGCATTTTATACGAAAAGGCTGAAAAAGATTACCTATGTAAGATTATAACAATAACAATAATAGTAATAATAATGGTACATGTATGGTTTTTATGAAATCTCACAACTGTACTTATATATATATATATAAACATAGCTATACCTATTTGGGAATCATACGAAGACTTTATTCTTGATAAATTCAATACGTTATGGGATCAACAAGAGGATAAACAAAATCCTGAATTAGAAAATTTAATAGAAACTACTCGTGAAGATTTATTGAATGCTGTTCGTGCAACAACATATCATGTAGCAAAGGTAATTGATTTGATTTCATTTGAGTTTAAAAGAAAACTAAAAAAATAATAATCCAATATTGTGAATAAATTCCAAAATATTTACTCTATTCTATTATATTTTTATTTTTTGAAAAAATAGAGTCATGTCATCTGGAATAAATATATAGAATTCGAAATCAACTTGTTGGAATCCAATAAAAGGTATATAAATATAAAGAATGACAAAAAAACAATAGGAGGTTGTACAATATAGGTTTGGATGCTAATGATATATATATATATATATATGTATGTGATTAGCGAAGAACAGTTTGAAAGAATTAAAAAACTATATCTTGATCGATTGGGTGTATTGCATATTGAATGTGAAGAAACATTTAGTCATTATTCTCAATTCATCAGTAATCATGACAACAATAATTACGAAACAAGCTTAGTAGAAGCTAATAAAATATATTCCACCACTAAATCAGCGGCTGAAGATAGAGATTATTTTGAGCAATATTTAGTAAGTTGAGAATAATATATAAAATAATGTAATATATTGAGGTTGATATAGTTTATCATTATATTTTTTTTTGCTTATAATATTAATGTATATAGAAAGATAATAGCTATAGTTTGGATGCATTCTATCAATATATTGAAAATGAAAAAGTGGCTAAAAAAATGAAAAGTCTTAATAATGTACGGAATTTATATGAACGCGCCATCAGTTATTATTGTACGGATGTAGGATTGTGGGAAGATTATATATGCTTTATGGTAAAATGACAAAAAAAAAAGAGTAATATATTTATATCCATAGTTCTGATTTTGTTTCTTATTTTGGTTATTATTATTATTATTTTATTATTATTCATGATATAATGATTTATAATTTTGGATATTAGATGGAAGATGCTCATGTTTTGGCGTTCCTTCAGCCCCTTGCTTTACGCGCAGTTCGAAACTGCCCTTGGTCTGGTGTGTTATGGTCTCATCTAGCAAGATTCATGGTAATGAATTAATTACTATCATAACCATAATCATAAACAAAATTATAAGTATAAATGGCATCATGTTTGATTTTTTTTTTTAAAAAAAAAACATTAATGATTAGGAAGCAGCAAATGCACCACAAGAACAAATTATAGGTAATATGAATAAAATTTAATATATATATATATATATATTTATATTTATATTTAAAAAAAAAAGTCTAACATTCATATATTTTATTTTTAAAATAGATCTATTTGATCGTGCACTAACAAATAAATCATTATTATCTAGCCTTGAAGACTTGGTATCATTGTTATTATCAAAATGCGATTATTTTAGAAGAAGCCTAGATTGGGAGCAAATAGGTTCTGATGATGGTAATTGAATATACATACATACAACTATACATAGACATGAGCCGATATACTAATATGTATATATACTAGATGATGAACGTAATGAAGCACTAGTTGATTTACGAGTAGCTTTTGAAGAAGCATTGGCCTATATCTCCGAAGGTAAATTTGTATAAATTTATTTTCAAACACAAGTTACCATTGTATTAATTATTATCATTATTATATATTTTTATTTATTTATTTATTTATTTAAAAATAGCATTTCCAAAAGGAGGAGACCCTTATTATAGAATAGAAAAATATTATGCTAGAATGGAGGTAATATATATATATATATATATATATATATATATATATAATTATTATACAATATAATAATAATAATTCATAAAATCAATGGATCAAGCTAATATACATGTATCATTACAAATAATTTGATAGGGAAAGCACTTTGGAAATATTGAAAAAGCTAGACAATTATGGGAAGATGTAATTAAAAAACACGGTAAAAATTCTGAAGCATGGTTAAATTATATTGAATTTGAAAGGTAAGAGCCATCCGTACATAATACACTTATACTTAAAATAGAAATGACGATAGTTTGATATATATTTATATTTTTATTTACAATTTGATTACACGTAGATCACTTGGAACTGCTAATAACTCTGAATCACTGTTTAAGAGAGCGATGAGTAAGAATATGGATTATCCTGAAAGAATAATAAGTGCCTGGACATCGGTAGTACATGAAGAAGGATCTATTGCATCCTTAGAAACATCAATCATTAGAATAAATAAAAAAACAAAATTATTAACAAGGCAATGGCAGGTACGCAACCTTTTTATTATTATTATCAAAAAGAAAGAAAGGAAAAAAAAATTATTTGTTTATAACAATTTTTAACATGATTATTATTATTATTCAATTGTTTATTTATTTTTAAAAAAAAGGCTGCATTGGCTGAACAAGAAGCTTTAGAAGAAGAAAAGAAGCAAAAAGAAATTGATAAAAAGGTATTATTATTTAAAAAAAAGGGATTGTATATATATATACAATTAATAAATGTAATTAATATTTAATATCATATATATAAATAACAATATAGATTAAAAAAGGTGCTCACAGAAAGAAACAGAAAGGAAACAAAAAAGAAAAAACTGACAATGTTCCAGTAATTGGCAATAAAAGAAGATTATCATCAGAGGATGGAAGTAATGAAGATACAGCAAATAATGACAATAAAAAGGCAAGACTGGATACTTCAACTAATAATGAACAACAGCAACAACAATCTAAAGTCGATAAAGATGGGTTCAAAATACCAACAAATATGCCAAAACCACGTGCAATATCTGGCAGAGGGAGAGGTGGATTACGCCGTGGAGGTAGAGTTGCCTTAGGGGGCAGTATGCAGAGAAACCAACAGCAGTCGTCATCGTCAACATCATCTTCAACTTCATCTTCAGATACAACTAAAGATACTACAACATCGCATAGTAATGACGATTTTAGAGCGATGTTATTAGGGAAAAAATGATAACATCATTATCGTAGCTCTTTTTTTTTTAAAAAAAAATATAACATAATATAGTATAATAAAATATATATTGTGATTACTTACAAATATAATAAAAGAAAACATTTGAAACTATATAACCCAATGAGGAAAGTATAATTATGTATTATAGTGAAACAAAACAATGAAAATTTTATATAGATCGATAATGGATCAAAAATATATTCGAATCAATACGTATTTTTATTATTATTATGATAATATTGAAACAACCGCTATAAAATATAATGGAATACGCGATTGTATATTTATGTAATAATTATATACTAAACTAATGCAATCCTCTTGCCACTTACATTTTAAATTACTATCACCTAACAAAATAAATATATACATATACCATCCATCAAAGTCTATACATCCAAATCATTACTCAAGTTTTTTTTTTCTTTTTTTTGCATATAAAAACTATATGGTGATAGAATATATTTGTAAAAAAATCATCGGAGCTTCTTTCAAAAAAAGGAAAAAAAAGTTTATACACCAATGATTTCAATTATTATTTTTGATTCAACCAAAGAAAAATAAAAGATACATAGATACATGATACTATTAAAAGGATTAATCAATATAAAATCAATAAATACATGTGATAGTGTTATCAAATATCAAGTCTCTTTTATATTAAAAAAGCATTTGGAGAAAATCAAGGTTACTTACGGAAAATCTCGGGCGTTCATTTTTTTTTTTCAATATTATTTAGTTTATTACACTAAAGGATAAATATGAAGTATAAATAAAAATATATAATTCGACAACAGCCAACACACTATTAGTAATGATCCATATATGATTAATTTTAAAAAAAAGCTATGTAATAAATGTGTTTAATGACAAAAACTTCCCCGCATTTTTTTTCTTGTTGAATCAGTTTTTCTAGTTTTTTTTTTTTTTTTTTTTTTTTTTTTTTTTTTTTTGTTGCTGATATTTGATGGTTTCTAATTATATAAAAATCGATATTGAATCGACAATGGAAAATAGCAAAAAAAAAATTATACATATATATATATATTTATATCATTATGAATCATGTCATATTTGATTATTTAATTTTTTTTAAGAAAATCCCATTTGTTCGTTACTAATATATATCTATATCCCGAACAAAAAAAAAGTTTTATAAATTTATATATGTGGATAATTATTTATGCTTATGAATTTATAAAAAGAAAAACTCATTTATTTTTATACCCAATTAAAAAGATACGTTATAATGTTTATATTGTTAAAATATAAAAAAATAAAAAATAAACATTTTAAAAGTATAATCAAAACAAGAAAATTCATGTGAAGAAGTGATAACTGGACTTTAAATAAAAAAAAAGATTGGTCATGTGGTTGATAAAAAGATGAAAAAAACGGCAAATACTGGAAAATCATAGGAAAGAAAATTAGGTATTGGGAAAAAAAAATCGACAGAGAGAGCGAGAAAACACCTATAAAAAAATTGACAATGACAAAGCTGCATCAAGAGGATGGATAATATCGGAGTTTATCCCCCAAAAAAAGATAATTATTATTATTATTATTATTGATAAAACTTGATCCATTTTTTTTATATCATCTTTATAATGAAAATGTGGGGAAATACGTTTAGTTGTCATTAAAAAAAATATGATATTTCAATTTCATTTTAATTATTAGATGATTTCATTTTTATTTTATTTTATTTTTAAAAGTATATATAAAATACAATAATAACCCATTTGTTATTATTATTATTATTAATGTATTATTTATTTTATTTTGTAAAGAAAAGAAATAAAAGTTAATTTATAAAAAATACAGTTTACATATGAAAAAATATAAAAATCAACTTGCCGAGGATGAGATTAAAGCTCAGTCAAACCTTATTTTAAATAATAAATTGGACCCGCCTTACCCTAATTTTTTTCTTCCCATTTTTTTTTTTCTTTTTCCTTTTTATACCAATTTTCTTTCCCCTTTTTTTCTTTTCTTTTCTCTTTTTCTTTTTCTTTTTTTTTTTTTTTACTTTTTAAAATCAATACTCTGTAATTTAGTTTATACATACGATTAACAATTTATACATACTTTTTTTTTTATTTATTTATTTTATTTTATTCCTTTACATAAAACATAACTATCTTTTATACATATAATAAATATAATATAATATCATGACAGAAATGACTTGTACTTCAACACAATATACTCAAGAAACACTTGTGAATAGCTGTACTTCAGCACCTTTATATGAATTACAAGAAGTGATTCAGCAGTTTAAATCCCATCCTGAATTATTAAAACTTATTTTAACAAGTAAAGTAGAAGAAGACAAAAGAAGAACTGAAGAAGCAAAATTAAAATCAAAAGAATTAGATTATTATTTAAAACATGATACCCCTCCTCCTACTTCTTTAACAACAACTACTTCTAATAATAATAATAATGATACTACCACTAATAATAGCAATAACAATAATAATAATAACAATAATAGTAATAGCAATAATATATCCTCATCCTCAAGATTATCTATATCATCTTTATCTTCAAATACCTCTTCTTCATCATCTACTACTTTAAAACCTATTTCGTCTATATCTGCATCTACACCATCGTTATCAACTACTTTGCCACCAATATCCACAACAACACCATCATCGCCACCTAATAATCATCGAAAAATGTCCATATCATCTAAATCACCTTCAGATCGTTTTACACCTTATCCACCACAACAACGTAAAAACTCTTTTGATGAACGACGTCATTCTGCTGCTGCTGCTATGCTGGCTATGGGTTCATCAAGTTTTATACCTTCTTCTCCTAAATCAACCACTTCTTCATGTGAATCTTCTCATTCAAGTGATGAAACTTTTGATTCGCCTACTTTAAGGTAATTAAATAATAATAACAATCGTCATTATAAAAAAAAAACCTTAATATATATGCATATTATTTGTTTATTATTATTGTTATTGGTATTAATAAAAAAAAAAACTTTATATTTCATTTTTATTTATTTATTTTAGTGCAAGTAATGCTTATCCATCTCCTAAAGCTGAACAGTATGAAGAGAACGAAGACTCAGATCCTCCTAAACCTAGAAGACGTCGTGAAATGCAGGCCATTACAAAGATCGTTGAAACAAGGGAATTCCCATATATGGATAACTATTTTTGGAGAAACAATGGAAATACTACTCAAAAGAAAACTGGATGTAGAAGTATTTATTATAAATGTTCTAATAGTAACAAGGTAAAGAAAAAATAATCACATCATTTTTTTATTTTTATTTAATGCAAAAAAAAAAAAAGGAGAACAAGAGGAAGGATTGGGTGGCTGGGTTATGAATAAGATATTTTTTTATAAAAAATATTGGTAAAAAGACGGGAATTGACGGGCAAATGGATTGAAATAATAGGATATCATGGTTGTTTTATGTGCGACTTTTTCCGATCTTTATTAAAAGCTGACATATGATATTCATGCTCATTCAAAAAAAAAAAATATCAAAGTTCTTCTTTTTATATAAAATATGATGACATGTGAGTAAAACTCCGATACTAATTCCTCTCACTTCTCTTTTTTTTTTATTATTAATAGAATTGTATGGTGAATAAAACTATTACTGAAAGACCTGATGGTGTTTATCTTATCAAATATAGAGGCACCCATTTACCTATTTGTGGTATGGTAGAAAGAATTCGAGATATATAATCATTCTTTATTAGCTTATTTTTAATAAACATTAATAAAAAATTATTTATAAAAAATAAAAAAAAAAATAAAAATAAAGTATATCTATATGTGTCTATATTAAGTTTCCGTGGATCTGAAAAAGTTTTGGTTGTCTTAACACTAAAAAATTTTAGTGATACTGAGTGGCAGGGAATAAATCGGAATCAATAAACTTAAGCTAAATAAATAAAAAATCACGATATTTCATAATTCTGAGGTTAAAACTAAACAAATAAATCAAGTAATCAACCAAAAAAAAAAAAAATAGATTTAAATTCTTTTAATATTTAATTCATTCTTTCTTTTTCTTTCAAACTTTTTTTAAAAAAAAAAATACTTTAAAAGCATAATTAACATCATTAACATCATTTAATATAATTTATCATGGCAACTTATTCATTTTCATTACCTAAATTCTCTGGATCTACTTTAGAGCCTACCATTGAACCATTAGCATTTTTACCACCTACCATTAAAACGCCTAATAATAATCAATCATTAGCATATAAAAATGAATACACTAAATATAATGAAGAAGCTGAAGATTCTGAAGAAGAAACAGCATCTGTCACATCATCTTCACCAGCAACTTTAAATAATTTCTCATTAAAAAGACCTAATCGACCTACTTTTATTGAAATTCCAGAAGCTTGTAAAACTTTTACATTAAAAGATCATCAACCTTTAAGCGATTGGTCTTCTTATGAACCTCAAGAAGGAAGAGTTTGTCAATCTGCTGGTGAATTTTTATGGGATGAATCTACTCAAACTGTATATAAAGAATCTCATATGCCTCATCCTAATCCTTCAAAGCATATATTTTGGTCTGCATAAAAAAAAAATTTACCCATCATGTTTCCCCCACTTTTTTTTTTTACTTATATTTTATTATTTATCATTTTATATATAATTCTATTTTTGTACATATTTATTGTTTAATTAATTTCCCTTTTACCTATTATTTTTAAAAAACCAAGGGTTTTTCTTTTTTTTTATATATATTTCCTCGTCTAAATCTTGTATTAATAAAAAAAAAAAATGAATTTTTTTTGATAACGAAAAGTATATACTAAATTAAGGTAGTAAGAGATAACTTTTTTTTTCTTTTTTCGCAACGATAACTTTATCAAATACATATATATACCTTTCCCCGCAAAAAAAAATTATAAAATAAAATGGACGGATGAAACAAAAAAGGGAATCTTCCCACGCACAAAATGTTTTTTTTGGAAATTTTAAGTTACAAAACAAGTAATTGGTTCTTTATGCGTTACAATTTTTTTTTTATTATTATTGTTTGCAAAAAAAATATGTAAAAGTTTCTTTTTAATTGTCTAACGTTAAGTTGCTCTTTATTCTTTATTTAAAGAAGTGTTTTAAAATTAGGTCTGGAGGAAATAATATCATAATAAGCTTTTAAAGAAGGGCGCTGATCAAAGACAGCTTCTTTCCCTTTTACAAGAATCAATCTAAATAATACGGGTGTAGCATGAACATCTGCTAAAGTATAAGTATTCCCAACCAAATACTGTTTATCATTACCACTACCGCTTTGCTCATTTAATTGTTGTTCCAAATAATTTAAGACTTGAATAGCAATTGCTGATAATTGATGATATTGTTGATAAATAGGCTGATAAATGGATTCATCTGTGGAAGTAGCATGGTATAATTGAAGTAAAGGCTGTGTTTCTTTTATTTTTTGTTCATATAAAGTTGCTTGATCTTGGTTTAAAGTTTTATAATGTTCCCATCCTTGAATACGGCCTTCTAAAAATGGAATGACCATACCTTTTTTCATATCACGTTCACCAAGAGAACCAAACAAAGCAAATAATGGATTCCCAACATCATGTTGATGGATATAATCAATGATCTTTTGAATTTTTTCTTTTTCTTGGAATGGTGTTAATGTATTGCCAGTGATTTCATCAAGATAATGGCTAATGGTAATAGAATCTGTTATTTTTTTATCTTTTTCTTCATCGATTAATACTGGAATAGTAGCTTGAGGGTTGATTCTACAAAATAAAAATAATAATAAAAAAATAACATGATTATATAATTAGTAAATGATTAACCCATTTATTTTTCCCTTTGATCACTCTTTTTTTATTATCATTCTTTTTGGTCATTCTTTATATATATATATATATATATTTGTCACGCTTATATTGATATATGTTTATTTTGCATTACTTTAAAAATTCTGGCGAAAAATTCTCGGCCTTAGATAAATCAACTTGAATATATTCAGCTGGAATGGATTTTTCTTCAATAATTAATCTAGGAACTGCAGCCCAAAGACTTGGTTGGAAGTTATATACCTTGAGAGTCATACTTGAATAGCAATAATAAAAATGATAATAGTAATGTTAATAATGTGTAGTTATAAAGAAAGGAAATAAAAATACCTTTTTTATCATCATTTTATATATTAAACCCTTGATAATCTATGACAAAGCAAATAAAATGATATATGCATTAACTATTGGCTGTTAATAATAGGATATGTTTCAATAGCCGATTTACTTCTCATTATTAAAAATTTTACTAAGAGATGACGAAGAATTTCTTTTTTTATCTTGGGTTCGAAAAAAATAAAATAAAAATGCCCAAGCTTTTATTTTGAATAAAAATATTTTTAATATTATTATTAATTAATAAAATAGTGATATCAATTAATAATAATAAAAAATAAATATTCTAATTATTTTTTATCTTTTATATTCTGAATACTAGTATACACCAAGAGTTTCTTTTCTTTTAGTTTATCGTCGTCGTTCAAAATAGCTTGATCGATTCATATATATAATAGCACCATCTAAAGTATACTCACCAATATTTAAGTATTGTTCAACATAGTTTCGAATATCTTTATTAGGAATTTTTGTCACAGCAGGTCTAAAATAAAATGATAATAATAATAATAGCAATAAAAGTATATATATATTTGTATATATGAGTAAAAATGAAATTTGTTTTTTACATTTTAATATGCAAGTTTTTTAAAAAAATAAGGACTTATTTTATTTACTGAATGCCGGTTAATCGTTTAATACTGGCAAGGATAGTAGATATAAGTACAGCGTCTACTGTAAGGTGAAATAATCGACCCCACATAAATTGTTTTATTAGAAATGTAGCAAGGAAGAACAGTTTAATATATAAAAAAAAAATTACTGAAAAGAGAGAAAAAAATCGAGTAGCGCTGCTTAATTTTTTTTATAAAAAATTCATTTTTAAATTTTTTTTTTTCCTGCTCTCTTTTTCAAAAATTATATTTTTATACTGAAGATTGTTAATTTTGTGGTTATTATTATTTTATTTTTATTTTTATTTTTATTATATGTATGTGTATTTTTTATAATATAATAATCTAATTTATATATAAATGTTTTTAAATTAATAAAATTGATTTATTTGATCTAATATCTTTTATATCTAACAATGTAAATAGTGGTTTTTTTTCTTTTGTATTAAAATATTATTTTTGATATATATATGTATATAGTATAATAAAGCTAATCTATGAATATATTTTGTTTGAATTAATATTCATTATTCCTATTTGTTCTTTTATAATTTCTCATTTGAATTACCTTTTATAATTATTAGTGATGGTTTTTTGCTATCTATTGCCAGTGGTGGCCATTTAATATTCTTGGTGGTTGTTCCTTTTATGATACGTTAGTTTTTTTTTTTTTTATCTTTATTATTATTAATATAAAGTTTTTAATTACATGTATCTGTTTATTTAAGTTAATATAAATAAGTTTATAATTCTATAATTATTATTTTATATTCGCTGGTGTTCTTAGTATCTACATTATATATCTAAAATCTCTTCACCTTCTTCTTTTATTCCTCGATGGCATATTCTAGGTTAAGAATGGAAATTACTGCTTGACCAGGGACCTATACGATGCTTGTTGAATTCGACGCAGTGGAGACCGAGTATTAATATTGATTATGGATACTTGGTTTCTCACACTATCCTAAACGGTAGATGGCATTGTACAGAAAGACCCAGGCACGGTAACTCGAATTCTGGAGTTCAGTCTTGCAGTCTCATTTAATAGGGTCCGTTTTTTATTTAGAGTCATTATTGGAATAATACTTATTGGTTTGACCTATTGATGGTTGTTTTACTATTTTATGATGGTAAATTATACTTGAAGGTAATTGAACTCGACCAAGGTGGTTATTCGGAATTTCTTTGTACATAACCTGCAAAGATATTTGAGGAGTCGAAGAGGTAATAAAAGAATGTACGGTTAGAAAATATTAGTTATTTATTATCCAAGATGACTGGATTTCTCTACTTAAAGGGATTTCATTCAAGGTGATTATCTTCATTGTTTCTTATTTTTTGTAGCTGTTGTATTTTATTTAAGATTTTTTTTTTTTACTCAAGGTAATGACTTGGTTTTATTGAAGGTTTTGGGTTTTTTTTATTCAGAATGATTGGCTATTTTATTCTTATTTTTATAATTATTTACTTTGTTGATAAGGGAGTATCTCAACTGGCGATTATATCATTACCCTACTAATAGTTGATTACTATGTAGTAATTTTAACGTGGCGCGATGAGTTTCAGCGGCGTCATATTCTATGTCATTACAATGTAAATATTTATATTTATTTTTCTGCTTCTATTTTCTTACCGCAGTTGCCACCCAGTGGTTTAACAAGGCTCAATAGGAAAATAAGAAAAGAAGGGGTATTTTTAGTAGAATGATCACACTACTGGGTTCTCTTCCCAGTATCAAATCAAAATTTTGGTTAGAATTTTCACCTCTCTTACCTTTGTGCTAGATTTTTAATCTGTAAGGTAAAAAACAAAAATTAATAATATTGTTCCAATATACACATAATTTTTATTACTCTGATTTATATTAGTTTTTTTTAAATATATGAATGCATAATTTTGAGTTTTTATTTAACCTTTGAAAAAAAGTGGATCGCAGCGCTATA
Organism: Cunninghamella blakesleeana; assembly: GCA_017871115.1. Taxonomy (NCBI): domain Eukaryota; kingdom Fungi; phylum Mucoromycota; class Mucoromycetes; order Mucorales; family Cunninghamellaceae; genus Cunninghamella; species Cunninghamella blakesleeana. The sequence goes on along the minus strand of JAFCIZ010000002.1, from coordinate 1,789,766 downwards.
AAAAGATTAAAATAAAAATTTTATTGAATGACACATTCCAATATGTTTTCTAAAATATCGCTGTATATATAATATTGAAAACAAAATATAACAAATATGCTTAATTGTCTAATGATTTTATCTCCCTTTATATATATGAAAAGGGAGTGGAATAGTGTCCTATTATTTTATAATGAAAAGGGGAAAGAGCAATAAAACCATCTTTCTTTTTTTTATCTATTATTTTTATTTTTGTTGCTGTTATCATTTTTCCAATCTCCTTGAAAACAAAATGATAGTAAAATAATCATATATAATAATAATTATAGTAAAAATGTATAATTATATAATATATTATTTAAAAAACTTTAATCATTGAATTATAAAATATGATGTAATTAAAGTGATCATTCATTTAATTCGCTATCTGGGGAGAAAAGGAGGAAAAAAAAGACTTTGGAGTAATTTTTGATAATTATTATATATATATGAATAAAATGAGGAGAGAAAGAAAACGGTTATAAAATAAAAATATTTTACGAAAATAAAACGTTAAGTTAAAAAAAATTAAAAAAGGAAATTTGATTTGATTTAAAAAAATAAATAAAAAGCGAATTTTTTTTTTTCAATTCTTTTCTTTTCATTATCTTTCAACTACATTCTTTTCTTTTCTTTTAATTTTTAATAATAATAATAATAATATATATATATATATATATAAGCATACAATATACATATATATATATATATTATATTACCCATTACTTTCCTTTAAAATATATATATTAGCCCATTCCTATCCTTTATTTTTATTTTTATTTTTATTATGCTATTCACATTAATACCTTATTTTATTTTATTATTAACTTTAACTGTCGTTAACAGTGCTAAACCAACATCGTCACCAGCTAGTTTACCTCGTTTACAAGCTTATGTTACTGATTGGGACATGCCAAAAACTATCGCTTGGGATAAATTAGATCATATTCTTTATGCTTTTGCTGTTCCTGATCAGTCCGGTAAACTAGGTAAATTCAATGAAAAACAATTACAAACTGTGGTTCAGCAAGCTCATACCAACGGAAAAGACATTTCTTTAAGTATTGGAGGGTAAATTAATTATATATAGCTGTTTTAAAAAGATTTTTTTTAAAAAAGTAGGCTCACTTTTTATTTTTATGTTTAATATTACCTTTTTATTATATGTATACATAGCTGGACTGGTTCCGTCTTCTTTAGTTCACTTATTAGTACGCCAGATAATCGTGATAAATTTTCTACTATTTTGGTTAATGCTGTCCAACAATATGACCTCGATGGTCTTAATCTTGATTGGGGTAAAAGATTATATAAATATGCATATGCATTCTTTTTTAATAAAAATAACATAAAATAATAGTTATAATGATAATAATTAACCATCCTTTATATCCTATTTTAATTTTTATTAGAATATCCAAATGCAAATAATGGTGTTTCATGTAACCAAAAGTAATAATGCACATAGAAAAATATCAAAATATATTTACATATATACAGTTAGAAATAATTATATTAAATGACAATATATTATTATTATTATTATTATTATTATTATTATTATTATTATTATTATTATTATTATTATTATTATTATTATTATTATTATTATTAGAGATCCAAATGATACAGAAAATTTACTACAATTTGTTATCTTATTAAGAAAAAAGTTAAATCAAGCTTTTCCTAAAGAAAATAAATGGATCACAATGGCAGTGGCAGCTAAAGTATTTAATGGGCCTGACCAAAGGCCTTTAAAACAACTTTCATCTCATTGGGCCCAAGTAGTAGATGCATTTTATATAATGGCTTATGATTTAAGAGGGCAATGGGATAAATTCACTGGCGCTAATTCCCCAATGGTAGGTCAAGGTATTACTGTCACAAACGCTATGGAAGCTTGGCATGCAGCTGGTATTCCTCGGCAACAATTAGTACTTGGTGTACCCTTTTATGGATACACAGTACGTACGCATGCAAAAGCAAAATATTCTACCTCCATGAATTATCCTCTTCATCCTAGTCGACTTCAAATTCAAGGTGATCAGTATGATTCTGCTGAAATAGAGCCTTGTCCAAACGCAAAACCTACTTATTCTGGTGAATATCAATGGAGATCTATTGTACAAGATGGTATTTTAAATAATAAAGCTGGTTGGCATTCTATCTGGGATCGTACTACAAAAACGCCTTATTCTATCAACCTTCGTCAAAAGAAATTTTTAACTTTTGATGACCCTGCTTCTCTAAGAATAAAAGCCGATTTTGTTAATAAAAATGATCTTGGTGGTATTATGCTTTGGTCTTTAGAAATGGTAAACTATAAAATAAATAATAAAATAAATATCGGTAATGGGAATTTTCTTTATCTATCTTTTTATTTAACAACTAATTTGCATTATTATTATTTTTGGCATTACTATTTTAGGATGATGATAAAAACTCGTTACTTAATGCTATTCAATCCGTACGTTATTAAATACTATTTTTTTTTTTTGCTTCACATTTCATTTTTTGTTTGTTCTATGCGCATTCTTTAATTTATTCAATTTTATTTTTATTTCATTTATATCATACATTTATACCATTATATAATCCATATCGTTAATTTTTTCAATTGTCAAGTATATATTATTATTACTCCAATATATATATATGTTATTTAAATATAAACGTTTTAGTAATAAACTATTTATATTTTTTTATATTTATTTTTTATATTTATTTTATTACAATAAAATTTACATAGATATTTAGAATAAAAAGATGGAATTTACATAATCCAACCGTTATTGGTTTGATTTTTTGACGTAAAATAGGAATGGTTATTATATAATTCAAATGAATGAAAGTTTAATAAATTACGCGGTCGTTTATTTTTTCACTTGTCCTTTTTATAAAAAAGAATTAATAGTTGAATGTATTTAGTAATATTTATTCTAAAATTGTTCTAAATACAGTCAAATCATAGTGATCTTTTTATACTGTATCTTTTTCAAGTTTTTTTTTGTAATTTACTTTAAACATCGTTTAAATTTCATTAGATTATCTCAATCGTTTTCAGAGTATTGTTTATTTTTAATATAAACAATTTTTTCAATTTATTCTATTTTTTAAGTATCCAGTAAATTTCAAATGGCGGAGGCAGTTGGTGTTCATTCTTAATACAATATAAAAGAGGATGCTGATTGATTTTGGTAAAAAAAGATCTCTCATCTGAATTCCGTTCTTTATAACCTAATAAGACTCGAGCTTTTGGATTTATTTCTATTAACCAAGTAAGTGTTTCCAATAAGATATCATGGGAACTGTAGTTATATAACACATCTGTAAGTAAAATCATATCTATTTTTTTATCATTTTGCTGCCATAGTAATATGTCATTATCATCCTTTATTTTATTTTTGGTGAGTAGTTGCTGAAACGGACCCCAAGGTAATACTTTTGCTTCTATTGTTAATTCCATTTCTGCTCTTTTACTATTATTAAAATTTGTATCTATATTTTGTTGTAGTATATTTACTGCATCAGATAGATCTGTTAAATCCATTGATTTCGGTTTTAATGCCATTGCTGTATAAATCCCAACTATACCTGTTCCTGAGCCTGTTGTTTGTTATATTATATAGATAGATAGTAGACATATTTTAAAATAATAATAATAATAACAGTAAAAATATAATTAAATATAACCTGTATCCATTTTATATTCAAAACTTACCTAGTTCTATAATATGTTGACAATTTAGTGTTTTTTTATTTTTATTTATAAAATCGCACATAACCAAACCACAATCCCTATATATGTAAAATAAAAGTAAGAATAAAAAGTGAATTAACATACATTAACTATTTGATTTTTTTTTTCTTTTCATTTTTTACCAAACATGTCTTGCAATACTTTCTTCAATATCTTCATAAATATATATTAGCTGATCATCATCCGCCATGATTACACGCTGAGCTTGTTGTCCACTAGATGGATCTTTTGTATATATTTCATTTATATTTTGCCGATTAGGTGATGCATCTAACTGTATAGGTACCGACCATATAGGAATAATCCATATGTCATTATTGTTATAATTATTATTATCATCAAAAATACTTGTTGATGCATCAATACAATAAGCGTGATACCAAGTTTTATGTTCCATATATAGATCCTTATTTTTTATTCCTTTATCATTTTTCTTTCTATATTCTGTCGATAAAGAAAATTCTAGTTGTATATCCGAAATTTTTGTTGTATCTAGTACAGTTGGTTTGCTATTTTGTTTTTTTCCTTTTCTTTTATATTGATCCATATATTTATCATTATTATCAGAAGTAGGCACTAGCATCATTCTTGTCACTATACCACTTGATCCACGTTGAGGCTCATATAATAAATTTGATGGTTTTTGTTGATGTTCTTCAATTATTTCTTTTCCATTATTATTGCTATTGTCATTTCCTTTTTTTCTCTTTTTCGTTGGTTTGCTAATAGGTAGAAACTTGATATCCACAATACTGCTTTTTGTTGTCTGACATGTTAATAAAACAGATTGATCAAAACTATGGTCCCCTAAATCGCTTTCAATAGTCCAAACAATATTAAATGGTTGATATAATTCACATTTTATAGGTGGTGGTTTTAAAAACCTAATATAATAAAGAGAAAGGGTCATAAATCAATAAAAAGGAAAATTAAAGAAAAGGAAAAAAATTTTTTACTGCCAAAAATTTTATTTTCTCCAACTTTTTTTAACGGAATTTCAATTTTTCTCACTTTTTTTTTACTATGGCATAAATATAAAAGAGAGTGATAAATAAATAAGATATAAAATATACATATCTTTATTTATAGTATATAAAGGAAAGGTATTTACGGAAACCTATATAAAATTAAGACATTGTTATTTTAAAAGAATGAATGGGTGTGATCGAAAATTTTGATGATAATTATGTAAGAGTTTTTTTTTTGTTGATCACAGTAATCCTTATTGATATAAATAATAAATCAAACAAGTAAATAAACGAATTAAAGAACGGGTAAAAAATAAATATATACGGATTCTATAAAATTTACAATTGATATGCGAAAAATTCTTTTTTTTTTGGAAAATTGCCTTAACTGGTAACGTATCTGACCTTTCTATTCTATTTTATTTTATTTGGTTGGTTGATCGCTATCATTAAGTTCTTTTCATTCATAGTGTATTAGTGATTATTGTTTTCATATGTTTTATACAGAGGATTTTTTATTATATAATATAAGTCTAATTTTTAACAACGTTCAAAAAAAGTAAAGTATCCTCAACAAATTAAAATCAAATAAATAAATAATCATTGTCCTTATTTACTACAGTACTATGATAAAGCAAACACTAGTTTTTCCAGATTTAATCAGCGTATTAAGACATTAATCAAAGAAAATTCATTGGAATTCCGATAAAAATTTTTTGGAGAATTTCGGCCCGTAGTATTTTATTAGTCCCCTTTTTTTTTTTTGCTTCTCTTTCTTTATTCCTACTTTTTTTCTTTCAAACTTTATTTTTTTCTTAAAAAAAATGAATCGTGGAAAGTACATTCTATCTTCATTGCATAGATGGAATTCCACTCCTTCTTTTTCTTCGAGGTGTTTATCTTTATCTTTATATCGTCAAACTAAAATAAACTACCAATCACACTTACCTATTGTTACTAGTATTCGACAAGCTTCAACTTTAGCAGGATCGCAACAACTACAACAGTCTAAGAGAATCAATGGATTGTATAAAAAGCTAGGATATACTACTGCTATTCTCTCTGTAGGTGCAGTTTTATATCACACCAATGAAAACTTTCGCCATTTAATAACTGCCTTCCAACGCTGTGGTACAGCTGGTAAAGTAGGTGTATTGGTAGCTTTGGATTACAAATGGACTTTATCCCAACAATATGAATCTGAAGCTAACAAAATTGAAGCGAAAAAAGAATGTCATTTACGTTGTGCACAACGGGTTTTAGACGGTTTACAACAGTTAGGAGGAATATATGTCAAGTTGGGTCAACATGTATCAGCCTTGGTTTATTTGCTACCTATTGAGTGGACATCCACCATGGCGGTATTACAAGATCGATGTGATCCTACTTCGGAAGATGATATAAGAGCTTTGTTTTTATCAGATTATGGCCAACCTTTAGAAGATGTTTTTGATGAATTTGATTGGAAACCTATTGGAGTAGCATCTTTAGCTCAAGTACATAAGGCCAAATTAAAAAAGACATTAACAAATAATAAGTTAGTTGATGGTAGCCATGGTGAACAGTGGGTAGCAGTCAAGTTTCAACATCCCCACCTTGATGAATTTTGTAAAATTGATATGCACACTGTCTCTTTTATTTTTGATTGTATTCACACTTTTTTCCCAGATTTTGGATTCTCTTGGTTGGTACAAGAAATGAAAGAGTCTTTGCCTCAAGAAATGAATTTTGTACATGAAGCTAATAATGCCCGTCAAGTCAATGAAAACTTTAATCATCATCCTTCTACTTCTTTAGTAATTCCTAAAACTTATTGGGCTATTCGTAGAATCATGTGTATGGAATGTAAGTATATGTTTTATTTTTTTATTTTTTTTAAAAGAAATAATTATATCATTTTTTATTAACCATATAAAGCTTATGATTAATAATTATAATTTTTTTTAATATATATATATATATATATATATATATATATATATAGTTATTGATGGTGCCCGTATTGATAATTTAGATTATATGAAAAAATATAATATTGACCCTCGAGCTGTATCTTCCGAATTAACTAAAGTTTTCTCTGAAATGATTTTTATTCATGGGTAAATTTCATATGCATTTTTTTTTTTAAAAAAAAGTAAAGTGAAGTATATTAATTTTTATATTATTATTATATATTTATTCATTTATCTCCTTTTCAGATTTGTACACTGTGATCCTCGTAAGTTGAAAATATTAACAATAGTAATAGTTTTTTAATTATGTTTAAAAGTTATGAAAAGGTAATTATTACTAATAATAATATATATGTTTATATTTTTGATAGACCCTGGTAATGTGATAATCCGTCCAACAAAAAATAAAAAGAAACATGGGCATAATTTTGATTTAGTATTACTCGACCATGGTTTATACAGAACATTAACGAATGAATTAAGAACGGATTATGCTAATTTGTGGACATCATTAATCAAAGGAAATGAAGAAGGAATACGCATTTATTCACATCGTGTTGGAGGAACTGAAGGATATCAATTATTTGCCTGTATGCTAACAGGTCGTGAATGGAATAAAATACACAATGCCGATTTAAATTCAATTCGTGATCAAGATGAATTAACTCGTATGTCTAGTGGTGCTATTGAATTATTAGTGGAAGTTGCCGATATTCTTGGAAAAATGCCTCGTACAGTTTTATTATTATTAAAGACTAATGATTTATTGCGCCATGTTGACGAACAATTAAATCCTATTCCTGATGAAAAGCTTACATATGTGATCATGGGCCAATACTGTACAAAAGCTGTTTGGTTAGATACAAAATCAAAATTGATGGATCAATTACACACTTTGGGTTGGCAATGGAACTTATTTAAACAACTGATGGCTGCTTGGTGGAGATATCAATCTTTAGAATATACATTATGGGTTTATCAGTTAGCAAGTGTGATTGTAGATGATCTTCGTATTTTTTGTATGAAATGGAGCAGATTATTAAAATAATTTTTTATTTTTAAAAGTTGCAATAATAGATTTTTTTTCCTTAGACAATTTGTAATACCCTTTACTCCCTTCTCTTTTTTTATTTTTTATGTGTAATTTATTTTATATTTTTATCTCTTATCCCTTACTCTCCTCTATCTTTTATTTATTTATAGATTTTAAAAAATTTAATACAGCAAATAGATTTATATATTATTTTACTTTCAATATGAAATACACAATTTTCTTAAATGAATTAATAAAAAGAATTAAATTTAAAGTTTATATAATTAAATAAAATAAGAGAATATTATAATGATATGTAATGATTAAAAAAAAATTAAAAAAGGAAAAGGAAATATAGATATAGATATAGATACTATTTAATTACACGCGGTCTGTTATGTCTTGCTCTTTAAAGTCATCATCACCAAAATCAATATATAGTCTATCATTTTCAAGTCGTACTAAGCCTTTGAGATGATAAACAGTAGGTGCACGTAAATGTTTTTCTGCTTTAACTCTTGCTAAACGATATTGAAGACCATAATTCAACCGAACCAACGCATCATTATTTAAGGATTCCTTTTCATCGGGTGTTGCTGTAGCTACCCATTCTTTTGTGATCTTGATATAATTATCGATTTCTTCTCTATAAGCAACAACGTCGGGTTTATCTTCGTAATTAGCTTGACCAATAGAAAGTTCATCGTCCACTTGTGTAACTTCGGCTTTAGTTAATTTGTCTCGTTCTCCAGAAATAATGGCTGGAGTATTTTTAAGATCAATATATTTACTGAAGTCATCTAAATTATTGGTAAATTGGAATTTCTTAACGACTACTGGATCAAACCAACCTTTAATGACCGCCCAAACTAAATTTAATTAAAAAAAAGGAAAAGCCCCATTAAGAAAATGAAATTGCATACATATTTTTTTAAATAAATAAATAAATAAATTAAAATTTATCTTACCTGTAGAGAAAATCCAAGGTGCTTTATGTATAAGACATAATGCTAAGCATTCAGGATAGTATTGTTCTAAGCAGGTGTTTAAGAATTTTACGAAATCGTAATCCTTTAAATGGAATAAAAAACATTATCAAAAATTAAAGTTAAAGTTAAAACTAAATAATATATTATTTATATGTATATAAATAAAAAAAACAATTTTACATACCATATTAGCTAATGTAAAATTTTCCATGTTAAAGACGATACAATATGTATTTGTTGGGTGACCACAGAATAATCGAGCAGCTTCCATGATTCCAACAGTTAAAAGTTTTAATACTTCGAATGATTGATTTGCTTTATAGTACATTTGAACATTTACGTAACTATTTTTTATATTAATAATAATAGTATTAAGCAAAAAAAATATTAAATTAAAAAAGGTACAAATTTTATCACGTGGAAGTACGTATAACGAACTTTAATATTTTATATGTATATCTTTATTATTTTATTTTTATTTTTAAATTTACCAAATAACTCTACCATCACGATCAGGACCACCTAAAGTAGAAATACCAGAAGTTACAAATTTATGATATTGATCACCGAGGCCTGGAGATAATTCATTGAGCTCCTTTCTTAAACCATGTTGACCTAAAGCTGTTATTTCATCTACACGCATATGTAGACGCCATCTTAAAGTGTTAACCAACATTTCATAGGCAGCATTTAAATCCCATTTTCTTGCACGTAAATATCTTAATAAAGTAGCATCAGGATTATCTGTCACTACCATATTCCAAAAGGCCTTTTTTAACAAGTTACCAGGTATTAAAGGTATAGCTTTATCAAAAGGTAATGACATCCATAAAGGATTTGTCGTGGCACCAACAAATACATCTTTATCTAAAATATTATTATTTGCATCAGTTGATGAAGATTTGCCACTACCACCAAACCAACCACCTAAATAACCACCAGTTTTTGATTTCCCACTAGATGTTGATTTTCCACTTGCTATTGATGATGTTTCAGATACTGGTTTATAAGGTTGTCCTTTTTGTTCAAATAATACAAGTGCTTTTGTCCAAAGTTGTTTTAATTTTTTGGTTTCTTCTGTAGTGAGTGCACCAGCATGTCCCTCTTGTCGATTGTCAAGTGATATATTTACTGCAGGTATTAATGGCATTCTGGGAGTTTTTTTTTTTTTTTTTTTTTTTTTTTTTTTTTTACAAAATAAATAAAAAAGTAAAGAGAAAAAGAAAGGGTTTTTTTTAAAAAAAAAAAAAAAATCTTTTTTATATTCCTAAAGTGTAGATCCAATTTTTTTTCTCCAATAATCCTTTTTAATTCAAAACCTTATTTTTTTCTCTTTTTTAAAAAAAATCCACTACTGTTCCATTAAAATAACATACTGATTTAATATAGTAAAAATAAGGGTCCAATAAGTTGGTATCTTTTTATTTTATTAATTATCCCACGTTAAATATTATCCAACGAAAAACGTTTTGCCAAGGTTGATAAGGTGGTACGATCCAATGTACTATCACTCTTCATATGCAGAAATATGTCTTGAATCGCTATAGTGGTTAAAAAAGGAAAACAATAATGTTACATGTGAATTAAATCCTACTGTTGTTAACTCCTTTCATTTATTTATACATAATCCTTTCTCCCAAATCCTATTTCCTTTTAAATGTTTTACCTGTTTTATGCTTCTTTCCAAGGAACATTACTAACATATCTAATCGGCCAATCTTTGATAATCCAGTCATCATTTGTAAAATGTCATTTGATTCATTATTTCTATATTTATAACATGTATAAAAAAAAAGGAGGATTTTTTAATCTCAAATATGTATATCATTATTTCTTATTCTATTTTTTCTTTCTCTCTTCTTACTTTAAATAGTATCCATGGATGATTTCAATAATTTTTTCAAATTGATCAGGTTCTAATGATGATTTAAATAGGGTCGGATAAGATGCAGGTGGAATACACTAAAGTCATCATTAAAAAAATAAAAAAAATTAAAAATAAAAGCAAGCTTAATATTTTTAATTTTAATTTTAATATTTTTATAATTTCTTAAAATATAAAATTACCTTTAAATATTGATATAAAGCTTCATCACCACGTTTTTTACAGGCTTTCCAATCACGTTCAAATTCATAGTTAGTACTAGGACATTTTAATTTCAAGGGGGAAAGAATATTAGTATTTGATGCAACTTTGATGGATGCTGGAATTTCTTTTTGAGGTTGTTGTTGCTTCTTAGGTGCAGCTGAGTCAATATTAGATTCATTACTGGGTGCTGTCTTTGATAAAGGTACAGCTGATTCTATGATGTCAGATTTATCGTTAGAAACTGGCTTTTTTGGAACATACTTATCATCTATTACATTGATATCTAATCTTCGAAGCATTGGGTCTGATGGTATATCTTGGATGCTATGTTGTTTAGATGTATGTTTGCTTTTCACCTGTTCTGTCATTGGCTAATATAAGTATAAATAAAATTAAAACAATATAATTAATAACCACAGTTATCAAATGAATTCAAATAATTATATGTGTATATAGAGTATACCTTTGGAAGTTTGTTAAGTTCGTCTGTGACGGCTTTATTATTAGGCTCAATCTTTAGAGCAAGTTCAAAATCTATAAAAATAAAGATAAAATCAAATATGTTGTATTAGTGGATAGTTTCTTTCTTCTTCTAAAAATAATGAAAATAATACGTACCTTGTCTTGCTTCATCAGGTCTCCCTAGACCGTTTCGAGCTATCCCACGACGCCATAAGGCTTTGACATGGTTAGGCTGTAATGATATACATTTTGTACAATCTTTTTCTGCTGCTAAAAATCTATGTCAGTATATAATAATAATAATAATGAAAATCATTGGTTATTTTTTATTTTTTAGTTTTTAATCGTTATTTCCAAATAAATAAACAAGATTATGCAAAAGATACTTTTCTTTTTTACCTGTTGAGTTTAATTTCTGCCATGGCACGATTAACAAAATAGGTTGCATTTGTTGGATCAAGTTCTATAGCTTCTGTATAACATTTTATTGCGTCTTGATATTGTTTTTGTTGAAAGTGTTTATTTCCCTAGTTAAGTGGATGAAGTAATAAATACATAAATAAATTTATTCTCAATATGCTTATTTTAGTTATTTTTATTTTATTTTATTTATCAGTAATTACTTTTTCTTTCGCATCTAAAGCTCTTTGTGTGATAGTTTTTTTTGTTGTTGTGGTAGTATTCTTAGAAGTAGTATTAGCAATAGCAGTAGTAGTAGTATTAGTGCCAGAAGAAGATACTTGTGGCTTTATCTATTATTGAAAACAAATAATAGCTGGTATGAATATGATTGTGGTTTCTTTACTATTTTTACTTTTTATTTTGTATATTATATATATGCATTTACTTTAATTGTTTTTAATCCTAATGGTTTTTGTTGATCAATTATATATTCTACTGGTGCTCGAATTGGGGGCAAGACCTATTTAAAAAAAAAGAATAATTTGAATAGGATTAGTTTTTGTATTTTTTTTTTTTTGTTTAAAGTACGTTGATTTGTTTTCTATTTATTTATTTATTTTACTTGATCATGTAGTGGCTTTGTTTTATTTAATTTCTCATCTTTTTGTCGAATATCCTTTTGCCATGATAATATATTTTCCCATATAGTGCTGTTTTGATCAGTCATAGCTGAAATCAGTATAGAACAAGTTTTTTATTTAAAAAAAAATGAAAGAAAAAATAAGAAAAAAAACTGAGACTATTGCTACTAATTTCGTGGAGATACGGGATTTTAAAATTTTAAAATTCTCACTTACACCACTCAAATTTTTTATATGAATTGTTTTCTTTTTTTTTAAAAAAAAATATAGTGAAAGTTATGAGAACATAAAATAACACACTAATTTTTCTTTTAATATATAAAATTTTTGAATAAACTTTTTTAATAAACAAGAATGTAATTGGCTTAAAATTTTAACAGATCAATAGCACGATGTTTATTTATAAATAAGCGAATTCTGACAACCTGATTGCGAATACTGGATTATTTAAAGAACCAAATCTAGGTTAAATATTCTTTTGTATTCATAGATGATGAATCAATGAACATTTAATTTTAATATAGCTATTTGAATAATTTGATAAATCCTTTTAATAAAAATTGATCTTTAAAAATTGTACATAGCGTACATGAATATACATTTATGGATTTCCAAAAAGCTCCCCATAGTATGCAAATAATTTCTTAATTTAAATACTCAAATATACAACATTATAACTTATAAATATTTAGTACATAGTATTTAAAAAATAGTATCGCAAAAGTTGTTTGTTTTACCCTATAAAAGTAGTTTGATTATGTATACGTATATAAATTTAGTACTTTTTTATTTTTATGATCAGTTACTACTTATTCTTTTAAACACCCGATTTAATCATATTCACAATCAGGGCGGTTTTTTTAAAAAAATACGTCAATGTTTTTTGATATCCTAGTAACTTTTTTTAAAAAAAATAAAATAATAATACGTCAATAGTTAATATATACTAAATTCATTATCTAATCACCGGACGTATCATATATGAATACACATGAATTCAATATGTAATAGTTTGTTTAAGGTTATTTTTTTACACGTAAAAAAATTCAAATTCAGCCCCGCTAAATTTAATTTCTTAAAATTTTTAATTTTCTTCTCTTCCTTTTTTATCAATTTTATTTTTTAAAAAAATAAAATAAAATAAAACATTTTTATCAATATGACAGTATTCCCTAATATATATGAAGACAATGACGTTGATGTACATGCCGATGCTTCTACTTACTATACAACAGGCAGTAATGCAAGATCGAGAACAGCAATTGTAATTACACACTACCATTGTATTTCATACACCAAAAAAAAAAAAAAATAGCTCACAGTATTAACATAAGTGTACATATATTATTGTATATTTATTACACCATAATAGAGACCTCCTACAGAAACAACAAATAGCCATAGTGTAGATTCACTTAGATACCGTCGTTCTTCTCATGGTAATATTATTAATATTATTGTCTTTATTATTTTTTCTTTAAAAAAATAAATAAGTATTTATATGCATTTATTAAATTATTTTTTATTTTTTATTTTTTGTTGAATTTTAGACGATAAAAACAAGATACAACGCTTCTTGGTGGACGTAGAAGAAACACAAAAGAGGATACTTGAACAAGATACAGATGGTGATTTTCAAATAACTGTGAATGATGTTGGGTCTAAGACGCTAGCACTTGGTACAGCAGATTCAGGCGGATATCGTAAAATAGAAATCCGTGGAACTTACATGTTGGCCAATCTATTACAAGAATTAGCTTTAGCCAAGGATTATGGAAGAAGATATATAGTGATTGATGAAGCAAGATTAAATGAAAACCCTGTAGATCGATTATCGAGAATGATACGTCATAGTTTTTGGGACGGATTAACAAGAAGAATCGATGCAGATAGTTTAGAAGTCATTTGCCCTGATCCAAAAAATAGATCCAGTCAACAACACCCTATTATTTATGTTCCTCCTGGTGACCCTGAAGCATATGCATTTTATTGTAAGGTGGCAAAAAAGCGCCCTCAATTGAATTTGCAAGTGGAATATTTACCAAAAGAAATCACTGCTGAATATGTACGAAGTATTAATGACAAACCTGGATTATTAACATTAGCTATGCGTAAAGTCAAACCAACAACGGCAGCAAATAATAATAATAATAGTAATAATAATGGCGATGATGATGATGATGATGATTTATCTACAATGGTGGGTCTTCCTTTTGTTGTACCTGGTGGTAGATTCAATGAAATGTATGGATGGGATTCTTATTTTTCAGCACTTGGGTTATTAGTGGATGGTCGTGTGGATTTAGCAAAAAGTATGGTAGAAAACTTTGCGTATCAAATTAAACATTATGGAAAAATATTGAATGCAAATCGTTCTTACTACTTGGCAAGATCTCAACCCCCCTTTTTAACTGATATGGCATTAAAAGTTTATGAACAATTGGATCCCATGAATGAAAAAGAAAATAAAGAGTGGTTACGTGATATTTTGAAATCAGCTATCAAAGAATACTGGCAAGTTTGGATGGCACCCCCAAGATTGGATACTGAGACTATGCTTTCAAGATATCGTCCTGATGGAAAAGGGATCCCTCCTGAAACAGAAGCTTCTCATTTTGATCATGTGATTGCACCTTATGCTAAAAAATATGGTGTTACTATAGAACAATTTAACATTATGTATAATAATGATCAAGTGGATGAACCTGAGTTAGACGATTATTTTTTACATGACCGTGCAGTACGTGAATCGGGACACGATACCACGTATCGTTTAGATAAGGTGTGTGCCAACCTTGCTACAGTAGATTTAAATAGTTTATTATATAAATATGAAATGGATATTGCAGATGCGATTACTATTTTTTTGGATGGGTATTTAGAAGATTTTGATGGTAATAAACAAGAAGCATGTGATTGGGTGCAAAGGGCAAAGGACAGACAAAATAGAATGAATACATATTTATGGAATGAAGAAAAAAGTTTATATTTTGATTACAATACTGTTACAAAGGAACAAATTAATTATGAAAGTGTTACTTCATTCTGGACTTTATGGGCACAGTTGGCAAGCGAAGATCAAGCTAAAAAAATGGCTCAGAATTCTTTGCATAAGTTTGAAGTATTGGGTGGATTAGTTTCAGGAACGGAACAGTCTCGTGGTGAAATCACTTTAGATCGTCCTAATCGCCAATGGGATTTTCCTTTTGGTTGGGCACCTCATCAAATGATGGCATGGGTTGGCTTTGAAAATTATGGTATGCGTGATATTTCTAGAAGACTGGCTTATCGATGGCTATATACGTAAGTTTAAATATATATGTAATGCAATATCATAAGGTGGAAATGTCCATAATTAATTTTTTCTTTTTATTTTTTTATAAATACAATATATAGAATTACAAAGTCTTTCGTTGATTTTAATGGTGTGGTTCCTGAAAAATATGATGTTGTAAGTTCATCTCATAAAGTTCAAGTAGAGTATGGAAACGTTGGCACCGATTTTAAATTTGTTCCTAGAGAAGGTAGTTTTTTTTTTTTTTTTTTTTTTTTTTTTTGATAAAAAGAATAATATTATTACTACTCTATACCTATATTTATATTTATATATATATATGTGTGTGTGTATTTAAATAGGGTTTGGATGGATGAATAGCTCTTATCAAGTTGGATTAACTTATTTAAATGTACAAATGAGACGAGCATTGGGAACTTGTACATTGCCTGATTTATTATTTGAAAAATCATTACAATTAGAGCATAGAAGAACAAATGAAGAACAGCAAGCTTATATTAAACAGCGCAGAGCCTCTACTATTAATGCAAGACAGTTGACTAAAGATGGAAGTATTGATGCTGCTATTACTCGTATATCTGCAATTAAAATACCAACTAATCCAAGTTTTACTTCTTCTCCACCAGTAACCTCTACAGATATAAATGATCATGATGATAATCCTTTCCGTTAGATTTTTTTTCAGTTTATTAAATTGTTTAGATTCCTTTATTTATTTCCTATTTTAAAATATATTGTGTACTTTTATATTTCTAGTATCAGAATAAAAAATTAAAACCTATTTAAAATAGTAAATAAGTAAATAAAAATAAGATCTTTTTATATAAATTGTATCTTTTAAAGCGAAACATGGTAATAAAAAAAATAAGATTTTCATATCTATGTACCGAGGTTTCTATAAACATCGGTTTTATTTTATTTTTTTAAAAAAGTATTTAAATATATTGTTAGGTTTTATTTATTATTTACTATTTGTTTATGCACATTCAAAAAAAAAAAACATATTTTATTATAATCTTATCTTGAAATAAATGACAAGTACAAAAATCTACTTTAAGAATATGCAGATTTATTATGAATCATAAGACAATAATAATAATAATAATAATAAAAATAGACTGTGCGAAAATGAGAGACACGAGGTTTCAAAAAAAAATTTGATCACAAAGGATATCCTGAATTTTCCTTTTTATTATATGACATTATTATTCATTAAAAGAATTAAATTAAAGACAGAAAGGGTAGTTGCATTTTCTTCATAAAAAAGAATCAAAGAAAATATAGCAATTGTTTATCTATCATATTCATCCTACATTGTGAATTTTTATTGATTTTTTCACTGACATCATAAAAGCGAAATGGACATATATTTTTTTGAGTTTTTTTTATTCTTTTTGAAATAAATTAATAGGAATATCTTCAAACAAATAAATAGTAAAAAAATATTAAAGACATCATTGATGTTATTTTTTTTTTTTTCATATGAAAAAAAAAAAAAAAAATGGGGGAGGGAATACAATAATAATAAACTTATATGTATAAAGGTATATGTATAAATAGTACTAATAATAACAATTAAATAATAAAAATAAGAATAAAGGATAATAAAAAAATATAAAATAAAACAAAAAATAAAATAAAAATGTGTATATATATGAAAAGAAAAAGGGAATATAAATGATAAAATATTGTATATATATATAAAAAATATAATTATCTAAGAGTTTTCATATGCACCTTCTTGACCAAAATAACCACGAAGAAGGTTACGAATAGATTTTTCATATAATGAAGGGGTATGATCAATAAACATGCTTCTAGAGAAATTGATTTCAGAAAATCTTGCTTGAATATCATCACATAAAGTTAATGTTGTCATATGAGCTTTTCTATATTGAGATTGTTTCGTTGAAGAGTGAGGAAGAGAGCTCTGAGTATGAAGTGTATGACTTTGAACTAATTGTGGAATTGTTTCTACATGATAAACGGTCATTGGTGGATATAGTTTTTCTGCATGCATATCAGCTCTCATTGTCTTAATCGTAGCCCATAGCCATTGTTCTTCTTCTTCTTCTTCTCTTGACGCATATTGTTGTTGTGACGATGATGGATCTTTATTATCATTGTTATTACTTTTTCCACTTGCTCGATTATAACGTCCTATGATTCTACTAATGATTGATTCAGCCGTATGACTTTCTACATGAAGACTAGTAGCCACATTTTTTAAATCCTTAATCAAACCCCAACTAAGACAACTCACTACATCATATCCATTCACAATACTTGTTACCAAGCCTTGCCCACAATATTGACTGAGTTCAAAAGACATG
Source organism: Cunninghamella blakesleeana (assembly GCA_017871115.1). Taxonomy (NCBI): domain Eukaryota; kingdom Fungi; phylum Mucoromycota; class Mucoromycetes; order Mucorales; family Cunninghamellaceae; genus Cunninghamella; species Cunninghamella blakesleeana. The sequence goes on along the minus strand of JAFCIZ010000002.1, from coordinate 1,771,824 downwards.
ACACAGGGGGGGCCATAAGCATAACAATGGACCGGGCGACCTGCAGGTAATCCACTTAATCTTGACGTTACAAAAGGGACGGGGTCGTGTGTGAGAGCAGCTGAGACGGTAGTACTAGGTTCCTTTTCTAAAAACGTTTGTCGATCTTCACTCCATAAAACACTTAAAAGACTAACTACCCCTCCTCCGAGACTATGACCACATAATACTAATCCATACTCAGGATACATTTCTAATCCTTGTCTTATTGCTTGATATACTTTTCCTTTTTCTTTAGCTAATAGTTGTGCTGCATCCAACATACCATCATGTGCTTGGAAATGTCTAGTTGAATCCGTTGGTAAGGTGAAATCAGTATATGTAAACGATAAATCGGTTAACACATCACTTAACCCAAGTGTGCCACGGCAGGTTAAAACAATAGATTTCGTACGATGGTCCACTGTAACATAATGTACTAATGCATGGATTGATGGATGATGCATAGATAAAACACTAGAATCTGTGTAACTTGATAATAAAATATCTTGAACCATGACACCTGTATGATGAGCAAAAGCATGATGGTTAGGATGATGGTGATGAGAGGTTGGTAAAACGGAAGGCATATCACCAATACGGAAGACACGCATAAAGGATTCACCATAGGCTGCACTTGCATAACGCATAAAATGGCCAATATTAAGAATAATATGTTGTCTAGGAAAATTACGTGGATCAGGTTCTTGTTCTAAAGAGCGTGGTTTTGAAGTTTGAATGAGCGGTAAAGATTTGATGACGCGAATACGACGTGGCGATGATGATGATGCATCTTTATCATTTTTTTCTGATCTTGTCGAGGTTGATGCAGATGGTGATGAACTACAAGAGGCATAAGCTGAATGAGAAACATCACTACTATTGTTACTACTGTGATCATAGGATGACAAAGCAGAGTTTGAACAAGTAGGTGTAGGTTGAGGTGTTGTGGAATAAGTGGTAGTAGTGGTTGTTCTTGATATAGATGCCATACTGGTGATAGAATTAGATCTATTCAATTTTTGTGATCTAGGATAAGGGTAGTTATTATTATTATTGCTGTTACTACTAAGAGGTGTCATAGTAGGAAAGATGGAACTTCCTGATGAATTGCGTCTTTTATTGGGTGGTGCAGAATTAGGTGGTAAGCGTTCATTTACTGATTTTTTTGTAGGATAGAATGATAAAGAAAAATTGGAATTGCTTTTCTTTGGTTTAATACTATCCATATTGAATCCCCATTTACTTTTAGATTTTTTTAGATTGCCCTTAGAAGAAGAAGAATTTGAAAGATATCTTGATTTATTATTATGATTTTGCTGTTTCTTATAGCTATCTTCATCTTCAATATATTCATCGTCGTCATCATCATCATAATCAGTAATACGTGGTGAGGATAAAGAAGAAGTAGAGGTTGCTGTTGAACGAAGTGTCGTAGACGTACTTGTCATCAACGTACTTGGGCCAAGAGGTTCATCTACATCCATCACACTTTCACCATTTTGATTTTCCCAACCATAAGATTCTTTACGTTCTAACTTTTTACGAGTTAATTTTTTTGAGATAGAAGAAAGTAAAATGCTATTATCAATATCTTGGGTAGTAGTTTGATCATTCATAGCAGGATATTTAGACCACACACCAGGCATATCGTCAACGTATTTATTATTTTTACTATTGCTATTTTCATTAACTACGGCAACAAAAGATTCATTATCCATTTCATCGGATTGAACAGTAATATATTTTGCTTTGACAGGCTGATCAGAATTATTGGGATGAATAGGTCTAATAGTGGTTGTCTTCGTTGTTGTACGTTTTGTTGTAGTAATGATTTCATACATATTATAAGGTGTATTGGAAACCTCGTTATTATTATGGTTAGATGATAGGACTACAGAAAGGTTGGATGATGAATTATTTTTATTATTTTGTGATAAACTTGAGTCGGCCAAAATACCTTGTAATTCATAAACGACATCTTCATGGTTGTCACTATCACTTACAGTCGAAGAAGAGTCAGATACGGTAGCATTATTGTTATTGGTGTCCATAAGTTGACGATCTGATCTGTATTTTTTAACGTCCTGTGATTTTTTTTGAGGATGATGTTCATATTCTATAAGAGCTTGTTGATTTGTTTCTTCTTCAATGACAAGACCTTGCCATAAAATTGTTGATTTAACTTGTTTAATTCTTCGTTTATGAGTTACTGTTTGAAGAAGTGCAAAAGCTGTAAGTGCCTTTGTAAGACTAGCTAAAACGGCTACTTTACCCAACTTTGATAATTCAAAATCGGGATCATGCATCAATTCTTTATGAACTAAATTTATAACTGAGGCAATAGCACGAGATGTATCTGTATGACCAAAAATTCCGTCAATTAATCGCACTGTTTCTTCACATGCCTAAGATTGAAAAAAAAAAAAAAAAAATATAAGTATAATTAAATTTATAATTAATTAAAAGAATTAAACCATTTTATAATATAATGTGATTTTTATATCTAATATTTCCAAGTTTTACTCTTAAACCAGTCATAAGGGTTTTTGATGCAAATTGTAATCCAGATAGAGCAAATAATTCTGTTAATGTAAATGTATTTTCAATAAGATGAACACCCAAGTTTGTATATCTATCAATAAGTTGTAAAAGACCACTATTAATATGATTGGAATTATTAAAAAAATTAAAATTAAAATCCAATATAATAAAAAAAATATATATTAATACATGACTATCCAATATAATTTTCATATGATTTAAATATAGATTTATATCCATATATCCATATATAAATATATGAACGTATTTAATTTTATTTATTTTACGTTTCAGCCGCTTTGTTGTTATCATCGGTATCTTTGTAATGTAATAGTCTAGCAGTAGAAAGAGCATTTGTTAGAGTATTTTTTCCAAGGCCAAGAGAAGCTTGAGTTCCGTATTTAGCACCTTCAAATAAAGCATCAATAAATAAACCTGAACAACGTAATGATATACGAGTTGCTAATGAAGCAGTTGTTATTAATCCAGCTATATTTTCGGGTAGTAGAGTTGGTGAAGAAGAATCATATAAACTACTACGACAAGTTGCTACTTGAGAAGAGGTAATGGACATTTTTTTACTATTATTATTTTTATTATTGTTCTGATCAACTATTGATTCATTCAATGTGAAAAATTTTTTTATATTTAATAAATCTATGTTAAAATGAATAAATAATTAAATAATATATATATATATATATATGTATTATTCAAAAGTGATGGTTTAAAAATAAATATAATAAATACAGAAAATAATACAAGTTATATTAATTTAAAAAAGGTTATGAAAAGAAAAGGAAAAGAAGAGGAAGAGAAAATGAAATTAAATAAAACTAGTGGGGGATTGGGGTTTTTGGTGCATTTTATAGTTTTTAAATTCCGCTGCTGAAGTTGATCACATTTTTTCATATACTGCCCCACACCTTTTTTTAAAAGTGCTGCGATCATTTTATAACTTATTTTTGCTATGATAGTTTTTTTAATATATAAAACTATAAAGGATATAAAGTAATTTTTGAAACAAATAAACATTCATCTATAAATTAGTATATAAGTTTTAATTATTTATTTATATAATAAACAATTCTAAATTATATTAGAATAAAAAAATAAAAATAAATATGTACCATTATCTTTCTAATGTTAAATAACTTCTTATTGTTGTTTTATCCCCCACCCCTTTTTTTTTTATAATTATTATCATTATCACTTTTTTTTAATTCTTTCATGTTACATATCAATTAGTGAAACAATTATGTCTCAACATTTTTCAACATATGATAAAAAAAAGTAATAAATCTGGATAACTCCATTAGGCAATCAGGTTTAATTCCCCGACCACTTGTAATATGTCATTTGCTTGTAGCCAATCATTTCTTTTTTTTTATAACTGAGTAAATAAATATGTAATGAGGTATAAAAAATAATTTCTTGTATAATTTTTATATAAATTACCTGTTGTTGTCGTGAGCGTTGTTGCTTTTATTGCTATTTAATCATTATTTAATAAATATAAATTAATTTTAAAATATATATATCTTTTTGATATAAAATTGTGTATTTATTTGGTATGTCATCCTCCACATTTTTTTTTTATCGAGGATTAATATTGTAGATATCATTGTTTTTAGAGTATATATATATATATATATATATTTGCCAAGTATTCGCGTTTTTTTTTTAAAAAAAAAAGAGTTGTATCTATTATAAAATAAAAAAAAATGTATATTGTATATTGAACTCTATCTTAAAAAAAAGTGATGATGTCATAGTTACCTCGTGCTTATTATCAAAAAGAAAGAAAAAAAAGATGGTTAAAAAAAAAGAGAGAGAAAAAGAAAAAAAAGTAACTTTTATAAATGTATTTGTGCATAAATAAATATTGTTTACAAAATACTGTTGATCTTTTATTTAAAATAATCATCTAAAAAAATGGAAAAAAAATCAAGATATACTATGGTAGTGTGACAGTAGTTTTTTATATTTTAAGAATTGATTTCTTATCAGATCCAAGTAGGCTTTAATTATTTTACAACCCAGTTACTTTTGATATTATTATATTTCATCTGATAAACAATTCAATTCCCATTGGTTATAAAAAAATGAGCTTACTTTTAGTAATAATCTAATATCTTGTCATTTTAAAATAGTAATTTTTTCTTATTTTTTTATATATATTATAATTATTATTATTATTTTATTATAATAATATATATATATATATATATATATATATATATATATATATATAAGGTAATAATAATGAATCACTTTCACTCTTTCTTACTAAGTTTTTGAGAGTTAGATAATAAATCGCTATAAAATAATATCAACTCTGTGTTACATTTGAATAGTATATATAACCTACATATCTAAAGATTCTTTAGTTTCATATCGGCGTCATCACCCGAGTGGATACCACTTGTATCTTTATGTTTGAATAAAATGATTAAGCATTGACTATAATTATTGAATATTAAATGTGAGAATAAAAATTAATAAATATTGTCCTTAAAAGCATATATATTTAAAAAAATTATAATAAGTTTAGCAGTTATCATATGATGATCTTTTGTTTTTTTCATCTATAAAATAATAGTAAAAAATAATTAAAGTTCATAAATAATATTATATAAAAATTCTTTATCAGATCTTTTTTTTTTTTTTACTCGGGTCTTATATTCTTGAATGTCCGTTAACAAGGGATAATTGATTATATTATTTTGGTTAAAAAGATAAATCAATAAAAAATATAATATAATAAAATGAAATAAATCGTAAATGGAATAATAAGGGTTTTTTTATATATTTTTATAATAATAATATATAATGTTATATAATTAATATGGTTTAAAAAGTGACTATGTAAAAGATCTTTGATTATAATTAAAATTATAATAGAAAACGAAGAAAACGAAAAAGATTTTTTTATCAGATGAAAACTGATGATAAAATTTAAACCCAGTTATTGAAAATTATATAAACCACTATCAGATTAACTTTCTTTTTTTGTTTTCTTTTTCTCCTTCACTCTTTTTTTTTTTTTAGAAAAAAAAAAACTTTTTATATATTTGTTCTTGTTATATTGTTATTATAAACTTTTTATTTTTTTTTATTTCATATATATTTATTAACATAATGAAAATCAAAAATACATCAGGATTTTTTGCTAACGCTACATTACCATCAGCTATAAATGCAACCACAAAACTAACTCATTCAGTAGACACAACTGAACAAAAACAAAAACCTAAACGTCAAACAGCTGCTCAAAGACGTGCTGCCCTTGCTGCCAAAAATGCTATCATCATAAATAATAATAATACTAATAATAATAACGACTGTAAAGAATCTAATATCGAAGAAATAAAAACTACAACACCACCTTCTTCTCCTTCAACTGTCCCAGATACAAATAAAAATAATATAGATAATGGTGATATTGATGATGACACATCTTCTTCCTCTTCATCCATCTCTACCACTAACACAGCTCAAACTGATAATTCGTTTTTATCTGATGATAATAAAATAAATAAATCACAAGTTATTGAATCAATTATTATTACACCACCTACTTCTCCAGTCATAGACGAAGTTTCATCTCCACTTTTAAACAATGCTTCGTTGGAAGCAAATACCCGTATTTTGGCCGTGAAAAGAGACGGAAACTTGAAATCTGTTATGATGGAATTTTCTGCTATTAAAAAGGAAGGTTTACCTGTAACTCATCAAACTTATAATTTGGTATTGGATGCTTATTCTACTTTACGTCGTGAAGGTTCTCCTTTAACTCCTATGCTTAAAGGTAAAAATAATAATAAAATATATATTTATCATTATAAAATATTCAAGTGTATACAAATATGAATTCTGACTTTTAAATTATTTTATTTAAAAATTTCCTTTCTCTATTTTTACTTTTTGCCTCTCTTTAATTCAATATCTTTATATTTATTTACCTCTACTCTTTTATTTTAATTCATCGATTTCATTTTTTATTTTTTTTAAAACCATGCAGTTTACGATGAAATGAGATCAAGTAATATTCAACCAAGTAGCTATACTTATACTCTTCTTATACGTACACTTTGTCGTCGTGATGTTGAAGTCCAAAAAACCATAGCCATGTTAAAACGCCAATCGGCACGTACAGGATATAAAATGGAAGATATTGATATTTTAGAAAAAGAAGCCAATTTAGCCAAAAGCTTAGACTTTTTTTATGAAGCTGTTTTATCTCAACATACCCAAGTCTTTGAGGTAGATCTATTTAATCAATTATTACGTGTTTTATCTCATTATGGCGACACTATCAATGCTACTAAAGTTTATACACAATTAGAAAAATCCAGCCATGCTGATGCCAATGCTGCTACATTTGCCGCCCTTATTAATCTTTTTGGACGTGCTGGGGATATTCAAGCTGCTCGTCGTTATTTTGCTACTTATCAAGAACGTAAAGAAGGGATGGGAAATCATGATGCTTCCTATGTTTATAATGCTCTAGTAGATTCTCATTTAAAATGTGGTCTTTTAGAAGGTGCTATTCGCGTCATTGAGAAAGATATGATTCAAGATAATGTAAAGCTAACCATTATTCCTTATAATTCTATTATTCGCCACTATTGTACACAACTCCAAATGGATAAAGCTCATCAAGTTGTTGATCAATTATTAAAAGATTCTGAAAATTTACCTCAGCCTGACGCTAGTACTTATGGTCCTATTCTTGCTGGATATTGTCATACACAGGATATAAAAGGTGCTGATAAAGTTTATGCTGATTTAATTAAAACAGATATCGCTAAATCCTATGGTAATCTTGCAAACTATGCTCTTTTATGTTTATCTAAAGAACAAGGTCATAAGGCATTATCAGTAGTGGAAGATATGCGTGCTGCCAGATTAGAACCTGATCCTATTTTGGCTTGTCGTATAATTTCTTATTTTATTGATCATAAGGATACCAATCAAGCTGTAGCTGCTCTTCATACTATATTAGGTGTCTTGTCTCCTCGTACTTTGATGAAGGGTCAACGTCTTTTAGTAGATGTAACTTTACAATTAATAACTCTTTTAAAAGACTTGCATCAAGTTTTAAAAATAACTCAAGTAGCTGTCCCTCTTTTATTTTCTGGTAAACTTCCTATTTCTATTGCTAAGGTGATGGTTCGTTTATATCAAGATATGGGTTCTCAACAACAACAGGAACAGTCTTTTATTTTGTCTGATTATACCATGTTATTTGATGCCATGATGTCTCCTTCTTATCATTTATTTGGTTTTCAACAAATTGATACAAAAGATGGAATGAATCAACCTATGCCTTTGTTTTTATCTTTATTAAAAAGAATGGAGCAAGATGGTTTGGTACCTTCCTCTACTTTGGTTTCTCGTGTATCTAATTATTGGCAACGCCGTGGTGATGTAAAAGCTGAAGCAACTTGGCGTAATGCTATAGACCCTATTACTGCTACTGCTACTACTACTACTACTACTTCTAACGCTTCTACTACTGCATCTATCATTGTCAATAATAGCAACTATGACATTGATCAAAAATTACCATCATCACCAAGAAAATTATCCTTGGAAAATACAAAAAATGAAAACATAAATAAAAATGAATTACAGCAACCATTAACTAGTGAACCTGTAAATGATATGACCTTATTTGACCTTACTACCTCACAAGAAATTATGAAATTAGTTATGCAAAATCAATTAGATAAGACGGTCGATTTGTTAGCCTCCATTATGAAGAATGATAAATTACCTTTGCCTGATGCTTTGCGCGATGCCATTGCTTTGGTTGGTAAACAAGGACAAATGGATATTGCTCTCAAAATGTATGAACTTTGTTTCAGTGCTTATGAAAAGGTAGATGATAGCAAATACCAATTTGATAAAAAGCAAGCCATTTATGCAGTCACCAACAGTGTTCTTATTGGGTACGCTCAACAAGGTAACATGACACATGCAAAGGTTTATTATGATAAAATCAAAGAAATGGGTCTTTCACCTGATGGAAATGGATATGCAAGTCTTTTATTAGGTAGTGCAAAATGTGCCACAGATGAAGCCTCTGATGCCTTGATTATTTATGACGAAGCCAAAAGACATAATGTGAAACCAACTACTTTTTTTTATAATGTGGTGATTTCAAAATTAGCCAAAGCTCGTAAATTGGAACCTGCTCTCTTTTTATTTGAAGAAATGCGTGAATTTAAAGTCTCACCAAATTCCATTACTTATGGTGCTATTATCTCTGCTTGTGTACGTGCTGGTTCAGAAACACATGCTCTTCGTCTTTTTAATGAAATGTTATCATCACCTTCTTATCAACCAAGAGTAGGGCCCTTCAATAATATGATGCAATTTTATGTTCGTCAACAACCTAATCGTGAACGCGTCTTGGAATATTTTGCAGAATTACGCCGTCGTCATATCAAGCCCTCACCTCATACTTATAAATTATTAATGGAAGCATATGCTAGTATGACTCCCTATGATATGGTGACCTCTTATCGTTTATTATCTGAAATGGAACGTCGGGATGGAATTCGTGCCAGTTGTTGTCATTACAGTACTCTTATTTATGCTTATGGTACGCTTCAAAGGGATGTACAAAGCGCTGACCGCGTCTTTGAAGAAATGTGTAAATCAAAAATTAAGCCTGATGAATCTGTTTACCAAGCCATGCTAGATACTTTAATCAGTAATGATCTTTTGGAAAGAGCTGAAAAATTATATCATCAAATGTTGGCTTCTATTCAAAAGAGTAGCTCTCCTTATATCGAAAATCTATTTATCCGTGGGTATGGTCAAAAGGGTTTACTAGATAAGGCTGAAAAGATGTTTAATAATATGACCGATGATAAATCTACCCTTCTTGCTCCTACTTCAAATCACAATCATGGTAAAAAAATCACTCTTGTTATTCGTGAACCAAGTACTTATGAAGCTATGGTTCGTGCTTATCTTGATAATAATATGATTGAAAAAGCTAAAGCAGTATTGGATCAAATGGTACAACGGGATTTTCCTTCTAAAGTTCTTAATGCTGTAGTTGATTTAGTTATGGAATAATTTTATTTTTTTATTTTATTCTTTTTAAAAAAAAAAAAGACTTTGATTGTATATAATATTATATATATTATAAAAAAATATCTATATTAATAAATGATATTTTTTTTATATATATGTATAATCTATTTATTTTTTTAATCTTTAATGTTTATTGTATATATTATTATTTTAAATAAAAATTGTTTATATAAAAAAATATTAAATAATTTAACAATTGTATTTTTTTAAACAAAAAAGAAAAGAATGAGCGGATATTTATTTAAGTTTAATTTTTGTACTAAATAATTTAGAAGCATTTTTTTTTTTTTTTTATTTCGCTCTTTACATTCGTTCCTTCTTTTTTTATAATTACTATTATTTTCTATCAACATAAATTAGTATGGAGCCAATAGCACAGAATTTAGGTATGTACTTAATAAGTATAGAAATATCTATATTAAAGAAGAAGAAAATGAAAAAGACCGGGATAAAGTTTAAATGTCTTTATTTTAGAACTGATATTAATCGTAGTTACTTTGATTGTTTATACACTCCTTCTCCTTTGATATATATACATATATATATATAATATAGTCCAAAAACTTTTACAAATCCCTACTATTAGAATAAAAAATCAAGTAGCTACTGCTGAAAAATTATCAAAAATTATTCAGGGCGGTAGATCCAATTTACACTTTATATGTGGTAAGAATTTTTTTAAAAATAAAAAGATGTACCATTTGTATTGACTTTGTATATCTTTTATATACGTATGTATATTTATTATGGATAGACTTTGATATGACTATAAGTAAACACTGGGTTAGAAATAAGGTGACGGATGCTTTAGAACGTAATGCTTCATCCCATGGTGTACCTGCTCGTTACGATAAACTTAGCCCTGAGGTAAATTTATAAAAAATGGTTGAATAAATAAATAGGTTAAAGGATAAATCTAAATAAACAAATGAATAGATAAATCTAAATAGGCATATAATATATAAATATAAACTAAAAGATATATAAACAAACATTTATGTAAAAGTAATGAAAATGATAAAAATTATTAATATATACATATACACATACATACATATATATATATATATATATTATACAGTTCAAAAAAGAAACAACAAGATTATATAATACGTATTATCCTATTGAAATTGATAAAACAATGACTTTTGAAGAAAAAGTACCTTCCATGATTCAATGGTGGATGAAAGCACATGAAGCTATGGTAAAACAAAACTTGACACGCCAAGGTAAGTTTAAATGTATATAATCTTATTATATAGAGGAGGAGAAAGGAAAAGAAGAAGAGAGATAAAATTAAATGAATAAACTCTCTTTTTTTATTGTCTTTCTACTTTAAAATAGACATTGTCAATATGGTGGAGCAAGTCAATATTGAGCTTCGAGCCGAAGTGGATAAAGTATTACAAAAGTGTAGAGATTTAGAAATACCATTCTTAGTCTTTTCAGCGGGGATTGGAAACATTATTGAACAAATTCTTTTAAAACGACAATTATATTATGATAATATGCACATTGTATCCAATATGATGGTGTTTAACAAGGATGATATCTGCACTGGATTCAATGATCCATTGATTCATGTATTTAATAAATCTGAATTTCAATTAGAATCTACACCCTATTACTCATTAATTCAACATCGTACCAATGTGATTCTAGTAGGTGATTCCTTGGGCGATCTTCAAATGAGTCAAGGAATTCAACATGATTTATGTTTAAATATTGGATTTTTAAATCACGATATTGAATTTTTAGAACCTAGATATCTTCAAGCGTTCGATATTGTCATTGAAGGGGATGCAAACATGATACCTATTTTAGAAATCTTGAAGCATATATAGAGTTATGTAGAAAAAAAAGATAGTGGAGATGAAAGATGACAATTATACATATCAATACTAATTCAATAAAATAACTATATCTATGTTTAGATAATCATTAAATATTAAAAAAAATTGAAAGAAAATTAAGAAATGAAAAAAAGGAAAAACTAGGAAATGAAAGAAAAAAAAAAAAAAGATCTAAAATGATAATATAAAGTGTTATATTAAAGTTTAATGAATTTAGATATTCCAGAATATTTTGAAGTATGTATAACAATGGAAAAATGGATATTCATAATTCACTAGGAAAAAAAAGATCATTTTAAAATAATTAGCTTACTATATTATATCTAGTTTATAAATTACTAAAATTTTTAAGATGATCTAGCTACATATGATCTTACTCTCTTTCATTCTTTTTTTTTATCATTGAAAAGTAGTTAAGCATATATATAAAAGTAAAAAAAAAAAAAAAAAAATATTATAAAAATAGACGAATGCATAAATTTTTTATATTTTATTGTCAATTAATCAAAATAATAAATTATATAATAATAATAATAATAATAATAATAATAATAATGAAAAGTGATAATGTCTATTTTTAAGATATATCTCTTTATTATGAAATATATACGGAGTATTAATATTACTTTTAACACATCAGCTTTTCTTTAAAATAAAAATGAAATTATGACAGCATAATTATTTTTTAAGGAGATATAATTCAATTCATTATTAAAAAAATCAATTATATCAGTTATATATAATAAATAATAAAGCATTATATATACCACATATATATATATATATATATATATATAGAATAGGTCTTAATATAATAAAATATGTATTAAATAAAATGAAAAAATAAATGCTCGTGTGTATTAAGATAAAAAGGTTACTCAAAATATATATCGAAATCCTATTTTAATATCCGCAACATCGTTCCTCTTTACTTAGATGGGTTATTTTATTTTATTTTGGAAGTTTTAAATAAAGTTTTATTTATGGTAAATTTATATATCATGAGTTAATGTGCCTGTGTCTGTGTGTGTATGTGTGTGCGTGTGTGATCTTATTCCTTTTTTTTATTAAAAGAATCATTCTTTTATTTCAAAAATATGTCACTTTTATAATGAAAACTGCTTTAGTTTTATTTTTTTAAAAAAAAGTTGATTTTATTCTTTTTTTTTTCTTGTTTTCTCGTGGGGTTCTATTTGAACGAATCTATTTCCAATAAATTATAATATAGTATAAAGTTTATCAAGTTAAAAAACTAATAAAAAAAAGGCGTGCTTTTTTTCCTTTTTCTTAAAAACATAATATATTGCTTGAAAAAACTTTAATCTTCTCTCCTCTTCCTTATATAACTTTTAAAATCCCGCTCTTTTTTTTTTCAATATAAATTGATTTCAATTTCTTATTCTTTTTCTTTTTTTTTTTCTTTTTTTTTTTTTCTTTATACTTTCCCTTAATTCAAATATCACCCCCACCCCATTCCTTTCATTTTTTATTACACCTTTTTTTTAAAACAAAATCAATATGAAGTTCTCTCTTATTGCTGTTGCTACTATTGCTATTGCTGGTATGGCCAGTGCTATTCATCCTAAACATGGATGTACCAAATTGGTTCAAGGTAAGAATATATATATATATATATATTAAATACATATTTTTTACATGTAAATATAAATCCATTTTCTTTTTATTAATATTATGTTTCATGTATTAAATAGGTAACTCTGTTACTGAAATCGCTGAAAAATTCAACGTTCCTATTGATACTCTTCTTTCTTTAAACGGTGGTCTTAAGAAGGATACCGCTATTGGTGGAAGAAGCGTCTGTGTTTCTGTAAGTTTTTAATATATATATATATATATATCATATTGTCATTATCATAGTAAACTAATAATAATAATATTAATAAATATATATCTATTTTAATAATTTTTCATAGACTTCCAAGACTCAAGTTAAGGCTGCTAAAAAGAAGCAACCCAAGAAGAAGCAACCCAAGAAGAAGGGTCCTAGCAAACCTACCAAAAACAAGAGACCCGCTAAGGGACTTAGGTAAAATAAAAAAATATTAAAATCATCATAATAGTATTGATCTATCTATATTTATATATATATATATATAAACTAATCATAAAAAAACTTTCTTTTTATATATATTTAGCACCAAGCGTCCTGCTTCCTCAGTCCGTCGTGTCGATCCCAAGTGTAATTTATGGTCTTTAGTCTACCCCACTGACAAAGATTGCGCTCAATTCGCTTCTGAAAATGGTATTGGTGAAGAAAGATTATACGATCTTAACCCCGGACTTCACCGTGTTGGTGAACACCGTTGTGATAACCTTGATACCAACAAGTCTTACTGTGTCTCCACCAGAAGATAAATCTACATGCAATAGCAAAGTATAAATAAAAAGAACCTTCTCCGTTTATGCTATCTAATGATTTAACCTGACCTTTATTCCTTATATCACGACTACATACACACACACATTAATAATTTATTATTATTTCATTTTGTAATACTCCTTGTATTTTTTATTTATTTTAATAAATGATTACTCTTTAAAAAAATCATTGAAGTTATTTTTATTTTTAAATATGTATATTTATTAAGTAAGAGTAGTTGATCATAGCAATAAATAATAAATAAAGGAGACCTATAGTAATAAATTATAATATAAAAAGAGAGAGTGCAGATCTTATTACAAAAAATGGTGGATCAATAGAACAAAAAATATGAAACAAAAAAGGAAATTAGATTTCACTCCCCCGTTTATTTTTAATTTGGTAATTTTTTTCTTTTTTTTTTTTATTTCACAAAATTATATTACTATTATTATTTTTTACAAGATCAATCGTTTTACGATAAAAGCAATGAAATAAGGAGAATGAAAATTGATAAAATAGATAGATTAAAAAACCATAAAATTGAGGTGTTATATCAAGACGACCATTTTTTTATAGTAAATAAACCATACGATTGTAAGATTCAGCCTGATATAGCAACTGAAAAAAACCATGAACCTGCAGGTTAGTATATCAATGTTAAACTACTGATTAATAACAATAAAAATAACAGTAGCACATACTATGATTAAAAAAATATATTAATTTATTTATCATTGTTAAAAAACAACAACTAGTCTCTACTTTAATTGAACAACAGTATCCACAACTTCCACCTTTAAGAAACGTTCATCAATTAGATTATGCAACATCAGGTATATATGTTCAAACTTTAACTCGGCAAGCAGCCTCTGCAGCATGTACATTATTTGCTAAACGCCTTGTCACTAAAGCGTATCTTGCTATAGTACGTGGTCACATAGATATATATCAACAACAACAAGAAACAAGATTAATAGAACAGAATCAAGATTATGATTTCAGTATTGATCAACCTATAGGAAAAGATAATAGTCATTATTTTCGCATGTGTATCCTTCCTGTTTCAGAAGGCGGTAAACCTTCTTTCACAAGTGTCAAAATTTTACAAAAAGGCTATTATCATTTTAATCCAAACAATAGCATTAAAAACGATGGTGAAGCTGAAAATGCAGGTGCAGATACAATAGAGCGTATCCCAGTGACAAAGGTACTTTTATATCCAAAAACAGGTAAGAAATTATAATATATACTTACATATGCATGTAAGCTAATATAGCGAGGGAAAAAAAAACTCCTGTATTATATATATATATATATATATACTAATAATAATCTTTATATATACAGGTAGAAGACATCAACTACGTGTACATTTACAACACATTGGCCATAGTATCCTTGGCGATTATAATTACGAATCACCTCATACAGACACGTTTAGAATGATGTTGCATGCTTATAAAATTCAATTACCTCTACCTTCACCCTTTTCATATATAGACTTGGAAACATCTGACCCATTTGACAATCTAATACATGACATCATTACTGAAAATTAAATATATATATTAACACTATTATTAAATAAGCATAAAAATAAAAACAGTAAAATAAAATAATATAAAATAAAAAAACAAATAATATAATAAATATGGTTATATAACTGTATATTTTTAAAATTGAACGTAAAAGCATTAAAGAATATAGTAATAATAAATATCCGTATCAAGTTATAAAAAATTCGAAAGTAATTGTTAAACAAATAAAACATATTAATATTATTATTATTATTACTATTACTATTATTATTACTATTATTGATATTATAGTTATAAATAAAAAATAAAATAGAGTAAAAATAAAGTATGTGTGTATTAAACTGTTATGATTAATTTGTAAATGATATTAAATATTATATACAATACCAATAAATAAAAAGGGATATTATATTAAAAAGTAAAGAAAAATATTTTTTTTAGATATATTTAATAATAGTTTCTTCAGGAGCATCACCAGGCTGATCTTCTAATCCATTAGGATTTTTACTTTGCCAGTTCCACACAGATGCGCAAGTCTCTTCTAAAGAATATTTAGCTTTCCAATTTAATTCTTTATTTGCTTTTTCAGGATTAGCCGTCAAATTAGTTACATCACCAGGACGACGATCCACAATCTTATATGGTAAATCACGACCAACAGCTTTGCTAAAAGCTTGAACCATTTCTAAAATAGTGCTTCCATGACCAGTACCAAGATTATATTCCACGCATCCAGGTTTGTCGTTTAATTTTTCAAGAGCAGCAAGATGTCCATTAGCAAGATCTACAACATGGATATAATCTCTATTTATATAATTAAAGTTTAATTTATTTATCTGGTACACCATCCGATTTGAATGTTTATTATCACGAATTTTTTTTTGTCTCTTTATTTCCTTTTTTATATAGTATAATATAATTAATAATAAAAAGCCTTTTTTTTTGTTATTGTTAATATATACCTAATAGCAGTACCATCTTTAGTAGGATAATCGTTGCCAAACACTGAGAGACATTCACGCTTACCAATGGCTACTTGAGAAAGATAAGGTATTAAATTATTAGGTACACCAAGAGGATTTTCACCAATGATACCAGAAGGATGAGCTCCAGCAGGATTAAAGTAACGTAATAACGCAGCATTCCAGTCCTTTTCAGCATGGCAGAAATCACGGATAATGCTTTCAATAAATTGTTTAGTACGTCCATAAGGATTAGTAGACCCAATAGGACTGGTTTCAGGAATAGGAATGACAGGTGGATCACCATAGACAGTAGCAGAAGAAGAAAACACAATATTTTTAACATTGGATTGCTTCATAGCTTGTAATAAGGTAATACTACCAGAGATATTGTTATAATAATAATCCAATGGGATCTTGGTGGACTCACCAACAGCTTTTAAACTTGCAAAATGAATCACTGATTGAATATCAGGATGTTGTTGGAATACTTGTAATAATGCTTTGTAGTCCAAGATGTCAACTTTGTAAAAAGTTACTTTTTTATTTGTAATGGTTTCTATACGTCTAACAGCTTCAAAAGAGGCATTCACCAAGTTATCAATAATAACAACATCATAATCATTATTTAATAATTCAATAACTGTATGAGAACCTATTTATTATTAAAAAAAAGAATAGGTAAGAAAAAAAGAGCACGTATATGCAAAAAAAAAAAAAATTTAAAAAAAGGGTTATTAAAATACTATAGTGTTCGCGATTTCTCTGAAGCAATAAATATAAAATAATTAAAATAATCAAAATATATTTTTATTTACCAATATACCCAGCACCACCAGTAACTAATACGTTTCCTTTAACCATTGTATTTATATTATTTTTATTTTATTAAATAAAAAAAGAAAAAGAAAAAGAAAGAAAGAGGCAAAAAAGATTTACAGTTTTCCTAAAATAAAAAAATAAATTTGATTCTCCGTTCACATAAATTTTTTTAATTCTTTTTGGCAAAATAAAATAAACCAGTATTGTATAAAAAATAATATATAGAAATAATCATATATCTATTTTATAAAAAACCTACTCTACTTATTTAATATAGCATACTTTATTTTATCTCTTTATTTTATAAAAACGTCCCACTTGGCGATGATCTCTTTTTGGTACCTTTTTTAATCTATTTTTAGGTACAGAAGCCCAGCTTATTCTTTCCAATTGTTTGTTTATTAATATTTTGATGCGGCGCTTGTTCTTTATCCAATAATTTTGCAAGCAAAAGTCCATTATGTAACAAAAAAAAAAAAACTGAATGGCCATCAATGCTTAAGAATATAGGACGAAAAAAAAAAAAAAAATCATCAATATGCGTGAAAATTATTTACTGTTATTATTTTTGAGAAAGTTGAATAAAGCAATTTCTACTAATTCCTCGCGAGATCCAAATTTTAAACTATTATATTTATAAAAAGTATATTTAATTTTCGTCGGATTAACACCTCTCTTTCCACCACTTTCAGTAGTGATCACCACGTAAAAAAAAAAAAAAGAAACGCTCTATTACTTTAGGTTAAAACGATGCTATTGCTTTTATTCATATTTTTTATATTACTTTTTTTTTAAAAAAAATAGCATAACAACCTATTTTATTGGATCAAGGAAATAAGGTAAATAGTACATAGATATAAGAAAAAACCAACTTTTTCACGTTTTCAAAACGGGTTTTCCAGTTTTTTGTTGAAATAGATAATATTTCCTCACGAGAAAAAAAAATTAAATTAATTAGACCTATCTTTTTTTTTTTTTTTTTACTAATGATCATTTTATACAAAAGATAGTTTCGCATATGTAATGTTTTATTTTACAATTGATTTTTTTAGTTTTTTAATTTTAGTAGGTTCTTTTTTTTTTTAAAAAAAAAAAAACCAATATCAAAAAGAAGGGCTTATTATATCCACATAAGGAAAATTTCTGTTCGTGAAATTTTCTTTTACCAAATGGTTTTCTTTTTAAAAATAAATAGAATAGTAAAAAAATAAAATAAAAGAAGAGTTGATGGATATTTAAAAAAAGTTTCCGAGTGATTTTCGCCCAAGTCAGTCCTTTTCTTCTAATATATCACCAGCAATACCATTCGTTATTTCCAAAAAAACAATTATTGAATAGATTGACAAGAAATGGAGAAGGCGGGAATTGATTCCATTTTATTTAATAAAGGTATAAAAAACAAAAAATAAATAGTATGATTTTTTTATTATTATTATAAATATTTTATTTATTTAAACCATACATTGTTAGTTTTTATATCCAATATAAATACATGATGATGGCATTTTTTTAACTATAGACATGTATAAAACCTACATACGTAGTAAAAAGATGAAAAAAAGGGCTTTGTAACTAAAAATAGATTAAATAAAGAAACTTAAATGGAACCACTAGATATTCGAGTTCCATTTTAGATATGAAAATAAAATTTATATTATATTAAATAATATGAAGTTTATCATGTTTTTATATATATATATAATTATATAATTATATATATATATATATATTTATATGATCATCTAGATAAAGTCATTTTGTTTTTTTAAAAAAAAAGGTTTAAAATGATTATGTAACGCACAGCATCCGCGGAATTTCAAAATGATTTATTAAATAGGTTTAAATTTTTTTTTTCCCTTTTCTTTTTTTTGTTCGATTAAATAAAATTAATATAAATACAATGGTTAAAGGAAACGTATTAGTTACTGGTGGTGCTGGTTATATTGGTAAATAAATATATATTTTAATTATTTATTTTATTTTATATTCATTTTTCAAATAAATCATGAATGCTATTTTATGACACTTTTTATTAATCATCTGTTTTTTTTATAAATAGGCTCTCATACAGTTATTGAATTATTAAATAACGATTATGATGTTGTTATTATTGATAACTTGACCAATTCCTCTTTTGAAGCTGTTAGACGTATAGAAACCATTACAAATAAAAAAGTAACTTTTTACAAAGTTGACATCTTGGACTACAAAGCATTATTACAAGTATTTCAACAACATCCTGATATTCAATCAGTGATTCATTTTGCAGGTTTAAAAGCTGTAGGTGAATCTACTGAAATCCCATTGGATTATTATTATAACAATATCTCTGGTAGTATTACCTTATTACAAGCTATGAAGCAATCCAATGTTAAAAATATTGTGTTTTCTTCTTCTGCTACTGTCTATGGTGATCCACCTGTCATTCCTATTCCTGAAACCAGTCCTATTGGGTCTACTAATCCTTATGGACGTACTAAACAATTTATTGAAAGCATTATCCGTGATTTCTGCCATGCTGAAAAGGACTGGAATGCTGCGTTATTACGTTACTTTAATCCTGCTGGAGCTCATCCTTCTGGTATCATTGGTGAAAACCCTCTTGGTATTCCTAACAACTTAATGCCCTATCTTTCTCAAGTAGCCATTGGTAAGCGTGAATGTCTCTCAGTGTTTGGAAATGATTATCCTACTAAAGATGGTACTGCTATTAGGTATATAAAAACAATTTTTTAAAAGGAAAAAAAAAAAAGAAAATATAAAGGTCCATAAATTAAATATATACATATATATATATTATTGTTTTTTTTATATATATATTTAAATAGAGATTATATCCATGTTGTAGATCTTGCTAATGGACACCTTGCTGCTCTTGAAAAATTAAACGACAAACCTGGATGCGTGGAATATAATCTTGGTACTGGTCATGGAAGCACTGTATTAGAAATGGTTCAAGCTTTTAGCAAAGCTGTTGGTCGTGATTTACCATATAAAATTGTGGATCGTCGTCCTGGTGATGTAACTAATTTGACGGCTAATCCTGAAAAAGCAAATAAAGAATTAAATTGGAAAGCTAAATACTCCTTAGATGAAACTTGCGCTTCTTTATGGAACTGGCAAAGTAAAAATCCTAATGGATTAGAAGATCAGCCTGGTGATGCTCCTGAAGAAACTATTATTAAATATATCTAAAAAGAGAGAAATTTTTTTTATTTTATTTTTCTCAGCATAATATCCTCTTACTTATTAGTATTATGTCTTAATTTTTAATATCACTTATAAATTAATCATAGCAATATATTACTTTTTACTTTATTATTATTATTATTTTTGAATAATAAAATATAATAATAATATAGTTACTAGACTTTAACTGCTCAAATCCTAATTTATATAAACAACTATAAAAATAATCATTGATCCTATTTTATTTTTTCCTCTTCTTTTACTATCTTTGCACTTATTGAAACTATTCATTTTTTATTTCATATAAAGATTTCCAGTAATAAAATGCCAAATCAAATGTGTAACTATACCAAATTTTGCATCATTTTCATTTTTAAGCTCATCTTGACTAAATATTGTGACTCATTCTTTTTTTTTTTTTTTTTTTTTTTCAGAGCATTTCAGAACCAATTTTTTTCTTTCTTTCTCCTTCTTTCGCTGTTACTTTTTTTTTTCTAACAAAAATAATATTTTTATATAATAATAATCATGTCCAACTTAACACCTGATGAAAAATATGAACTTATTACCAGAAATTTACAAGAAGTTCTTGGTGAAGAAAAGATTAAGAAAATTCTTGCTGAACGTGATTTAAAGTTGTACTGGGGTACTGCTACTACTGGTAAACCTCATGTAAGTTTTCTTTTTCTTTATAAACGATAATGTATATATAGATAAATAGATAAACAAGCGGATACATGGAGTCGACTCTTATTTATTTTTTATTTTTTTTATTTTTATATTTTATAAATATATAAATATATAGATTGGTTATTTTGTTGCAATGACTAAAATTGCTGATTTCTTAGCTGCTGGTGTAGAAGTAAGTTGTATATTTTGATGGATACTAGTATTGAAAACAAATAAAGAGATTATTAGTTTAGAAATTAGAAATAAAAGAAACATATGCGTTTATATTAATATCGCACTTCTTTTTTATTTACTTAATATGGATTTATTTTTTATAGGTTAAAGTTCTTTTAGCTGATATTCACGGTTTTCTTGACAACTTAAAGGCACCTATCGAACTTGTAAAAAATCGTGCTGTTTATTATGAACATCTTATTAAAACCGTTCTTACATCCATTGGTGTTTCTATTGACAAGTTAACATTTGTACTTGGATCTAGTTTTGAACTTTCTAAAGAATACAGTATGGATAATTTTAAATTATGTTCATTAGTAACCGAACATGATGCTAAAAAAGCTGGTGCTGAAGTTGTTAAACAAGTCGAATCACCTTTATTGTCAAGTTTATTGTACCCAGGTATGCAGGCTTTGGATGAAGAGTATTTAGGTGTGGATGTTCAATTCGGTGGTGTAGATCAACGTAAGATTTTTGTCATGGCCGAAAAATACCTCCCACTTTTAGGTTATGAAAAGCGTGCTCATTTAATGAACCCTATGGTACCTGGGTTAACTGGATCCAAAATGTCCTCCTCTGATCCTGATTCCAAAATTGATTTCTTGGATTCTCCCGCTGCTGTGAAGAGAAAAATCAAGAAAGCTTTCTGTGAAGAAGGTAATATTGAAGACAATGGTATTTTATCCTTCTTGAAGGCAGTTTACTTCCCTTTGAAATCTTTAAATGGTAACAAGCCTCAATTTATCGCTGTACGCCCTGAACAATATGGTGGAGATATGATTTATAACAATTATCAAGATTTAGAAAATGATTTCAAAGATAAAAAAATTCATCCTGGGGATTTGAAGGCTGGTGTCATCAATGTCATTAATGATCTTTTGGATCCTATTCGTCAAGTCTTTGACAGTCCTGAACTTAAAAAAATTACAGAAGCTGCCTATCCTCCTGAAGTCGTTGCTAAACCTACTAATACCAAACAAGATAAAAAAGAAAAGAAAGCTGCTGCCGCTAAGAAATTCCAAGAAGAAAAATTAAAGAAAGAACAAGAAGCTGCTGCTGCTGCTGCTGCTGCTGCTGGAAAAGAAAATGCTAATCCTCAAGCTTAAATTACAAAAGAGTAATAAATAAAAAACTAATCAATACTTATATATATATATATATATATATAAAGGGTATAAATAAGGAACTGTAGTATAGAATTGATCTTTATAATTTTTTTTGATACAAAATAAATAATAAAAAAAGTATATATTTATAAATCAATAAATAATATATATATATATATGGTAAAAATCAAAATAATAAAAGTGATATGGATCTCTGGTATATATTGGAGCAGGGCGAGTAATGTATAATATATAATAAAATTAATGGGTATTCTATTTGATTGTTCGAGAAGTTTTGAAATTTTACGCGGAGTTTAAATAAAACGCTTATTATATATTTTTTTATTTTCAAAAAATCGCGTTTTTCATTTCTTTCTCTTTTCCATTTTTTTTTTTTTACTTTATTATTTTTTAAAAAATAGTAATAATATTTATTTGTAAAAATGAGTCTTAATCAATCATATGGGAATTTGCAACTATGTTTACAACAAACTTTAGATCCTACTAGTCGAGAATCTGGTACTTTTTTTAAATATAAATATATATATTTATTTATTTATTATTTACGATTAGATCCTGATTGCTATTGATATATATCAATATTTTTTACTAAATGAATACCTTTTTTATTACCTATTAACGTTTATTATAGCTGAAAAACACCTTGCTCAAATTGAAGTACAACCTGGGTTTCCTATTGCTTTGATACAACTTATTGGCGATCAAACTGCTGATCAAACTATTCGTTTTACAGGTGCTGTTTACTTTAAGAATTATATTAAACGAAACTGGGTTCCTGTAAGTAATCTTTTATTTTATTTTACAGTTCATTATTATTAACAAAAGTAATAAAAATAATCAAATAAAGGATATATGGTGTAGACTAATGATATCTTTCAAATTATCAATTAACTGTTGTTATTATATTTTTTAGGACAATCAAAATGAAAATAATATTACTCTTGAAGATCGTCAAAATATCAAAAATAACATTGTTGAACTTATGATTAGTGTTCCAGAAAGAATTCAATTACAAATTAGTGATGCTTTAAGTATCATTGCTAAAGAAGATTTCCCTGAGCAATGGCAAACTTTGATTCCTGTAAGCATATGAAAATAAAATATAAATGTACATATATATTTAAAAAAAACTACCGAATATATAACATTAAATTCGATCAATCCCCTTCCCTCTTTCACTATATATATTGATAGGAATTGACTAGTAAATTCAGTGGTAATGACTACAAGATTAATAATGGTATCCTTCAAACAGCTCACTCTATTTTTAAAAAGTAATACACCAATCATTTTTTTATATTGTAATTATATGGTTACAAATATGTATGTAAGTTTATATAACTATTTACTGATGAGTGTATTATTGATTTTGTAATGAATATATAGGTGGCGATCACAATTTAGAACTGATTCATTATTTCAAGAAATTCTTTATGTGTTGAATGAATTTTGCCCCAAATATATACAACTATTCCAAGTAGGCATCAGTTTCTATAAGATTATAGTTTTTTTGTTTAAAAAAAAAGAAAAAGAGAAAAAAAAAAGAAAGAAGAAAATAAGGAAAGGATATTCTGACATATCATACTATTTTTTTTGTAATATGATAGGTTACTGACAGCTTAATCACAGAAAATGCCAACAATGCTGAAGCTTTATCTATTCTTTCACAATCCATGATATTGTTAATCAAGATTTATTATGATCTAAACTGTCAAGATCTTCCCGAATTCTTTGAAGATAATTTACCTACTTTTTCAGGACTTTTCAGAAAATATCTCACTTATGAAAATCCACTCCTTGAATCTCAGGTAATCATTAGTATATATATCTTTTTAAAATAATGATTAAAAGTAAATGAATAAAATGTACATGTGGCCAATGATAATAATAATAATAATATATATATATATATATATTATACAGGATGAAGATGAAGCTGGCCCATTGGAAAAAATCAAAACTGGAATTTGTGAAGTAATTGAATTGTATTCCCAAAAATATGCTGAAGATTTTCCTCAACTTTCTGAATTTTTACCCATTATTTTTACCCTGATCACCAACGCATCTCAAGATGCCAAGCATGATACAGTAAGTATTTTGGTTTTATGTTTTGCTTTTGATTTTTAAGGGCTCAACCAATTTTTTTATTTTTATTTTATTTAGATGGTTTGTAAAGCATTGGGTGTACTTACCTCCGTAGTAAAATTGGAATCCCAAAGTGAAATTTTCTCAAATGAAGCAACTTTAAGAGAAATCAGTGAAAAGATTGCATTACCAAATATTACTATGCGAAGTAAACTTTATTAATTTGTTTTTTCCTTCATAAAGAAAATGCAATACATATATCATTATACTTATTTATTTTTTTATTTTTATAATCTTATAGCTAGCGATGAAGAATTATACGAAGATAATCCTATTGAGTACATCCGTCGAGATTTGGAAGGATCAGGTAATAAGCGATTTATATATATATATACGTAAATTAAACATTTTATATAATAGCAATAGAATATAAATTAATATACTTATATATGAATATATATTATATTTCTTTTTTTTATATTTTAATAGATAGTGATACTCGTCGTCGTGCCGCAGCTGATTTAATTCGTGGTTTAATGGAAAGATTTGAAGCTCAGGTTACAGCAATTATGTCACATTATATTAATTTGTTTTTGGAAGTAAGTAGTAAAATATTTTATAATTAATATTATTATCATATTTATTATTATTATTTGAGTATACGAAACTTATAATTAATATATATATATTTACCATTGTTATAGAATTATAAAGCTAACCCTCAACAAAACTGGAAGGATAAAAATACTGCCATCTTTTTATTAGTTGCTATTTCTGCTCGTCATGCTACTGCTCAAGTAATAAATACATATATACATACATACATACATACATACATACATATACATATATATATATATATATATATATATTGGTTATTAATGTTCAAATGTTGTTTTTATTCTTTTTGGATTATAGTTTGGTGTGACAAAAACAAATTCTTTGATTGATGTGGTTGACTTTTTCTCAAAAAATATTTTATCTGATTTACAGAGTGATGTTAATGCTGGTGTTCCTATTATCAAAATGGATGCAATTAAATTCTTGTATACTTTCCGTAGTCAGGTAACATTTATAATAAAATAAAATAAAATTAAAGTAGATAATGGTGAAATTAATTTTTAATATATATATATATATATATATATATATATATTAATATATTATAAATAGTTAACCAAAGAACAACTTTTAACAGTATTTCCTTTATTGGTGAGTCATCTTCAATCGAATGATTATGTAGTTCATACATATGCTGCTATTGCAATTGAGCGTATTTTAATGATTAAACACGAAAAGGCGTTCTTGTAAGTTATATATACACATAAATAGAACTGATATATATCTAATGAAAATTGGACGATGGATTTTAATATATATACATAACATATATTATTATTGCTATCTTTTTTTAGGATAACACCAGAAGATATAAAACCATATACAGAAACATTACTTACCCAACTTTTCCGTTTAATTGAACTTGGTCAAACACCTGAAAAATTATCTGAAAACGATTATCTTATGAAAAGTAAATATTAATTATATGATTCTAATAATAATAATAATAATAATAATAATGGTTATATATTTATTATTTGTGTTAATGTATTCGTTTTATATCTCTCTTTTTATATATATATATTTATGGTATATATTTATATTAGCTGTCTTCCGTGTAATCTCCTCAAGTCGAAAAGATATGGCACCTTATGTTAATGTTATTATGGCCAAATTAACAAATATTTTAGCCGTTGTTAGTAAAAATCCTAGTAACCCAAAGTTCAATCATTTTGTATTTGAAAGTATCGGTGCTTTGATCAAGTAAGTCATCTACATAATTGTATATATTTATGCACATAAAATAATTATTAATTGATATATATACATATATATCTTTATTATATATTTCCAGATATATTTGTCCTGTTTCTGATCAAGCCACTGTAGAATTTGAAAAGCTCTTATTTGGTCCATTTGAAAGTATTATATCCCAGAGTATTCAAGGTATTTTTTATACTTACCAAATTATGATTAAACATATTTATAAATTTAAATTTAAATACTAATATGATTTTTTCTATTAAATATTATAATTATTATATAGAATTTATTCCTTATGCATTCCAACTTTTAGCACAATTACTTGATCATCATACTGGAACCGATTTACCTGATATTTACAATGGATTATTAAACCTTATTTTGAACCCTTCATTATGGGAACAAGGCAATATTCCTGCATTAGTGCGCTTATTAGAGGCTTATTTAACCAAAGGCATTAACTTGATTGTTAGTACTAATCGGCTTGAACCTATTCTTGGTATTTTCCAACAAAAACTTGTGATATCTCGACAAAATGATCATTATGGTTTAACTTTATTAAATGCTGTTATAAAGACCATTCCTTTGTAAGGCAGTTTTTTTTTTTTTTCATTTATTATTATATATACATATATATCAAATTATAAATGGTGTCCTAATAGTTTTTATTTTATAATAGAGATCTTTTAAAGAATTATTTACCTGCCTTAGTCAACTCTATATTAAAACGTTTACAAACTAAGAAGAAGGAAAGTGGTATTGTTTTTGATAGATTTACTCGCAACTTTACACTCTGGGTGACTTTATTCTTTACTTTGGATCGATTAGGTTCTCCTGATGTATTAATTCAAGTATTCGACTCTATGCAACCAGGGTAATTTTTTTTTCTTTTTGAGAAAGAGCGAAGAAAAGAGAAGAAGAGAGAAAAAATAAAGAAAAGAAATGAGAGAATCATACTTACATTCCATTTATTTCTATTTCCTATTTTTAAAATAGATTGTTTGGCCAAGTGTTTAGCGCTTTCATATTACCCGATTTAAATGCTATGCGTGACGTGGTTGATTATAACATCTGTTCTATTGGTATTATAAAATTATTAACCAACAGCAACTTAATATTACAAGAGCCCTATTCCTCTCAGCTTTGGCCAAAGACCCTTACAGCCCTCTTCGAACAATTAGAATTACCTCCAACCACCAATGATGAGCTTGATGATGATGTATATCAATTTGATCTTGAAGATGAAACTTCTTATCAAAATACTTTTTCAAAATTGAATACTGCTTCACCTACTAGAGATGACCCTACTTCTGGCTTACCTCCTGCTCGTCTTTATTTGGTACAGCAATTAGTATCATTACCTGATGATAAACGCCAATATGTAAGTTATATATATATATATATTTGACTTTATTTTTTATGTAATGATTTAAGTATATGCATTCGTATAAATATTTAACTTTAATATAATTTTTTATGTAGATCAAACAACTTCTTGCTTTGAGTGAAAAAGCTGATGTATACTTACCAAAATATTTTGAAGCTGCAAATGTGCCATTGGAACGATTATAAATATTTTTTTTATATATTTATTTTTGTTTGACCTAGTTAATCATTTCTAATTGATACTACCCATAATTATTATCACTTTTACTATCTTTCTTGATATTTTATATTTTCTTTTTCTCTTTTTATTTTTTTATTCTTGATTTATTTAAAAACCTTTTTATATATACATATGTCTTAGACAGTTTTATTTTATTTTATTTCACTTTCCTTTTTCATACTTTATATTTTGATAATAATAATCAAAAATAATAAATCGCGTATAAATATATATTTTAAATATATATAAACCTATTATTTAAATGTTTAACAATATTTAAAAGATATATGAAATCAAAGAATATACAGAGTTTGTAAAACTGTTTTCCAAATTTGAAAAAAAAAAAAGATTGGTCGCGTCTGGCGTATTAAATATTTTCTGGGAACAAAAAAGTTTATTTTTTTATTTTTTTATTTTTTCCACTTTTCTTTATATATAACAAATATACATTTTATAAACGATTTGTATAGATCATTATTATTATATACAGCAAAATTTAATATATAAATAAATATGATAGCGAAGGTATTTAATCAGCAATAATATATATACATATATATATATATATATATCAATAATAGGAATAACAATAATAATAAAATCGACAAGTAACTGATTCTATTACTATTATTATTATTATTGTTATTTTTTATTTAAAGACACTAGAAATCAATTGGCACGATGGTCAAGCGGTTTACTCTGTAGATTTTTCACCAGATGGAATACGATTTGCAACAGCTGGAGCTGATGCTTCTGTCCGGGTAAAATACATGACAAAACAATAATAAAAAAGAATATGTATAGAGTAACTTATATATATACATATGTTATTACGTTTATGATTATTATCTTTTATAAAAAAACAGCTATGGTCCATACAACGACAATCAGAAAAATTCTCTAATAAAACAGTTTCAAATGGCGATAATAAACAACTTCCTGTCAATATCGATTTCTTATCTGAATTGAAACGCCATTCTTCACCTGTTAACGTTGTACGATTTTCACCTAATGGTGAATACTTGGCTTCTGCTGGTGATGGTAAATATTAATAATAATTATTTACCTTAGTCGAGAGTATAAGATAGTAGGAAATGGCAATCAATCAAACCAATTTTACTGATACATGATATATGTATGTATACACGTATGATTTTTTTAATAGATGCATGTATTATTCTTTGGAAATTATCAAGTAATAAGGAAACAACATTTGGTAATGAGTATAGTGAATATGAAAAGGAATCATGGTCAGCAATTCAAATGTTTTAGTAAGTATTTAATAAATTTATTATATATATATATATAAGGGAATAGTCTTTATTGATAAAATAATATTTACGTATACTTGTATTTTTTATTTTTAGTGGACATAATAAAGAAATATATGATTTAGCTTGGTCACCTTGTGGACAATATTTTATCACTGCATCTATTGATAATACTGTACGTGTATGGAGTGTAAATGAACGTAAGTTCTTGACAGAAACTATATATATATATATATATATAATTTAAAAACATGACTATACATTATAAACTTGGTGATGTAATTTCTTTTGTTTTATTAAAAAAAATATAATAGGTGCTGTAATTCATGTTTTTTCTGATCATACACATTATGTACAGGGTGTTGCTTGGGATCCATTAGGAAAATATGTAGCCACACAAAGTAGTGATAGGTAAACAACGATAAATGAGGACATATATATATATATATATATATAGGTGTAATACAGCTTTATTAATAATATGTTATATAAAATTATTCATGTGATTTAGAACTATGGCAATATACAAGTATCAGAAAGGAGCTAATGGACGTTTGCATTTTGGATTTTGTGCAAGACGTTATTCATATTTAGATAAAGGAAAAATAGAACGTGGAATGAATCAAAATAATTTATCGACAGATCAACGACAATCATCAACAAATACGACAGCAGGAGCATCAGATGAAACACCAACAGGCACCTATAGATTTTATCATGATGAAAATTTAGTTTCTTTTTTTCGAAGATTATCATTCAGTCCTGATGGAAGCTTTTTAATAACACCAGCTGGGTTACATAAAAATACCAATGAATATAATATGGGTCCCAATGATGATGAAATGCAAAACTGTTCATACATATTTCCTAGAAATACCATTCTCAAGTAAGTCATTTTTATATTTAATCAAAAAAGGAGCGGGGATTTAAAAATTCAAAATGTAAAAAAAAAAAATTTATGCAATTAAACAAATTCTTTTTTTTTTTTTATGGATAGGTATCCAATTGCATTCACAGGAAATTATAATAAACCTTCCATTGCTATAAGATGGTGTAATCAACCTTATGAAAGAAGAACAACAAAAAAAGCATCATTGTTTAATTTACCTTATCGACTTGTTTATGCTGTGGCAACACAAGATTCAATATATATATATGATACCCAACAAGAGCATCCCATATGTGCTCTTTCTGGTATGCATTATGCTCCAATCACTGATTTATCATGGTAATAATAATAAAAAAAAAAGAAGAAAATAGAAAATAGAATTAAAAAAATATGAGGACAAAAAAGGAAACCAATATTCACACATATCCCTGGATTTATCATTTAACCATATTTTCCTTTTTTATTATGTGTTACATTTTTTTATTTTATTTTATACTATTATTTTACTTTAGGTCAAAGGATGGAAATATTCTCACATTTTCATCAGCAGATGGTTATTGTTCAGTTGCCGTTTTTGATAATAATGAACTTGGAATACCTTCATCAACATCTATTATGGATTATCGAGTACAAGATGAAGAGATGTTAGATACTACTACAATAACACAATCTAATACTACCATTAAAACGAATGGTTCATCACATAATAATCATAATGATAATAACAATATACCACCAGCAACAACAATAGCAACACATGAATCACCATCTCAAGCAAAATTAGATAAATGGAAAATATATACTTCAAATGTAGAATCGGTTAAAAATTCATCATCTACACCCTCTTCAACAACAACAAGTTTACCTTCATCACCAACACCTAAAAAGCGAATTACACCAATATTAATATCATCATCGATAAATAATAATAACAACAATAGCAATAATAACAACGATAATAATAATAATAATAATAATAATAATAATAGTAATAATAATAATGATAATAATAGTAATAATGATCAACAACAACAAGTAAAAAAACGTCGTATTGCGCCAACATTTATCTCTTCTTTTAATTCAGACTTTAAGTCAACAT
The DNA here is from genome assembly GCA_017871115.1 of Cunninghamella blakesleeana. Lineage (NCBI taxonomy): Eukaryota > Fungi > Mucoromycota > Mucoromycetes > Mucorales > Cunninghamellaceae > Cunninghamella > Cunninghamella blakesleeana. The sequence goes on along the minus strand of JAFCIZ010000002.1, from coordinate 1,740,598 downwards.
CTTCTCCTTCTTCACCAATTATAAAAAAAAAGTAACATTTATAACTTTTTTTAATAATAAAAATAATTATAATTTAAAAACTATATGCATGCCACAACAAAATACAATACGCTAGCTTATTTTTTTATTTTACAAATAAAAAAAGGAAAAGGGAAAAGAATTTAAAAATATATAATTGGTTCCTAATCAATGATGAATAAGATTATTGAAGTGTATCATTTTTTAGATCATATGATAAGTATATATATCATAACCCAAATCGAGCTATTTATCCATTTGAATTGTCTTTTTATTTTATTTACTTTTACAAATTTTTATATTTTAAAACAATAAAATGAATTATATAATTATTTACCATTATTATTTTTAGATAAGTATCAAACTCATATACATACATACATACATACATATATATATATATATATATACACATATATAAATAGAGTCATTTTTATTTTTTGATTATTTATATCATTTGGGAAATATAAGGGGGAGAAAGTGGATCAGAAAATAGGAGTTTGGAAGAAAAAAATGATCGAGTTTGGCATAAAGTGAATTTACCTTTTTAGCGACTCGTGTGAGAGTATTAAAATTTTTTTTAAAAAAAAGAAAAAAAAAATTATTATTATAATTGTATTATTATTATTATTATTATTTGTGGGAAAAAGTAAAAAAAAAAAAAAAATCAATGATGTAAATAAATAATAAATAATAAATAAATAATAATGATAATAATACTAGTTGATAAAAAAAAAATATGTACGTTTTTTTTGTAGAGATCAAAAAAGATATATAAAAGATTAGTAAAAGGATATTTATACGATATAATAAATAAGATAATAAAAAATAATAAGAATAATAAGAATATAATAGGATATGTATAATAAATAGTAGGTAATGTATGTTGATTGATTGATTGATCGATTGATTTTTTTTAATTATTTGACGACCAGTAATTCATCTCTTGTCAGGAAAATACCACGATAAGCACCAGTATGAAAATATCTTTGACCATCCACCGAACCATCGTTTTTTCCAACTATATTAAGATTTAATAAAGAAAAAAAGAAAAAAAAATATAAATATAGGTATAAATATAAAAATAAATATATTTTTAATTATCCTTTTTTTTTTTTCTATATATATATTCATTGTTATTATTATTATTTACCAGCACGTTCTAATTCCAATCCAACCCATTCGCCGGGAGCAAAATGGACAGGGCCGACATAACGAACATAAGCGGTTGTTTTTATAGGGCTACGAATTAATTTCACTTTACAGCCGTATTTTAATTCTGTTTGATCATGATTTTCCTCTTGTTGATTGTGGTTTCCATTACTATTGTTATTATTTCCATTTCCATATGTTGACGATGTAAGAGATAAGAATTTCATCCATTTCGAATTTTTGAAATATTGGTTATTGTTTTTTTTTTTCATATCTTGTCGAATTGTCTCCTCAGGTAAAGACCATCGTTTAGCAATAGGGATATAGTCATTATGTTGATGTTCATCAAGAGTTAGATTGCTATCTAATTTACTCTGATTATTTGGATAAATAGAAGATTCACGTAATGGTATATCAGGTAACGCGAATTTTAATTTTTTAGATTGTTGTTGTTGTTGGAACCGTTTTTCTTTTTCTTTTTCTTGTTGTTCTGCCAAGTGATCCATTCTTGCTTGGGTTTCCAAAGACAATAATAAATCCATATCGTCGGCCGTAATAGTTTTCAATCGATCTGATAAAGCTGTAATGTTTTCATGTTGTTGATGATTATCCGAATTAAATTCTTCTAAACTTGATGATTTAGTGCTAATATGATCATTAAAACTACTTTGTTGACTATCATTGTTTAATTTATTATCATCGTGATCCTCGTCTTCTTCTTCTATTTCCTCTTTTAATGGTTTAAATTGACTGGTAGATTTGGCTAATATTGGTTTTAAATCGGTTGGTGTAGCAAAAGTAATATTGACAGGTATTGGGTGGTTGAATTGATTAATATTTCCTATTGAAATATGCATTAAGAAAAAAGAAAAAGAATATTGAATATATACAAGTAAACTATATTCCTTCCCCCCCCTTTTTTTTTTTTTTTTTTTTTTTTTTTTTTTGCTATTATTATTATTATTTTATTTTAATAAATAATTATTATTATAATAATAATACTAATACTAATAACAATAATACTAAAACTTTAAAAAATATATAAAAAAAACTTACCAGTACTTTGAGTTTTACGTAAGTCTAAGGATGACTTTTTCTTATCATTATTATTATTATTATTATTATTATTTTGTAATAGTTTTCGACCTAAACCAAATAAATTCATACTAGTTATATTTTTTAATTTTCCTATAATATTCAATTCACTATAAAAGTAACTTTTTAATATAAATAAAATAAAAAAGAAGATATATATTTTTATAGATATTAGGAGGGAAAAAAATGGCGAAAGAAGATAGGTGAATGGGTTGAATAAGTGGGTGTTTAAAGATAATAAAAAAGGTGTGAGAGAAAAGGGAGTTAAAAAGGTTATAAATAAAATATATATAAATAAATAAATAAAAAAGTGAAAGAAGAAAGAAAGAGAAAGAGAGAAAAAAAAAATTAGAAAATGACAAAAAAAGGTATTAAAATGGGAACACGTGAGTTAAAAAAAATTACCTCTCCAAGTTATTATTTCATGCAGTCGTCATTTTGAGTTTTTTAAAATTAAAAAAAAATATTCTTATATTTAAAAATAACTACTTTATATAATATATTATAATGACTATTTTCCTATTCATGTTCAAAAAAAGATAAAAAAACCAAAAAAGGAGGAATTTAGATATGATATATGTATATATTTATATATAAATATGATGTCAATTTAGTAAAAAATAATAATAATATATAGGAGAAATATATATAAAAATATAAAAAGTATGTATGTAAAAAAAAAAAAAAAAAAAAAAAGCGGGAAGATAAAAGAATAATAATAATAAAAAAAGCATCAATGCCAAGAAAGAGAGGAGTGTTGATAAAAAAAAAAGACTAAATATTTGAAGAAATCCTCGATGACAAATACCTAAAAGGGATGGTGATTATTTAGCGCGTGCATTGGTTGCTTCACGTCTTGCAGCGTCTTGAAGTAAGGCTGTATCTACTGCTTGAGATGGTATCTGACAATATCTAACTACTGACCCACGAATAAAACAGTTCTTTACAGATATCTAATAATTATATATATATATATATATATATATTATATTATATTATATTATATATTATATTATATTAATATTAGTGATAATAGAAAAAGAGCAAATATATATATATATATATATATATGTATGTATGTAACTAATATATGCTTATCTATTATATTACCATATGGGGATATCTTTCTTCATCCACTACTTTAATATTATCTAATTTAATATTAAGGAATTGATCTACAGACTTTAAAGTGCCAGTAATAGCAAGATCATTTTTTAATTCTACAGTTACTTGTTGATCTACTAAAGTTTTAAAAAAAGAATAAAATAACTATTATTTTTTTTTATTGTATTAATAAAAATAAATAAAGTAAATATACATTGATAATACAAAAAAAAATAAAAAGAAAAAAAGAAAAAAAAAAAGCTATTTTTCTCTATATATTCTTTTTACCATCTTTATAATGTAGTTTTGTATATATAAAAAAGGGTTGGAAGAGAAAAAAAAAATAACAACGAACCAAAAATTTAAAAAAACAACAACGGAGTTTTAAATATTTTTTATATTAAAATATTATTTTTTTTTCGTTCCTATTTTTTTTTATTTTCATTATATTTTACAATTCATGCAAAAAATATTATAATATAATATATTAAAATATCAATATGCTTTAAACTATATAATTTTATTATTATTACTATTTTATAATATATATATATACATAATCTCATGAAAAAAATAATACCAAATATAAATAAATAAATATATATATTTTACAAAATAAAATTAAATCAAGATACTTGACTCTTATATATTTTTTAATCAATAAAATAAAAAAATAATAATTATGTCAATTCCTTTATTATTAATATCATTGTCTTTGTCTTTTTTTAAGGATGATCGATGATGAAAGGGTGTTTTATATATAAATATATGATTTTATTTTGTCTAACGGAGACGGCGAGCTTCACGTTCGGATTCCAAAAGGCAAAGGATATCATTTTCACGTACAGGACCTTTAACGTTACGAATAATGCTACGGTTTGTATCATCCATGAATTCTACACGGACTTGAGTGACACCACCACGAGAACCAGTACGACCAAGTACTTTGATAACACGAGCAAGTTTAACGGGAGTCTTTTGAGAGTCCTTTTATATTATTATTAAAAAATAAAATAGAATACAATTATATTTAGTTTATATAAATAAATGTATTCAATATTAAGAAAACGTCCCTCGGTTCACATTATCCTCGTTTTTTTTTTTTAACAAAAAAGTTATCATTGTTGAATAAAAAGTTGAATCCATATTATACGCATTATTTTATAATCCATCCATCCATCTATCCATCCATTGTGATTCTATCTTTTTACTATTACTTCTTCTGTCCATTGAATCATCAATCATTTTTTTATTTTATAAATCCATCCATCCATCATTCTTAATTGGTATATCTATATTTATATATATAAATCTATTATTCCAACTCACCATTGCTTCCGAATATGTTAATGAGGAGAGAGAAAGGAAAAAAAAGAGAGGATTTCCTAATCTTTTTTTTTTCGAGTCGGAATTTAAATTATATATATATAGTAAAAATGAAAACAAAAAAATTTTAAAGGCAGGTTATTTTTTTCCTCTCTCTCTTTCTCTTTTTTTTTTCCCTCTTCCTTTTTTTTTATTTTTTATTTTTTAAAGCAAATAATAATAATAAAAAGTTATAAAAGAGTTTAAGTAGCATATAAAAGATTTGAAATATTATTTTCATTCTTTTTTATATCATATTCCCCTCTTTAATTTCATTCTTCCCTTTTACCTTTTTTTATAATTCTTTTTCAAGTTAAATAGTTAAAATAATATACTACACACACACACTCACTTTTTTTTTTTATTCATATATCAGCTTTCATTTCATTCTATTCACCCTACCTTTTACATATATAATATAACTTTTTCATAAAAAAACTCATCTATAGTATTTAATAATCACACCAAACGATATACAAAAAAGAAGTAAAATCCATTCATATTATTATTATTATTTGCATAAAGCCATTTTTATTTATACATCAGTAAACTCATAACATATACACACACACACATATTTATATACATATTTATATAACAACATTATGGAAACAACTTCAGATATTGCTAATGCCGCTACCGCTATTACTACTATTATGACTGGAGATGATACACCTACTAGACACAGTTCTAAATTGTCTTTAGGATCTTCGCCTTCTATATTAAGTGCAGATGAAGAAGAAGAAGAAGAAATAGAAAATAATCAAGTAGAACTTGGAGTAGTAGTTGGTGATGACGATGACGACGATGGACCTTTAACACCTACTGATCATATTTCTGATGATGACGACGATGAACTTTTTAATAGTAACTTCAATGAACAAGAAGACGCGTTAACACCAACTGATAAAATAGTAGACGATGAAGAAGACGAAAACGAAGAAGAAATAAAAAAAACGCAACCTCCTAGTTATAACGGTAATAAGCCTTCTTCTTCTTCTAAATTAAATATAAACAACGATAATTCTGATAATTCTAATAATTCTGATAATGATGACTTGGATGATATTCAAATGGATCATGATTCTGCTTCTTCCCTCTCTTCCATACCGGATGATTTCCCTCTTTCAAGGTCGGCTTCACCTGAGCTACCTGATAATGACCAAAATAATGATATAGAGGATGATGATGATGATGATAATGATGATGATGGTGGTGATAACGATGATGAAGAAGATGAAGATGATGAAGAAGCTCAAAACAAAGTATCAACGCAACAACAACGATCAAACGTAAATAACACCACTACAGCTACTTCATCAAGGAAAAGGAAAAATCTTCAACATAATTCAATAAAATCAAATCACCGTGGTAGTAATAATAAACGTCGTCGTCGTAGTCGTCGTAATGGACTGGAAAAAGGTAATAATCATAAAAAGGATGATGACTGCGAAAATCAAGAAGATGACGATGAAAGGGAAGAAGATGATCAAGATAGTAGTAGCGGCGATACAACATCAATGGAAGAAGATAAATCCAATCCCCCTTTAACTACTACTACGCTACCAACAGACGTACTTGCTAATAAATCAAGAAGATTATCAATGGCTGGAAGGGATTTATATACTAGATCAAAAAACAATACAGTAGGCGAAGTAACGGAAGATGTGATAGAAGAAGACGAAGATGATGAAGACGATGATGATAATGATAAAGAAGATAGAAAAAGAATAGATAAAACAAAAGAAGATAGCAATGATAAGGATATAGCAGAGCCTAAAGATCAAAAGAAATTAAATAATAATCATTCTACAGCTAATACCAGTGATATTAATAATAGTATGAAAACACAACAACAGTCAGATAGTTATTCAAGTAATAATAATAATAATAATTTACAAAATGTGGATGGTCATGACGAAAAAGAAAACACACCAACATTAGTACCTGCATCAAATGGGAATCATTCAATTCATTCGCAAAAAGAAGATAAATCAAATAACCAAATAAATCTTATTGATGGACAGGATAAATTACCTATTAGTAAGTCATAATATAAATATATGTAAATGAAAAAGAGAAAGTGAAGGAGAAAATATATAAAATGAGAATAATTTACTAATTATGTCTATTTACTCGCTTATTATAGATGAAGAAGATAGAGATAATCGACAAAGACATAAAGAAGCTTTGGAAGCATTGACACATATTGAAGAAGAATTTGCTAGGCTACGTGAAAAGTAAGTTGATTTATTTTGTATATAATATTTAAAAGAAAAAATAAAAGAGGATATATATATATAATTATATTTTTTCTTATTTCTTTTTTATACTATTATTTATTTGTGTATAGAATGTATCAAGAAAAGATGCAAGAGTTAAACGAAGAAGCTATTATGATTGCAAATGGAACTCATCCTGAATTAATTACTTTGATGGCAGAAATTGAAGAAAAGAAAGGAAAAAGAATTAGTACAGCAGAAACTTGGAGAGAATGTCAACATGCTAACTTTAAAAGACAATTTGAAGGTTTTGAATATCAAGCAAATATTAATTTTATTGTAAGTTAACTATATATATATATATATATATATATATTATTCATTTATTCATTTGTTCCATCCTATTTATTTTATTTTATAGGCAAGAAGAAATGCAATGAAAAGAGATTTATTATCATCAGTAGATGGAAAACGCTGGCGTATAGAGGATGAAATTGATAAATTAAGTGACCCATTACAAAGTAAGATATGCGTATAAAACTAGTATATGTTTAATTCTTTTTATATTTATAGTTACTTTTTTATTTTTTAGAACCTGGAAAAGTAATACCTGATATTCACAAATTACGTACACAAAAACAAGTTAGGCGAGAAGAAACCATGGAATTACAAGATATTAAAGATGTTATTGGATTTCCTCGAGCTCCTCAAGTCCCAGGATTATCACATCAAGATATTTATGATGATTTATTAGCTTTAGGATTGGACACTGGAAGACATCATTAATTTTTTTTACATTATTGTTATTATTATTTTACATTTTTTATTATTATTACTATTACTCTTATTATTTATATCATTTAATTTATAGTCATATATGTATGTATCCAATATTATTTTAAAACTTCAACTTTATATATTCAATCTCCACTACTTTGTTCTCCTCTTCCTTCATCCTCTCATCCACCCTTCCATTTTTTTATATTCATACACAACAAAAAATCACATTTTATCAACAAAAACTTTATTTTTCCCCTTTTATTCTCTCCCCCTTTATTATTATTCATTTCATACATAATATTATATATAAGCTTCATATACATAATACCTTTTTTATTTTTATTTTTTTTATTATTATAGTAATTGATATATTTGATATGTATTAATGTTTTATTATATATATTCATATGTTGTTTATTTATAATATACATAAATATAAATTTACTATAAATATCATAAGTCAAGTTTTTTTTTTTTAAGAAAATGACAATTTTTTTTTGATGTGGTTACACGATATTTTGATGTTTTAATTTTTTTGTGAAAGGACACTCATTTGTTTTTATTTCCTTCTTTCTTCTTCCCCTTTTTTCCATTTCTTTCACTTTTTATATTTATACAAACGATTTTTTTTAAAAAAAATAAAGCTTTATACCCTTTTTTATTTTATTTTTTAAAAAAGTAGAATAATAGAAATACAAATACATATAAAGTATGGTTAATATGTATACCACCACCGCCACCACTACTTTACCTATGATTCCGTCTGATAATAATAATATAAAAGAATGGTTACCTATGCCACGTGGGATTACTACTGATGATTCCTTTGCTGATGATCTTTTACAACAATTTGACAAAAGATTATTAAAGTTACCCACTACTTTAGATACTATTACTACTGACGCTACTACTCTTAATAATACAATACAGGTAATAATAATAATATTTAAAAAAGAGGAAAAGAGGATATACATATATATATATAATATGTGTGTGTGTGTGTGTGTGTTTATTTATTAATATTTACTTTTTTATTTATTTATTGATATATCTATATCCATATATATATCTTTCTACTTTTTGTTTTTATCTTATATACCACATCTATATTAGGATATATCAAGTATAGACTCAATCACAGAATCCCCCCTTTCTATGGTTGGGCCAACTATGCAACCTATCGAAAATATTAATAATAATAATAATGATATTCATTATCATGATTATAATAATAAAAATCTACCTCCTATTCCATCATCTCGTACCATCCATAATAATAATGAAAAACAACAAAGACGATCATCCGCTGGGGATTTATTACGACGATCGTCTGCTTTTTTTAAATCCACTTTTGATCATTCATGGAAAAATAAAACAAAAGAAAAAAGACCTATTTCATTTATTTTAGAATCAACAACAGCAACAAATAATAATAATAATAATAATAATAATAATAATAGAAATAGTAATCAAAATGCTTATTCTTTTTCTTCCTCTTCTTCTTCATCATCATCTTCTTCAAATTCTTCGTATCAACATCATACGCCTACAACCATTTCTATGAATACGACTATTACCATTCCATTAAAAAAAAAGCCATCTCAACCTTCTTTTGCATTATTACAACCTCCTATTATATCTCATTATCCACCCAAACCTTTAAAATATACTGATGTTACCCTAATTAATAATAATAATAGTAATAATAATAATAATAATAATATGATTAATCATCAACAACGAGATGATGGTGATAGTTTATTATTTTCTACCTCTTCAACTTCTTCAAATCAAAATAATAATCATAATCACAATCATAATGAAAAGCCTTCGCCTTCTTCACATAAAACTTTAATTCACCGATTATCCATGCCAGCTCTAAGAAAAAAAGTGTCTAGTTTTGCTTTAAATGCTACCTATAACAATCATCATCAACATAGACCTAAATCTGAAGTTGTTTTATAACATTAAGTAATATTCCCCTTTTTCGCTTTTTGTTTATATATATTTATATCATTATTTATTCTTATTCATTTTTTTTTCTTTGTTTTTGTTACTGTTATTGTTATTGTCATTTTTATAGCTATTGTTATTGTTAGTGTTAGTGTTAGTGTTATTAATAGTTAATATGATTCCCTTTTTATATTTAATTTTTATATATTAATAAAATGTATATATATATATATATATATATATATATATATTGTAACTTTCTTTATCTTCATCGTTTTTTATTATTATTATTATTATTATTATTTTAAATATACATATAAGCATTTGAATAGAATGTAATAATTGCCAATCCATTCCTCTTGGTGATATTGATTCATATTTTATCTATTTTTTTCATTTCTTTTGAATTTTTTTTGTTATTTATAATAATAATAATAATAATCATAATAGTAAATCCTCATGACGAGGATACCAAAAATTGACCAGCTTTTTATAAAAAAAACTGATCGATAAATATTATTATTGGGTTATTGGCAGTTACTCATCAGTAGTGACCTCATTTGAGTAAGCTATTCCCCTAGAGAAAGACTAAAGAAAAAAGAAGAAAAAAGAATCCTTTTTTTTAAAAAAACATATATAAAAAAAATGATAGCCAGTCCAAAATTTTTTTAGAGTCGGTATTTTATTTTTACCGATTATTTTCAAAGCTTACAATTTTTTTTAAAATTTCCTTTTTCTCCTTCTAATTCTCTTTATATTTTTCACTCTCTCTCAGTCTCTCTTTCTCTTTTATTATTATTATTATTATATATATAAATACTTAATAAATAATAAATAATGTCAGATGCAGGTTCTATATTATTATCCATAAGTATGATTGTTGGACCCATTGTTGGGTATATTGACCAGGTAATAAAAGAGAGAGATGCTATTATATATTATTTAAAAAAAGGTACAAACGAATTTAAATTCTTAATTGTATACTTGTATATCTTTTTCTTCTTTCCTGCTTTTTAATAAACATAAAAGTATAGAATTATATTAAAAAAAGAATCAAGTGCTGGGTTCAATGCCAAAACATGTGCTATATTATTATTTGCAAAGTAAAAAATAGATTATGTATATAAAGAATAGAATAATAATAACTTTATATAAATTTTCATTTTCATAATAATAATAATTTTATTATTACTATTATTTGTTATGTTTATATTTTTTAATGTATAGTATTCTTCGTATATTTTTTTGGTAATAATAACACAATAATAATAAGAAGAACAGTCGATTAATAAGGAAAAAAAAGTTAGAATAATAGAATAATTAAATATATATATTTATATATATATATCCATAATTAATAGGTTAGGAAAACGGTTTGATACAACGTTATTAATCCAATCCATCGTTATGATTATCGCTCAACTAATCTTATTACAAGTAGTACTAAAGTATCGTCATGATCCAAGTCCAACCACCTTATATAGTAATCTCGGCCCAGAAGCAAGATCCTCCTCAACCTCATCCTTATCCTCTTTATTAGATGAACAATTAGAAGCAGAATTAAATGGATTAGCATTTGATCATGATCAACGACGAAAGTATAAAAAATTAAAATGGCTTTGTGATATAAATCGTTTATTCAGAAACTTTTGGGCCTGGGAACATTATTTGGATTTCATCAATTGTTTATTGATTTTTACTACCATCATTGCTTTACTTTACTTATTTTTAAATACGTTGAATGGGTTTATCGAATGTTTAGGGATGATCAGTTTGGCTATCGAAGCATCATTACCTTTACCACAATTTATTTCAAACTATAAAAGAAAATCAATGGCTGGGTTTAGTTTACTTGTCTTAGCTTCTTGGGTAAAAATAAAAAAAATACAAATAAGTAACAATAAGGATAACTAAAAAAAGATATCGAAGTTATTTATTCATTTATTTATACCTCTCCTATATATGTATATAGTTTTTAGGTGATAGTTTCAAATTATTTTATTTTATTTATACCCAAGCACCTTTACAATTTGATATTTGTGGTGGATTCCAATTAAGTATCGATACACTTATCGTTTTTCAATTTATATGGTATTCCCCTTATGTTCAATCTTATTTTAAATCAAAATATAATCAAATGGATATGAATGACGATGAAGAAGGCCAAGGTAATATTCGTCTATAATCTATTTATTTAGTTTCATACCAGTATTTTTTTTTATTTATTATACTATTATTTATTTATTTCTTCTTTATTATCATTCTTCATATATTTATTCATTCTTTATTAGCTTATGCATTATCAAATGAAGAGGTTTAATAATAATAATAGTAATAATAATAAATAAATAAATAAATAGATATATATATATATATATATATATATATATATATATATATATATATATCCTATTTTATTTACATATATATATAAAAGAAGAATGAGGAAATATGATGACATGATACTTTTTTTATGATAAAAAATAGCTTTTTTTTACTCCTTGTATATTTTTTATATCTATTTCCTTTTTTATATAATCGTGTTTCCTTACTTCATTATTGCCAAGATGGAAATCATTGTTATATTGACAACTAAAATTATGATCATCATCATCATCATCTTTTATCTTTTTTTATATAATTTTAGGATTTTTAAACCTCCGATTTTTTTAAAAAAATGAAATTTCCTTTTTTTTTTTCGCCTTCTTTCTCTCATTTTTTTATATCCATTTATAAATACATCTCCATCCTTTCATTTTCTTTTTTTCTTTTCTTTTTTTCTTTTATTCATTCATTTTTTTTTTCCCTCTTTTTCTTTTGCTTTCTCTTTCTCTTTTATTTTATATTAAAAAAAAAAAAAAAAAACATTATAAATCATGGGTTGCTGTTTTTCACAACCTGATTCCCCAACTGACCTTCAAGAACCTACTCAAGTAACTGCTCTTACTACTGAAAATAATAATGTTACTAATCATTCTCCTACCTCTGTTCCACAATGTAAATATTTATAATATTATTATTATATATATATAAATAAAATAATACCAATACTGATGCTTATATTACTCTTTTTTCTCCATTTAATGTATATATATAGATAATGAACAAGAATACATAGATAGAAAAGATACAATACAACTTCCAACAACTTCAACATCAATAGAATCTGCCAATGAAAAAAATAATCACTCAGAAGTATTATTAACCAAAGAAGAAAATGAAAAAGAAAAATCATCTACTTCTTCCCTTCAACCTGCTATTAATATAGAAAATAATGATCATCATCAAGAAAAAGAAGAAAAAACATCAAAAATAGAATCTAACCTTATACCACCAATAGCTTCAATGCCTATCTCTTCCTCTTCCTCTACGTCTTCTTCTTTAACATGGCCAATTGCTATACGGTTATCTTCTTTATCAAGTAAAGATATTTTATTTGATTTACCTATAGAAGAACCTTTTTGGACAATAAAAGATTTAAAACAACAATTAATACCTCATATAGAATCATTATCATCCACTACATCATCATCCACTACTAATAATAATACATCACTTAAAAAATCATCATCTTTTAAAATGAAATTATCTTCTTCGATATCTTCAACCTTATCATCCTCATCATCTTCATCGCCTCATTTACGGATTGTATTTATTCGCCTTGGAAAAATTTTAGATGATGACCTTATAGTTATTCCTTCTTCAGTGCAAAAAGAAAGTAATTCGGGCAATGTTTTGATTTTGGAAAAAGAAGGTGTTATTCAAGCTATGGTATCTAAAACTTCATGATCTTTTTATATAATTGGAAATTTTCACATGAATTTTTTTTTTAAAAAAAATACATTTCATATTACTTTGTAAAATTTACTTTTATAAATATATATAATATAGCAATAACCACTTACTAACTCTTTCATTACTATTATGATTATTATTATTATTATTTCTATTGTAACCTTATATTATCATCATAAATACATAATATATATTAAAAAAAAGGAATGAATCATGTTAAAAGATTTTGTAAATTTTAGAATAAAAAATAGAACTCATGTACTTTAAAAAAGTTTTCAAATTTCTTTTATTGGTCTATATATTTATGTTAAGGAAAATCATCTGTCCGACGGCTAAAATAAAATAAAAAAATAACCTATTCACACTATGTAAACTCAGTTTATATTATAATCCAAATCAATATATAAAAAAGAAAAAAAAAGATCTTTACATTCTCTCATACACTCTTTCCATGTAATTTTATTTGAATTATTTTGGTATGTATAAGCTTATTTATTACATATACAAAATTTTATTTTAAGTTTTATGATGTTTTTCTCAAGGGCATGTACCCGTACAGCAAAATTATTGTACTGAATAGATTCACTTTTGATTTATTTATTGTACTATTCTCGATAGTATTTTTTTTTCTCGCTCTTAAACAAATAATAAGTTTTATCAAGAGTTTTTTTTTTTACGATACATATTATTTATATTATATACACGAATGTATTTGTTGTAGTTTAACAACCTGATTTATATATATATTAATAAAATATATTTACATGACCTCTTAATTATATTTTGTAATATTCCTGGCAGTATTTTTTCTTAAATTTTTAACTCTAGAATGATCTTTTTTATGCTAAAACCAGTATTTTCGTAATGTATATATTTATTGTTATATAATGTAACTAGTATACAAGCTTATTTTTGTTTTTAATTAATAAAAATATATTTATCAGTTATTATTAGTTAGTATTTATGATTTCTCTAATTTACCTTTTATAATAACTAGTATTGTATTCTTACTATTGGTTATGAATATTTAGGGCTCTCGTACTATTCTAATCAGTAGATAGTTTTATACAGAAAGTTTTAAATACAATAGCACCAGTTTCATAGTTCAGCCTTGTAGCTGGTTCGATTGGAACCGTTTTTCATTTAGAATCATTATTGTAGAATATGATTTTCATTTATTGAATTGATCTGGTGAAGGTATTTTTTTATGGTTGAATGGAAAATAATACTTGAAGATTACTGAAGTTAACATAACTAACTATTCAGAATTTCTTTTTGTTTAACTCACGTAGTTCTTTAAGAGATCGAAGGGGGAATAAAAGATTGTAAGGTCAGGAAATAATGTTTATTTATTACTCAAAGTGTAGTTTAGTTTTATTCATGGTGTTGACCTCTGCTTATTGAAAATCACAATTTTTTATTTAAATAATGTTTCCTGTTTAGTTGTTTTTAATTATATTCGGATATTGGTTTTAATAAAATTAATGAATATATAACTAATTCTTATAAATGTTACTTTTCCCTATTTAAGAATCTGAGGCTAGTTTAGATAAAAAAAAATGTAATATTTGGAGTAATGGTACTAATATATTTGCAAATATTTATAAGTAATACAGTTGCAATAATTTCTATTGATATGTATTACATTAAGCTGTAGTTTCATCAACTTTATTATCATCTTCAATTATATTTTTTAATAGAAATATATATTTTAGAATAAGTTCTACAGGTACTGGTATAGATTCAGAGCATACGTATCCAGAATAATGTTCATTATCTAAGTAAATAGCTATTTTTGCTTGTTCTACCCCATACAGACCACTAAGTATATTTTTCATATCATAAGTCCATATCCTGATGAAATTTTCAACACTTTTCATTTTTCAAAATTTTGTTCTTGAATTTATTTTCGCATAAAAAATATTTTCCTTCTTTTTTATATGATACAATCCAAGTGCTAATTTCTTGTTCTTCTTTTATTTCCCCATACACATACTTTACTTTATGGTGAGATAATTCAATATAATGCTTTTTGTCATTCATACTTTAACTATATTTTATTTTTCACTTTTTATAAATTGAAAAATAATTATAAAAAAGGTAGTATTAATATAAATTTATTCTTTTTATAAATATTTGAACATTTAACTTACGTAATCATCAGTAACCTTTTCTAAACTGTAAATGATCTTATACTAAAGAAGGATACTCAAAAGTCTACAAAATTGTTGATTATTACTATATTGGTATTGTATACATAAATGTAAAATTGTTTTAAAATCATTTCGTGATTAATATTAAAAACAATCACTCTCAAGATCGCCTGCTGTTCTTCCCATTTAATAAAACGGATCATTCTATTCAAGCTGCTTTATAAAATACTCTATATAAAATACAAAATTGATATATTATACATTTTTAAAATAATGCAAATTTTATATAAATAATATATTATCTTAAGAATCAATCTTCACAGTATTAAATAAATTATTATAAGCTGTATAATAACATTTATTATCTTATTTATCTTTAATTATATTCTGAGACTTATCAGAATCTATCTTTTTATGTTTTATTTTCTATTTAAGATTGAACTCTTTAGATTAATGTACTGGTCTTTCTTTTACTCGTGATTTTTTTTCTGACCTTTTTTTTGAAGATAATTCATTTATTTATTTATATGATTGATCATTTTTATTGCTCAGACTATTGATCCTTTTATTATTATTTAAAATTGATATAATTTTTATTCATAACTATTTAACATTTTTTATTCTTATATTTGTAATTATAAATGCCTTAATAAATAAGTATCACATCTAGTCTATATCAACTTTCTCCAAAGACCTGATGGTTTTTTAAAGTTTGCTTTAACTTAATATGACGAATTTCAGTGGTACAATATTCTCTGTCTTGCAAGTAAATATATATATATATATATATATATATTTCATTTCTGTTGCACCACTATAATTGCCACTATATAAATATGTTTGGTTTAACGAGACACAAAGAGAAAATAAAACAAGATGTATTTTTTTGGAATTGATCATACTTTTTGAGTTCTCTCTTCAGTCCCGAATCAAAACTTCTGATTAGAGTTCTCGTTTTTTTTACTTTATATAGGATTCTAGTTCATTAGATAGTATATACATATCAAGAATATTAATTGCTTTAAACAGTATTGACTTTTATTTATCGAATAAAACCAACAATATATATATATACGTATATGTATATGTATATGTATATTAAAAGAAAAAAAAGGGAAAGGACACCATATGGTATATTATAATAAGTGAAAAGTGTGATATAATCATGATATTTTATTTTATTAATATATGTTAAATAAAATCATGTATCTATATTATTTATTAAATGATTTTTATATCAAGAAAATGGTCAGGAACGTCTTCAAATTCTAATCCAGTAACAGATTTAAATTTTTCTAAATTAACAGGTTGCTTTTTTCGAATTAAATGTTCAGTAATTTTATCAGGATCCGCCCTTTCTTCACGAATAAACTTCAATCTTAATTGTGCCCTTGATCGATTAGGTATCATTTTAGAAATCATTTCAAAATCAGTTCCAAATTGTGATAATAACTATATATTTATATACAAATATAAATTAATACTATTATTTTCATTTTCATTTTCGTTTCTTTTTATTTACGTTTATATACGTTAGAATAGAATATAGTGTATATACCTGATAAAATAACTCTGTTTCAGCTTTTGACCATCTGGCACTTTTCGACTTTTTACCATATGTATAAGCATTTACTTTTCTTGTATTTGAATTTTCTTCTACCACTTCCATATGCTCATGTGATATTTTTTCATGTTCTTCTCTACGATCAATTAACATAGAATCTGTATCCAAAACAATTTTACCATCAACGAGCCGTACTTGTAATGCATGTTGTCTATATAATAATTATAAATTAAAAATAATCATTCATATCCTATACATATGTATATAATATTTATAACTTACGATTCTGTTAAACCATTATTACGTTTATCCTTTTCTTGTTGTTGCTGTTTTTGTCTTTCTTGTTCTAATTGTAACCGTTTCTGTTCATTTAATTGTTCTGCTTCTTCTCTCCTTTTTTGCAAAGCTTTAGCTACTTCTTCATTATTTGACTTCTTGGCCACTTCTT
The DNA here is from genome assembly GCA_017871115.1 of Cunninghamella blakesleeana. Lineage (NCBI taxonomy): Eukaryota > Fungi > Mucoromycota > Mucoromycetes > Mucorales > Cunninghamellaceae > Cunninghamella > Cunninghamella blakesleeana. Next base: position 1,722,949 of record JAFCIZ010000002.1, on the reverse strand, counting down.
CTTCATGTAATATCCGTTCATCTCGATAAGATTTAGTAACAATTCCACGTTGTAAATCTTGAATAAAAAATGCTACAGGTTTGTCTAAATCTTCGGGTTGAAGTGGATCAAAATTGATTTCTTCTAATATTTTCATATCAGATACCTTCATGTTTTTTTTTATTGATTTTTTCTTTGTTGCTGTTGATGTAGCTGTATTTATTGTTGTTGCTTTTTTCTTTTTTTTACTCATTTGTTTTTCTTTGGTAGTGGGTGGTATTATTTTCCTTTTCTCTTTATATACTTTTTCTTTATTCGTTCTATATGCTTTGTCATTCATTTCATCATCACCATTTTCATCACGTTCATCACGTTCACCGTGATCATTTTCTTCTAATCCTTCTTCTTCTTCATTATCTATCTCTTCGTCCTCTTCATCATCTACATCACTTCCTTGGAATTCTGCTGCTGCGGTGACAATGGGCTTCTCTCTAATCCGATGTGATCTTAATTTCATTCTTTTATTCTTACTTTTATTTTGAATTTCTTGAAGTTTTCTTTTTTTGGATGCATCATCATTTTCATCATCACTTATATCAGTATGATCATCGTCATTTTCTTCTTCATTATCTTTTCTTACTTTTGTTGCTGATATAGGTTGTGTTGTTATATTTTCAATATCCATCATATTCTGCTCTTTCTTTTTTGGTTTAACATTATTATTTTTAGGTGTGGCGATGATTGTTGGTGGTACTGTTGGTAATGATGGTATGGATTTAATATTGTTATTGGAAGGGACTGAAAAGGAAATACCAGAGCCACTACTACCAGGTGTTGTTATTTTTTTACCCACAGGTTGACTAGTTTTTGTTTTACTTTTAGCTGCTGATTTAATAGATGGAACATTATTATCATTAGTTGGTTCCTTTGTCATAGATTTATTCATAGCTGCTTTTAATGTATCCAATGTTTTACTTTTTTTTATAGTGGTAATAGTTGCATTGTTATTATTGCTATTATTATTATTATCTTTATGGTCAGAATCCACCGCTGATGCTTTGGTTAAACTAGGTAATCTTTTAAGCCGTGGTTGTTGTTGTTGTTGTTGTTGTTGTTGTTGAACCTCATTCATTTTTTTTAACGATTCTTCTTTATCATTATTATTTAAAGGATTGTTAGATTCAGTTGTTTGTTTAGAGGAAATAGTAGTTGAATCACTAAGGTTAAAAGTAGCTTTAGGTGTATCAAGTGTAGTAATAGGCGTTTTCAGTTTTGTATTAGAACTAGAAGTGATCGCAGTTGTTGTGGTGGTAGTGGTAGTAATTATTGTTTCCGTCTTTTTTACAACCTTTGATATATTTTTTTTAGTTGGAATGGGTGTGCTTGGAGCTTCTTGATCAAATTCATTATTATTAATAGTAGGTTCTATCTGTGTATCGATAGATCTAATACTTTTATGATCTTTTTGAATAGGTTTGGATATAGATGATTTACGGCGTTGAATAGCTGATATATCTTGACTTTCTTTACTATCTTTATTATCTTTATTATTTTGGGTTCGTCTTGCTCCAGGTCTAGCTTTTACTTTAGGTGCAAATCTTGTACTGTTTTTATCTATTTTTTTATTTTAAATAACAAATAATTAATAAAAACCATATATAACATGAGTATTGCTTTATATTATCATATTTTCCATTTTATATTTATTTAATCCCTATACTAACTTACTAACACTAAGTGAAGTAAAGTCTGACATAGCTTTATGCTTTTTTTTGTACAAAGTAAAATATCTAAGGGGAGAAAAAAAAAACAAATGAACAAGTGAAAGAGGCGAAAAAAATATTAAAAATTAGAGTCGGTTTTTTAAATTTATTTCCTGATAATCATAGCAAATAAAAAATTTGCATTAAAATAATTAGACTCATCATGACCTTTTTTACAAACATTTTTTTTAATCATAAATTTTAAAAAATAATATAAAATAACAATTTATTTCACATATTTAAATATAATCTAATTTAAATATATATATATATATAACTTAATTAAATTTTTATGGGTAATTTAGGTAACTTGGGTAATTTGGATAATTCAAAATCCTTATTTTCAGGCTTCCATTTTGATTGAGCTTTACTCTTCATTAAGTGATCAGCAACAGCACTAGCAGGTGCTTTATTAGAAAGTGATAATCCTTTTTTAACATCACTACTACCACCACCACCAAGAGGAATATCAAAAAGACCCATATCAATATCCAAACTAGTAGGGACTTTATTTTGGAAATAATAAAAAGAAGCAGAATATCCATTAGGACCACCAACAAGAGAAACAATATCTTGTTTCAAATTAAGCGATTTATCGGGAGCTCCAACTAATTTCAATAATTGACCAATTTCAGCGTCCATAGCAACATTCCATTCATCACAAGTTGTTTCCCCACCAGCAGGTACAGTACAAGGTCCAGGAATACTATCAATATGACCAACTTGGAATTCACCACCTTTATCAGGGAAAAAGACTTTGGCTTTAAGACCAGTAAGTGTATAAGGTGTTTTAAGAGGATTTCTTAACGTAACGATAGATTTGGATTTCTTAGCAATAATATCACCAATACTAACTTTGACTTTAATATTAGCAACTAAGTTAGCCTGGATACCTTTCATAGTAGTAGCAAGTTGAACAGTTTCCATTGCTGGGACTAATGGTTCAATGGATGTAGATTGTTTCGTTCCAAATATGGTAAGAGGTACTTGGACATTGGTTAAATAAGAAGTGAATAATTTTCCAATAGCTTCAGCTGTTCCAGCTAGACGGAATTCAGCATTATATTGATTGACACCTGGTTTGATAATTGTATTTTTAATAAATACCTGCCCAATAGTTGATCCATCTTTCATTTTTGCTGAGAAGTTAACATCACCAATTGTAATAGTAATTTCAGACGGATTTGTAAATGCAACAGTAGTTGTAACAATAGCATAGTCTTTATTACCACCAGAAACATCAAGAGATATGATATCATTCTTTCCATTAAAGTTATTAAAGCCTATAGAAATAAATAAATAAATAATAATAATAATAGTTTTATGTTAATGCATATATATCAATAAAAAAAAATAAGAATTTTTATTATTAATATTTTAATTACCTTTCATTGAAGTCGTCACATCAAATGTAATACCATTAAGTTGAATATCACCAATAGCAGTAGAAGTAAGAGCATTAGAAGAACCAGTAAGACCAAAAGAAGAAGAAGCACCTTTCGTTAAAACAGCTAAAAATCCACCAAATATAGCATGAGAATCATCGGCAACAGCAAAAGGTACATTTGTAAATTGAGTAGTAATCAATCCTGATTTATCAGTAGTTGCCTTTTCCGTAGGAATAGAAAGATGAGCCATTTTGCCATGTTCCCCGGCACCTACATCTACTTCCATATTTAATTGTGATACACCAAGAGGGAACCCAAATGGATTTTTTAATTGAGCTTGTACTTTTGTACTACTAGCTGGAGCAGCATAAGGATTTTTAGTGAAATCTAATTGCATATTCATCATATTAATAGAAGGGATTAAAGTAGGCTTTTCTTTAGGACCAGGCAAAATAACATTTTCAATCTTAATAGTTTTAAAAGCGTTGGTTAACCATGTGACGGGCTCGCCTTTAGCGCCTGTAGCAGAATCACCTACAACAGAAAGAATAGAATTTTTGGCTGATAAATAATTGACAAAAACTTCTGTAACCATATCTAAACCATGTTTTGTTTTTTGAGGAACCATACGCCCTTTCATTTTAATTTTGGAAGGAACAAGAGGAGCAAAATTAGCAGGTGAAGCAGCAAGAGGCCCAACCAATACATCTTTATAAAAGGAATTGAAAGCAGCAGAACCAAGTGAAAAGCCAACTTGAGAAGGATTTACAATTGTTGTATCAGCAATCAAAGTAACACCACCAGCAGGGTCATTGGAAGGTAAATCAAATGAGTTGATGGTGACAGCACCTTTAAATCCACTACATCCTTTAATCTTTACTGACTTATTAAGTTTGATACCTTTAAAAGTAAACCCAAGAGCAGTAACAGAGACATCATTAGATGAAATTGCCCATTCGAATTCAGGATTGTTGATCATAAATATAGCAAATTCTTCCATGGCCTTGATATCCGTAATAGTAAATTGAGAAGGAACATCAAAATCGGCGCCTCCTTTTGCAGCAGAAGCCTTGAGAGCGGGCATTGAAGCAGTACCTATTGTTTTACCTTGCCATTGAACAGTTAAAGGAGTTGGGAATTCAATTGTTGCATCCATAGGTCCTGTGTTTTTAATGGAACCCTTCATTTGTACTTTAGCATTTTTGTTAGTTGGGTCAGATAAAATTAAAGTTTCAAAGGAAAGGATAGATTGATCCACAATGTGTTGTACAATTGGATTACCAAGAATAGGAATCAACCCAGTGACTGATTTATCAGCTTGAATTGGGACGCTATTTTGAGAAAAGGATAATTTATTGACATATTCACCCACATGAAGATCGGTTTCCAAAGCTAAATTTACTTTAAGAGCCTTCATAGCATCCATAGTATACTTTGAAATATCAAATCCTTTAAAAATATTAGGATCAGGATTGACATTTTCTTGTCCAGGCACATGTATTCCACCCATACCAAATAATGCGTCAATAGGTTTAGTATCTAAATTAGCTTGGACCGCTAAACCACGAATAAGTGTTGCAATAGCAGTAGGGTCTAAATTCATCTTCATATTTAATTGTGGTGATAAAGCCTTGCTATGGCCTTTGACAGAGATAGGATTATTTGTAATATCTTGATCAATATTTCCAACTGGTAATTCATTAAAACTAGCGGATGATTTAACAGAAGTAATAGATAAATCAGCAGTGAATGGGTTAGCAATATTTACAGCAACATTGACAATACCCGTTTGGACAGTATCAGGTAATACTTTTAAGACACCATCTTGAATAAGAGCTGAAGAAAGACCAGGTAATTCGGTATTAATCTTGATATCACTGAGTGCTTTAGCAAGAGAAGCAATAGGTGTAGAACCTTCAAATCCACCGATAGCAGCTGCACTTGTTTTACCCATAACAAAAGACGTAAGCATTTGTTGCCCTTCTTGGGATGAGTTAGGATCAAAGTTTGCTTTGGCAATCACATTATTTTCACCGCGTTGAAGCGTTAAATTAGCCAAAGTAACTGTACCAACTTGAGTAGCACCAGAAAACATATTAAAGATAACGTCACCAACAGATAAACTGAAATCAGAAGGATTACCCATTGATACACCAATATTCAATTGAAGTGCTTCTTTTGTACCACCCATCATATCAATACTTTTAATAGCTGTAGGAGTACTATTTAAAAACTGTAAACCACGTAGAGCAGTAGGCACAGAGAAAGTAATACCACCAAGAGTGATGTCACCAATAGGAGTTGAAGTTTTGGTTGTAGCAATACCAGAAATTCCAAATTGATAAAGGTCAGAAGCAGTTAAAGCATAGGTATAATCATTAAAATCGTTATTCTTTCCATTTAAAGCACTTAAACTAGCTTGGTTGATAGCAAATTGAAGTTTACCAGCTTTTTGATCACTTTGCGTATTGGACCAAGGAACAATTAATTGAGCAAAATCACCTGTTTTATTCGTGTTCATTGTAATATTTTGAGTTGCTTGTGTAATATTCAAGGAGAAACCAAAAGGAACACTGAAATCTGCCATAACGTTAGGGGCTGATACAGTAGGTGAATAAGGATTATTTGCATCAAATTTAAGATCAAGATGCCCCATATTTACAGCATGAATGATTTTCATTGCACCCCCTTGATTAGAAAGGCCCACGTTGAGTTGTACAGTTTGAAAAGCTTGAGATAACCATTGAATAGGTGTATGACCATCAGGAGCAGCAGAAACACCAATAGCAGAAGTTTGAGCAATGCCACCAGACACATAAGTAGAAAACATTTGCCCAACTTTTTTTAAATCATCAGTATTATTAAGAGGTTTGATGGTTCCCTTTAAATTAAGAATATTTTCCCCTTTCACAAGTGAAACATTCTTTGCAACGACTTGACCTAGATTAACACCCTCATAACCAATTTGTAAAGCAATAGTACCAAGCTGAATACCAATAGGTGAAGGAACATTCATTAATGTTCCAAGTTCTACTTGTATACCACCATTTGGATCATTTGCCGGAAGTTGGAAGTTGGTAATAGTTACGTTTTTTAATCCATTCATACCTATTTCATTACAAGTAATAAATAACAGAAAATAAAATAAATATAACAATAATATTATTATTAATATTAGTAAAGTGTGGTATATAGTTTTTTTAAAAAAAAAATTACATTATTGGTAAAAGTATTTTTTTTTTTTTTCTTTTCAAGAAAAAAATAGAGAGGAAAAAAAATAGTTATCTTTTTAGATATATGCATATTTTTTTAAGGTAAAAAAAAAGACAGAAAAAAAATTCTAATTTTTAATAAAAAATTTTAAAAATATAACGGACTTTGAACTTACCTGGAATACTGATCATTTTATCCAAATTAACAGTAGCTGTTCTATTAATTTAAAATTAAATAAAAAAAAATGAATACAAATATTATTATTATTATTATTATTATTATTATTGTTACCTCCCCAAAGCCGTAATATCACATTTTCCTTTAAGATTCCAATTAAAAGATTCAAAAGCCAACATATCTTTTGAGAAAGCAGCAAAATAAGCAGGATCTTGAATCAAAAAAGGTGTATCAGCTTTTAATTCACCTTTCCCTCCACCAATATCGGTGTTAGGTAAAGTAATATTTCCAAGTAATGTATCATTATAATACACTACAATAGGATTATGAAAAGAAATAGAAGCATGGAAAGGTCCTGTATTGGAAAGACTACTATCCATGGACATAAAGAATTGTTTTTGAATATCAAAAATATCATCACGTTTTGTATTTTGTTGTTGTTGATCAGTAAAAGAGATGCCAGCACCATTAACACTAATTCCTGACTGATTCATTAAGGATTGCGCAATCATTGGGAAAAAGACAAACACGACTAAACAGACAACTACAACAATAAGTATTGCCGAGATAATACCACAGGGAATTAAAAATTTTTTATTTTTATAAAATTTCTTTTTTGCTGGAGGAGGAGGAGGTTTTTCGATGTATTCTTCAAGAACTGTTTGATCAGCTAACATACTTCTTTGACGAATATTGTAAAAGTAATCATCTTGACTGGCAGTTTGTGAATTATTATTATTTCCATTTATATCTGGAAATGGTGGTGATATAGCTGTCATTGATTATTTTCTGTTTGATCTTAGATTTTTTACTTTTATTATTTTTAATTTTTTTATATAGTTGAATGGAGACTGCAAAAATAAAAAAATAAAAAAAATAAAAAAAATAAAAAGAATAAATAAAAATAAATGAGTGGAAAGGGTAAAGGAAAGTTGGTTTAATATATATATATATATATGTGTGTGTGTATAAGAAAAGAAAAGAAAAAAGAAAAAACGAAAGGTTAAAAAAGTTGAAGAAAAAAAATGTTATAATTATATTAAAAAAAAATTGAAACACAGACTTGTAACCAAATGATATAAATTGAATAATTAAACTTTAAAGCTAACAGAATGTGAAATCCACAATAATATTATCATTTTATTGAATAAATAGTTTTTGAAAATACCAAATATATTTGATAATTATTTACATCATTTGATATCTTCTAAATAACACAAAAATTGATCATTTCCTTTTTCCTTTCTTCTCTTATTATTACGCTAATATATATAATAAAACGTATCATCATGTACCTCATTTTTTTTAATACTTTATTTTTTATTTTTTAAAGCAACGACACCTATTATAGTTTAGTATGAAAAATTTGATACATAAAAATATACATACACATATATATTATACGTAGAAGAAAATAGATTACTACGTCGACAGTTACATGATCATAAATAAATAAACATATGTTAAAAAATAGTTACGTGGGTAATTAATTTAATTTTACTTTTATAAAGGCTAAATTTTGATATAAATTATTTTGTCACCAATATGTATATTATTACTAAAAGATAGTGTCACAATAAAAAAAAAAAAAGCTTAAATTGGTATTAAAAAAAGTTTTATTGTGTGGTTGAAGCATAAAAAAGGTTTGGATAGCAATTTAAAACCCAGTATATTAAAAAGATCAAATATCTTAATATGGAAAAACTTTTTGTTATTATTATACAATATTTTCAGCATGTTTATAGAAAGTTTTATTAATAAATAATAAAAATAAAAATATGTAAGTATAATAATGATAAAATTAAGTGATCTTCGGATTTATCATATTTTTCATCAATGGCAAAAATAAAATAAAAAAGGAAATAAAGATGTTTTCTTCGCGAAGGCAGCCAATCATTTTTTGCATAAACTGGCGTATATGTTTTTCTTTTTATTCCTCTCCTTTTTTATTTCATTCTTCCTCTTTTTTTCTTTTTTTTTTTTAAAAAAAAGAAATAAAATTTTTGTTACGTATATTATATACACATATTCACATATATACATATATATTTATTACCTTTAGACTTATTTTTTTATACCACTGTATTAGAGTATACCATGTCTACATCACCTAATTCAATAAGAAGAAGTGTTAGATTATCTGGATCTCATTCTACTTTAGATCCTGAAATTGTTAGACAACGACAATCTAGGAAAGATGAAGTAAAATATAACAGTAAATATATGTCAATAAATAATATATATATATATATATATAAGCAATAAAATAGATATTATCATTAAAAAAGAAGAAAATGAGATAACTAATTTTCTGTATTTCTATTATTATTTTTATTATTATTTTTTAAAACAAGTCAATAAGAAAAAAAGTAGATATAGATTTAAAAAAGCGTGGCTCGAATACCAAGATTAAGCAAACTAAGAAATTATCACTATCTTCATCCATGCTTAAACCTTCGAGAGCTATAACCGTAAAAAAAAATGTGACAGTAATAGAAGTGGCACAATTGATGGCTTCCAAAAAACAAGATTGTATTTTAGTAGTGAATGATTTTGATCATTTATGTGGTATTGTAACAGTAAGTGATATGGCTTATTTATTTATTAGAGCAAAAAAAAAAAAAAAAAAAAAAAAAAAAAGAAATAAAAGAATAAGAGAAAAAAAAATACTAATTTAAATAATAATAATAATAATAATAATAATAATGAATTAATATATTGATTATTTTTTTTTATTGTTATTATAATTAGGCAAAAGATATAGGCTATAATACAGAGAGGCTGCATTCTAGGTAAATAAAATAAATAAAGTAGAATAGGATAAGATAGGATAGAACAATAATATATATATATATGTATGTATGTATGTATATATGTATGAATATATGTAGAGTAAAAACTTATTGCATATTTATTTGATTGTTTCATAGAACTAGCTTACTCGTTTCTGATATTATGACTTCTAATCCAATAAGTGTTACTATTGATTCTAACCTTCAAGATGCTTTAGACTTAATGATTTCTCATGGATTTCGGCATGTGGTAAATACACTATTATAAGAAAACATTAATGATAAAAAAAAAAGCATATATATATATAATATATAAAATATATTTTTTTACAAGTAAATATTTTTTATTTTTCATTTTTTTTAAAAAAAAATTTTTTTATTTAGCCAGTTTGTAGTGAAAAGGGCGAAATATATGGATTACTTGATATTAAAAAGTGCTTATATGACGTATTGGATAAAATGGAACGCGTTTATGGTTCATCACAAAAACTCATTGATGCTTTAGAAGGAATAGAAAGGGAATGGGCATCAGCGATGGATTTTACACCATATATGGCATCATTAAAAGATAGGATGTCATGCCCTGATTTATCAACATTTATTTTAAACAACCGACAACAGCAGCAACCTATCATTCAAGTTTCAATCAAAACACATGTGAATGAAGTAATCAAATTAATGAAAGAAAATAAAACCACAGCGGTATTAGTTATGGATCACAAGGTATTGGCAGGAATATTTACTGTAAGTTTTTTTAAAATAAATAATACAAAGAAAGAATAAACTATAAATAAAACTAAAAATAATAACAATAACAATAATGATAATAGCAATAGAGAATGAGTAAAAATAATGACTGTAACTATTATCTAATCTGTTTGTTTTCTTATTTATTTATACACATATATAAGACAAAGGATATAGTGTTACGTGTTATTGCTGCTGGAATAAATGCAGAAAACTGTTCTGTTGTACGTGTTATGACACCTGAACCTGATACAGTCTCTCCTCAAACCAGTATATTTCAAGCACTTAAAAAAATGCATGGTAAAAATAAAGATTATACAATAAAACGAGTAATAAAACAGCAATAAAGATGAAACTGATCTTGTATAGATAAATAACTTGTTTTTATTATTATTATTATTATTATTTTCTTTATTTATCTTAGATGGTCATTATTTGAATTTACCTGTTCTTGATGAAAATAAAAATATTCTTGGGATGATTGATGTTCTTTCACTTTCTCATGCTACCTTAGAACTGGTAAGTTTTTATATTTATTTACTTTAGTTTTTTCAAAGAAAAAATTGTACGTTGACATGTGAAAAGAAAAATAGATTGAAAAGGAGAGAAAAAAAAAAAAAATAGATATATAATCATACTTGGATTATGTGTGTGAGTTATGTATGAAATCGTAGTGCGAAAAAAAAAAAAAAATAAAGATATACCCCCTCTTTTTTAAGTTTATTTATATATATATATATATAATTTTGGGATTAAGGATATAAATAATTAACCTTTTTTATATTGTTTATTTATTTGTTTATACTTAGGTAAATAATGTAAAAGGAATTTCAGCAGATAGTGACGGTAGCAAATTCTGGAACAACATTACAAGCTGTAGAGGAGGAGGGGATGATGATGCTTTAACAGCAACAGAAACGGAATCAATATTATCTTCGCTTTCAATAAATAGTCCAAGCCATTTAAAAGATGACACTTCAACGATTACTACCTCAACTACTTTAACTAATTCCCATTCCATACTAACCCAACAACAACAAGAAGAAGATAATAGAATGTTTACATTTAAATTTAACCATCACAATAAAACATATCGATTCCGTAGTTCGATTGATGATGTAGATATGTTATATAAAAGGATTAAGGACAAGTTGGATAACATATTTTTAAACCAAGAAGAAAAAGAAAAGACAAAAATCAATATTTATTATATGGATGAAGATCAAGATAAAGTGGTAATGAATACCAATTCAGACGTCATGGAATCAATTAAAGTTGCTCGATGTATGGGATTAGATCGCGTTCGATTATTTATTGTTTTGGATGATTCATATAAAAATAAATCGTGGAAGGATAAGTGTGTAACAAATGGAAGCCAAGATAAATCAAAAGATAATAACAATAATAATAATAATAATAAAACTAGACTCCCGAATTCCCAAGCCCATTGGCCAATGGGCATCGCTTTTTTTGGTGTTATCATTGTTGGTGTTTTCTCTCTTTCAAAAATTTGCTCTCGTTTATAATATCACAAAAATAATAATAATATAAAATATTATTTTACATTTACAATACGGATTAATAAAAGTAATAAATAAATAAAAAAAAAAGATAAAGTAAAAGAATAAAAAGAACAAAATCATAATAATAAAAAGAAGGGATCATCATTATTTTTAGATGTTGAAAAAGGTAAAAAATATGACAATATTTTTTGTATGTGCATTGACCATCAAAATTTATTATTAAAAATAAGAATGGCACTGACTTTATAGAAAATAAAAATTAAAAATAAATAAATATCGGAAAAGATAGGGCTTTCATATATATTATTATTATATATTATCAACACACACAGAGTAGGAAGTTTAAAAAATATATATATATATGAAACACTGTTATTTATTTATATGAAGAGGAGGGGGGGGGGGGGGGGGGACTGGATAGTTGTAATAATAAGATGATGAAAGATAAAAGATACACATTTGATATTTTTTTTTTCTTTTTTTTAAACTCTAAAAAAGGTATTCCGGCATTTTATTATTATCATTGATCGCTGTTCCTTAAAAAAATGACTTAATCAACCTTTTATCATGACAGTTCTATTTTTTCTCTTGTCATACTTTTTTTAGAATATAAAAATAAGAAAATATAAATATAAGAACATAATAAATTGGCGGGTTCATAGCGCTTTTAGGTAATAATCATCACAATCAAAATAATAATAAAATAAAATAAAATAAAAAATAACCTTATATTAACCATATTGGATACGATACCCATGGTTTTTTTTTTTATTTTTATTTATGCTTATATTTACTTTTTTTTTTATTTTCTCAGGTGTAAAAAAATAGAAAAATTTATTTTTCTTATTTAGCAAACCTTTTTTTTTTTTTTTTGAATGAAAATTTTTTTTTTTTTTTCCCTCTTTTTCTTTCTTTTCCTTTCATTTTACATATATATATTTTTTTTTTTTAAATAACCCCCATACCTTTCACTTATATTTTTATATATTTTATTCCTACACATATACTCTTGTTTTTTCTTCTTTTTTTTTTTTTTTTCTTTTTTTTAATACCCTTTGCCCTCTTTTATACCTCTCATTTATTTTAAACTTTTTAAACTATTTATAAATTAAAATAATAATACTATTATTTCACCAATGTCAACTTTCCAACAATTATATTCAACAACTTACACGTCTTTACCTTCACCACCCTTGACTTCTTTTCATTCTTCTTCTTATTCTCAACCAACCAATACTATAACTGATTCATATCATGGTGATTTTCATTCGTCTTCTTCAACTATGATATCACCTATTTCACGTTGTACACCCATTCTCGATTTAGAATTAAAACCTTTATTATTAAATAAATATGATGATCATCATGAAGATAAATTATTACCGTCTATTCATAAAGTTATGTCTCCACCTTTATCATCAAAAAATAGTCCACCTTTATCTTATTATTCTAGCCATGATGAATCACAACAATATGTTTCTACTACTACCAATAACTCCAACACGACTTTTCCTTCCCCCTTTTTTTCTTCGGTAGCTTCTTCCGATGCTTTAACTCCGCCACATTCCGATTTATGCCTCTCAACAACTTCAATCTCACCTTCCTCTCCATCCTCTAATAATAATAATAATAACAATAATCAACGTAAAGGATCTATTGCTTCTTTATTAAATTCTGATCCTGAATTAAAATATCTAGATGAATGCGGTTATCAGTCTCATTTTATGAATGATCTTACTTTAAAACGTCAATATGATGAAGATGAAAATCAGGAACAGTCATGGTTACCGGCCCAAGCCTCAAAAAGGAAAAAGCCATACAAACAAAAACAATATCAACAACAACAACAACAACAACAAAAACAAAATAAAAAAAAAAAAATAAGTCATCCTCATCATCAAGATAGTTTATCCACCTTCACTCCTAATTCCAACTCATCCTCTACCGCTACTTCGCCTCTTTTATCCTCCTCTTCATCAACATCTTCTTCTTTCTCATCAGCATCACCACCACCTTCTTCTTCTTCCATGTTAATTGGTGAACGTGCAACAAAAGGTCTAAGACATTTTAGTAAGCAAGTATGTGATAAAGTCAAAGACCATGGGGTTACTACTTATGATCAAGTCGTTCAAGAATTATCAATGGATTTATCTTCAGCCTCTTGTCATTTTGATCAAAAAAATATTCGTCGGCGTGTTTATGATGCTTTAAATGTCTTGATGGCCATAAAAATTATCGAAAAAGATAAAAAAGAAATCAAGTGGCTTGGTGATGCTTCCTTATTATTATTATCTGATCTCACTGATGATGATGATGATGAAGACGTCAAAAAAGAAAACAATGACCAGGATGTAAATACAATCAAAGAAAAGGAAGAAGTAGATAATCTATTGAAACAAATTCAAGAGGAAGAATTAAAACAACAAAAATTACAATCCTCTATTCAATCTACTCGTACTAATATACACGATACTTTAACTACTTATTTACAATTATGTCGTCTTATTCAACGAAATCAACAACAACCATCCGATCATCATCCTCCTTATTCACATTTTCCTCTTGTTATCATTGATCAAGTAACAGCCGATCCTATTATTGAAACCTCAACTAATTTAAAACAAGTTACTATTTCTTATTCTTCTCATCATGATGATCCTTCCACTTTAAATCATTATCAACACCATACCTTCAAAGATATCGATATTTTACAACATCATTTTAATCATCATTTTACTTCTCAAGAGTTATCTTCTTGGTTACCCTCTCCTCACTGGCAACAATATCTTGAAGTTTCTTGATTTTTTTTTTATTATTTTTTTTCTAAAAAAATATAATACTAATAATTTTTATATCATTTCCTTCCTTACCCTTTTCTTTCACTTATTCTCTCTATATATTTATTTATATACATATAATGTCTATACTTCCTATCATTTGCATTTCATATTCTCCCTTTTCCTCTTTTTCATTACTATTCTGATACCCTACAAACAAATGCCATATTCTTGCACACACATATGAATATATATATATACACACACACACACACACATCTATATATACATATTCCCTTATCTATTTTATTTTTTATTAACACCTTCATGTTTTTTATGCAATTTTTTTATTATTATTTTTTTTTTATAAATATTTACTTGTATGTTAGTCAAAAATTCATTCTTTTTTTTTTTTTATTAAGCTTTTATTATTTTCTTTTTAAAACTATATTAATAAAAAAATTTTCTTTTCAATATATTTAAATATAAAATGACAAAAAGGAAAATGCAATACCCTTATTTTTATAATGATAAGTGAATTTCTATTTTATTTTTTCTATGAACGCCTTTATGGATTTCTTGAAATTCTATTTATAAATACTTTTATGTTATTTAAAAATTCATACTTTTTTTTGTTGTATTTAGCTTTTATTTTACTTCTTTTAAAAATGTATTAATATTTTTTTCTTTTCAATAATTATATATAAATACTACTATTAATAAAATATATATAATAATAATAATAATAATAATAATAGTAATAATAATAATAATAATAATAATAATAGTAATAATAATAATAATAAAGTAATAAAATAATAATAATATAATAATAATAATAATCGATATGACAGATGAAAATAAAAAATAAAAATAAAAAACGAGTAAATAATGATAATATCAATAATATAATAATAATATTAATACTAAAAACAATTAATAATAAGATAGTAACAAAATAATGATAACATTAATTAAGGTATATAAAAAAGTAAAATGTATGAAGATATAAAATTATAATAGAGTATAATATATTTTTATACTTTCTATTATATACTATGATATATATATAAATAATATTTTAAACCTTCTCCATTTTTATCTCTTCAAAAATAAATATATAAAATAAAATAATTAAATAAATAATATATATATAATAAAAAATAAAATAATAAAATTAATGAGATTCATCCCATTCACGATGTGCTCTTTTTTGCCCAAGATTCATAGCTCCAGATGTAGGTGGGAAGAATTGATTCATATTATCTGATGGCATACCATCAGGATTCATATATCCTTGATTCATCATGAGTGCTGTTGGGTTTGCAATTTGTTGTGCTTGTTGTTGTTGATCAGATCCAGTTGCATTTCCATACATTGTATTAAATACTGATGGCGTACCATAAAGAATATCGTGTAGTGCTCCAACATCCATATTTGAAAAATCAGTAGAAGCTGATGGTTGAGTTAATGATTCCTATATTATTATTATTATTATTATTATTTTTAAAAAATAAGTGGTATTAGATTAGTTTTATAGATTCTTTTTTTTTTTTTTAAAAAAAAAAAAGGAATAAAAAACGCTTACCATATTTGCTTGACTGGATGGAATATATGGGAGATTTTGAGAAGGACCAGCCATATTAAATAATGATTGTTGATCTGGATTATTCATATTAGATAGCATAGTATTATTTTGTTGACCATGATGAATATTGTTATTATTGTTATTATTGTTTACATTAGTATTATTCATATTATTACTATTATTCATGTCTTGACTATTCACTACAGGTGTACCTAATTGTCCAAACATATTACTTTGCCCTGATCCACTTGCATTCATGAATGACATATCACCATTAAAAATAAATTGGTCAATATTAGGTTGATTACCATTCATATTATTCATAGGTGAGTGATGTTGTTGTTGCTGCTGTTGCTGTTGTGGGCTAAAGCTTAAGAGTGTTGGATTATTTATCATTGAACCATTAAACATTAAATGGTTATTATTATTATTACTATTATTATTATTATTATTATTGATAGGAATAGGTGCAGTTTGTGAATGATGTTGTTGCTGTTGCTGCATTACTGAAGGTGATAAATTTAAGGATGGATTTAAATTAGCAGAATTTGATGGTACAGGTTGGAAATGTGCTCCTGATGACATAGGTGATCCTGCTAATGATATAGGACTATGATACTGTTGTCCTTGTTGATGTAAAGCTTGATTTTGATGAATAGATTGAGAGGTTGATGATGAAGGGGTGGAAATGTGATTATTAGGTGTTGATAAATTGGATGATAATGAATTGTTTAATGGTGATGTTCCAAAAGTAGATTGTGATTGTTGATTTGGTGTACCCAATAATGATGATTGAGGTGTTTGGTTATTGTTATTGTTGTTGCTGTTAATATTGATATTTTGTTGTTGTTGGTCTGACGATGGATTGGATTCAAACATAGAAGGATGAAACACAGAAGAAATACATTGCTGATTAATAGAATCTTCACTGACATCAGGTAAATCCTTTAATTCTGTTGGTAATCCATTATTTTTAAGGAAATCGTCGATACTTTCTACAATTCCGTTAACTTTGTCCATATACATAAGTGGTGATTGACGTAAAATATCTGCGGTAACAATCAAATTACGTTGAGCTAAATGAGCCACTTCATCTTCAGTTGATAATGCATTGACTTGATGAATAGTGATACTTGCAAGGACACCATCTAAAGCATAAAAGAACTGACACCATGGTAAATGCTTTTGATAAATATCTAGCATTTTTGTAATTAAATTGGCTGATTTTGTACAAATATTTAGAGATAATAAAGCCACTGGTGTTGCCGTTTGGTTGCGTTTTGGTAGGAAAAACTTGTGTAACATGATCCAAGTGGTTTGATATTGAATATTTAAAATCATACAGGCCTCATCCCTAAAACTATTTGTTGGTTTAAACGTTTCATCATTTTCAAAACGTAAATTTTGAGGTAATTCTTGTAGCCAATTGGTGAGAGCATTTTCTAACCTTGAAATTGCTGATAATAAGGATTGCCCAGATTGTTCTGATGGTAAATGTTTTGTAATATCCTTTCTGACTTTCATTAATTTAATGGAGTGTACAGTAAAAGCAATTCTATGTCCAGTTTCTTCATCTTCAGAATCCAGTTTTGTAGGGTAATCTAAATCACAATCTTTATCATCTACCATTGTAGGTCTATTTAATTCCAAAGCGGCGCATAAATCCAGCCAATAAGCCGACCACCATAGACGTTTATTTGCTTCCTTTAATACTGGATCTGCAGGCATAAATTCTCTTTTATGCAGTTTAAGATCTTGTGCCATTCTGATTGCTAATCCGATATATAAATAACCAACTTTGGAACGTTCACAACTCCGTTGATACATATAGAGGTTAATAAGAGCGTGAATAGTGTTTGGACTACTAATATCAAAGCATTTTTTTAAATGCTGTCTAGCATTAGAAAAATAAGTATCACCCATTGTTGAAGGATCTTTTTCAGTTCCAACACCGTGATAAATGCAAGCATGTTTTGATATCCAAGCATTAATAGAGTTTACCAATAATGGATCTAGACCGGATTGTGTATTGTTATAAAGTTGTACAAACGATTCCCAATTAACGATCTGATAAGATAAAAAGCAAGGGTGATACGTCTTATTAACAAGCTGATTTAAAGTTTCTTGGTCCATTGTATCATCGGGTTGATTTTCTTGCATAATCATGCGTGCTTCAGTTTCATTAACTTCCCAGAGTCGACGACTGTTGCTGTTTCCATTATTACTACTATTATTATTAGTGGATGATGGATTATTTCCAGTTATATTTACATTATTATTGTTGTTGTTGAATCCGCTGACATCCATATTATTATTGTTTTGATTGATATTCTCAATTGATCTTTGTCTAGCAAACCTTCCCCAAGCTTGATTTGTATTTTGTGATGCAGTTGCTGATGATGCTGATGAAGTTGAACCATGTCTATTATTTTCTTTATCTTGGTTTCTTTTACTATTACCACTACGAATGGCATCCATACTAAACAAACTTGTTGCTGAATCACCATTAATATTTAACTGACTGATACCATTGAGTAAAATTCGATATAAATCTGCAACGCTAGCAATATTAGTATCAATTCTTAACCCATTAGGGGATAATGATAATTTCCATGTAACAGGTTGTTGATTAGTGGAAGCAGATACTATTTGTTGCTGCGGTTGCTGAGATTCAAACATCATAGCCGATGAAGATAAAGACTGATTATGGTGATGAAAGGATGAGGCAAGTGGGTCTGTGGAACTGGAAGGACGCGCGTCACCATAAGGGTTGATACTTTTAGGAATAGAAGGTGTATCAGAAACCATATCACTAGAAAAAGTATGAAGGTTGGATTTCATCATAACCAAATCAGTTTGTATCTTGTGCATACGCTCTCGAAGATCTTCTACATGACTACCAAGTTTATCAAAAGCTTGTCCATCTACACGGCGAGGTGGTGTAGCATAACTACAAGGTAAACCAGCCCTTACACAACGATCGCAAGTAGGTTGAACAAAATCACACTTTACTTTTTTCTTTCTACAGCGTATACACTATATTAAAATAATAATAATTATTATAACAACAAACAAATAACAATAATTAATAAGTAAAAAAGTCGCTTTTCTTTTTTCGTAAATGTGTGGGTAATAATCTTGCTGAGCA
The DNA here is from genome assembly GCA_017871115.1 of Cunninghamella blakesleeana. NCBI lineage: Eukaryota > Fungi > Mucoromycota > Mucoromycetes > Mucorales > Cunninghamellaceae > Cunninghamella > Cunninghamella blakesleeana. The sequence continues at coordinate 1,703,854 of JAFCIZ010000002.1, read as the reverse complement.
TATAAACTGAATCATTATATTATTTAAAATACATACAGCTAAACTAGATCTTGGTCGCTTCGTTCGTGTATTATCATTTGGACGTTCAGGCTGCATAGAACTTTCATTATTAAATGTAAAGATGGAGGTCATTAATAAATAGAAAAAAGTATAAAAAAAGTAAAAGGTGAATTAAGTAATGATAAAAATATTTAATTATAAAATAATACTAGAAATATGAAACGATTGTAATTAAAATATATTTATATTTATATGTAAATATAAATATGAAATATAAATATAAAATATAAAATATAAAATATTAATTAATGAATGGAAAAAGAAGTAATATTAAGTTTCGCAAGAAAATAAGAGAGTGAGAAAAGAAAAAAAGGATTTAGGGAAAAAAAAGGCAAAAATAAAAAAATAAATAGACGGCGTTTAAAAAAAAAACACTCTATTCTAAAAAAAAAATAAAAACATTGGTGCAAATAATTTATAATTTTTGTCATAAATGCTCATTTATTATTGAAGTGTATATATATAGAATAAAATTAAATATTGATATGACTAGGGTTAGATTTGATAGATGAAAGATCATTGCTATTAATACTATTTGATAATAAAGGAGATGGAATTTCTCCTCCAGAACCAATTTCAAGTTGTGTTGTTATTGGTTTTTTTTTTTCAGTTGGTTTAGCACGATGAGTGTCAACGGCTGGAATGTCAGCTAATATGATTTTAATAAAGAATAGTTCCCAATAAAATTAAATATAAAAATAAAATAAATAAATTAGATAACGATAAACCCATAATATATATACATATATATATATATATATATAATCAATATAATTAGTAATAATAATATCAAAAGACTATAATTATAAATATATACACATACCTTTATAAAACTTTTCTTCACAAAAATAAGCTTTTGGTGTCAATTCAATTAAAGTGTGTAGCGGAATCTTAATATAAGGTAGATCTTCTTGTTTATAATTCATAAAGTATCCATATAAACACCGAATGATAGCTTGATGACCAACAATTAAAATATCTTCCTGTCGTTCCAAATCCATAATAATTGGTTCCAGTCTTAATACAACGTCTCTATAGGATTCTCCACCACGGTATCGATAATTAAATTTATCATCATCGCGTCTTGCAAAATCTTCTGGATATTTTTCCTAACAGAATAAAAATAAAAAAAGAAATTAGCATTGATTTCTTTTTTTAAATAAAATAATAATAAATAGATAAACTTACTTCGACTTGTTCATAAGTTAACCCATCACAAACACCGGCATCCAACTCATCCAAGGACTTTCTACTTTGTTTTGGATAGGGTAAGAATTCGCTTGTTTGAATAGTTCTTTTAAGAGTGGAAGTCCAAACAACAAGGTCTTTATCACCTAGTTTCTCTTTGATCAGCTCAGGAAGAATTTTTGCATATAATTGACCTCGAGGGGATAAGTCAGAATCACCACCTAATTTTCCATCTAAATTATACATAGATTCACCATGCTATTAAATTAATTATTACATAAGAAAAGAAAGTTAATATAATTGAAGCATATATTTATACAATTACGTTTTTTTTTTATATTACTTACTCTAGACATATAAATTTTTCTACTACGAATATGTAAATTCATTAAGTAATATACAATACGAGATTCTAAATAGCCTTTGACCAGATTAACAATTACTTGACTTCCAACATTAATAAGTTTTATAAAAGAATAATCTTTTTCAACAATAGTTTGATATTGACTTTCATATTGAGCAATTCTAGCTTGAAAATCGGCAACAGCTTCATCAGCTGGCATACCATTATAATCGGGGGAATTTAATTTCACTTCCAAAATATTAGCTGCCACGACAGATTCATCTTCACAAATAGATTCAATAAAAAAGGCCTGGATACCTTTTTCACTTAAGGTATCATTTAACCATTTTCTTCTTTCCAAAGTACTATTTGTGGCATCATAGATCCCAACAATACCATCTTCTTTTTCATACCATTCTAACATAGCCATTAGTGCCAAGTTGGCTGCTTCTTTACGTTGCTTCTGTCCAGATTCATTTTTTGGATCAAAAAAGGTGTTACTTTGTTTGGCGCCACAAAGCTCCCTTCTAAAGTTACCAACGTTAAATACTTTTGTTTTGATCCCTAACCATGTAAGATAACGGCATACTATAATAATAATAGTAGGTTGATATATATATATATATATATATATATATATATTTAGTAACAAAAATCTAGATCAAATAACTAATAATAACATTCATGTCATGTGTTCTTTTTTTTTTTTCTTAATACTATTTTTTTTCTTGTGTACCTTTCTGTGATATATAAGTCTTTCCCCTGTCAAAAGTGTATAAAATTTTTTTTATATAGATATTAATAAAATAAAAGAATAAATTATCTATTCATATAAATTAAAATTATTTTTAATTCATATCCTCTTTATAAATATCACTTTTCAATTTTTTATATTTAATATTACTAACCTTGCTGGCATTCCAACCAACTATGTAAATACAAAGATAAAATAAAATAAAATACATAATGAATATATTTTTTTGGCCATTTATTATATACACATTTATATTCATAAACATTTGTATATACTGTTTATATTTATATATTTATATAGACTTACAACACAGGCAATTTGAGAGTCTAGATAGAATGATAAAATACAACGCACACAATTGTATTAAAATATAGTTAATAAATGAATTATTTATTTATTTTAATATTGTATATATGATAATAAACTTACTATTTGATATTCCTCTAGACATTTTTTTATTTTATTTATGAAAAAGAGAGAAAGAAAGAAAGATAATAAAGTATTTGTTAAAAATATAAAATTGAGGAAAGTATAGGGAAGAGAAGAAAAGAGAGAATTAAAAAAAAAAAATTAGGTGATGATTTTAAAATTCGTAACCCGACGACTAATTTTTATTGGTCGCCCATTTTAACCTTTTAATTTTTTATAAACGCCAATTTTTATTCAACTTTTTTTTTCTTCCGCTTTATGTTTTTTTTAAAAAAAAAAAAGCTTGTAACTAGCAACTAATTTAAAATGGATATAAATCAAGGAGTATATGGTATATTTATTGGTTAAAATAACTATTGGTGTTTATTAACTTTATAATGCTTTCTTGTGGATTTTTATTTATATATTGATATATTAATCATTTATTATTATTGTTAAACACATCTTTTTCAACTTAACTCGTTTGGCAGGCAATAATATGTTTCAACCATTTAATCCTATTCAAAATAATAATCAAGATATACTTCAAATCAAATTAGAGGAACTACAAAGATGTTTAAATGTATCAGAACGTACAGATTCTGGAATAGTAAATGAATTAAATGCTTTACTTCGACTAATTATGAATGAATGTGTTATTACAAATATTGAAGTAAATAATAACTAAAAAATAAAAAAGAAAATAACATAAAAAATATAAAAATAAATATATACCTATTTTTTTTTTTTTATCAACCTATCCCTTGTTTTATTTTATTCTTATTTTATTCTTTTTCTTCTTTCTCTTTTTCTTTTAATAAATAGAATGGAAAAAACTGGTTTTTTCATCACTGCCAAACGCAAGCACAAGCTCAAGGTATACTGAACTATGTTATTGAACTTGCTAGATCTACGATGGTTTTCAAACAACGCCTTCACTTACTTTATCTTATTAATGATATATTACACCATGCGTATGTTTTATCAATAGTTTTATATATAAATTAAAAAACAATTTTATTAAAATAGTCAAAGAAAATGAAAGATAATAAAGAGATAAAAAAGAGATAAAAACCATATAGTAAAAACACTACTGATTGAAAATGATCTGTCTATTAGTGATCGTCGACAACAATACTGGATAAAAGAAGCAGCATTACCTCAACTAGCTATATTACTTCATACAGCGTACCATTGTCCTAGTGAAAATATCATTGAAAGTCAACAAAAAGTGATGAAGGTAAAACAGGATTATGTTAAATTAGTTATATTACATAGAAAAAAAATATCAATTAATAAATCGCCTTTCTATTTCTGTTTCTATTTTTTCTTTTATTATTATTATTATTCAGGTTATTAATATATGGAATGAAAAAAACATATTTAACCCTGCCATTATAAACCGATTATGCTATGATGTCACGCAACCAGTTGCACCACCTTTACCATTACCATTACATCCACCCCCACCATTAAATCAACCAACTCCTTCAGTTAACAGAAAGAAAAACTATTATGAATTACCAGCAGGATTAATGGCCATTGCAATTAAAGTAATAGGAATAAAAGGAAAATTAATAACAATAGGCACACTAATAAACAGATTAATTCTTAACTTAAAATCATGCTATTTATTATTATTATTATTATTATTACTATTGTCAATTTTATTAGGTTGATCAACCGCCTTATGCACCTATTGATCCTCTATCTATTCAATCAAAACCTCAGCGACCTATACCTTCAAAAGAGATATTAAATGCGGTGGATCAGTTTTATTCTGGCCTTGAAAACAATGATGAAAATAACAATGAAAATATAAAAAACGATGGAGCGGATTTGGAAAAGAATGGCTTGCATAATATTGGATGGGAACGTGGATTTTTAGATGATTTTTATAAAAAGTTTCAAGCTACACTTGAACGACGAATGAAAAGTGCTTCATTACAAAACCAGCGTAAACAAAAGGATAAAGATGATGATAGACATCGGCGACGAAATGAAACAAATTACCGTAGAAGTCCTAGTTATGATCGTGGAAGAAGTCCAAGACGAAGATCTAGATATTATAGGTACTATATATAAAACTAGTATTACTAATTTATTAATATTTATATATTTAAAATGTAAAAACAATACATTTATTAATATGCATTTTTTCACCTATACATATATACATCTATATTTTATCAGTCGTTCTAGAAGTCGTTCAAGAAGCCGATCCTATTCTCGTTCACGATCAAGATCCTATACTCGTTCACGATCAAGGTCATATTCACGTTCACGATCAAGGTCATATTCTCGTTCTCGTTCTCGCTCAAGGTCTAGATCTAGATCTAGATCCAGATCACCAAGGCGATCACATTATCAACAAAACAATCAAAGATCAAGACAAAGATCGACCAGTAGAGATCGTTTTAGAAAAAATTCTAGGTTATCGCCTCCTCCACTTAATCCATCATTGCCTTCATCATCAACAAATGCACCAGCCTTATATCCTATGACTTCTGGTTCTGGGCGCGTCGGTCTTGGCCATTCTTCTACTGGCTCTGGGGATGCTTTTGATGAATTTAGAAAAAGATCTAGCTATAATTTTATTAGAGAAATTAATCGACGTGATGCTTCAGGAGGACCTAAATGTTATAATTGTGGAAATGTAAGAACTCAAAATATTAAAATATAAAAAGTAAAAAAATCGGCATACAATTCAACAGAATAGCTAATTTTATTTGTATTTTTATTTTCATTTTATTTTATCTTTAATTAAAAATATATAGTATGGTCATTTTGCTCGTAATTGTGATGCTAATAATTAATTATATATATACATCTCATTTATTTTTAATTTAACATTTAATGATTATTTTATCTTTATAATTATAATGGCAAAAATAAATACATATAAATTAATAAAAATACAACTGAAAGTAATAATAATAATAATAATAATAATAATAATAATAATAATAATAATAATAATAATGAAAAAGTACGCTTTCCATGTAATTGACTATATATATATATACTATTTATAATTGAATATTATAAGACCATAAATCCTTTGCACAATATATTTCATTATCTTTTTCTTTCCCAAAAGTTTTGATAGCCAACTGCCTAATTTCTTCCATAACGTGAGTAGCTTCTTCACTGTCATCACCTTTATATCTTGAACTAAAATGAGTTAAGATTAAAGTTCGAGCATTGATTTTTTTTGCAAAAGCACCAGCCATTTGGGGAGTAGAATGGCCATGTTGAATAGCTCTTGTCTCTACCATTTCTTCGGTCAAGATTTCTTCTTCTTCTTCTTTTTCTTGTTGATTATTTGATTTTGATTTTGATTTTGATTTTGGTTTTGATGAAGGGACCAAATCCAAAGATGTAAGTGCATTTGTAGCTTCATGAACTAAAAGATGAGGAGCCTGACAATAAGGAATAAGAGACGATGGATCACAAGTATCACCTAAAATAACGATTTGTCTACCAGGTTTTTTAGAAGGAGGCTCCAACCAAGCACCATTGGGTAATTGAATTGGTTGCTGTGTTTTTTGTAATTTGCCTAATAACGATAATGGTTGCTTAATTCCTTGATTTTTCAAAGCCAAAGCATTTTCTTCAAGTAAAGGTAATAACTTTGATTTATTTAAATTTCCTAATACATCTGGTTCCTGAATAATAAATCCTAAAGAAGGTATTGAATGTTGAATCCCTGTCGCTGTAACTTTAAATCCATCTCCAAGATCAATGACGGCTGAAGGTGATAATTTTATATTTTTTCCAGGTAACTCTTGAGGATGATATTTTATATTTCCATTTTCTTCACTACCCTCTTCTTCATTTATATCACTATGTAGCAATTCATGAACTCGATATTTTTTCCCTAGGTTAGAATAAGTCATCCATAAAGTAGTTCTTAACCACTTTCTTAAGCGCGAAGGGCCATAAATATCTATAGGCGGATGATCATCGATGGTTGCTTGGCTGGTAGGGTTTAAATTATCAGACATGGAACATAATAAGGGACCTAATCCAAAACAATGATCGCCATGCATATGTGTAATAAATATTTTAGTAATACGACCCATTTTAAGATGACTCTTTTGAAACTGATGTTGTGTTGCTTCACCGCAGTCGAATAACCATATATCTCCATTTACTCGAAGTGCCATAGATTGATGATTGCGTGTAGTACTAGGTTGTGCACTGCTAGTACCTAAAAAAGTTATATCCATACTGACAACCATGATTAAAGCTATTTTATTTTATTCTATTTGTTGATGTATGTAATAGAAATTTAGATCTAAATAACTATATAAATTTAATATATATTGAATAAAAAGAAAAAAGCGAAAAAAAAATTAAAAAAATCGAATTTTTATAAACAGCGCTACCCAACTCAGATTTTTTTTAAAAAAAAAACGCATATAAAAACTAGAACAAAAAAAGGATTGATATGTTAAAAAGAAATCATCTTTTCAAATCATTTTTTCTTTTTTAAAATGAATGGAAAATTAAATATACCCTTAATCTTAACTTCTTTTTACAATAAAATATTATTTTATTAACGAAAATTATTATATGTATGTATTAAATGTAAATAAATGAAATTTAAAAATATATTAAATATTTATAATCTTGATAAAACAATAGCAGAAGCGCCACCACCACCTAATGTTAAAAAAAAATATAAAAAGAAAAAAAAAAGTGAATATATATTTTCTTATTTACATTTCCTATTTATGACTTTTCTATTGATTATAGTTCTTATTTTTTAAAAACTTACCGTTACAGATACCAGCAGCACCATGTTTGGCTTCTTTATGATTCAAGACTGAAATTAATGTAGCAATGATTCTAGCACCAGAACAACCTCTATAAAATGTTAATATATTACAATAATAAAAAGAAAAAAGGATAGTGAGTAAAAAATAATAATAATATATAAATGATTTTTTTAATATATTAGAACATAATACTAACAAAGGATGACCCATAGCTACAGCACCACCCCAGATATTACTATAAATATAAATATGTGGTTAAAAAGAAAAAAAAATTAATAATAATAATAATAATAATAATAATATATGTATAGATATATAGATATATCATGAATAAGTACAAAAAAAAACTTTCTTTTTTTTAAAAAAAAAGTGTAACTTACACTTTTTCTTGATCAAGTTCTAATAATTTTTGATTAGCACAAGCAACAACAGAGAAGGCTTCATTAATTTCATAGAAGTCAATATCATCTTTAGTTAAACCAGCATGTTTAATAGCTTTAGGAATAGCTAAAGCAGGAGAAGTAGTGAATAAATTAGGAGATTGTTCAGCTTCACCCCAACCAGAGATTTTAGCTAATAAAGGTAAGTTGTATTTTTCAGCAGCTTCTTTACTAACAAGGACAATAGCAGCAGCGCCATCAGATAATGGGGAGGAATTAGGAGCAGTGACGGTACCATTTTTAGGAAGGAAAGCGGGACGTACAGCACGAAGCTTTTCTTCATTTAATTTAGCAACTTCGTCATCTTGTTCAACAACACGATCAGGTTTACCGCGGCCACCGGAGACAGTAACAGGAATAATTTCATTTTTATAATGACCGGCAGCAAAAGCAGCTTGAGCCTTTTTGTAAGAATTGACAGCAAAATTATCTTGATCTTCACGAGTTACTTGATGAGTTTCAGCACATTCTTCAGCAGCAACACCCATTAAATAATTATTATATACATCGGTTAACCCATCTTTTACAATACCATCTACAACTTCAGTATTACCATATGTAGAACCAAATCGTTGTTTAGGTAAATAATAAGGTGTATTACTCATGGATTCCATACCACCAGCAACAATTACATCAGCATTACCCAACATGATGCTTTGAGCACCTAAAATAACAGCCTTCATACCAGAAGCACATACCTTGTTGACAGTAGAAGCGATGGTTTCATTCTTAAGACCGGCTCCAAGAGCAGCTTGACGAGCAGGATTTTGTCCAAGTCCAGCTGATAATACACATCCTAAAATAACTTCTTCAACGGCTTCAGCTGGTAAGTTGATCTTTTTTAAAGCACCTGGATAAGGTATAAAAAAGAAAATAGAAACGAAAAAGAAAATGATAAAGATCCATATTAATATATTATATATATATATATATATATATATATATATATATATGTGTGTGTGTGTGTGTGTGTGCATGTCTTTAATAGTTATGTCTCTATGTCCTTTATCATGATTTATTTTTATCCACATAACTCTAAATAAGCTTCACGTTTACGGACTTCAGTACCGACACGACCTTTTTTTTTTTGTTGATTTTTTCAACTCTTCTTTTTTTATTATCATTAACCAATTTATATATATATTATTTTTGTTTACCTTCAATAGCAAGAGAACCAAGTTTAGTAGCAGGTAAAGAAGCTAAAGAACCATTGAATCCACCAAGGGGAGTACGAACAGCAGCAGCAATATATACGTCTAAAGAATAGATAGAGATAGAATAGTTTAGTTTAATAATCAAAACGTCAAACTAGGTTTTTTTAAATGGTTAACTATTTATTTATTAATAATACATTATATCATTTTTTTTCTTTTTGCTTATTTAATCCTTTGATATATGTCTATATCTATATATTTATAAATGAATACATACCACGAGCTTGAACCATTTTAAGATGAAAAGTGTTTTTATATTTATTAGATGAAAAAGTAGTAGAAGAAAAAAAAATAAGAAAGTAAAGGAATAATGAAATTAAATTAACGAAAATTCAAAAAAAACCGGAATTTAAAAACTATCCAATAATCTTCAAAAGATTTATGACTCCAAGCTCGAAGAAATAAAACCTGTTTATTTTTTCTTTCCTTCTAAAGGAAATTCAGGGACGATTTCATGATCTTTTCGTGTAGGTTTTTGTTGGTTTTTTTTTTTTTTTGTATTCTATGCCTAACTAATGCAGACCAAATAAACAATGATAACAAAAATAAAAAATAAAAGTTTCATGGGAAGAAATTTTATTTATTTATTTATCTATTTTTTAAAAAATAAAAAGAAGACCTTACATGTTAGCATCAGCATATAGGTATATAGTCTTTTTTAGTAATTTTTTTGAAATATGATTATAAGCATCCAGAATAATTTTTATTATGGAAAAATTATTATCATCAAATGACTGTTTTTATTATTATAATAATCAATTGTATTTTATGCAAATGAACGATTTTTTATATGTACGCTTAAAATTACTAAACCATAAATATTACCTAATAAAGCCTTCAGTTAAAATGAATTTTTCTTTCTATAAAATACACCAATTAACTTGAAAAAATTAACAGTTCGGTAACGTCGCCATTTTCTATTTACAGACCAATTTTCACAAGATGGTTTCAAGTATTCTCAAATTTATTTAAAGAAATCTATTAAGTCATAAACGGATATCGCCATAGATTATGGATCAGCTGGTATGAAATAATAATGGAACAAAAGTATAATTATTTTCTAAATATATGCATATAAGAGTTAACTTTAGCTTTGGTAAAAACCGTAACAAGATGTTGTAAAACTGTTTATTATAAAAAACAATGATCAATTGCGTATTAGATTTTCATTATTATTTTTAATTTAAAAGGGCAACAAAAGATTACCTAACTATACAACTTGATCATAAAGAAAAGAGAATTAGTTTTGAGACAAGCAAAAGACAAAAAAAAGATATTTATATATATTAATTTGGTATATAAATTAAGTTCACATATTTACATTTAAAAATATATGGCAAATAGTTATAAATGTAAAATAAAATTACTTTTTATAGTTAAAAAAATGTTATGATAAAAAGCTTTAATTTTAATTGCTCATTTTATTTTTTATTTTTTTTAAAAAAAGATAGTCTTGCATTAATAATTAAAAGACGGTGTTATTTCTGTTGATAAACCCGTTTATCATAATAAGTAATAGTGTTAATAAAAGGTAAATAATTTTATTGGATACATCATTAATACAACTATTTTTTTTATATGAAGGGCTAAAGTCCGAAATCCGGTGTTTCAACGTTTTAATGGTTACAAATATAAAACAAAAATAAAAAATTAGGATTTTATAACCCGAATAAGTATTAATATATTTGATTTGATCTGAACAATTATAAATTATATACATATATACCATTGATAATTAAAATAATAAATTAATATATATACGTATATCTTAAAAAGTAATAACAAGAAATCGTTTTTTGAAGAAAAAAAAAAGGAAAAAAGGAAAAATTTGTTTGTTTGCCACATACTTTGATCTCATGTCCATATGAAATTGGATCAAAGAATCTTCTGTAAACTTTATTCTGGAAAAATATAAAATCCACTGAGTTAAAAAAACGTGGATCTTTGATACTAAAATAAGCATATTTGGTAATGAGGTACGTTTTATTTCTATTTTTTGATAACTCGATTTATAATACAATGAAAAAAGAATAAACATTCTCTATAATAGAAGGTATGTAAAGGGCACTAGTATGTTATTTTTATATATTTATGTAACGTAACCTTATTCTAGAATACATCTATTTTGAAATAAAAAGCGTAAAAGTAGGTAAAAAAGAGAAAATCATTATTCTTAATCCTACAATTTTTATTGGCTGGGGATTACCGGGAAAATTAATGCCCATTTGGATGGATCAAAAAAACTAAGGATTTTTTTTTTTTTGAAAAAATTCTTATATATACTAACTTTTTTTCTTTCTCTTTCTCTCTCTCTCTTCTTTCTTTTCTTCTTTTTTCACTTTAAAAAATTATTTTTTTTACTACTTATCTATATATACCTTTAAGAAAAAAATGAAAAATAACGAAATAGAACAAATAGTAAATAATGAATTTAACACTTCAAATATAAAAGAAGATCAACAATCCTCCACTACAGTAATTAATAATGACAAACCAACCGTATCACGTTTCAAAACTGTTCTTTTATATGTTGGTATTATTATAGCCATGTTTATGGTATCACTCAATACAACCGTAGTAGCACCCGCAATGAGTATTATTGCTACTGAATTAAATGCATTATCACAACAAACTTGGGTTGCCACTGCCTATTTAGTCGTTTTTAACGCTGTGCAACCTCTTGCAGGAAAGGTGTGTATTACTTCCTATAATTATTAATTATATATATATATATATATATATATATTTATAGAAAAGTTGACTCATTTTTTTATTCTTTTTTCTTATTCTTATTATGTATAGTTTTCTGATATTTTTGGAAGGTAATAAGATATACAATAATGGTAGAATAATGGTGGTTTATTTTAATCAACAATAATTATATAATAGAAAGTACATATATTAAAAGCGCATATTTTTTTTTCTTTTTTTACTTTTTCAATAATTATATAGAAAACCCGTCTTCTTATTTGGTATCCTTATGTTTTTCATTGGATCTTTGGTTAATTCTCTCGCTCCTAGAATGGATGTCTTAATACCTGGTCGTTGTGTACAAGGTGTTGGTGGTGGTTTTATTATGGTAAAATATAAAAATAAAATAAGAAAAAAAACTATTATTTTTTTGAAAACATTTTAATAATAATTGCTATTTTTTTCTTTATATATACATATATATTAAAAATAATTATTATTATATCTATAGGCATTGGCTTTTATTATCATTACAGATTTAGTTCCTCCTCAGCGTAGACCTCAATTTCAATCGCTTTTAACTGTTATTTATGGTTTAGCTAGTTGTGTTGGTCCCCTTATTGGTAAAATATATTTTAATTATATAATAATAATGATAATGACAATGATCATTCTATTTAACTTTCAATCTTTTTTATTTATTTTTTTAAAAAAAATGATAATATTAATAATAATTATATACTAGGTGGTGCATTTGTTGATCATGTCAATTGGCATTGGGATTTTTGGTTAAATGTGATTCTTGCCGTCATCGCTTTTATTATTATTGCCTGGTTACTTGAAGAACCTCTTAAATTAGAAAAAACATCTTTGACAGATAAAATTAAACGTATTGATTGGTGGGGTACTTTATTCTCCCTTAGTTTTGTATGTTGTTTATTATTAGCTTTAAGTTGGGGACCTACTTATGGCTGGAGAAGTGCTCATTTTATTGGTCCTATTGTTGCTGCTGGTGTTTCTTTGATTGCTTTGGTTTTAGTTGAAACTTATGTAGCTAAAGAACCCGTAAGTATATATATATATATATCATAATTAATTTATTGAACCATGTTTATTTATATATTTAATCTTTTTTTATTATATTAGTTAATGCCTGGAAGAGTTATTTTCAATCCTTCAGTTCTTATTTTATATATATACATGATATGTTTAGGTTTAGTCTTCATTGGTACTTTATACTTTGGACCTATGTTATTCCAATCTGTCTTTGGCGCTAATAGTATGTCTTCTGGTATTCGTTTAATTCCTTATATGGTATGTCTCATTATTGCTTCCGTTGGTAGTAGTTATGCTCTTTCTGTCTTCCCTTACATTAAATTTTATATTGTTTTTGGTGCTGCTATTAATCTTTTGGGTTATGGTCTTTTTTTTACTGTAAATGAATCAAGTACTTGGGGTCAACAAGCTGGATTTTTAACTTTCTGTGGTAAACTATAATAATAATAATAATAAAAAGTAAAAAATAATGAAATGATTTTTTTTTTATTAACTTGAGATTTTTTTTGTTAACATATATATATATTTATAGGTTTTTGTTTCGGTTTATCACAGTCTAATGTTATTACATGTATTCAATATTTGGTTGATGTAAAAGATATTGCTGTTGCTATTGGATTGGTAAGAATATATTGATACATACATACATACATACATACATAGATGTAGATAAAATCAATAATAATAAAATACTTATAATTTTTTTCTTTTTTTAGAATAATTTCTTCCTTATTTTAGCATCATCTGTAGGTGTAGCAATTTATCAAGTACTTTTACAAACCTTTTTAAAAGCGCAATATGCTTTAATTGACCCTCAAATTCTCGTAAGTTTTTTTTTAATAATAGTAATAATAGTAGCATCTAAATTTTTATTTGTTTATTTAAATGTGAAGTGACTAATATTTTTATATTTATATGTATATATTAAAATAGGGTGTTGCTAAACAATATGGCGCTCTTGAAAATTATTTATATATTCGAAATATGCCATTGGACATACAAAAACCAATCATTCATGCTTATTATAATGCTATTCATACTGTATTCATTTTACCTATCGCAGCATCTGCTTTAGCTTTGATATGTTCCCTTTTCATTAAAAATATTAAATTCGGTGTAAGACCAACAACAACACAAAAATTATCATCAACCGAAACTTTGAATGAAAAAGAAGTTATTGATTTAAAAGAAAAGAAAGAAATTGTTTAAAGTAATTTTATTTTATACTATTTTTGTAATTTTTTTATATATATACTCCCACTCTCACCTTTTTTTTTTGTATACTACTTACATTTCATCATTATCATTATTATTTTAATTCATTATTATTATTTATTTTATATATGTATTATTATTATTATTTCTTAAAAAAATACATTTTATTTGTTAATAGAAAAATAAAGTTTCATCTTCATCATTAGTTTTTTTTCATACGGATGTACACCTCTTGGTGATCACATTTTCTTTTTTTTAATACCTTCACACGCACCAATTGTTTTTAATATTTGTCGTACAAGGCATTTTTCTAAAATTGTTCTTTAACTAAACTTTGAAGTTAATTTTGTTTTGTTATGCAAAAATAAAAAAATACACTTGATTATTATTGTTTTTTATTATTATTATTAAAAGTATTGCACATTACTTCGTACTATTTTTTCAATAATTAAATAATAATAATAATATTAAGATAATCTCTAATATTAATAAAATAATAAGAAATCTATTCTTGATCACCAATCTCTTCTTTATTGTCATCTCTTTTTTTTTTTTAAAAAAAGAGCAAAGTAACACAAAGCTACCAAATGGAGACTCACGTGAGAATAATGACCAATCATTCGAAATTATTTAGAGACGTGGTTTAAAATTAAATTTACCATATATAAAGAATTTTAAAAAAAAATTTTTTTTATTTAAATTCTTCTTCCACTTTTACTTTTTTTTGTCATGAAATTATAATGAAGTTTGCTAAACAATTAGAAACAGAATCTGAAAATATACCTTTTGAATGGAGACCATATCTTATTCAATATAAAAAGCTGAAAAAGATAATTACAAAAGTAGCTGACGAAATTGAACATTATGGTATGTCTGTAGCTATGTTACAAGATCATTTAAATCACCAAGAGCAAGAGTCTCCAGAAAATGAATCTAATCCTGATGCTCCTCAAATACAGTATTATTTTACTGGTAAAATAAAATAAAATAACAGCGTGATAATATATAAATATACACATATAAATAAAGTGTAGGTAGATATTGACTTTTTATTTTTTATTTTTTTTTAAAAAAAGGTGAAGCACCCAATGTAAAACCTTGTATACGATTCACTTATGATAGTAGTAATAAAAAAGTAACCGAGTTACTTGCAGGGTTTATTGATACAGAGCAGCAGCAGCAAAAACAAAATAACGATAAAACAGTTGATGAAAAAGAAAATAAAAAAGAAGAATCGGATGTATCGACTCAATCCTCGTCACCTCCAAAACGTTTTCCATTAGAATATCGCCATAGTTCAAATAATGTGGATTTTTTTACTTTAAATTATAAAAAAGAGGAAGAAGAAAAAGAAATAGTTAATGATAAGGAAGAAGAAAAAATAGATGGAAAAGAAAAAGATAAACAGCAAAAAGGGTCAAAATTAACGGATGAGGATGAGGATGAAGTGAATATAACTAAAAGAGAAAGAAGAAACTCTACTGCTAAACTAATCAGAGAATTGACACAATTAACGCTACACAAGGATGAAAATAATAAAGAAAATGGTGAAATGAAAAGCGTGGTGATCGAACTGGAACAGGATGATGAATTTTTTTATATGCTCATGACCGAACTTCAAGGTTCTGTACGTTTGCAAAAAGATACCTGTGACAAATTTGAAACTGATATTAATGAACTTGAAAAACGTATGGTGAAAGTTGTAAGTCATTTATTTTTATTAATATCACTATTTTCAAAAAAAAAAATCGATGTTATTATACGAGTTTATTTTTATTGGTCACCTATCATAATTATTTTATTTTATTATTTTTATTTTTTATTTAATGATATAGGCTTCACCTAATCAAAAAGATGACATGTATATTTGGAGACAAATTTTTGGTCATTATATGGATGCTCAAATATTTCAAGGCAGGGTTGAAACCGACAGATCAATGCACTCTGTAAATAAAGCAAAACAACAAATGTCATGGTTTGCTAGTCAGCTTCATAAAGAAAATTTGGTAAATATATATATATGCAAATTAAATTAAAATAAATGGCTTATATATTTATTTTATTCATCAATTTTTATCTAGATCTCAAAATTAAAAAATAGCTCTTCCAAATCTGCCTTACGACAATTTATGGCTCTTAATACTGAATTAATTACAATGAAACATTATCAAGCATTAAATCAAACAGCTATGACAAAAATCTTGAAAAAACATGATAAAAGAAGTGGTCTTACGTATGTGATTAAGGAAAAAAAAAAAAAAAGAATAAATTAATATATATATAAATAGGATTTAGATGATTATAATAATTATTTCTTCTCGATTTTATTTCCTTTATGTATAGTGCAAGTTCTAGTTTTCCTGATTTTGTTGGAATGGATAAATATTTTACACCTACTTTAGCAAAGTTAATATGTGCTTCCATTATGGACAAGTTAACAACAATTATTCCACAACCCGATGATTATTGTAAGTTTTTAATTGATCGATTTGTTATTTTGTTTATCATTTATGTATATCTTTTTATATTTATGCTTCTTTTTTTTAAAAAAAATAAAATAAAATAGCATGTCCTGTTTGTATGAATATAGCTTGGCGCCCTATTCGACTTAAATGTGGTCACTTTTATTGTGTAAGATGTTTAATCAAAGCTCAAAGGAAAGGAATGGATAGCTGTCCTCTTTGTAGACACCCAACTGCTGTAAAAACCGCTAGTGCTTTAAACTTAGATGAACCTTTACAAAACTTTTTATTAATGTATTTTCCTAAAGAAATTAAACAAAAGAAAAGAGATAATGAACGTGAACAAGCTATTGAAGATATAGAAATCATGACTGGAAGAAAGTTTACTCCTGAACAAATTGCTAAAATGAGTAAAGAGAATCATAATTGTA
Organism: Cunninghamella blakesleeana; assembly: GCA_017871115.1. NCBI lineage: Eukaryota > Fungi > Mucoromycota > Mucoromycetes > Mucorales > Cunninghamellaceae > Cunninghamella > Cunninghamella blakesleeana. The sequence goes on along the minus strand of JAFCIZ010000002.1, from coordinate 1,686,808 downwards.
TTATAATGTAATTTATTTTATTTTATTTATCTTATCAATATCATTTATATACATACATTTTCATAATTATTTTATTTTATAGCTATTATTTTTTTTTTTTTTTTTTTCGCCATTAATAATAATAAAAGCATCATCATGAAAATTATTATCGTTTTTTATTATATGATTTTTAAAAAAAGTAAATTTTATATACATCTTTTTCAAAAAAAATATGACTATACTCGTTATTATCATTATTATTATAATAAAAAAATATTTTTTAAAATACTACTTTTTTTGCTGATCTATTAATTCTTCAAGTCAAATAATCGAATATCTGTAGATATAAGTGAGTATTTAACTTGTGCATTATTCTTTAATAGGTTTTACAATAATATTTTTATTTTTATTTTTATTTTTTAGGGCGGTTTTAACTCAGTTGGAGTAGGTATGATCAAAGAGTGAAGAGAAGAAATAAAAATCCTCGAAAAAATCTGAGTTTAAATTTTCTTTCTAAAATATTTACCTTTTTTTTTCCTCCCTCTCTCCTCTCTTTTATATTTTTTTTTGTGTATTTAAATATATATATATATATATATATATATATAAATATATATATTCAATAATATGAGTGCTATACCAAAAGAAACTATAAAAGTAATCAAGAAAAGCTTTTGCATTTCTTAAGAATATTTAAATATTATAATTGAAATTATTAATTTATTTTAACAATCTAAAATTTATATTTATTTTATTTTATTTAAAATAGAATATAGGTGAATCTTTAGGTATTACCAATTTAAAAGACGATGTTGCTACAGCTTTAGGTCAAGATGTGGATTATCGCGTTCAAGAATTAATACAAGTAAAATGAAATAAAATAAAAATTTATAAAATATAATAATGATAATAACAATTGTTCAATCGTATAAACATATATATAATAATTTATTACTATTGTTATTATTATTATTATTATTATTATTATTTACCAATATTATTTCCCAATATTATTTTTCTGTTAATATTTAGGAAGCAACAAAGTTTATGCGCCATTCAAAACGATCAAAACTTACAGTTGATGATATTAATGCAGCTTTACGAGTAAAAAATGTTGAACCTTTGTATGGATATGGAAATGGAGACATAGCAAAGTTTAAACGTACAACAGTAAATAACCAAAGTCTTTATTATATCAAGGACGAAGAAGTCGATTTTGATTCTATTATAAATAAACCTTTACCAAAAATACCTTTAGACGTATCCTTTACTGCTCATTGGTTAGCTATTGAAGGTGTTCAACCAGCTATTCCTCAGAATCCAACCCCTAGTGGTAAAATAATAAAAAGATAAAGAGATAAAGGAATTAAATAGATAATATATATATAGATGATTAACTGTTATGAGTTTTTAAATTTATATTTATATATAGACGCTAAAGCCGATTTATTAACAAAGCGACCAAAGACTCAAAATTCAACTAATGGTATATCAACCGACCAAGTAGATGTGAAACCATTAGTAAAACATATATTATCAAAAGAATTACAAATGTACTTTGAACGTATCACTGATGCTATAGTGAGTGAAGATGAACGATTAAGATCTCAAGCCTTTGAAAGTTTAAGAAATGATCCTGGATTACACCAACTTTTGCCTTATTTTGTTCAACATATTCAAAAAAAGGTCATTCAGAATCACAAAAATTTGGAAGTTTTAGATGCCATGTTATCAACATCACACTCTATATTAAATAATAAACACTTATTTGTAGAACCATATGTAAGTAAAATAATAATAAAAATAAATAGAATCATAAATGAACATTTTTGATATATACAAACGCTTATTAATTTTACTTTTTTTTATTTTTACTTTATTTTTATTTTTTGTTAAAAAAAAATAGTTACATCAACTTGTCCCATCTATATTATCATGTTTGGTTGGCCGTACTATTTGTGAAGATCCTTTAGAACAGGATCATTGGAGTATTAGAGATAGAGCGGCTTCATTAATTGCTTATATTTGCCACCAATATGGAAAATCATATCATACATTGCAACCTCGCATCACTAAGGCTTTATTACGCGCTTTTTTGGATCCTACAAAACCATTAACAACACAATATGGAGCCATCAAAGGTTTAGATAAACTTGGTACTGAAGTTACTCGTGTTTTGATCCTACCTAATATTAAATTTTATTCAGAAAATTGCTTACAGCATGCTTTTAATAGTACAAACGCCCTTAAATTAGCAAGCGCCGAAAAATGCAAAGAAGCATTAGTGGTAATATATAAATATATATAAAAAATTGGTATAGATTAAACTGATTTGCATTATTTTACAATTATTTTTTAGGATATTTTATTACAAATTGGAAATGATTCAATAATTTCATCATCATCATCACCAGCAAATGGGCTAGATACATCTATGGGAAATGGGGAAAGAGCATCTCATCAGGATCAACAAAAATTAATCGATTTTATTGGATCTCTTATTGGGGAAACGTTTTTAGAAAGAGAAGACAGAAAAATTATCATTGATAATATCTTGGAATCAGCACATACTATTTAATTTTTATTTTTATTTTTATTTTTATCTTTTTATTTTACTTTTACTAATTATATTTAAAATAAACTATATAAGTGTATATATATATATATAAATATATAAATTATAGATTATTATTATTATTATAATGCTTTGCTATATTTATAAAAATATAATTTACTAAAAAAGGATGTATATGGATATATATGAAAAGTATAAGGTAATAAATAAACTAAACTAAAGTATAATAGTAAGAATAATAATAGTAAATATATATAAACGCATAGATAATAATTAATGCTTTTGACTAATCATTTGCTTGATTTTTTTTATTTGTTGAACAAAAAACTCAGGTGATTTAAAGCTATTTGTATAAAGTATACTTGAGGATTCAACAATGGGCGTAGTTCTTGAATAAGTATCTTGATGGTAATTAGATAAAGCTTCAGCAAGCAAAGTTGATGGATAATCAACAGATGGATGATAAACGTTTTTTAATTGATCCGCTAATGTAACAGCATCTACAATACCTTGATTACCACCAGCGCCCTGAGAAGGTACCATACTGTGACAGGCGTCACCAATAAGTGTAACAGAAGATTGTTTGGATAAATGATCTATTGGTACAAGTCGTTCCCATAAATTTATTTTGGATACTACAGCATTATCAGGAGTATCTAATACTAGAGATTGGAATGGATCTTGGAATCGGCCTTTAACCCATGATTTAGCTAATTGTAAACGATCATGGTCAGTCAAGTATCTATCTGCTTTGGTTAATTTATCCATATCTTGTTCATATTTTGAAATCATCCAGCAGACTTGATAAGGAGCTTCAGGTGATATCTCTCTATTAACATCATTCAAAACCACAAATAATAAATTTAATGGATATTCAGGATATTTGATTTCATCACCATCGCCATCATCATTATTATTTTGATTAGCAACTGGATAACCAAAAATAAAACCATGAAGTTTGACGATTTGACGTATCTCATTATACTGATTCTCTGTTAACCATCTTTTACATGTAAGCATATAAGCTGGATGATGTGTTGTGATTTGATTAAAAACATCACTGCCACCAACTAATTCTTGACATACCTTAGACCTTGTTCCATCAGCACCTATAATCAATTTACCTTGAGCTACATGGCCGTTTTTAAAATGAACCTGAACATTATCTTTGTTTTGCTGCTGAACAACATGATCAAATTCATATCCCCATTGTATATCAAGATCTTGAATCAACCATTGGCGTAAACGATGATGATTTAAACGATGGGCAACCATAGGAACAGTAGAAATGGATTCTAAATTTTTTTGATGTTGATGTTTTGGTCCATTGGTTTCAAGAGATTCTAAGATTGTATTAGTACTACCATCCACTATCACCATACTTAAATTATTAGTTTCTTCAGGATTCACATTAGCGGTTTCAATTAAGGATAAAAGGGATTCAGAAGAAAATATTTTACTTAATTGGTACCAGGACTGATGTAAAGTTAAAGAGGATTCTTGTTTTCTTGAATGAATTCCTTGATCTTTTTCATATATTATATAGGGAATTTGATATTTTTTTAAGGCATGGGCTAATACTAATCCTGATAACCCAGATCCAATAATTATAATAGGTTGTTCTCCTGTCATTTTTTTCTTAAGAATAAAATAAAGTAAAATAAATAAATGTAATTGATTCAATAAAAATGATAAAAAGGTAGAAAAGCTTTTTTTTATATATATTGTTATTTTATCGGCTAACATTCCGTATTATTAAAGAAAAGTACGCCGAACGCTTTTTTTTTTTTTTTGTCATTTCGGTAAAATTTATCCATTTAAATATAAATCATCCCAAAAAGGATATTATAAATAAAGTAAATTTATAGGGTGTAAAAATCATCCATTCCCGAAGGTTTTTTTTACATGGTAACCATTTTTTTTTTTTTTTTTTTTGAATTTTGCTACTCACATGCTATATATACCTTTTTTTTCATCATAAAATGATACTTTTTTGTATAGCTTTTAATAATAAACACTATTAATATATATAAACTTAAACAGCGCAAGTTTATAAATATTTCTATCAGTATTATTAGATAAATAAAAGCAAATACTATTTATATTATTTATTTTACTACATGCTTTTTTTTTTTTTTTTTTTATATCTTATGGATCAAAAATCCTACACAAAGATATGAGAGGTGAAAATCCTAACCAAAATTTTCGGTTCGACACTGGGAAGAGAACCCAGTAGTGTGGTCAATTCCACTAAAAACACCCCTCCTTTTCTTAATTTCCTATCGCGCCTCGTTAAACCACTCAGTGGCAACTATGGTAAGGAAACAGAAGTGGTAAAATAAAAAATTTATAATAATTTACTTTGTAATGACAGAGGATATGGCATTGCTAAAACCCATCGCGCCACGTTAAAACCACTAGATAGTGATCAACTATTGGTAGGGTAATGATATAAATATCGAATGCGGTATCCTCTTATTAAGAAAGTAAATAATTATAAACAAAAGAATAAAAGGACCAACCAACTTGAATAAAAGAAGCCAGTATCTTGAATAATCGCCGTAAACAATAAAACCATATCAACATCTTGAAAAAGATTCAATATAATAAATAAGAATAGCCGACCATTTTAAGTAGAAACAGGCCATCATCTTGAATAGGAAAGTGCAAAAATTTTGAGTGTATGAGGTCAACAATATGAATATAACGAGCTTGCCACCACGAATTGTAAAGGGGTGCTATCTTAAGTAAAAAAGTCATCTTCTTGAATAAAATAGGCTGAACGTAGTTTTGAATATAATAAAATACTAGTTACAAAGAATAAGAAAAACAAAGCCAATCGTCTTGAATGATAAGCAGCCACTATGCTGTGATCATACAATCCACTATTATTTCTTCGACTCCCCAGATATCTTTGTAGGTTATGCACAAAGAAATCCCGAAAAGCCAACTTGGTTGAGTTCAGTTACCTTCAAGCATAATTTACCATCACAAAATAGTAAAAAGCCATCAACAGGCCAAACCAATAAGCATTAACCCAACAATGACTCTAAATAAAAAATGAACCCAACCAAACGGGCTGCAAGGCTGAACTCCTGAACTCGAGTTAACATGCTTGAACCTTTCTGTGCAATGCCATCCACCGTTTAGGATGGTGCGAGAAACCAAGTATCCACAACCAATACTTATACACGGTTCCCACTGCGTCGAATTCAACAAGCCTCGTATAGGTCCCTGGCCATGCAGTAAGTTTCATTTTTAATTTATCATTATCTCTAAGGGTTAAAAGAAGAGGAATAAAAGTGATTGTAGATCCATAGTGTGGGTATCAAAAGCGTCAGTGAGTTAAAAATAATAGCTATAAGCTTGTAAACCTATTTACGCCAATTCAAACAAACAAATATATATATTAGATTTATACTCTATAATATATACATATATTTCATTTAAAAACACGATTATAGTAAAAAAAAAAAGATATATTTATGTACCATAACGGAAATATGTCACCAAGAATATAAAAAACGACAACCACCAGTAAAGGCACTAGTATTTATAGAGAGTAGCCAAAAGCAAAGAATTATAGATGTATTCCAGGAATCATCAGAGAAAATATAATAGCAAATAAATCTATTCTATTAATTCAAACAAAATAGATTTATAAATTAGTTTTAATATACAACAATATTTACAATGAAAAAATAATATTTTAGCATAAAAAACAGAGTAATACCAAGAAATAAAAAACGCCGCCAGAAAAAATACAATAGATAGGCATGATACCAAATAAATCTATTTTATTAATTTAAAAAATAAAACTTGTATATAGATTAGTTTATTATGCTACAGCATATATAATAACAATAATAATAACAATAATAATAATATTACTATTTATCATAAGACATTCATTCAGTACAAAAGGTATAATTAACTTTTTTTTTTAAAAAAAAAAAGTAGAGTGAAAAAAAAAAAAATCTGAAAAATTAATTTTTTTTATAAAAAAATTAAACCCGCCCAATTTTTTTCACCTCTTTATATTAATTTTATGATTTTATTTAAAGTATTAGTGTATCAACTTTCTTTTTTAAAATGAAATATATATAAAAAAAAATTTCGAAGAAAAAAATAGCTAACTTAGTATAAAAAATTGAGCGTATGAATTTCTTTTTGTTAGTTTTAAAGAAACTCACGGTATGATTCTGGTAAAATCTAATTTTTTATTATATTACTCTGCTCCAACATTTTATCAGTTCAAAAACATAAAATGTATCTCTAAGTTATAGGTATTTTTTTAATAATTTATAAAATATATTTGTAAGGTGAAACTATAAATAGGATAATTGGGCAATTATAAGTATTCAAAATATAAAATAAAATAAATAACAGGAAGTTTCAATTTATTATATTAGAGATTTCTATATAATTCAAAAAACCATACATAAACGATCAAGCTACATAATTTTACTTTTAGTTTAATCTATTAATAAATAATATGATAATGGAAATAATAATGAAAACGATTATTAGTGTAATTTCATAAAAAATATATAATCATCACCATTGTCACTAAATGCATATATATATTCACTTACGATCCTTTGCAAAATTTACTACCACAAGTACAAGGTATTTTTTCATCTTCTTTTGGAAATTTATAATTATAAGTAATTTCTTCTCCAGGATTGATATCTCGATTAGCATAAATAATTATTCTTTTCTTTTTACCAATTTTAGTTATCTTTGTATTACAATTAGGCTAATATTTTTTAAAAAAAGTAGAGTAAAAAAATGTTAATTACGTCCATAATGCTATAGAAATTATATTATTTCTTATTCTTATATATATATAAATATACTAAAAAAACCTACAGTACAACAATGATTTACAAATCTAGCCAAGTTTCCTTTAATCGTAGCATCCACAATAATATCATCATCCACGCGAAATAAATAACTGCTACCTATCCCATTTTCTTCATATTCTCGTTCTCTATGATTGGCTACTTGTTGTCGAATAACTTCCCCCAAATATTCAATTACAAATTCATTTTGATAAATAGGTTCCATGGCAAAGAGTCCCCAATCATGAATAGCTGATCTTCCAAATTTCAATTTCTTTTGTTTTTTCTTTAACATTTGATATTTTGTAAAATTGTTTTGAAAATTAAGTTGAAAGTTTTTTATTCTAGATTCTTTTGAGTCAATTGTATTAGCATTGCTTATATTAGATGAGGATAATGACGATGCGGAATAGGAGGCTAAGGGTGGGTTTACTTCCTTGAATGAAGTGGATAATGCTGATGGTGGTGTAGTAGTAGTTAATGCAGAAAGTGATTGAGGTGAAGTTAATAAAGGAGATGTTTTTTTTATTGATGAAAACGATGATACTGATGGCAAAGTTGGCGATGATATATTTTTATTAAGTATAGGTTTAGCAAATTTGGACGATATAAATATCCTTGATCTAGCGCACTCCATATAAGAGGAATTTTCTGCAATTTTAGATTGAATATATCTATTATTAATGATATTTGTTGCTAATGGTGACAACGGTGGCGGGTCACTGATTATTTTTTTTGCTTCTATTTCATTTGAAGAAAAAGGGTGGATAGATGAATTAGATTGGTCTTCAAATATACTTAAATATAGAGGTGATAGACATTTGGCTTTAAAAGGTGACAATAAAGGAGGAGGAGAATCAAATGATTGTGATCCATTAGTAGTAATGGTTGCACTCAACAAAGGTGATGGAGAGATGCCATAATACTTACTAATATTGTCATTACAATTTTCATAAGTTTCAGAAAGTGAATCAAAAGGTGTAGGTATAGATGTACAATAATTTGTATTAGATCCATGTGCAGTTTCAGATTGGAGTGTATCATTATCAGATGGTTTTAGTGGCATTAATATATTGTTTTTAATTTGATTTTCAATTCCATTAGAACGGATGGAACTAGTAGTAGTAGTAGTAGCAGACGATGGTGATGATGATAATGATGATGAATATGTTTTAGTGGTAGTATCAATTGATACGGTGTTATTTTCTGCATAACAATCAGTATGATATTTTTCTAAAAAAGCCTTTTGAAGCCATTTATAATCTTCACTATCTTGTACTTCTGTAAATATTTTTATAAATTCATTTTTATTATAATCTGTAGTGGTGTTAAATAGATTTTCCCCATCATCCGAATCTGAATCTGGAGCCAACAGAGAGATTCGCCTTTGTAATTCTTTTTGCTCCTCTTTGATTTTTTGATTTTTTTCTTCTAGTTTTTTATCTTCAGCTTCCAGCTTTTTTTTCCCCTCCAACTTCATTTTTATTAACAGCTCTTCTTCATTATCTGGTTGTTGTTGGGAAGGAGAGGTATTATCAGTAGCCATAGAGGCTCTTTTTTTCTTAAGCTTATATTTATTCGTCAAGTTAGACTTCCTTTTCCGCCCACGGCGTGTTATTTTTTTTGGTAATGGTGGCAGTGGTTGTATAGTAGCTGTACTAATAGTGTTATTTTCGGTAGATTCAATTGATATCACTTCAGGAGGTATTGAAATAGACTGTACTATATCTTCTGGTAATGGAGGAGGTGTTGCCATAACGATATCTGTAGTAATTGTGGAAGAGTTTTGTTGATGGCAGTGAGGGTGAGGATCAAAGCTAGCCGTCGGTGCTGGATCTATATTTGGTGTTACGTCTGATGAAGAAGACGACAGTGATACTTGAGATATCTTAGGCAAAGAAGTTTGTAAAGTTGGGTCTTGTTCAGCTATGTCTATTATGAATGAAGATCGTAGTGGTACATTTGCTTGGGTATTGTTACTACTATTACTGTGATAATAAGTAGGTGAAGCTGAACGTGGAGGTGATTGTATATGAGTTAGATTAAAAGAAGACGATCCATTATTTATTAAATAATTATCATTTTCATTGTTATTTCTATTTGAGGATGGAATAGTTGATGAAGATGTCATATCATTCCTTTTTTAAATAAAAATAATAATAGTAATAGTAATATAACGTATTGAAATAAGAAATAGCAAAAAAAAGTGAGAGTGATAAAAATTTTGACGCTGTTAAAAAAAAGCGGTATTTTAATATCATTTAAAGCAAAAAAATTGATCATTTTTTTCTTCCCTTTTTCTTCAAAATATATTTTTAAATTAAACTCTATAAAATACCTATCTCTTTCTTCATTATTTTTTATATAATAATAATGGTAATATGGGAAAGATTACTTATGGAATTAAACTAGCTAAATCATCGCCATTTGCCGAAGAAATAAAAGGTCGAAAAAGCAAACTTAAACAGTATACTCAAGAAAACAATGAAAAATTAGCTGGTCGTGTTTTATTAGATCTTGCCGATTTATATTTAAATCAAGCTGAGTATATAGATCCAGAAGATCCTACTTCAACTCAAGGTTATTATAGACAGCAAGATTTAGAAGAGTGTTTAAATTATTGTAAAAAAGCTATCAAAGTTTTTAAGAAGAAAAAATTATATCGATATCTAGCAAGGTAAGAAAACAAATAAAAACAATAATAATTAAAACTTATCAAATGGGCACTAACTTCATAATATTTATGAATGCCATATTTTTTATATGTATAGAACCTATATTATTATGATCCAGTGTTATCACAAGTAATGTTACATTAATATATTATACATAATATATTTAAATATTAATACAATATAATAATAATAGTAATAATAATAACCACTAACATGTATTTACTTTATTATAGAATACCTGACTTTGATAATGGTATATTAATTAACGTACAACTACTGGATTTATTCAGAACTTCCAAATCCGATTTAAAAGACAACAGTTTATACCAACAAGCTTATAAATTATTAGCTGATGCTTATTTTACACACGGTCATTCTGATAATCGAAAATTCAAGGACTTCAAATATGCAGAGCAATTTTATGAAAAGGAAAGAAAAATTATTTTAAAAATGACAGCAGATAATGTTGGAGGGGATCAACTATTATTAAAGGATATCAAACGATCCTCAAATTTTAATATTGGTGTGATCAAATCAAAACTCAGTTATGAAATTCAAGATATCAGCGAACCTATAAAATATTTAATGGATGCAATTGAAGACGCCAAACAATTGAAGGATTATGATAGTGAACGAAAAACGTGGTGGGAATTGGGAAATCTTTATTCTGGACGAGGAAAATGGGAATTAACGTTGGATTGTCGGCTCAAAGAATTAGAATTGACTAAAAAATATCAGCTGGGTGATCAACTAGCGGTTATGATCGAAGTGGCGAGAATATACATTATGATGGAATCTTATTCTGCTTGTATGGAATTATGCCGTGACATGCGTTCTTGGGCCAACTCAACTTATTCAAATGAAAAGAAAAACGAAGATGATGGCTATGACTTGCAAACAGCAAATGATATGATTCAAGCAGTAGTGGATATGGTACACAAAATGAGAGATCAACGAAGGAGATTTAAACAACTAATCAATAATTATGATACTATTGAAAGTGCAAAACGTTGCAATGATCTTGCTAAAAACAACGACAACAACAGCAATAACATCCATGGTGTAGATCATAAAAAGCTATGTCTACAAATCGTAGAAGAATGTTTATCACTCTCTGAATTATTTGGTGAATTAGAATTAGCAAAACCTGCACTGGATATTGTAGATACTGGTCTTAAATACTGTAAATTAATTGAAAAGCGGGATCAAATGAGTGAAGATTACTTATTATATGTTTTAGAAATTGAATTATTAGAGACAAAAGCAAACATATATATGACGTGGTTTTTTACATCATTAACAATGTTAGAGGATTTAAATCAACAAATTGTGGAAAATGCGAAAAAATATATTAAAGATGAAATAAAACAAATGGATATTATGATCGATGCTTTTGAACGATTCACTCAAATATATTATTACTTTGATGATGATGATCTTTATGAAAAATGGATGAAAATCACTAAAGATACTAAAATACGATATAATTCTATAGTAATTTATAAAATATTAAAAAAAAAAATGCAAATAGTATAGTATTAATACTTATGATTATTAAGTTTTTTATTTTATTTATAATGTTTTTAGGTGGCGGATGATGATATGGATATTGATCATGAAAATGAAGATAATACCAAGGAAGACACAATAGATTCTCGTTCACCTTTGAAAAATGAACTACATAATACTTTGAATACAGCAGTTAAAAATGTAAGCTAATATACTATTCTTTTTTTTTCAATTTATTTATTGCATCTACCATATATTAATTACACTTTATTGATTTAATCATCCATATATATTATTGTTATTGTTATTGTTAGTCTGTTCTGGTATCATTGAAGTTAAAAGAAAGAAAAATATATATTTTAGTTCCAATTGATAGCCTTGAAGAAACATTGGAATGGTTAGCAAGTGAAGTGTCAAAATTAATATGGGAAAGATATAGCGTGGAAGTAAGTTAATATAAAAGTTGGTCTATTATTTTCATTTATATTTAATATTTCATTACCAGTGTACTAATTTTATTTTTACTGTTTTATTATATTTTATTATTTTTATACATGATTATAATGGTTGGTATTGTTTTTCTAGCCTAATATAAACTGTTTTACCCTTGATGGTAAAAATTTACCTGCGGATATGAATTTGAAAAGCTTGTTGATGAAACCAATTAAGAATTTGGAGGCAAACGTAGCTGGTAACGAATAATATTAGCGTTATTTTTTTTGCTATATATTTTAATGATATCTATATTAAACCATATATATGTATACTTGTTATATATGTATAAACAATTTATATTTATAGGATATTTGGAAAGATCACCTTTAGAAGTTTATGAAAACATATGTGATAGATTAAAAACGAAAAAGAATACAAAAATTATAAAAGCATTGGCTGAAGAAACACTATCATCTGCTTTAGATTTGCGTGGTACAGGTACAACAGGGATTTTTTTTGTTATATATATTTTAAAATTTAATCTATATTAACCTTCTTTTTATCTCTTTTTATTTTATATTTATTTATTTCTGATAACAGATTTAAAAACGGATGATATTGATACTTTGATTCGATTTTTAAACACCATTACATTGCCCTTAAACCAAATAGATTTGTCTGCAAACTTATTAAGTAAATTTTTCTTTTTTTAAAAAAAAGGAATCATGCCATAAAAAAGAAATTTATCCAGTATTAATAATTAACTAATATATGATATATTTATATATAGAGGATGATGATGTAATAAAGTTATTTGATGCCATAATCTGCCCAGCCAAAATTATATTAAGCAGTAATTTAATCACGCTCAAATCATTTGATTATTTTTATGAACATCACGAAGATAAATTGGAATCCATTGAATTATCTTACACCATGATCCAGTCAATTACTCAAAAACAGATATCTGACTTTTATAATAAGCACCCTAAACTAAAGCATTTTAATATTGATGGATGTGAAATAATAAATGAATAATTAAACAAATATATATATATATATATATATATATATTATTCAACTATAGTCATCATTATTACTTATCCTTATACACTACAAAGACACACACACATATATATATATTTATATATACACGGTTGGACAGTATTATAAAAAGGCTCACTTTAAACTCAGTTCCTTATCTCAAAATGGAAGTTCTTAAGTATTAAATATAAATGGAAAGCTCTTAAGTTTCATGATCAATCGTAAAGTCAGTAATAATAATACTGAAATATCCTATTAAAAATCGTATTTTAAATAAAAGAGCATATTATTACTCAACTTATTTTATCCGTAATTTTGTTTCTCATTTTTTTATAACGTGGGATAATATTTTCCAGGAACATTAATTTATAAGTTTGACAGCTTGTATATAAATTAAAAAAAGTCTATGGAATCATGTGGAAAAAATATGTGACTAAACTTCTTTCATTTTTTTTGTAATTTCAGTTTTTTAATAAAACTTGACAATTTTATTTTATTATTGTTATTTTTTATTCTTTAATACAAAAAAATGATTATACTTATTACGAAAATTTTTGAAAATAAAATAAAATAAAAAATGATTGGAAGGTAACTTTTTGACTAAGCGGATTTAAACCCAGGTGAATATAGAAGGAAATATTAACCAGTTAAATCGCGATATTATAATGGTTACACCCTATTTTTTTTTTTTTAAAAATCAGATTTTTTATGTGATATAGTACGCTAAATATAAAAATACCCTTCTATTTTTTTCTTTCACTTTCTTTTCTTTTCTTTTTCTTTTTCTTTTTTTATTATAAAAAAATAAATATATATAAATAAAATATTAATCATGGTCGCTCAAGTACAAAAGCAAGCTCCCGAATTCACTGGTCCCGCCGTTGTTAATGGTGAATTCAAAGATATCTCTTTATCTGATTACAAGGGTAAATATGTTGTTTTCTTCTGGTATCCTATGGATTTCACTTTTGTCTGCCCTACTGAAATCTTAGCTTTCTCTGACCGTATCAAGGACTTTGAAGCTATTGACACTGTTGTTATTGGTGGTAAGTTATTTAAATAAACTAAAATAATAAAATAGGTCTTCTTTATATTTAAAAAAAAATAAAAGGATAAAGGATTATAAAATAAATACGTGTCTTATTTATCCCATCAGAAGTAAAAAAAAAAGAGAATGGGCGTGATTAATCATATATTTTATTTTTATTAGCTTCTTGTGATAGTGAATTCTCTCACTTAGCCTGGATCAACACTCCTCGTAAGCAAGGTGGTTTAGGTGAATTAAACTTCCCCTTATTAGCCGATAAGACCAAGGCCATTGCTAAAGACTATGGTGTTCTTATTGAAGAAGAAGGTATCACTCTTCGTGGTCTCTTCATCATTGATCCTCAAGGTAAGGTTCGTCAAATTACCATCAACGATTTACCCGTTGGTCGTTCTGTTGATGAAGTCTTACGTCTTGTTCAAGCTTTCAAGTTTACTGATGAACATGGCGAAGTCTGCCCTGCTAACTGGACCGCTGGTGAAAAAACCATCAAGCCCTCTGTTGAAGCTTCCAAGGAATACTTCAACGCCGTTAACTAAATAGATTATTTTCTTTTTTAAAAACCCTTTATATAACCTTACATTATAAAAAACCAAAAAGAAAAAAAATTAGTATCCTTAATCTTTATATAACTGTAAATAATATATAAAAAATAAATAAAAAACGCCAGCTTTTTTTGTTTTAAAATAAAAAGAAATAATTTATTTTTTAACACAAATTTTTTTAAAAAAATAACGTTCCTAGTATTTTTAAAACTAGAAGTGATACATTTATTTATAAAAAACATTTTTTTATTTAAAAAAACGGTACTGATCATTGCTTTTTATTATTGTTGAAATATAAGTCAAAATAATTTTAAAATTTGATTATATCATACCATCGATATAAACTTATTGATACGTTATTTATAGATAAGAAGAGAAGTAATGGCATATTAATAAAATTTATTGTAGTGTATATTATTTATATACTGAGAGGAAAATGATGTCGGGGTTCAAAAAGACTCCCTTGACTGACTGACTATTTTATTATATATCTATTTTTTTTTTGTTTATAATAATTTTTTTCTTTCATTATATTTTTTTAAAACCCAAACCCTTTTCTCCCCACTCTTTCTTTCTTTTTAAAAAATATCATATATCATTAAAAACATAATATGCTTCGTACAACTACCTCACGATTATTAAGCAGACAACTCGTGCAACGACCTATTGTTATGACAACAGCTCGTCCTCAATCCACTCTCAACACCGGAGAAGTATTAGAAGATCCTCAAATCGGTGATTATCCCAATTTACCTAGAAAGAGTGTTCAAACTAGAGGTCCTTTTGGTTGGTGGGATCCTCAAGATAAACGTAACTTTGGTGAACCTGTAAGCAACAATTCTTAAATCAATATTTATATATTTCAACAATAAAAAAAAGACAAATATAATAATAATAATAATAAGGATAATAAGGATAGAACGAATCAATCTTATATATATATATATATATATATATATATATATCTTTACTCATTATTTATATATTTTATTATTGATGATGAATATATTAAATATAATAGGTTCACGAAGAAGACGAACTTTTTGGTGTATGGGCTCCTGATCTTCATCATTATAGTCCTTACAAAGCTCTTGCTCAATTAGCTTTAGCTGCAGGTGTATTTACTGCTGCTGTTGGTATTATTTATAAGACTTATCCTGAAAGACCTGCTGTAAAATAATAACAGAAAAAATATATATTTTTCATATAATTTCAATAACTAAAGAAAATTATATACATTTATTTTATCTTGTATTAGGTTAAACGTACTTATCCTTATGAAGGTTTAAAAGAAAGTTTAGGTTATCGTGAAGGTGATGTTAGACCTTGTGGTGTAAGTTATTCATAATACATATATATATATTGAAAAATATAAATGTAAATTAGATGCTGAGAAATGTATTATATATTGTTTTCTTTTTTCTATTTTATAGGCTCGTCCTGACGATTCAGAATAGATAGCAATATACACTTTTTCTTTTTTTTTTTGCACAATTATCCATTTATCGTTATTCTCTTGTTCACCAATATAATAAGCAATAAATATCTATATATACAGTCAAAAAAAAAAATTAAAATAAATAAACGCAACTACACGAATAAAAAACAGAAATCTATGTATGATTGTTTAAATATATATATTATAATTTAAGGTTATTAAAAAAGTGTTTATTTTTAAATATGACAAAGATTTTTAGTTTATTTTGAATGCCAATGAAAGAATATGTTTATATTTGCTTTAAAAACTAATGGATAATTTAGTCAAACAATAAAAATAAAAAAAAGCTTATGACTATAAAAAGTTTTGTTTTTTATTTTTATGTGTGGTGAGGATTATTTTTTATGAATACCAATACCATGTTTAATTATTAGGAAATTCTACATCATCAGAATGAGCTGATTTTTGAGGAGACGTTGGTGTATCTTCAGTGTAGGCAGACACTTTGGGGAACTCTGTATCATGACTTACTATATTATCATCATTATCGCTAGAATATACCGGTTTTTGAGGAAAAGCTGTTGCTATATCATCCGAGTAAACTGATTTTTGAGGAAATATTGTTGCTGTTTTATTAGAATAAGCGGTAGTACCGGTCGACGATTGAAAGAAGGATGGTGCTGTTGTTGTTTCTATATCTTGTTTGTAACTAGAAAAACTCAACGCATTCGCTTTTTCTTCTTCTTCTTCATGTTTAGGATACCCAGTTATAGGAGGTAAAATAGATTGTGTTTTGATAGAAAGTTTTTCGTGTCGCCTACTACTCCGTCTTGATTGACCAGCATCTTCATGAAGAAAAGATTTTAATATAGGTTTTATTTCACCATCTTCAGCTTCATTATTATTATTATTATCATATTGATTAGGTTTATTTTCTTTTAAGAGGGGTTGCTGATCGTCTAAGGGAAGGCTTATTGATGATGATGTGGATGCTAATGCTGATTTAAAATTTTTACTATTTCTTTTTGATTTGGAACCACTCGATTTCAATTTTTTATTTTTTGTTATTTCTTCGTAAAGCCGCTGTCTTTGTTTGTATAATGCATTTGCTAAAGCTTCTGTAGCTTCCAATTCTTCTCTTGTTGGTTGACAAATTGGTGATGAGATGGTAACAGGTGATAAAGCTGTTGGTGAAGAAGGAGAAGAAGTAGGTGATTTTGTACTATCAGTATCACTATCATTGTAACATTGCTGATGGAGATCATTTTCACGATTATGTTGGTAATGGAAATAATAATCTTCATCGTATAGCTGCTGTTTTTGTTGTTGGTAGGGTTCTTTATTATCAAAATCTGTAATGATTTTATCATCCCATGTTGAAGAATGTACTAGCTTATCCAGAGTTGATTGTGTTTTACGTTTCAAACGATAGCAGTATCGACGAACCGAAAAAATATTAATAATCTTACATATATACAAAAAATAATGAGTATTGATGTTGGTATTTAATTAATTAATTATTCAATTATTTTCATTTTATATAAAAAATTGGAAGAAATAGAAGACTGCACTTACTAAAACAAGGGAATAAATCAACCAAACCAATAGGTGAGCATAACTAAGCCATTCCCACTCATCTTGACAAGTTGATAGCACTTCTTGAATACCAACTACATCTTCATAACCCAATGCTCTCCAAAATTCATTATTTGGTTGTCGAATAAAACATAATCGTAAAAGGATAGGATGATAATTAATATATAGAAGAAGGATGTGCGTTAAACCAACAATAAATTGAATCAAACCAAATAAAATAAGACAATTTACTAACTTGGTCATATTACTAGTAGACCTCTATATGTGAAAATAAAATAAAAAGATGATTTATTTTATATTATTACTATATATGCATAAAATACGTACCTTTTTTATTGTCACTATATTTTTTAGCTTACCTTTAATATTATTGCAAGCCCAATTATTCCAATAAAACTCACCAAACAAATTAAAAAAAGGTATGCATAATAGTCAATTGTATCAGCATATATTATTCTTTCTAAATAAATAAATAAATAAATATATATATAAATTAGCTCATGTAAAAAAGATCACTCTATGTGTTATTAATTTGAATGATTATTGTATTTTTACTTGAAAAAATGAATTGCTCCAAGCATATGATAGCTATTCCTGTTCCCTATAAATGTTTATAATAATAACATTATAGTATGAATTGGTTGTAATATGATATATATATATATATATATTATATATGTTAAATATATAAAATGATTTACATACAATGGATAATAACTCCGATAATAATGCAAGATGACGACTCGAAAAAAGTGAATGCAGGTATTTCTTGTTCAACTTCATATTGAAGTACGGTAACATAAAAAAAAGAGAAAAAAAGGATACATATTATAATATTTCATCTAAAAAATAAGTTAAAAATTGTGTTTACATATAAGCACAGCCTTTTACCCATGCCCTAACTATTATATATACTTTTTACTTTTAACAACGGTTTCACTAGTTTATGGAACTTGAGATTAGTTTTACTGTATAAAATATAAAAATATAAAAATTTTCTTCGTTATTATATGTCCACTACTTTTATAAGCTTTTCTTTAACTT
This sequence comes from Cunninghamella blakesleeana, assembly GCA_017871115.1. Taxonomy (NCBI): domain Eukaryota; kingdom Fungi; phylum Mucoromycota; class Mucoromycetes; order Mucorales; family Cunninghamellaceae; genus Cunninghamella; species Cunninghamella blakesleeana. The sequence continues at coordinate 1,668,079 of JAFCIZ010000002.1, read as the reverse complement.
TTTTATATTATGAATGATATAAACTAAAGTATGTACTATATTTTATATACTTTTTTTGTTTCTTACAAAATGGAGTTAATTATGAAGTACCAGTAGAACAATAATAATAACCAATAAATAAAAAAAACGTAACATCAGAATAATATATCATAAATGTATTGCTATTTTGTTTTACAATATTTATTTTTAAGTAACTTTATAGTTTTAATAAATAAAAAGTGCAGAAAAGAGAAAGGGCAAAAAATTCATTTCATATTTTAAACTCCATATCGAGCTTTTTTCTCCCCCAAATTAGCTTAAAAGATTGTATATATAAATTACCATATTACTCAATCCTCGCCATAGGTACTCTTAATCAAACTAATCAATTGGCCCCCTTTTAAATTTAAAAAAAAGCATCAGTTACAAGAAATATAGGTTTATTTCATTTTACTTATTTATTTTTGGTTATCAACCTAAATAGGATATATAATTTGATAACTTTTAAACTTTAAAAATGATAAAATGATAACGCCTTTTTGGGTCGAGATAGTGTAAATTGGTTTTTTTATTAGTTTACTATGTATTTATATGCAATTTATATATACATATTATTATTATTATCTCGCTGATATGCAGCCTTAAAAGGCTTATCATTTTTTCCATGTTATTCATTTAAAAATTATAATATTTTATTATTATTATTAAAATATACAAGTAGAGAGAATTTTAGGTATTTTTTTCGATGTAACTAAAGAAAGACATGAGAAAATCAATGAGATCATGACAAAAACTTTATTACATTATTTTTTTCACATCAAAAAATGAAAATTTTATTGCAACCAGTAACTTGGAATAACTTATATATATTTATACACATATATAATCTAGTTTTTGTTTTATAATGTTTTATAAAAAAGTAGATAATAACAATACATATATTAGAATCTCCGTCGAGGGAAAAAATAAAAAAAAAGAAAATCGAATGATCCAAAAATGGTTAAAAAATAGCGATTTCATTTTGACTTTCAAGTTAAAAAAAATTCTCCAATAAGAATTATAAAAGATATTTGACGGGTTATGAAGGTTTTATCGTGGTGTAACTGATTTGCCCAAATGAGATCAAAAAAAAATAAAAAAAAAATAGAAACTCACTCTCTTTGGTAATAGATAAATCTGTTATCTTTTATTAATCAAAAAACTGCAGAACAATAGTAAGAAAAAAAAAAGAGAGAGAAAGGAAAGAAAAAATTATACCTTTCATAAAATATAGAATTTTTTATCTAATCATTTATGATATCTTCCAGTTTTTTATTTTCTTATTTTAATGCTAAGTTGATATCTTTTTTTTTTTACCATCATGTGAGGTGCTTGGTTTTATTGAATCCTATTTTTGAATAACCGACAAATAAGGCATAAAAGTTTAAATACCTTTTTTTTTCTATCCTTTCCTTTTTTTTCTTTTCATTTTACTTTTAATATTTTAATTTTGGTTTTTGATTTCGGTTTTTAATTTTAATATATAGATAAATTCATATGACTGAAAAAAAAGAAATATCAGATACTATTAGTATCGACCATGAATCTTTAACAAAAACATCACCAAAGCAAGAAAAATTTGTTTATTCAGAAGCAGAAAAGAGGGTCAAACGTAAAATTGACAGAGTCTTTTTACCATTATTATTTATGATTTTATTCACGCAGGTATTTTCATTATCAACATAATAATAATGATAATAATAATGCTAATGCTAATAATAATAATAATAATAATAATAATAAATTTATAGTTCGTAGATAAGTCAGCCTTGAATGGTGCAGGTGTATTAGGTATTATGGAGGATACACATATTACAAAAGAACAATTTGGTTGGCTGGGTGCCTTATTTTATGTTGGTTATATTGCATTCCAAATTCCTAATAACTTTTTAATCCAACGTTTACCAACTTCAAAATATATGGGTGTCATTTTATTATTATGGGGGGTCAGTTTTACTTGTACTTTTTTAGCAAAAGATTTCGGTCAATTGGCATTTTTAAGGGTTCTATTGGGTTTTTTTGAAGCTGTTACTTATCCTTGTATTTTTCTTCTTATTTCAAGACTATATCGCCGCCATGAACAAATTATGTATATTTCTTACATGTTTGTTGCTAATGCTAGTGCTATTTGTCTTGGTGGACTTATAGGTTATGGTATTGGGTAATAATAAATGATAAAATAAAATAAAATAAAATAAAATGATATATATATGTATATGAATTAGCCTTACCTTTTTTTTAACTTTATTATATATGTATGTATATATAAAATTACATGAATGATTTAGAAACATGCATGGTTTACATGGTCTTTCTGGTTGGCAATATAGTAAAGTAGATATAATTTTTTTAAAGAAACAGAAAATAAAACAATATATAAAAGTATATTAACTGTTCGTACTTATTCTATTCTTATACTTATTTTTTATTTTTATTTTTATTTTTATAGCATACATTATTTGGGGTAGTATTACTTTTGTTGAAGGAATCGTCTTTTTCATCTTTTTACCAGATAAGGCTAAATCAAGGTGGTTTAGTTTAACACCTGAAGAAGAACGCATTATTGATGAAAGATCACTAGATAATGGTGTAGCTGAAAATACAAAATTCAATAAGGCACACATTTGGGAAGCGCTTCGAGATCCAAAATATTATTGTTATATTTTAATTTCTGCTCTTTGTAATCTTCAAAACGGAAGTCTTACTGTCTTTTCATCCCAGCTTATTGTCGAATTTGGCTTTACGGTAAATTTATAAACCATTGATTCATACTTTAATTGCTCCTTAATTTTATTTATTTATTTATTTATATTATTCTTAAAAAAATATAGAATTTACAAGCTATTTTATTAAATATCCCTAATGGTCTTTGTGGTTGTTTATTGATTGTGATCACTACATTTTTATCTAAACGATATAATGAAATATGCTACATTGGAATGGGGATGTCTGTAGTTTCATTTCTTGGTGTATTATTATTGGATGTAATTCCTTCAGGACCTGTCAAGTTATTAGGTATTTATTTGGCTTACGGTTGTACTCCTGTTTATATTTTAGTGCAAACAAGTATCAATAATAATGTGAAAGGTTATTCCAAAAAGGTGTTTTATACTTCAAGTCAGTTGGTTTTTTATTGTATAGGTAACTTTGTTGGTCCTTTATTAACTTTTTCGCGTGAAGCACCTCGTTACATCACAGCCATGAGCGTTTATAGTGCCGCCAATGTGGTAATCTTTATATTATACGGTATTATTCGCTGGAAAATTGTTAGAGATAATCGTAAAAAACAATCTCTTGATGGTGTGGGTGAAAAATCAGATGTCGTTAATGATTTGACTGATGTAGAAGATTCTCATTTTGTATACCGTCCATAATATGTATATTTATTTGTTATATTAATAAAAAAAATATTTTGTATAGTTTCAAACAATATAGTTTAAAGTATTATAAATATAAAGTGACAACATTCATAATTATGTCTAATATTTTTGTTAATAGTATATCTTTCGAAAAAGGGGAAAGAGAAACAAAAAAAAAGAATATTCTTCCAAAATCAAATTAATGACATTATTTTTCAAAGTCCGCTATTTTTTAAAAATACATGTTAATTTTTTTCCCCTTCCTCCGCTTTCTTTCTTTTTCTTTCTCTTAAAAAACATATATATATATAAATACAAACCACTATAAATAAATATAATCATTTATATCATCATCAATATACTTGATTTTGACCATGATAAAGGTATTTATAAATAATAGTAATAATAAATAATAATAATAGAGAAAAGGAAATATTTATTAAAAATAAATGTATATATATATTTTAATAAATAGATCTCTTTTTTAAAAAATACTTATATTTTTTTTCTTTAGGGCAATTCAAAGGATATTACTTTTGAACAACTTATGGCCCAAGCAGCCGATGTCGCTAAAGCTCAAGATGCTGCCTTATCAGAAAAAGCCAAAGAAAGACGAAAAATAGAAGAAGCAAAGCGTTTAAAAGAAGAAGCTGTAAAAAGGGAGCTAGAAAGAAAGGAAAAAGAATTACAAAAAAAAAAACTTGAAATGGAACAAAGACAACAGCAATTACAACAACAAAAGAAAAAAACAACCTTATCAAATAATAATAGCAGTATTAATAATCATGTTCATAGTAGCAGCAGTGCCAGTAGTCGTAAACCATCTATCGGTAATCAACAACGTCAAGGGAGATCCATGGATTCAAAATCAAGACAAGCTTCTTCTAGTTCAAAAACTAAAAAAAATGTATCTATACCACCACCTATAGTTGAAAAAAAGGTAAACAATAAACAAAATAAAATAAGATAAAATGATTATGTATATGTGTACGTATTTTTAAAGGAGTATATATATATATTTATGTACATATGTTTTTATATTTATTTATTTATTTAATACATATATTATTTTTATTTTATATAAATAGAAACCTGTACATATATCTTATGAACAACTTATGGAAAAAGCAAAAGAAGTAGCACAACCAAAAAAATCAACACCATCCTCAGCAACAACAGTAACAACTCCATCCTCAGCAACAACAGTAACAACTCCAATAAAATCCACAAAAGATCATAGTTTACCATCCTCATTATTAATGAATAAATCAAATAAGGAAATTAAAGGTAAAATAAATAATAAATAATATTAATGCGTAATTTAAAATCAATCAATCAATCAATAAAAGATTATTATTAGTTAGTAAAGGATAAATATAATTAACTAATATATTATTATTATTATTATTATTATTATTATTATTAGGACCAATAAGATCCAATACACCTCCATCTTCATCTTCATTGGCAACGTCATCATTATATGTCAAACGACCATTTAGTACTGTACCTAAGTCTAAACCAAAAGAACCCTTGGTCAATGCTAATATGAGAGCACGTGATAGAATAAAATTACTTCATAATACACCTTTACAGCAAGTTCAACGAGTGAAACGGGACAGACAATCAATTGAGGAAATTCAAAGAGATATTCGACACGCAAAGGGAAAGTATTCAGATAATGAAGAGGAAGAGGATGCTTATTATCGAAAAAAACAAAGAATAGACCAACGACCAACAGTAAGAAATAGTAATAATAATAGACCTATGGATAATGGTAGTAGTGCATCAAGAATGAAATCAGATAGACTTCATTCTTCTTCTCAACGGCCTTATCCTCCTTTACAACAACAACAAAGGCAGCCTATTAGAATGCCATTTAAACGGGTTGTGGACCCAAAAAGAGATATGAAACGTCGTAGTAGATATCAAGATGAAGAAGAGGAAGATGAAGATTTGGATTCGTTTATTGTAGATGATGATGAAGAAGAAGAAATAGGTCACCGCTATAATAATGATTATTCTTCTGAAATTAGTAAATTATTCCGTTATGACCGATCAAAGTAAGCTTCCACTACATATTATTTTTACCTTCTATTTTTTTTATCATGATGTATTTTTAAAAAGTTACTAATACATATACATATGCCTCTTTTTTTTTAGGTATGCTAATGAAAGTATATATTCAGATGATGATATGGAAGCTGGAACAAGCGAAGTTTTACGTGAAGAAAAGAGAAGGTAATATTTACGTTATATTATTAAATAATATACATATACATATATATATATATATATATATATATAAGAACAACAAGGATGAACAATTTAACCAAAAAATTAATATCTTTTTTGTTATGTGTACATATATATTTTAAAAAAAATAGTGAACGTTTGGCTCGTCGTGAAGATCAATTAGAAGAACAACTGGAATTGGAAAGGCAAAAGAGAAAATTGGCTAAATCAAAAAGAAAATAGCAAGTTATTTATAAATGTATACAACTTTATCATATCATTCATTACTTGCAAGAATTATAATAATAATTTATATAACCTTAATATAGAAATATAACAAACTTTTTATTTATATTTTATACATAATTTTTTATTTTTTTTTTTTTCATCATGAAACTTTGTTAATTTTTATTTAAAGCCTATTTTATATGAATATTTGGTATGTAAAAAAAGTCAATAAATGTGGTCATTGTAGATATATAATTTTTTAAAGAAAAAAAAAATGAACACGTATGCATTAAGAATAAAAAGCGGAAAATAAAAATATATAAAAAAAAGAGGAAAGTGATAATGATAGTTTGCTATATAACATAATAAGTAATAATAGTAATAATAATAATGATAAATATAGTAGAATAGTAGAATAGTAGAATAATAAAATAGTAAAATAGAATAAAAAGCATACAATATACTATATATATATAAAGATTATAACATTTTTTAATCTTTTTAACGAGTTAAAAATTGTTGAGCTCTTTCCAATAAAGTAGCAGGGATTTGTTCGCTTTCCAAAAGTCCTTGGTTAACTAAATAAGTTTGTAAACGTTCTAATAATTCTACGTTTTCTTTTGCACTTAAATTATTGATGGCCATTTCTAAAATTCCTCCAACTGTAACGTTATATTTCTATATATATTTAAAATAAATAAAAATTAGAAAACGGTATGGATAGATGGATGAATAAATCAGGATATATATATTTAAAAAATTATAATAATTATAAAGAAAAAACAATTACCTTAATAAAACTATGATAATACATATAAGCAAAGAAACCCATTAAAAATTGACAATCCATACGATCAGTTAAACCACCATGGCCGGGGATACTATCACCGAAATCTTTAATTTTAAAGGCACGTTTCACAGCACTAGCAAAGAAACCCCCAAATGGTGCAATCAAAGAAGCAAAGCAAGCCATAGCAATTGAATGGAATTGTACAGGTGCAATCCATACTTCGGTAATATCATACTGTGTCAATGTTTTAATCACATACTGAACAGCAGCGGGTAAGATCCATGGTGAAGAGATAAATACTGGGTTTTTAGGGTCACATGAGACACCAGACCAAGCGGAAGCACCTAAATCCTGTTATAAATTCATTAAAAAAAAAGAATAAAAAGAGTTTCATATATCAACATCTGTGAATATATCAATATAATCGTTCTATCGTTATTATTAAGTTATTACCTGTACTGGACAAATCATATAATCAAATCTCATAAGTAAAGTGGAAGCCTAATGTATAAATAAAATAAAATGGTATGCATATGCAAAATGAATTATTAGGTACTACTCTCTTTTCAACTATTTTTTAGAATAATATATACGTACCCCGAAAGCAAGTATTAAAGTACATAAGAAAGCGCCAACAAAACCTTCGACTGTTTTTTTAGGACTTAATTGAATAAGCGGTGTACGACCAAAGAAGAACCCACAAAGGTAAGCAAAAACATCATTACATACAACAAGAGCTGCTGGCAAAACAAACCTATTATAAAAAGAATGAAAAAGAGAAAAAAAAATTTAGATTATACCTTTTCTCCTACTATTATTACTATTTTTATCACGAATAACTATGTTTCTGTTTTTTGTTTTTTTTAAAAAAAAAAAATAACCATCACTCTAACTAAATAAAAATCTTTTTCTAATTAAGTTTTTACCATATTAAACCTTCTAAAATATTATCAACAATAAAATGACTTTGCACAACAATGAGGAATAAAGCCATGTGAGTCCATCCAAATTGAGACATTTGATATCTGTATTGACCTTTTCTTAAATTCATAACAAAAAAGACGAAACCTAAGGAAAACAAAATAATAATAATAAATAGCCTGTTCTTCTTACCTTTTCATTTTGGATTCATAAATAATAATATAATAGTTTTTTTTTTTTTTTTTTTTTAATTTTTTAATATCTTACCAAGAACATATAAAGTGAAACTTGCAAAACGATGATGAATAGCAAAAGGTAATAAAAAGGAATCAACCATAACAATTTCTTTAAAATAATAAATAATCGATTCACCGTATAAAAAGTATTCTGTAGTAGCCAAGAAATACCTATATATATAAATAATAGTATGAATGGTCACTAGTTAGCTCTTCTGTCTCTCTATACATATGTATAGATCAAACCTTTATGTTTTTCATTATTCTCTTTCGCTAATCTTTTTTCATTTTTTCATTTTTCACTATTCACACACACGCTTTCTCTCTCTTTCTGAATTTTTATTTCCATCGCTTTTATCCTTTTTATCTCACTTTATTCGCCCTTTTTATATTATAATATGATATTATACTTTACCAACTCATGGTTTTAAACCATTTAATGTTTTGTTCTTGAGCACCTTTGCAAGAGATTTTAATAACTTCATCATAAACCATAACGGTAATAATCATAACACCAACGATAGACCATATATACCCAGAAGCAAGAACCAAAAAGAAAGAACCAATCATTAAAAATGTATATAAAGTTCTGATCCACATGTTTTGCCATTTTTTACTAGTTTTATCGTTAACTAATAGTACAGCAGGCTTTTCTGCTACAACAGTTTCAGAAGAAGAAGGAGAGGGATCTGTTGATTTGGTTTGTTGTTTCTTAGATCCTTTTTTACCCATGGTTTATTTATATATATTTATATATATTTTTAAATTTATTATTATTATTATTATATATATATATGTGTGTGTGTGTTTGTTTGTATATATGTTTATCTATTTATAAGTAAAAATATAAATATGTTTATATTATTATTATAATAGCAATACTAATATTAATAAAATAATACTAGTTTGAAAAAAAATTAGAAAAGAAAGGAAGTACAAAAAAGAAAAACAAGCGAAAAAAAATATATAGAAACTTTATATCACATGCAATCATAAATTCAATCCCCGTGGGTTTTTTTTAACTGATTAAAGTTGGGGAATTATAGAGACCTTTTGATGCCCCAACCTATTGTAGCTAAACACAAGTTTATTAAACTTCATATGAAACGTTCATTAATTATTTTTCTTTCTTTCTCTTTTTATTTTTAAATAAAGTACGTAAAAGAAAAGAAAAATCCCAGCGAAAATAGCATTTTTATAGTGATTTTTTAAGAAACAAAACCAAAGAATATAAATATTCATAAACCCATCGCATTGGGATATAATATACAAATATAAATATGGAAAACAATGAATTTTTTTTTTTTCTGTTTATAACCATGACAGCATAATAAATATAAAAAAGTCTAAATAGGATTTTATATTTATAATCAAAAAGTTAAAACACCGTATAAAAAATATTGACAGCAAAAAAAACAAGTTTTTTATAAGAAAGGAAAACTAGGTAGCTACAGCATAATTTTTTTTTAAAAAATGCATAATTAATGGAATTTTTATGATATAGCTTTTTTTTTTCTTTTGATAAAATTGTTACAACGTAGAGAAAAATAAGAATAAGAATTTTAAAAAGCCATTCAAGTGGATTTTAACTTTTTTTAAATATCTCGATATAAATTACTTTATTTGATCATTTTATTTACCTTTCTTCTTTTTTAAATTGTAACAATATATTATTATTATTATTATTACTGTTATTATTGTCATTATTATCATTATAAATATATCATTATATAATATGATCATTACTATTAACGTTATTATTCTTATCTATATTTAATAATACTAAAAATTATATACTATATTAACAACTGAAAAATACAGAAACTGATAGAGTTTACAAAAAAAAAAATTTTAAGAAAAAAAAATTATAGCGGAGTTGCCTATAAATTTATGGGTTTTATTTTTAAATTTTACCTCTCTTTCTCTCTTTTTTTAACTTTTTTTATAAATATATTATTAAAAAAAATATAATTATATATATTCCCTTAAGGTTATATATATATATATATATTTATATTGTATATATTACTTCCTTCCTTTCGTTTTTTTTTTTTTTAACGTTATTGATTCAATGAAAGTCATGTTTCAATGATCGATATTAATGATTATATTAGACATGCTCCTCCAATACTAACTTTGCCACCAATATCTACTGCAATATTATCCCAACCTCCTCTATGTACAACAAATGATAATATTAATAATAATAATAATAATAATAATAATAATAACCTTATTAATAATATAACAGATACAACAACAACAGCAACCCTTCCAGTCCTTCTTCATTCACCCATTACTAGTCCCTTAAAACAAAACCTTAACAATGTCAATAAAAGAGATTATGATCTAATGTCAGAAGAATCCTATAACCATTTACATACACCTTGCTCTACTTCAACAGATTCAACTGATCTTATTTGGGAAATGACAGATAGTATAGCTCAAATTATTATTGATATACTGGGTGTAATGTTAAAAAAAGTCAAAATAGATATTTGGAATGCATTACTTCAGCAACAACACAAAAATGGTAAACTTTATTTTGTTTATTTATTTATTTATAATTATTTGTTTATAACTATATATGTATCTTTTTATTCATACGTTTGTTCATTGTTCTTCTTTATACATATAATACATATTTTTTTTATTTACCTTTTTTTATTATTTCTTCTTTCTTTTTTATAATACAGTGGATTGTATACCAGATATTCCTTTAGCAGCGATTAATACGTTTTTATACCAAGTTCAAGAAGATACAAAACCATTAAGTCAACAGGCATCAGCAGATATGTATTGTCTAATGACAGGCTTCATGTCAGTGTATCTTGGATTAATAGAGATAGTATTTAATGATTTAGTACAGGACAATCAAGTGAAGCCTTTTGATCAATTTTTGGGATTTTTTACTTGCAAAGATGATGTAATTAGCTCATCAGATGATTATTTTACTTGGTACCACTGGCAGCATCGTACAGAGTTAGTGAATGACCTTCAATATCGCTTTTATACAAAGGGAATTCAGCCTTTTCGTTCTTTAACTTTAATGGATACGGTGATTACTCGATTTTATACAACTCATTTATTACAGCCTGTGGCCCAACAACATCAAAAAGATCATGGTCAGTTTTATACACCTCAAAGTGTCGTACAATTCATGTGGAACCGATGTTTACCATCCTCATCACCTTCTTCCTTTCTCATTCTAAATGACCATCCCTATCCTCATCTAACTTTACCTCGTGTCTTTGATCCTTGTATGGGCATTGGGTCTTTTTTGTGCGAATATTTAACAAGATTAATCGATCAAGTGAAACAATATTATCCAATAGAGATATGGCATAATGGGGAAGCATTAAAAAGAATTTTATCCCAGTTATCAGATACAATATGGGGAGTAGAAATTGACCCTTTCGCTTTTAAACTTGGAAAACTAAATATCATGATACATATGTTTCCTTTATATCAGCAGTGCCTTTTATTAAATACCTCCTTCCACGGATTTAGTATTGGTCGATTGTCACTTTTTAGAAATGATACATTACGCTTAGATAAAAATATATCCTTATCCCCAACAAATGATTCATTATGGGAACAACAACAACTTGAAAAATTAAGAGATCCGTCGCAATTAGTATTTGATTATATTGTCACCAACCCACCTTATATGATTCGTAAAACGGGTTTCATTAATGATCCAGACATGACTTTATATGATGATACATATTTAGGTGGGAAAGGAACGCAAGCATATATGTATTTTATGTGGTTTTGTCTTCAACGCTGCCGTCCTACTACTGGTCAATTATGTTTTATTACTCCAAGCCAATGGACAGTACTTCAATTTGCTGAAAGTTTAAGGTAAGGGAAAAAAAAAAAAACAATTGAAAATATAGTTATTAAATTTATCTATCATTAATAATATTATTTTATTCTATTTTTGTATATAATTAGAAAATGGATATGGACCAATTGTCAATTACTAGAATTTTTTCAATTTGAACCTTATAAAGTATGGCCAAAAGTACAGACTGATTCACTTATTTTTAGACTGTGTAAACGGCCAGAAAAAAACATGAATAATCAAGTTATAGATCATCATAATCACCATCACCGCCATCATCAACACGTTTTATTTTTAAGATATTTATCACGTAAATCAAGCTTAATAGACATCTTGAATGCTTATGAACATTTTGACCCAACACATGCAGAACCTTCACAAGAAGATCCATTGATTAAATATAAACAAACACCTACTCATGATATTCATCTTTTTGATACAATTATGCATAAATCGTTTGGTTATTTATCACCTACATCCATTGTGTCTGATCAATTAATGGATATTACACGTAGTTATCCTAGGTTATGTGATGGAGAACGAGGGAAAAAGGGATCAATCTCTCCTTTAATATGGCATCGTGGCCCTAACACAAACCCTGTTTATGCATTAGTCGTTCGAACGCAATGGGCAATTCAACAATTTGGAAAGGAATACTGTGATAGATGGCTAAGGCCAGTTTTTTATTGGAATGGAAAATCTTCCATGTCGAAATCTTCATTGTATATATCTCCATCTTCTTCAACTTCAACTATGGCATCATCCTCATCGACATCTACTTCTACATCCATTTCAACATTATCATCAATTAATACACCTTCCACACCTACCACATCTTTTACTATTACCGACGACAATAATAATCATAGTCATAACCATAATCTCCTACTCATTAATAGAACACAACAACATAATGATATTAACAACACCATTAATACTACTAATAACAACACAATTAATACTACTAATAACAACACTATTACTACTACTACTACTACTACTATTATAACAACTAATAATAAAAATAATGATAATATTAATGACAATAATAATACTAAAATGAATAGTATATATAATAATAATAATAATAATAATGATTACAATAATAATAATATCAACGATATGAATAATACGGATCATATTCATCATCATTCTCCTCACTCTAATACATTAATAAATGATAAAGTGTGTAAAGAAATTAAATTTTGGTATCACCGCGACCCCCAAAGATTGACAAAAAAAGAAACCTCCCCAGCCGAAGCCTATGTTCCCTTTGATCGTTTGGATGAACATCATCAATCATTTTATTCCATGATCTTAATCAATAAAGATGATTCAGAAAAATTAGATCCCACCAGCTCATTATATCATTATTTAAAAGAAGCGCGACTTGAATTGCAACCTGGCCAAACAGAAAAAAAGATAGCTTGGTGCCATTATAATAAATGTGGAATGGATGTACCAGTGAAATTTGTTCATCCTATTAACTTTGGTTATTTTAGTCGGACGCAACCAAGACAAAGGTTTTTTATGGATCGGTCTTATCGATGTGTTACCAATCAATGTATGTATTTTACTATTAAAGCCAACCAACCCATTATTCAATCCTCACCATCATTAGAAAATGAACAGCAATTACGGCAGCCATTCACTAATGCATCACTTGAATACTATTTTCTTGGCATTTTAAATTCAAGCACGGTTCAATTTTTTATACGAGCATACTGTTACTATGACCAACAAGGTAGGACGCGATTTTTTGGAAAACATATGGCTAGTATCCCTTATGCTATCCCTACTACAAGTCAAATAATGGAAATGGAAAATTATGTTCAGCAATTAGTAATGATTAGACATTGTATTTATCAAATAATAAGATATGTGGATCATTTTTATCAACAACAAGAACAGCAGCCTAAATCGTTTACTTCTACTCGAACAATTATGGAAAAAGTAAGAAATTGTACTTGGGATTTATCATTTATGGATTATAATTTATTAAAACAAATTTCTTCGACATCTCTCTATTTATTCGCTATGCCACCACCGTCATCTTTATCATCATCGCCATTGGACAAAAATAAAGAGGATATTTGGATTAAATTGAAAACGGCTTTAGAATGTGGGGGAAGGAATGAAAATTTAGCAATTCAAATGATACGACTTCTTATTGTTCAATCTTTACTTCAATATGCAGTAGATCATTTAACATTTGATATTTATCGGATTCCTTATGATTTAAGATTAAGCCTTGAGCAGGAATTGGGGCTTACATTGACTTTACAATGGCAAGTGTATCAAGATCATTTTCAAAAAGCAATCATATCTGATATGGTCTTGTCCATTTTAAATGGTTCTCTTATCATTGATTAGACATATATATACATACATACATATATATATATATAACGAATGATATTATTATTCTTTTTATTATTATTAATTTATATTATATACATATTCTTATTTTCATTGTTTTAAAAAAAAAAAAAAAGGTACATTATTATATATAACACTATTAATTTATTTTATCTAACTAATCTATATTTTATATGTATTATTTTAATATTTAACTAATAATTTGTAAGTTTACTAAAAAATAAAATTATATACTGATATAAATTCATATACTAATAACCATGCATAAATAATTGTATTCTAGTTTACATGACTATCCCTTTTTTACAATATAATGACAAAAATCCTAGAAAAAATGTATGAATGCTGTATTACAATAATAACCTTTTAATATTTATTCTTTATTACTACAAAATTTTGCTAATTTATAATCACTAAATTGCTTATTTATAAATTGGATTTCTAATCAAGTAAAATATAGAGTCTAGTAATTATATATATATATTGTTTTATAAATAAAATAAAAAATATGTAATTATATTGGACCACTTGCCCATTTCATAATTTTAAAAAAGGAGAAAGGAAGGAAAAAGAGTTGGAAAAAAAAAATAGAACCAAAGTCCAGATTTTAAATCTTATAAAAAAAAAATCGGGATTTTAAAATGTGTTTGCGAAAAAATTAATTTAAATTTTCATACTTGACATTATTTAAAAAAAGGGAAAAGAGACCAACTAATAAATAACACATCCTTAAAATTATATATAAAATCGACTTTATATTTATATATTTAAGTAATTTTTTTTTAAATGACTGGAACCAGAAAAATAAATAAATAAATAAATAAACGAATGAATAGGTTATAAATATATATATATATATATATATATAAAGTCAATATAGGTGTGTGTTACCAAACGTGTGTTAAAAAATATATGTATACATTATTTTTAATCAATTAGCCATAATAATAATAATAATAATAATAATAATAATTAACGATTCAATATAAATAAGAAAGAAGAAAAAAAAGATGAATGGATCAGATATATTTTTTTACAAGAGAGCGAGAGTAAAAACCAGTAACATAATCCTATTATGATTATGAGTATTAATATTAATATTGATAGTAATAGTTTATTTTATATTAAAAAAAAAAAGTAAAAGAGAAGAGAATAAAAGGCCAGAAAGGAAATAAAAGTGACAAATAAATAGTCGGGGCAATAAAAAAATAAAATTTGAATTACCATATTTATTCCCCTTTTTTTAAAAAATTATCAAAATTTAAATATATTCTCTATTTTTCTTTTTCTTTTCTTTTTCTCTCTCTTTCTTTTTCTCTTTTCTTTCCCTCTCCTTTCTCCCTTTTTTATATATATTATTATTATTATTATCATTTATATTTTTAGATAAATATAGTTTGTAAATCATCTCTTTTTTTTTTTTCTCTTTGTATTTTTTTTAAAAAAAAGCAAATGCATTTATTATAATTTATATTTATATACATATTTATATATTAAACTTTATTATTACTATTATTACTCTTCTTTTGCCAAAAACAACATTAACAAAAAAAAAAGAACCAAGAAAAGATTATTATTACTCTTCCTCACTTTTTCTACCTTTTTATCACCTATATAATAATATCACTTTATTTAAATGGCGACTCATACGAAATTAACACCTTCAGCATCTATACGCGAACAATATTATAAAAAACATGGTATAAAACAACGATCTATCGATAAAAAAACAGCCACCACCAATATTACCAACACTACTACCACTACTTCTTCTCATCCTCCCCAACTTGATTATCCGTTAAAAGATGAAGGTGAAGACGATGACAATGTATTTGAATATAGACCTGAAGGAGCCATAGCCTTTGCACCTCTAAAGCTACCTGATTTCCCAACACTAAACAGTGATGACATGTCATTATTTTCACTCCATACTGAATATGAAACTGACGATGATGCAACTCGATCCATCATTAGTTTACAAACCATGGATAGTTTACGTGTAGGTGGTACAACAACTGCTCATACAAACAATAATGATAGTAATATCTCTTCTACTTCTACTTCTCCGCACCCACCTTCTTCTTTTGCTAAACATCATCAACATAGTCTTTTTAATCCTTATAACACTATTACACCTCATGCTGTACTTCAAACATCTCCTTCTTCTTCTACATCCATTTCTAATCATACTCCTTTAAGACGGAAACAAAGCACCCAAACTCTTTTTGCTTCTTCTTCTCATTTGGAACCTACCATTATTGTTAGTGACTCCTCATCAATCAACCAACAACAACATGGGAAAAAAACAAAAGAAAAGAAATCCTCGGATAAAACAAGTCTATTATCAAGATTATCAAAAACTACTGCTCCTATGAGAGCAAGATTATCCGCTATGTCTCGCTCAAGTAGTAAGTATTAAATATATATATATATATATATATATATAAAGAGAGGAAGACAGAGAGAGAATGAAAAGATAAAATAAACAAAGATAACGAGTACGTCACTTATATCTATTTATTTATTTTATATATAGGTTATCTAAAATCAGAAGTAGTATCTTCTATATCTATTCCATTAAGGCGATCAGCAGAAAGTGTATACAACTTTCCAACCTCTACAGCATTAAGAATTACAGGGCATCGATCTCATGGTGAAAGAGCACAATCATTTTCATTTGAAAAATCCATTCGTCCTTCTAAAGAAATCAGCACTAGCAATTCAACCTCTTCTGCTACTTCTACTTCTTCAAATTTAAAAGATAGTACACCTCTTGTTTATCCAGCTTTGTTATCTGAAGTAGCCGTCGCTTTTAAAGAACGTGTTACAACGGGAACTAAAATTAAAGATGGTATTAAATATAAAGATACTTTTGATGGGGTAGAAGCTGTGGTAAGATTAAGAAGAAGAAGAAAAAAAAAAAAAAAAGATTATCATGATAAATAAATAGGATACATATATAATATAAAAATAACTTTATATTTTTTTTATATATATAATAGGATAAATTAATATTTTTAATTAAAAGTAAAGATCGAAATTTAGCTTTACTCTTGGGAAGAGCTTTGGATGCACAAAAATTTTTCCATGATGTGAATTATGAACATAGATTAAGGGATTCAAGAAATGAATTATATAGATTTACTGAAAGAGTTAGTATGTGGCAATCAAGATCACCTTTTACTGTGGATTTAGATAGCCCTATCGTTGGGAATGATGATGATGATGGATCTGTTTTTAACTTTGCAAAGATTCAAGAAGAACAAAAGAAAGATGGAAATCAACCTAATGGTGTCTTTACAATTTTAACCAATTGCTACTCTCCTACATGCACTCGTGAGAAATTATGTTATAGTGTCTTTTGTCCTCGTCGTTTAGAACAGGTAAACATATGTCATATATATCATACCAAGTAATATTATATAAAAGGGAAAAGAGTTGTATTATTATATCTTACACTTTGTCTTTCTTTTATTTTTATATTCTTAGCAAGCCCATAGTTCAAGCTCACAAAAAACTATTCATCGTACAAGTAGTAAATCATCTCTTAATGAAAAGGTATGTATGACATGTCAAAAATAAACTAAAAAAACATTGTTAATTTTTTTTTGTACAACTTTTATTTATATATTTTTAATTATTTTTTATTTTTATTTTTATTTATGATTTATAGCAAGACCGCCTATGGGCAACCACTGTACCCAAATATATTGTGAATAAACTTAGTAAAGAAGATCGAAAACGGCAAGAAAATATTTTTGAATTGATTTATACTGAAAGAGATTTTGTTGATGATTTGGCTTATGTAGATAAGGTAATTTTTTATTTATTATATATAAAACATAATTAAATAAGCTTTTTATTTGTTTCATATGATTAAATAAAACCTTATTTTTTATTTTTTATAGCACTGGATTCAACCATTATTATCAACTGACATAATACAACCTCCAGAAAGAAGACAGCAAGTTGTAAAGGATATTTTTTGGAATATCATGGAAGTATATGAAGCTAATAATAATTTTGCAAAAGCTTTAGAAAAAAGACAAAAATTAAATCCTGTGGTAGATCAAGTAGGTGATATTATTTTGGAATACGTTGCTCACTTCACTCCTTTTGTTCAATATGGTGCTCATCAAATCTATGGTAAATCTGTTTTTGAAACAGAAAAAACAACTAATCCAGAATTTGCTGATTTTGTTCAGGTAATATATAAATATAAAAATAGATTCAAGTTTTTTTTTTTTTAAAAAAAAAAAAAAGGATGGATAATAAGCATAAGGAGACTCAAAATAAAAAGAAAGGGGAAAGCAAATACCTGGTTCAGTAATAGGATGATGACAGTTTAAACTTATTTTTATCTTTTACTTTTTTTTTTCTTTTAAAAAAAACTATTTTTGGGGGTTGAATGAATACATCTATAGACAACAGAACGATTACCAGTGTCTCGTAAATTGGAATTAAATGGTTATTTAACAAAACCCACTACCCGGTTAGGACGTTATAATTTACTTTTACGTGAAATTTTAAAACATACACCAAAAGATCATCCTGATCAAGAAACAATTCCAAGAGCTATGAAGGTTATTTCCGAACATTTAACAGACGTGAACCATGAAACCGGGAAAACTGAAAATAAATTTAATTTACAAGTATTATCTGAAAAATTACAAGGTTCTTCCCAGATATTGAATATGGTAATATATATAAAAAAGAAAATACCAAGACTTTTTTTTTTCCTTAAAAAATAACAATAATATAAAAACAAGAATAAGAAAAACTATGTTACTAATAATACTTTCTCACCATAACTATATATATATATATATTAGCAACTTGATTTATTAGCCGAAGAAAGACAAATTATAATGAAAGGTCCATTAAAAAGAAAAGGTACAGGTTCTGAATCGTTAGCTTTACAAGTATACCTATTGGACCACTATCTTATTATTACAAAATCAAAATTTGTTAATGATGTAGAGCATTTCAAATTAGTAAAAAAGGTAATAGATAAAAAAGGAAATTAGGACATAAAAAATATATCTATTTTTATAAATGATTCACACAAGATTACATGCATATGCATCATCCCATTTATATATATATATATATATATATATATATATCCATTTTATCATTATACTTACTATTTCTTATACATTATTATTATTATATAATAATTTACGTAGCCAATTCCCATACAATTACTTGCCATTTCGTTACCTGATCAAACCAAACGATCTAGTGTAATTCTTCCTTATGGTCAACATAATGCACATTGTGCAACTGACTCTATTACTTCTTTAGATTTATCAGCATTAATATCATCATCACCTAATAATAACAATAATAACAATAACAATAATAATAACAACAATAATAACAATACCAATAATAATAATAATAATAATAATAATAATACAACAAAGAGTGGATACCCAATTAGTTTTGTTCATCTTGGTAGAAATGGAAGTGCAACAACCACTTTATTTGCAAGCACCTTTACAAGTCGTCGTCAATGGGTAGATAAAATTGAATCATATCGTTATTCCATCACCGAAAAACAAAAAGTCTTCGAAGTCGTTCCTATTAATAATGAATTCTTTAACGGTTTCAATAAAGTAAACTGTGCTGCTGTATTTGGTAATATACTGTTATATATAAAGATCAGAATGGAAAAAAAAAATTAAGAGTATACATTATTCTTTTATTTATTAATATTCATTATTATTATTTTTATACCATACGTTATATTAGGTGAATCTATTCTTATTGGAAGTGATCAAGGTGTTTATTTATTAACAAATAGTAAACAAAATAAAAAAGTACAGCGGTTATTATCTATGGATAAAGTATCACAAATTGATATTTTGGAAAATAAATTCATTTTGGTGTTGGCAGACAAAACATTATATACTTATGCAATGGATTCTTTATTAAGACAAGATCATCTTTATGCTAACAACAGTAATACTAATGAAAACAGTGGTAGTAATAAAATATTAATGGATGAGCCAATGATAATGGATATGAATGAATCATCAGCAAATAACAATGGATCATCATCCCATGGAGGAGGAAGAAGAGGAAGAAAAATCAGTAGCCATGTATCCTTTTTCAAAGTAGGTAAAGTAATGGATCGATCTACTTCTGATGGTCAACCTATGGAAAAATCGCTAGTTTGTTATGTTCGTTATAATGCCATGACCTCAACAATTCGTGCGTTGGAAGTTCATGACACTGATGCTGCTAAACAAAAGAAGAAAAGACAACAAAGTATTAGACGTAAAACTAAACAATTGGGAACCCTTTTAGGCAAACATCATGAAAGTTTAAAAGTATTTAAAGATTTGTATATTCCTGGTGAAGCAACCTCCATTCAATACTTTAAAAACGTTTTATGTGTTGGTAGTGCAAAAGGTTTTCAAATGGTTGATGTGGGTTCCGCTGGTGTACAAAGTATGTATTATAAACCAAAAAAAAAAAATAAGTTAAAAATAGGAATATAGAATGAAAAAAAAAAATAAACATTGATTTTATATTTTCTTCTTCTTCTTCTTCTTTATTTCATTTTATTAACAAAAATAGGTGTATTAGATCCTACTGATGAAAGCCATAATGCATTAAGTTCAAAATATGATCTTAAACCTATATCTATGTTCCGCCATCCTAATGGCAATATTTTATTATGTTATAATGGTAAGACAAAAAAGTTAAAAAAAAAAAGTTAAAAAATAATGATAAAAAAGTGAAAGTGTAAAACTTTATATTTATTCTTCTTTTTCTTTTTATCTTTATTTTTGTCTTGTATATATAGATTTAGCATTTTATATCGATAAAAAAGGTAGACGAGCTCGAAATGATTGGTTAATTCAATGGGAAGGACATCCTACAGCATTTGCATTTCGATACCCATATATTGTTGCATTTGATTCTAGTTTTATTGAAATTCGACATATTGATACCGTAAGTGCTTTTATTTTATTTATTTGTTTCACATAAAAAAAAATAAAAAAAAGTTTATTTTTATTTTTTATTTACATCTCTATATCTTTTATATTTTATTAGGGCCACCTTGTACAAGTCGTACCTGGCAATAATATCCGCTGTTTGAAGCCCGATCCATTAGATGTGATTCATTGTGTGATGGAAGATGGCGTTAGTGGTAACGAGTTAGTATTCCAACTTAAATTTCTGGAGAAATGAAAAAAAAAAAATATTTTCTCATCATCATCTTTTTTTATATATACACAACATAAAAAAAAACTACAAAAAATATAAAAATAAATTATCTATTCATGTAATTATTATTATTATTTTCTTTTTATTCTTTCAACGAAAATGTTTATTATCATTATTATTGCCTGATTTATATAAATATAAGTATATAAAAGAAAATGCGAATGAAAAAAATTCAACTGTTTTTTTAATAAAAAATAGTATAAAATAATAATAATAATAATAAATGAAACGGGAGATTTTTTTCAAAAAGACTCTTTTTTTTTATTAATATTTGAATTAAAAAAAATATAATACAAAATTCAAAACAGCTATTTTTTTTTTAAATGTATAAAAAAAAAACGAAAATATACTAAGAGGTACAAAAAAAAAAGTATAAAAAAACAACAATAAATAAATATGAAAAAAAAAAGGTAGGGGAATGAGGTTAAATAATAAAAACGGGAAAATATAAATATATATATATATGTAAAATAGTAAAATAAAAAGATATATAAAAATATATATGTAAAATAGTAACAAATGAGAAAATGAAAATAATGATAATGATAATAATATAACAAAAAAGAATAATAATAAATTATATATAATAAATAAATAATAAGGAAAAATTAAACAAGATAATTAGATACACCCATCATCATAGGAGTTTGAGAATACATGGATGACCAATAAGAAGGATGAAGGTAAGAAGATGCATTAGGATGAGAAGGAGGAGGGGGAGGAGGGGGAGTCATGGTAGTAGCCATAAGAGGATTGGATGGATTAAAAGGATGGGCACCAGTAGTTAACATGGGATCAAATGTAGTTAAAGGATAAGAAGGTTGGAAATGAGAAGTGGTATGTTGGTGTTGATGAGGATGAGTGGTAGTAGTAGAAGAAAGAGGATCAAGGAATCGAACCCATCTTCTTGCATCAGGACATTTATCCATTAAAGTCATTAAATCTTGTTTTAAATGTTGAGAAACACCCTTTAAAGAATGACGGAAAAATCGAGATGCTTGTTTTCCTTCGGTAAAATCGCTACATTGTACCCAAGTTGATGATGAGGAAGATGTATTATTTTCATTATTATTGTTATTATTATTGTTTGTTGTTTCCATATAAAATAAAGGACTTTCACTGATATCAAAATGAACATCAGCTAAACCATTATTTTCTTCAACGAAATCAATACTTGCAACAGAGGATAAAGCAATTTCCATTTTAAAATGACACCCAGCATCTTCAATATGCCATTCAAAAACATTATCCTTTAATACACAAAGTAAATCAGAAGCACGTAACTTGAGGCGATGCCAAGTACCAATAGTTAAAGTAGTACAATTTAAATAGACATCATAAATTTCTGAGGATGAGTTGGAAGAGGAATCGTTTGTATTGATGGATGATTTATTATTATTATCAGTATTATTTTCTTGTGTTGTTGTGGAGGTGGTGGCATTTTCAACAGGTGGTGTAGCTGAAAGACGATGATTCATCATTAAATTAGATGGATCAATGGTTGTAACAGGAGGATTACTGAGTGATCTTTCAAGATGAGTAGATGAAAATTCAGAATTGGAAGTGGCCATAGGAATAGCAGCTACGGATTGTGAACGCATAAGATCTAATAAAAAGAAAAAGAGTAAGTAAAAAAATAAAATATAATATATATATATATATATAATACTTACTTGTATGATAAATAGAAGCGGGCCAAATATCTTGAGGACTAACAGTAGGTTGTTCAACCAAAGAAGTAGGAGGAGTGGTAGCAGGAGTAGACATTAAATGATCATTAGATGGAGAAGAAGAGGAAGAGCCAGTTGTTAACATGGCAGTAGGGCCAGCATCAGGAACAGAGACTAAAGTAGGTAAAGCAGTAGAAGATGTAGTCATACCATTGTCATTGGAATTATCCAATGGATGAGATAAAGGAACAGATTGAAAATCATGGTGAGGACTAGGAGAAGGTGATAAAGGACCACCATTTAAATAATCGGGAAAATCCATATTTTCTTGTAATGGGTATGAAGTAGTGGTAGTAGTTGTATTAGAAAGATGATGAGAAGGAGGTAAGTTATGTAAAGAATCCAAAGAAGAAGAAGGAGAGTCTGTTGATGATGAAGAAGTAATGGAAGCAGGTGGAGTAGGATTCATTGAAGTATCTACACTTTGAGCTCTTACAGCAGCAGCAGGTAAAGGAACACGATGATGAGGATGATGAGGATGATGATTGTATTGTTGTTGTTGTTGTTGAGGTAATGGCATGATAGGGTAAGGTTGTTGTTGAGGATGGGGAGGGGGAGTAGGATGCATACCATATTGTTGTTGATGATAGTGGTATAATTGAGCACGAATAGAAGCTTGTTGCATTTGCATTTGAGCTCTTTTTTGCATATGTTTGACTTTAGCTCTTCTATTTTGAAACCAAATTTGAATAGAACGCTCACTCATTTGTAACCGTTCAGAAAGCTGTTTTCTCAATTTACTATTAGGGCTAACATTTGCTGCAAAAGTATCTTCAAGTACAGCAAGTTGTTCTGCTGTGGCGCGTGTTCTTTTTCTAACTGCTGAAGATTCAATAGAATTGTTCATTTCATTATCTGAAAGAGAATCTGTCATGGCGTTATTACTAGTAGGTGTAGGTGAGGCTGTAGCTGCTGACATGATTTGTTATAAACTGGGGTAGGAAGTATAAAGTGCAAAAGGAGGATAATATAAATGAAAGGAAAAGGGTGAGAGAAGAGAATTTAAAAAAGGTGAAGTTGAAAGGAAAGTTGAGAGAAAGAGAGAAAAAAAAAAAAAAAAGTGGAGTAAGGAAGGAAAGGAAAGATTATTATTTTTTAAAAAAATATAAAAAAGAAAAGAAAAGAGAGAGAAAAAAAAAAGTTGAAAGGTGAAAAAAAATACAAAAAAATAAAAATTGTTAAAAAAGGAATTTTACTCTTTTTAATCAGGTAGGACTTTAAATCGGGAAATCCTTTTTTTTAAAAATACCCAATCAGTCTATTCCCCTCTTTTTTATTTTGAACAAACCTTTTTTTTTTTTTTTTCCCATTCCTCCCAAATTGCGTGGCGGTTCTCAAATGAAGATGAATTTGGTTTAGTGGATTAATTGAAAAGAATCAAGTCCGCGTGTTGCTTTTTTATACCTATTCCCTCTTAACACTCCTATAAATAAAAAAAAATGATGATATAATGACCACTTTTTTTTTATGTAACTTGACTAACAGGCGGAGAAATAGTCCTTTTGTTTAAAAAAAAGAAAACATCTATCTTATCAAACCATAGAAAAATCTTTTGTAAAAAGAAAAAAAAGAAAAAAACGTATGATCCCTAGTAAAGAAATATGAAAAAAAAGAGCTTTGTTTATATATATGTAATATATATATGGTAATTTTAGATAGAGAAAGTAATTATATATTACGATCATCAAAAAAAATTTTTTTTTTTTTTTTTTTGTTCTTAAACAATACAGCATTTCTACCCAGAATAAGAAACCGGGCGAGCGAAAGGAACGTGCGGTTAATAAAATTCAGATCAGTTATTTTTCGCACGCAAAAATATAAAAAAGTTTTTTTTTTCCTTCGAAATACAAAACATTATAAAAGGAAAGGAAACACGCCTTTTAAAGCGGGTATCAAAAAATTATTAAACATTTTCCTTTTAAAAAAGAAAACTTAAAATAGGATTGTTGTTTTTTATATATACACATATAAAAAAAAGGTACATCAATTCTTATCTTTTTTTTTTAATAGTAGTAAAGATGAAGATCAAAACATATATATCTATATATTTATATATTTATATATAAATAAAAATAAAAAAGGTAGATAAAAATTAAATATAGAAGATGAACCACTATTATTTTATGTTTTTACTATCTAATTAGCCTTATTAATAGAAAAGAAACATGTTATAAAAAACCTACATACGTAGTCAAAAATAAATAGTAACTCTAAATGATCTTCAAAAAATAAATGTGATTTTCTCTTCGCTCAAATCGCGGAGTTCTTTGGTTTTTTTTTTTTTTTTGCTTACCTTAGAACCTTTTTTTCTATATACTTTTTCCTCCTTAAAAAAAAAGATTCGTATCAGATGGAAAATATAGAAACGTGCTTCTAAAGTATATCTTGGTTTGTAATAGCAATAGTCATCATCATCATCATCATCACTATTTCAATCTATCATCTTTTATATCAATCAATATTTTAAAAAATTTCTTTTTTTCTTTTGTTTAATCTTATGTAGTAGATATAGTATCATTTCTTCTTTTTTTTTTAATGAAATACGTATCATGTAATCACCCCTACGTAACTATTTATTTTTATTTTTTTTTCCCTCCAAAAAACAAGGTTAGGTTATCAAAACTTAAAGCTCTATAAGTAGAAAGTACATTAACTAGTCATTATAGTTATGCTTTATATGGAAAGTTTCTTAATGAGTTATAAAAATAAGTTAAAGTTTGTTAAGCTGGATATAAAAAAAATAGTAACCAAGGAAAAAAAAAAAAAAAGTCTTATGATAGTTTTATAATCATTAATCAAAAAAAAAAAAAGATATATATATCTTTTTATAATATTTAATATTAAAAATAATAATCCTTTTTTATAAACATTGAAGAAAAAAAAAGAAAAAAAAGTTTATTCTTTGATTTACCTATTTTGAAAAGGAACGAATTGCCTTTTTTAAATAATCCACCATAGAAACCACTACAATATTTTATAAAAAAAAAAAAGAAAAAATAGGTGTATAATTTTACCGAGAATGGAATCATATCTTAAAATAATCACTCATTTTTTTTATTTTTATTTTCCAGCTAAATATTACATGTGATGCAATGCTATGCTTCAATTATATACATATCCCTTAATATTTTGTTAACGTAACTTTATATCGCATGGCAAGAATAAAAAAAAAAAAAAAGTAGTTAAAAATATATATATATGTATATATAAAAAGAATGACGAAAAAGCTTCTATTGTTTTTTTTTTCATTGTATCACAAAGGAGGAAGAGTATAGGTGTACGTGTACTTGTATCGTTTATATTGTCACTAAAGGGTTCTTGGTTGAACAACTGGATCTGGTGAAACATACCTTTTTTATCTTATATTGTATAAATATATATATAATTATATAATTATATATCCTTTTTTTTCTTGTGGATTTTTTTTTTTAAAAAAACAAAGATAAAATAATATAATCTATAATTACATTTTAATTATAATTATTAAAAATATATAGATTTATTTATAAAATAGAATCTAAACATTTTCGGTCACACGATATTTGAAGGTTATAATCAATAATTTGTCTATCTAATTCGAACCAATAAGGAATTTTGTTCCATTTTTTCATATCAACATCTACCAATTTAATATCATAATTAAAGTGATGATAGCGTTGATGATCATGGTCTTCGCTATTGATCGTTATTGTTTTATTTTCAAGGGAATTTTTATTATTATTTTTATTATCTGTAGCTGTTGTTGTTGGTGATATACTAATCATAATGGAACAATCCTTTAGTGTCATGGAAAGTAAATATTCATATATTCTTTGGATATCTTGGTCTACTAAACTTGGGTTTACTGTTTCTAATCAAAGAAATACAAAAAAAAAAAAATGTACATTTTAAAGAATTACCCAATTTAGATTAATTGAAACATTGGTTCTTCTCTTTTCCTTTTTCCTTTTTCCTTTTTTTTTATATTAAAACTTACCCGAATTGTTGGTCAAGCGGATTAAAAAATTTTCAAGGATCGATCTCCAAAAATCAATATCATAACAAGTTGATTGGATATCATTACTGTCCTCATCTTCATTAGTATATTTTTGGTAAATGGGGAAAATGCCTTCAATATCCAAAGCATCCAAGGTTCGTTGCAATTGCTTCAAATGCTGTAATATAGGATCTTTTAATAATATAGTAACTAATAAATCAGTGACTTGAGATATTAATGTTGTTGTTTTAAGATGAGGAAGTAACAAGTGTAAATAATTGTATCTTTCAGAAAGGCTGTCGGCCTGTTGTCCATTATAAAATAATTTCAAATAGCTATGAGGTATAGTTAATGATGTTCTTAGTGCGCGCTTCATTCTATGTGGATTTCCCGAATATAAATCTAATGGACAATAATAGTCTTCCATTTCATCTTCGTCTTTCTTATTTTTCCTTGTTGAATCGTGCTTTTTATTTCTCAATCGTTGATGCATACAAAATCGACATTTTTCCATTTTTAGTTGTTGATGTTGTTGATCTATCCATTTAGAATTTGGTAAAAATCCCCACTTTGGCTATACATAGACGTAGGTACGTATGTAGTATGTATGTATATAAATGGTCAGATAAAAACAAAGGTACAAAATAAATGAGTAAAGAAAAAAGAAAAATAAAGCGGCCCTGATCATTATTATTCATACTCTATAATTTTTACCTTGATTTCAAAAGTCCAAGTGTCATTGGGTGTAAAGCTTAAAGTCAAATCTTTCATTAAAAACGCTGTAGGTTGTCGTTGGAGATGATCTTTTCTTCTTTTTATACACCTTTTCTCTTGAAAATTGCTTTCAACTAAAGTAATAAACGATTCATCGACTTGAATTTGGACCTACAATAAAAGTAAATATGACTAATATATCTTTTTAACCGACAAAAACAAATAAATAAAAATAAACTAGTATTACCGTATCGTTTATATAGTGGGGACCAACAAGTTTTCCAATAATATGTTTACTAAATTGTTCATTAAAATCTTGACTCGATTGTTTATCCTTATTATCAGTTGTCTTTAATTTGGCAAGTCTTAAAACACGACCCATCTATATAATATTTAAAAGATTTAATACTTTTAATAAAAATATATAAAAAAAAAGATTTAAGAATAGATAGAGTTTTAATAGTAATCTCTCTTAAATAATAATAATAATAACAATACTATAAGAAAAATAAAACTTTACCAATTGTGGATCCTTGCCTATATACTTTAAAACTAAATTAGCATTGCCTTCAGCTAAATAAGCCCAGTCTAAAGCATCGCGTTGTGTCAAAAAAATCATTAAACCACAAGTTGGTATAAAAGATAAAATAAAAGTCGAAGAAAACGAACGGAGAAAAAAATTTTCTTCTTTATAAAAAAGGGCGCGTCACTTATATAAGGTTGGGTAAAACTGACTTTAAATTTATGTGACAAAAATATTTTTTTTTATAAAAAAAATATTTTTGTGGTATGGATATCAAGACATATCGAGCGCATAATTTTTATAAACCTTGGAAAGTTCACTTTTGGCTGCGCTTTTTTATGGCCGGGGCTTTCCTCCTTTAAAAAAAACTATAGAAAATGAAAAAAAACAGGAATTTTTATTTCAGTTATTAATTTATGCTTAATAAATGTATATTCTGGATATTACCATGTACACAACATATGGATTTTTTTTGAAACTTATAAATGGAAATTCATTTATCACATAGAAAAAAAAAAGAGCACTATATACAATTTTTTGACTTTTTCTTTTCTCAAAACATTTTGTATTTAAAAAATCAATGGCGATAAAAAAAAATCCGGAAAGTAATAAAGAATTGATAATATAGAAAGAATTAATGAAAACAAGATAAACCGAGTTCTACTAGCGACTCTCTTACAAATAATACGTAGAACTTGCCTATAGTTTTTTCATAATTAATTTCTCAGTTTTCTTTTATAAAATAATTGATACGTATGTAAAAAAAAAAGAAAAAAGAAAAAAAGAAAAAAAAGTATGTATAAAAGCTATACACATATTTTCATTCAAATAGTATTAATATTAAACATTGTGTTTTTTTAAATGTAAGTTGTTCACTAGTTTTTTTTTAATCCATTCATTCTTTTTAATCAAATCATTAAATGATATATTCTAAAATTAAAAAATAAAATAGAGATTAAGTTGCTACTGAATCCCATTAGTCCTAACTGGATCGCAACATATGATAGAGGTAGTAATAATTTTAAGATTCATTTGCATGACAGAATTTGAAACCATTAAAATGCACCTTATCTCATTAAAATAAATAAAGAAAATGCTCAGCTAGAGCAGGATATTGATACAAAAGGCTAGACAACATATCATTTTGCCAAGAAGGCGGATAATAATAATAATAAAAGGATGCCACGGCTTTGAGTAAAAAATACCAGCACTCGGGATAATAATAATATTAACAGGAAACATCGTTGTAACTCGATATATATTAAATATAATAAATAATTTAAGTACCTACCTTTATTATGTTAGTGTATATTTTATAAATTTATTAAAAAATATTATAATGCTGAATATGTATTAACTTGACTTAGTATTATATTATGTTAGTTGAGTTATTCTTGATGCTAAATGTACTTTTAAATAAAGGCGCTCGTATTATATTTTCTTTTTTCTTTTTTTTTTGTAAGATTTATTATATTCAGACTATATTCTGTTACTGTGATAAAAAATAAACTTAGAAATACTGAAAAGCCTGAATTCTTAGCAAATAAAGATTTGTGTTTATTTTTTTAATAATAGACGAGCATGTAGTGATACAAGTATATTTCAAAAGGAAATTGTTACAAAAAAAATAGTAGAGCCATATCTTTTTTGTTGTAGTTGATATTTCTATTTAATAATGCTACTATAATAAAATGGAAATAATAGTAAAGATGATATCTAATATATATATATATATATATAGTATTGAATATTTACTTAAATCAATGTGATGGAAAATATATATTAATTTTGCAAAATACCTTTTCCATACTCTTACATTATTAATTTGTATTCTTGTATGTTTAAACGTTCGAATACTTTAAATTGCAAAATCTTTTGGGTGTTGTTTGTTTGGGATTTTTTGATCCACCGTAAACATTACCACAATGTATGGTTCCTATTCTAATATAGTAACCATTATTACTGGAAGTTCCAGAGATGAGAAGAGTAGTAAAGGTGGTAATAATGGTAGTAGTTGAAACAAAAAAGCTAAAAGTCAATTTATATTTATTTACTTTTTCTTATATATTATTTTCTCTTCTTTTTTTTTATTTTTTTTTATTTTTTTACTCATTTCTTATCCCTCTTTTTAAGTATATTATAATAATAATAATAATATTAAATGATCTAGCAAATAAAAATAGCATTAGTGGTAAACATCATTGTAATTTGATACCTATTAAATACACAGTATAGTTTAAATATCTACATATATTATGTTGTATTAATTTTTGCCAATCTATTAAAAAATACTTGTATCCTGGAAATATATTAACCTGATTAATCATTATACCATATTAATTAGATGATTTTAGATGTTACATACACTTCCAAGTAAAAGGTACTCAATTTGTTTTTCTTTTTTTTTTCTTTTTTTTTTTTATAACGTTTATTAATACTTCTCTTTGAATGATTGGATTTAGACTACATTTCTCCCGATATTCTTTAAAAATGTAACCAAGCTCATTAACTTGTTTTTACTATCTGTAAATGCTATAACTATCAGAAATATAATAACATTAACAATCTTTATATAAATTTCAAATATACTTTTTTTATTAATGGACTTTATGAAATTAAAGCTGAATAATATTTGATTAGAACTGAAAAGAATTGAATGGTATTTAATTAGAACTGAATATTACTTAATCAGAACTGAATAGTGTTGAATAGTACTTAGAACTGAGAAGTATTGAATAAAGCTTGATTAGAACTCGATAATACTTAATTAGCACTGAATATTATTTAATTAGCACTGAATTACATCCATTGTTGTGTAACAAAGAGAGGTATTGAACCAAAACTTTGAATTCAAAATATCAGTACTTTTCATTTCTTTATTAAAATTCAGAAAACTTTAAAAAAAATAGCTCTTTTTATTATAGCGATGTGCTAGTAATCTTTAAAAAAACATCCAATTTTATTAACCTGCTTTTATTTATTGAAAGATATTATAACCAACTAAAATATAATAGCATCGGTAATGATAATACAAATTCAAATATATTTTAAATACTTAGAATGACTGGAAAGTTGTATATTAAATATATATATTTTTATTAAATCATCAAATTAAAACCAAACAAAGCATAGTCAGAACTGAAAAAGACATAACCAGTACTGAAAAAGACTTAACTAGTATTTAATAATACTTAATCAGAACTTAATGGTATTGAATAGTATTGAATAAAACTTAATTAGAACTGAATAAGACTTGATCAGAACTGAATAATACTGAATAGAATTTAATCAGAACTGAAAAATAATTATTAGTACTGAATAATACTTGGTACTGAATAATGCTCGATCAGAACTGAATGTTACTAAATAGTAATTGATTAGACTACTTAGCACTTGATAATATTTAATCGAAACTGAATTGTATCGATCATTGTATAATAAAAAGAAGTATTGAATCAGAACCCAAAATTCAAAAAATCAATGCTTTTTTGTTCTTTTTTTTATTACAGTGTAAAAAAGTAAAAATTAAACAAAACGGTTGAAACTGACTACATATACATTTTTTTTTTGACTCAACCAATTGGCTGTAAAAATAATATATTAGAATCTTAAATTATCCCACTTTTATAGTATAATTACTTTTTAACCGAATAATGAATTCATGCAAGTAAGGTTGTACAAAAAAAAGCGCTTTTCTTTTGTTTTTCGAATCATGTCATTTTATATATATGCGTATTTTTTTTATTTTCTTTAACGATTAAGCAATTATATATACTTTTTGTTTATTCATGTATTTAGATCTTTTCTTCCTTTATTAATTTTATTAATATATATGAATAATACATCAGTTAATATTATAATATCAATATATATACAAAATAACTATATTATTTTTATTTTATTTATTGTTAAAAATCAGACCTTTCTACATATAAGACAAGACTGCCACCTTATTCTATTCCCTTTGAGTCGCTGATCTTTTTTACTCATTCCTAGCTTTATAAAAATTAACCTTATATAGCAATATAGGCGGAGATTGAACAAAGATAGTTAATAGCCTTTCTTTAGAGAGGTGGGTTAATTGTACCTTTTGAAAATATTAACTGTTTATTTTTAGCATACGAGTATATAATACTTTTTTCCACCTATAATAAAACTGTTGATCCTAGCCAGGTTTTAATTTATTTATTCATTTTTATAAACAATACATTATTTTTGTAATTTATTTTTTAATTATCAAGTTGTATTTACTTAAAACAACAGTTAAGTAGTACCCATTGTATGATAAAGTTATGCCTTGCCTATGTTACTGGCGTTTGTGCCACATTATTTTTGTATATAATGATAGTTTTTGTAATATTCTTGACTATAATATATGGATTATGGTAATTAATTTAAAAAGAACAGGCCGCCTCTTTCATATAAACTATTTTAATACTTGGATCACATTGTTTAAAATTAAAATTCTTATTCTCCGCTTTATTATTTTTACTATTTATACTTTTCAAATATTTTCATTGCTTTGTTTATATTATTAATATGACTTATTTTATATTATTTTCCTTGTCGTAATAATTTTTTTTTAATGGTTAATAAAAGAATTTCTGTGATTATTAGTACTAGCATAAATAATAAATGTCGTTCAAAATAATAATAGTAATGTGTACATTGAAAAAAAGGGACAAATAGATTGAGGAAAACTAAGTACTCATTGTATTTTTTAATTTTCTTTATTATTTAGCAATTTGTTTATTTTTGTATCAGCCAGATTTTCATAATCATGTCAAACCCACAAGAAACCTTATTTACCATAAGTAAGCTATTCATTGGTTGATCTTGATAAAAAGGTTTTACACAATATTCATGACAATAGTTTTCCTAGCAATAATAATAAGTTCATTATTTCATTATGAATACCTGTTATATATATATATATATATATAATATCATTATTATTTTACTTTATTTTTAAACATTACTATTTTTCAGTTGTATTATGTATAATCTTAATAAAATTATAATATAAATTCTCGTTTATTTTTTAATAGTGAATCCTTTTTTAATAATTTTTATTATCAATAGTATAGAATATGAATTTATTTAGATCAACTTAAATCTAAATAAAGTATTGCCACGTTATATTTTATTTACTTTTTTCAAGATAAGAGCTTATTTTTATTTTTCATATGATTATATAAAACGATTTTTCTTTTTCTTTTTCTTTTATACTAAAAAGTATGATCTTCGATTACTATCGTTAATAAAAGATTCATAAATGGCCTAATATCCTCTAAAGATTTATTTTCGAGTCATCATTTTTCGATTACATATTGATATTGTCATTCACTTTTTAAACTGTAATATTGCCTATCTCTGGTTTTTGATCTAAACTATTCTATTTTGTAATATTTTGTTTCCTTCTTTATAATTTGTTCCTATATGATGACGGGGACTTTATAATATATTTTATAAATATTGATTAGATGATAGTTTGATCTCATTTTATAAAAAAAAAAATAACCAATAGATATATTGGTAATAATAATAATAATAATAATAATAATAATAATAATAATAATAAACAATTCATTTTAAAAATAAAGTTTCAATGTTTGTTTATTTATTCTCTTTTATTATTCATAAAACTCTTTGATTTACCGTTATAACAACAAAAGAAACATCCAAATTATGATCTATGAAGATAATAATCTGTCTTTACTATTTTAAAAAAATATTTATATTAATATATATATATATATATATATATAATATTACCTGTATATCACATTGTGTAAACTCTCAACCAATGATTCTGATTCTCCACGATTTTTCATACTATTATTTACATGATTTTTTTTTATTGTCAGCTGTGAATAAAAAAAAAATACAAATAGAGTTAAAATAGGTAGCAATCAGTCATGTCAAATGGGGTCCTTTATTTTATTTTATTTTTCATATGATAAATAAAAAAACGCTTTTTTTTTATTACTATTATCTATTAAATGGAAATAGCGGTACCTTTTTTGAAAGATAGTAACATTTTATGATTCCTTCAACTGTATTAATACTTTATGTAAAGTCGCTGTATCAATTAGTTTAATCACAAGTACTACTAATATAAATATATTATTTAATAATAGTAAAATGTAACATATCAAAATAATAATAATAATAAAATAAAAACGTGTTGTATATAAAATAAAAAAAATAAAAGAATAAATATACATATATATATATATATATATATATTAACTTATCTATTGACGCGGAAAGATTGTCTATATATCTCATATTGTTGTATATAATATTTTAAACTTTAAATATTATATTAAAAATAATTATAAACCCATATGATAAAAAAAAAGAAAAAAAAAAGAAAAAAGGAAATTATTTTTTTAAGAAAAAAACACAATAGTTATGAAAAGCTGAGCCTTAATTTTTTTCACCAATCTCTAAAAATGCCATCTCTTTTATTATTATACTATTATATATAATAATAATAATAATAATAATAATATATGAATAATTTGTTGCTATGGTTATCTATTATTAGTCTAATATTAAAATGAAATAGTAATTATGAATATAAAACAATATAGTATCCTTATTTCATAGATATATTATTATTATTAGCCAATCTAGATTTCCCATTTTTAAAGCGGTGTTCTAATCATCGAAATCGGGTAACTTGTAAAAAAAAAGGCTCTCTCTCTCCCATATACTCCCCAGGTTTGATTCGGTTACTGTATACAATTTTGATAGGAAAAAGAATTTTTTCTTTTTTTTTATTGTCTAACATTCTGAGACAATCTTATGTGTAACTTTTAAGGTACTGGGTTCATTTCTTTTTTTAAAATAAAAGAAGAGAATAGATTATTTTTCTTGATAATAATATTTTTGGACCTAAAGTACTCTAGCAACATTACGTGAATAAAAAAGTTTGATCAAAGATAATATATGACGATATAAAAATATATAAAAAATATTCTTATATTATATATATATATATATATTAGGTTGACAACAGTATACTATTATCCTTTTTGATATGACAAGGAAAACAATTTTTTTAAGGACGATACCGATCCGAAGAGTGGACTTTTATTGGATAAAAAAACATATCCTATTCTTTACTAAAATCTCGTGTCAAACTAAAATGGTCAAAGCGCCACAAGGATTTTGGAGAGAAAAAAATAAATAAATAACGAGAGAACGGTGCCCCATCACTTTTTAAATGCCGATTTCTTATTTAAATATTATTTTTTAGAGCCCTTTTTTTTTCTTTCTTTCTTTCTCTTTTCTAACTTTTTTTTTTTTACTCAATATTAAATCTATTTGACATAGACATTGACATATTTATATAATTACTCCTTACACCTACAAAATAAATATATAAATATATATATAAATATATATACATACATATATACTCAATAAAAAAAAAAAAAAAAAAAGAAAAATTAAATACAAAATGCAATATCGTTCAAATAATTCAAAACTTTCACTTTCACCATTGACAGAAGAAAATCTGTCAAAAATAAATAAAGATTCGCCACAGTTCTATAATGAAATGATTTCACGTTATTGTTTAACATCTAGTTGTAATGTCACTTCACCTAATAATAAGTACGATAATGAAAGATATCAACCTTCACAACGATCACGGTCCACATCTAAAGATGTTGTCGTCGAATCACCTCGTTTATCTCCTTTTCCATATCATAATGACAGCTTATTTTTACCAACTGTAGAACGTAGTCAGCATGGTTATAATAGTAATAAAAGAAAAAATGGATCCATGTATAGCCTTAGTTTATATTCACAAAGAACAGCAAATTCAACGACAACCGAATCATTAGCTCACTTACCTAGAAGAGCTGCTAGTGCCCCACCAAAATATATTCGTCCTAAACATCTTCACAATAATAAGACATCTTCAAGCCTTCGTGATGAAATAACTTCAAAAGAAAAATCCGACTCTTCCTTTTTATCACGCCTTTTTCATTTATTTAAAAAGAAAAAGAATTCTTCAGCTAAAATGTGTTTATCTCCATCTTCATCAACTAAAACGACAACAACAACAACAACAACAACCCATATCCCTACTTCTCCTTCAAGAGTATCTACTAAATCCCCTGTTTGGTTTAGTCAATATACTTTAAATCCTCCTGCTCCCAATGGTGTGGTCATGGCTGCTGCTTAAATAATAATCATCATAATTCTGGAAATTCATATACATCATTCTTTTTTCATCATCATTTCTTTTTGTAAAAAACCATCATCCCCTTCCTTTTGTTTATAGATAAATCTTGTAACCTATACTTTTTTTTACATATATATTTCCTTTTTCATTTTATATATATTTATATTCATTATTTTATTTATTTATTTATTTATCTACCTCTTTTTATATAATTATCTCTTTATAAATAACTCTTATATCTTATCCCTTCTTTATAATTTATCTTTATATTTTATTATCTTATCCTATATATCTTATCCTTATTATTATTATTATTATTATTATTATTCAGGTATACTTTATCCTCTTATTCTTTATATATTTTATTTTTATTAATAAACAAATTAATCATCTTAATAATAAATGACTCACTTTAAAAAAAAAACGATTAAAGGAATATCAATGTTACTATTATTATATAATACTAATAATAATAAAAAAAAAAATAGAAACGGGTTCCGCTCAATCATCTCTTATATCTCAATCTATTCTAATAAAGCAAAAAAAAGAAAAGTTTAATTCTTTTAAAGGTTAAGGTAACAATTTTAAAGTAGTACAGCGTAAGATCGGGTATGCCTTTTAAAGAAAGGTTCCACGAATAGAAATATTTTTCTTTTATTGCTTGACACATACACACACACAAAAAAACAAAAACAAAAACAAAAAAAAAAAAAAAAAAAAAAAAAAAAAAAAATAGAATGTTGAGCAATTTATTTAAAAAAAGAAATACCTATTGTTTATAGGATTGAAAAGATCTTTTAATAGATAAGTTTTTTTTTTTAAGGTATATCTATATTAATACTATCCACAACAATAACAACTATTCTATATTTCTTTATGTATCCTTTATAGTTTCATTTTAATAAGAAAATAAAAAAAAAATTTTTTTCTTTGGCATTTTAATTTTATTAACTTTAATGATTATAGATTATCGGAACAACATTTGATAACTACCGAATATATTCTAGTTTAAGTATACAATCACGCTTAAAACACGCTTAATTTACTATATTTTGAAGAATGTTTTTGTTATTAATTTTATTTTAGAAGCTATAATGAATGACAGTTTTTTTTTAGCCTTTTTTTATTTTTTTGTACATTATAAGGAATGACAAAGAATATATTAGTTAATAAATGGGGGATTATTCTTATAAATTATATATATATACATGCAAGAAAAAAAAAAAAGAAATGTTATTGTAGTTGTTGTTGATGGTGTTGTTAAGAATAATGTATCAAATTCTTTTCTATCTATTCATCTTCATATACAAAATTAGGATGTAACATAATCATAGGATCTCTTTCATTAGATTCGGAGCTAGTGGATTCTTCATTATATTGACCAGTTTCATTAATTGCAATGAGTACTTTATCCTAAATAATAAATAATAAGTAATATATATATATATAAAAACCGAAATTAATACTTAATAATTAATGTATATTAAAAAACGAGGAATATAGATTATTTATTATATTACCTTTTTGATTAATCGGTTGATAACCTTGGTAACAATAATGTGCTCTCTTTCTAAATCCTTTTCATTTTCTAATTCACTTTCTTTTTCTTCCAAGTACCACATAATAAGATCAGCTTGACGCATACCAGAATCTATATTAAATATAAAATAAAAATTAGTAAACGATATTATTTTTTTTAGTAATATAAATAAATATTCTATTCTATCCCTTTACCAGTTGTATCTTGAGCATCTTTGAGTTTATGAGTAAGCATTAGTTGAATTTGGTTATATTTTTCGTATTCAATTCTAACTTTTTGACTATCAGAGTGATCTACTTGCATATCATCTTGAGCTTCATCATTAGCACTTGGTTGTTGTGTAGCTGCTCTTTCATCATCAAGGCGTAAACCTTCTAATTCTTGAAGAGTGTCATCTTCTTCAATATCAATATCATCTTGTTCTACACGAATAATAGATTTCTGTAATAAATTATATGCTTCTACCACATATGATTCAAGAATCTATCAAATATATATTTATATATATATATATATATATATATATATTAAATTTTTTATTCTTTGGAGACTTTTTTTTTTATATAGTATTGTATTTTGAATGTATTTTTTTTTTTTGTCTTTTACCTCTTCGCTACAGTAAACTCTAGCAATAGCTTCAGATAATCGGATCATACTTTCTAATTGACGTACAGTGATTCGATACGAATTTCTAGCCACACCTTGAGAATCACCTTGACGAAGATCACGATAACAACTTGCTAATTTTTGAGCCGCTTCAGGTGTCATCTAGTAAAAAATAAAATTATATTAATATCGTTCCTTTCGTTTTGTTTTATTTTATATCATATTTTATTCCATTTTATTTATTTTCATTTATACCTTTGGTTTATGTGTACGGGCATAGCGGATATAATTTTGTAATTGTTCTGTAGAGAATTCTGGCTGAATAAATTCATCTTGTAATCGATGTACGTTTACAATATGGCGAGCAATATTGTAATCTGTTACTTCATTACATTCATCCAAGACAACAAAGAATAAATCGAAACGTGACATAATGGGCGCTGACATGTTGATATTTTGCTATTTTAAAAAAAGAATGTATATATATATATATATATATATATTAGGCATTTAATTCATATTATTTTATATTTATTTATTTATTATCTATGGTAGGTTTACCTTAAGCGTTAGTTTCTTGTTATATCTTCCACCAACAGGATTAGCTGCTGCTAAAATACTTGTACGAGCATTTAAACTAGCTTGAATACCGGCTTTAGCAATAGAAATGGTTTGTTGTTCCATAGCTTCGTGAATAGCAACTTGATCTTTAATATCCATTTTGTCAAATTCATCAATAGCACAAATACCCTTTATATTAAAAATGATTAATAATTAAATAAGGTACAAAGTAGCCGATAGTGATGTCAGCAATAATAATAGTGATAACTGATTATTATAATACATATTATAACTTACATTATCTGCCAACATAAGAGCACCAGCTTCAATAGAAAATTCACCAGTTTCTTCATCCTTAATAACAGAGGCCGTTAAACCAGCAGCACTAGATGCTTTACCAGAAGTGTAAACCGATCTTGGCATAAATCCACAAACGTATCTTTAAAAAAAACAAAAACAGTTTTAGCATTACAACTATACTATACATTAAATCTTCGTCTTTAATTTTATTTCATTTTCTGTATATATAAGGACTTACTTGAGAAACTGACTTTTACTAGTACTAGGGT
The DNA here is from genome assembly GCA_017871115.1 of Cunninghamella blakesleeana. Lineage (NCBI taxonomy): Eukaryota > Fungi > Mucoromycota > Mucoromycetes > Mucorales > Cunninghamellaceae > Cunninghamella > Cunninghamella blakesleeana. Next base: position 1,628,402 of record JAFCIZ010000002.1, on the reverse strand, counting down.
CACCAACAATACATACATTAATGTCACCACGTAAATTCATACCTTCAGGTGTTTGTTTATGAACACCACCCATTAATTGTAATAAAATACCTTTTTTCACTGTATCATGACCTAAATTGCATCACAAAGATAAATAAAATAAGTAATAATATCAGTGTTAATAAGGTTAAATATATCATTTATTTTTTTAGAAAAAAAAAGTATATTTAAATATTGATAATACTTACCAAATACATTAGGGGCAATACTGCCAACTAATTTACTATAAATTGCATTTTCAGTATTAATCATCACTCTAAGGTCATCCACTTCCTTTTGAGTAAAATCATTAAGAACTTGAGCTTTATCTTCACTTTCATTATCTTCCCCGTGAAGATTTGCTGAGGTAGCCTATAATATTTATTAAAAAAAAGCCTGCTTAGCATTTTTTAACCTTTTGTGTAAATTTTTCTTACATATATATTTCAATGTTACCTTATGAATTGTGGCAGGCTGTACCATACAAGCTAAGAATGAAAGTTTATATGTTAAATCCCGAACACCTAAAGCTTTTAAACCGGTAACACCTTCATTTGCTAAGCCTTCTTTTGATCTGGTATTACTATCTCTTTGTGCTTCAACAGAAGTTCCTAAAAATAATAATAATAATAATAAAAATAAAAATATATAAAATCAGAATATGTACGCATAATATAAAAAACTAATAGAAATCACACTAATATTAAATAATTAAATACCTGGAGTTCTGAATGCTGCCACATCAGGTACAACAATAAGAGTACCAGTAAATATACATTTGTCACCTGCTTTTGCACGTTCAACCATTTCACCCCTAACAATGACATCCAAGCTATTTAAATATATATATATATATATATATAATAGTAGAAAAGTTTATTTAGTTACTATCATATTTTCCTTATATCTCTATTTATTTCCATCATCAATCAATCTCTTGTTTTTATATCCATTAATTTCGCTCCTTATTATCGGCACCTTTTAATATATATATATATTAAGTTTATACCTTCTAGGCATACTACCAGTAGGAATTTCATTTGAATTTTCTTGGATTCTTACTCTTTGCCAATCTACAAATTTCGATCTTTCTAAGTTTAAAGTCCAGTGTTGTCTATTAAAACATTGAATACCGTTACACATTGAAGGCTATTAAAAAATTAAATAAAAAATTCCTCCATTGTTATTAAACATCCATCATTCGTATATAGTATTGTATTGTATCATTGTATATAAATATATATATATATATATATGTGTGTGTGTGTGTGTATGTCTGTATGTATGTATGTGTTTGTGTGTATGATCTACTTACTTCAGTATATCTAAATTGTTGCTCTACATCATTGATGATAGCATTACATTCATTACAAGTGAAAGAAGCATAGAGTAATTCAGGGCGAACTTCTGTTGTACGAGTAACAGTACCAGAGAGAGTAGTCAATTGACCGATTTTTTCTGTCTTGAGTTCACGGATCTTATGTAATTGTGGTGCACCATAAAAAGAAACCGCAAATTCACGAATAATACCTCCACTGTTAGCTCCATTATCTGATAATCCAGTATTAACATATAAAAAGTCACGAAAATGATCACGTACAATGTTTTGTATGGCACTTCGAATATATGGCATAAATCTAAAATAAAATCATATAAATAATCAACCTATCTGTATCTATACTTTCTCTCTTTCTCTCTTTCTTTCTTTCTTTCTTTCTTTCTCTCTCTCTCTCTCTCTATATATATATATATATATATATATTCTGAAAGTTCATATATATTATTTGATCTTACCTATAGTATTGCTCTAATAAAGCTGTAGCAAGGGATTCATCAGCAAGCTGTATATGATTAAAGTCAACAAATATAGTTTGTAAATCAGTTAGAGTGAGTTGTTCTAATTGTAACATATAAGGATGATTTAGCCATTTGGATTGTGTTGTTATATATGAACTACTATCGTCTTCGAAACTAAATGAAACAAAAAGAAGATAATAAAAAAAAGGTAATTTATGTTATTAAGAAAATAAAAAAATAACTTAATAGTTTCAATCATATTATTATTGATCGCATATTTTACTTGAGAATAAATCGTTCAAAACTTTCTCTAACAGCTTCAGCAGTTCTATCTTTCACTTTATCAACTCTATCTTGAGCAAACGCGGTACGAATTGGTCGAGTTGGCTCTTCTTGATCCATTTCCATTTGTGCTGCAGAATTTGATGGAGGATAATCTTCTTGTTCCATAGGAACATTTTGAGAATCAAGTATAGAATTTAAAAGTTGATCTGTAGCAAGATTATCAGTCATATATGTTTTATTAAAGTAAGACGAAAAAAAAAATAAAATGAAAGACAAAGAGGGGAAAAAAAATCTTAAACACGAAAAATTAAAACACCAAAAAAAATTTAGAGTGACTCGATCTGGGTTTAAATCTCTAACACTCTATTTTTTTCATATAAAAAATATATTATTACATAGATATATATTAATAGTATAATTTATTGATATATATATAAATACATATAATAAATAACTATACCTGGATATAATAATATAATATCTAGTTACTAAAAATATTTTTATTTTTATTATGTCTTGTTTTATCCTTCAAGCGTAAAAGTTTTGGTTGCACAGCTTTTTTTAAAAATATTCAAACTCAACCTGAAATAAAAGAAAACTTTATTCCCACTCGCTTTTTTTTCTTCTTTATCTTCCTTTTTGCCTTCCTTCCATTCCTTTTTTTTATATCCATTCATTTTTTTATTATTTATTCTTATTTTATTCTTTTATTATAAATAATAATGGAGGATCACGGAAATCAACAAACAAAACCTGAAACTACTAGAGGTCTTTTTGATCCTGCTGACAAGGTAAGAATATATATATATATATATATATATATATATATATATATACTTAGAAATATTATATACTTTTTTTTTTTTTTCCTATTTTTCCATCTCGAAATGATATAAGCTTTAAACTTCTCCACATTACACTATTTAAGTTTATTTTTATTTACCTTCATAAACATATATAATTTCTTTATATATATATATATATATATTACTGCGATTATTAATATTGATATTCTTTTTTTCATTATTATTTTTTTATTTGTATGTATTATTTTTATTATGAAACTAGGTTCTTTTAGTACCAGGCGGCGATAAAAGACGTTCTTTCCAAGGGCTTAATGATAGACAATCTTTACCTGCACAAAGAAGACCTAGATCAAGATCATCTGTAACAGCTGATAATGTTGGTTCAGTGCAATCAATAGGTGCAAGAAGAAGTTATAATCAATTTCCTTTACAAACTTTACCTGAAGAAATTAATAATAATAATGATAAAAGACGTAGTGGTTCCATGACAGTTGATTCTTTACAAGATATGATTAATACTTTAAAAACAATGAAAACACCTGATGATAATAAACGTAAAAGTGTCAATCGTAGAGTATCTTCTGGTATGATGTCATCTAAACATCAATCATACCAATCATATGGTTATAATGATCAGCCCTCAACTATAGATGAAGATAATGATGATGAAGTGTCTCGTCAAGCAGCGTTAGCTGAAGCTGAAGCAAAATTAATGGGTACCTATAAACATGCTCCTTCCAGTTCTACAAGTACTTTGGAAACTAGTAGTCATAGACAGTATGGTCATCGTCCTTTTAGTACTGGTAATGATAATATCAACAACAACAGCAACCTTATTGTACCTACTGCTTCAACATCAAAAAGAATGTCTTTACAACAATTACCAACTTTAAATGAAAATGTAGAAGATGGAGGAAATAGGAATATTAATAATAGTGGCAGTGGTAGACGTATTCAATTTAATAAACCTCTTAATTTGGATGAGGCTAAAAAACAACATCGTAGATCAGCTTCTTATTCATCTTTATATGCCAATGATAATGCAGCTGGTTGGCGCTCAAGCGCTCCTCCTTCAAGTCGCCATTCTACCGGAGGAGGCAATACTAACTCTTTAACAGCATCTATTTTATCCTCAGGTGGTATAGGTGGTGTTGGTCCAAGTGCATCTCTTTCTTCTTCCTCTTTATCTGTCCCATCCTTTAATTTAGTTCCTTTTACACCAACAAGAGTTAATTTTTCAAGAGATGATGCAAATCCTCACCAACGTAGACAACTTTTTATTGCTCATTTACCATTCTCCGCTTTAACACCTTTATTCAGATCTCGTCAATTAGTTCGTGGTACATTAAGAGTAAATAAACGTAATCGTAGTGATGCCTATGTTGCTTGTGAAGAATTAGATAGTGACATCTATGTATGTGGATCTCGTGATCGTAACCGTGCTTTAGAAGGTGATGTAGTGGCTGTCCGTTTAGTAGATGTAGAACGAGTGTTACGTGAAAAGAAAGAAAAAGAGGAAGCTAAAATCGTACGTAATGGTGGTCAAGTTCGTGCTCGTCAACCTGATGAAGAAGATGAAAATGAAATTATTTTTGGAGGGGATGAAGATGTTGATATCGTGAAACCTAAATATTGTGGCGTTGTAGTAGCTATCTTGGAACGGGCTCAAAACCAAGTCTTTTCTGGTACTTTGACTTTACGCCGTCCTAATAATAAACGTGCTCAAGAAAATAATAATCAGCAACATCAAGATAATAAATCTGATGCTCCACGTATTGTTTGGTTTAAAGCTGTAGATAAACGTGTTCCTTTAATTGCTATTCCAATTGAACAAGCCCCTACTAATTTTGTTGAACAAAGTGAATCTTATGCAAACAAATTATTTGTTGTAAGTTAATAATTAATTAATTAATTTTTAAAAAAAGAAAAAAAAAAGACTTTAAATACAGTATTTTTAAAAAAATTACCTTTTTTAAAAAAATAACTAAATATATATATATATAATATTTATAGAGTTCTATTAAAAGATGGCCAATCACTTCCCTTCATCCATTTGGTACTCTTGAAAAAGAATTAGGTCCTATTGTTGATTTGGATGTTCAAACCATGGCAATTTTGGCCGATAATAACGTAACCCATTCCGAATTTTCTGATCAGGTTAATAAATGTTTGCCATCCATTCCATATGATTTTACTCCTGTTGCTGATGATCGACGACGTGATTTTACAAAAATTCGAGTCTTTACTATTGATCCTGAAGGCTCTGATGGTAAATATACTTTTTTTTTTTTAAAAAAAAAAGAAATAAAAAATAATAGAGAAACTCATTCGATATTTTTTTATTTTTATCCTTTTAGTACTTGATGATGCTTTATCTGTTCAAAAACTTGGTGATGATACATATGAAGTTGGTGTGCATATTAGTGATGTAACGTACTTTATTAAAGCAAACTCACCTTTGGATAAAGAAGCTCGTGCTAGAGGTGTTCGTGTTGATTTGATCCATAAAGCCGTTCCTATGTTACCAACAGAATTAACTAACAAAGTAACCAACTTGGTTGCTAATGAAGTAAGATTTGCATTCTCAGTCGTTTGGAAACTTGATTCTGAAGGAAAGATTTTAGATACATGGTTTGGAAAAACTATTATCAAGTAAGTTCATAATAATATATATACATATAGGTTATGGTTTATTAAATTATTAACTTATATCTCACTATTATTTTATTTTATTTAAAAATTAGATCTTCTGCTACTCTAACTTATAATGATGCTCAAAAAGTATTGGATGGAGAGCACTTACAAGGTATTTCTGATGAAGAAGTTTCTAAAGGAGTTGAAGAAGACATTCATACATTATACAAAATCACAAATGAACTTAATAAACGCCGATTTGCACCTGGAGGTGGTATGTCCCTAAAACGTGAAGAACTTGGGTTTAGTTTTGATCATGAAATTGATAATAAACATAACGTTCCATCAGATATGTATATTGCCCGTAAACCAAAAGCTTCCATCATCGTCAAAGATCTTTTATTATTAGCTAATCAAAGTGTTGCTCAAAAGATATCCAGCCATTTACCTGAATTAGCATTATTAAGAAGACAAGCTCGACCTATGGATAGAAAAGTTATTGAATTACAACAATACGTTACACGTTACTTGGGTATTCCTTTGGATGTATCGGATGCTAATGCTTTAGAACGATCTATCAATGCTATTGAAAATGAAAAAATACGAAAACTGGTCTCTGTATTAGTTCTTAAAATTATGCAACCTCCTAAATACTTCTGTAGTGGTGTTTTGGACATTCTTAAATTCTCTCATTATTCTTTGAATTTCCCCTTATTCACTCATTTCACTGCTCCTAGTCGTCGATTTGCTGATATTATTGTTCATCGTCAATTGGAATCTGCTTTAACTGGTGGTAAGTTAATGATAATATAAATTTATTTATTTTTAAAAAAAAATAAAGAATAGGACCCTAATTACTTACTTCCTTAATTATTTATTATATATATATAGATCGTCACTTTTACTTGGATCGCGATACTGTACAAAAATTAGGGCAACATTGCAATGTTAAAAAAGAGGCAGCTATTATGGCTAGAGAACAAAGTGCTCTTTTATTCATGGCTCTTCATCTTAACGATCGCGGTGTAACCCCAGAAAATGGCGATACAGATATTAGAGTTGTTTATCGTGATGCTATTGTTATTGCTGTATTTGATGATTACTTTGATGTAATGATACCAGAACTTAATTTAGAAAGACGAATTCATATGGCCAATTTACCTGTCTGGCGCCATGAATTGGATTCTTCTCGTCGTACACTTACCATGTTTTGGAAGAAAGGTGTAGACACATTTACTGGTAAACAACATCAATGGAGTTTATCTGATGATGAATATGAAGATATGGACGATGAATGGTTATTTAAAGAATTGTATGATGATCGTTCTTCTAACGATAATGAAAATAAAGACACACAAAACGGTGATCAAAATGGTAGTAACAACAATGATTTATCTGATACCAATAATAAATCTTCAGTAACTCCCTCTCCTACTGTTTCAACTACCAATGGACCTACTCCTGAAGCAACAAAATCTTCTAAACGCCAATCCATTATTCAAGCTCGTTTATCCACCAGTACATCCTTTAGTGCTGAACAATCATCACAGACTATTCAAGCTTTGGATAAGGTTCGAGTCATATTAACTATTGAAATGGTTCGTACACCTCCATTAGTTCGTGTTTTAGCTGCTAACCCATATGCTTAGAAGTCTATGTTTCCTATTTTTGTTTGTTAATTATTTATTATTACTTTATATATATATATATTTGTTTTCCCAATTTTATTTTTTCATTTGAAAATATCGCGTTTATCTTTTGAATATTATTATTTTTATTATTTTTATTATTATTTTACTATTCTTATTTTTATTTTATTATATTTTATTTTTTTAAAACATTTCTGTACACAAATATCCTTTTTTTTATTTTAGTTTATATTCTTGTGTTTAGCTTTATACATTTATTTATAAGTATACATAAAATATATATATATATATTATCACTATTATTATTTTATTTATTATATTGTATTTTATTATTTATTTTTATAAAATTATAAATCGTATAAAAAAAAAAGATCACAATCCGAATCAAATAGTTTATATATAATGTAAAACAGAATGGGATAGAATGCAGATAAAGGATATCAAGGGAAAACTTCTCCGATTTTTTTTTTTTTTTTTTTTTTTTTCAAACAAATCATGCAAAAAAATAACCATGATTTTTTAATAATAATAAAGTATATTTATAGAATTTATTTCTTTTTTAGTAATTGAGTATGAGATATACACATCATAAGTTTTTTTATTTTATTTATTTATTTATTTAATATTTTTAATGATAATAAAATAATAATAGTAGTAATAACAAAAATGATAATATATTGTTCACATTAAAGAGAAAAACAAAAGGCATATAAAAATTTATAAAAGTTTTTCAATATCGGGGCTAATGGATTTAGGTTCAGTGGTGGAAGCATATCGGTTAACAACATTACCTTCACGGTCAATTAAGAATTTCTATTTTTATTTAAATAATAAAAAAAAGTAAGTATCCTATATTAACCACCCTATTTATTTATATATTTATAAATATTCCTTTTATATGTAATACTTACTTCAAAGTTCCATTTGATACGTTTTAATCTATAATCCATGTAATAATAATAATAATAATAATAATAAAAGATGTCATCATATTAATCATCGTCGCTTTATAAGTATATTTCTTTATTAATCGCCTTCTTTTTATTCTTTTTCCTTCTAAACGAAATATATTTACCCTAAAATACCAGGACGAGATTCTTTCAAGAACTTGTAGATAGGAGCTTCATTATCACCATTGACATCACTATTATAAAGAAAAAAGTGTAACACAAAGAGGTAAAAAAGTCTTATTAATAAATATCCTATACCCATACTCTTATTATTGCTATTATTAATTATTAAAAAAAAACTCATATCTCTATCTATCCATCTATCTATATAGTTCTTACAGTTTAGCTGTTAAGGGGAAAGAAACGCCAAAGTTCAAAGAACAAAAGTTTTGAATTTCATCTTCGTTACCGGGTTCTATAAGATATATAAAATAAATAAAAAGTTAATATATAAATGATAAGAATAGAGATAGTGATATGAATTTTATTTTTTACCTTGACCAGCAAATTGATTACAAGGAGCACCAACAATGACAAAATCACGATCCTTATATTTTTGATAAAGCTCTTCTAAACCGGCATATTGTTTTGTAAAACCACACTTGGAAGCAACGTTAACAACAAGGACAACCTTTTTATTATTATCAAAAAAAGAAAAAAGAAAAAATAGTATGAATATAAAGACGTGTTGACTATTTATCAAATTTTATTTTATTTTATTTTTTAAAAAAATAGGTATAAAAAATAAATAACTATACAATACCTTTCCCTTAAGTTCATTAAGATTCCAGTCTTGGTTTTTAATATTTTTAACAGTAAAGTCAAAGAAAGTTTTAGAGGCCATGGTTATAATATTTTTTTAATAATAAAATAGTAAAAAAGAAAAGAAAGCGAGAAAAAAAACTGAATTTTAAAATTATTTTATATCTTTTTAGAATGAATAATAAAAAATAAGCTTATAAAAATCGCTTTTTATTGGCTAAAAAAAATTAAACTTCCGTAAACCAAAAAAGTAAAGAGTCGTCATTAAAATATATGCAAAAAAAAAAAAAAAGAATCAGCAGCTTATTAGAGTTTTATTATAGTAACCTTCTAAACAAGAATCATATTCTACTAAATAAGTGTGTAATCGTCTAACTTTACAACCAGTAATTCGTGAAGCCAAAGATAATACCATTTCATACTCTTCGGGATAAACTTTTAACTTTGATTTATATTTTCTTGAATATCTTAAATATTTTTCACCAATAATCCGTATAGTATTATCATCGTGATGAATATTATTATCAGAATTAACGTCCATGTTCAATAATGTATCAGATAGTTGAGAAATATCACCGAAAAGATCACCCATCCATGAAGTTTCACTTTTATTTGTATTCCCAACATCCCTTTGAATTTTTGAAATATACCCTCTTACTACGTTTTCTATAATAATAAACATATGTATACATTAATATTTTTTTTTTGAAACATCCACATATCTGATTATTTATTTATATATAACTTACTCCATTGCTTTTTAGAATTTGTTGATTTGACACTTCCAATACCATATTCAAGATAATTTGTCATTAAAGCCAATTCTAAATCAGGTGAATCTATATATTTTTTAGCGCATAATTCATTCCATCTTTTAATATTTGCTCGAATATATTTTAACCACATGTGTTTTGGCAATGGCAAGGGTATTTCTGGGTTTTCATATTTTAGTTCGCTATAGCATTATAAAAATAAAAATTAATATCTTTAAATACCCATTTTTATTATTATTTAACTTACTATTGTTGATCATCCAATCCATAGCACATTTTTACTAATGCTAAAATAATTGTCATGATATGTAGATCAATGTAATGATAATTAAAATTGTATCGCATAAACTCATATTGTTTGCCATAAGGAAATATTTCATACATGGTTCTAGCACAAAAATACATTTCCACTATTTAAAAAAAAAGAAATTTAGTTTAATTATTTATTTATTTTTAGTATTGAATCTATTTATAACTATATTTATTTACCAGGTAAAAACATTTGAGTACAATATCGATAAATGATTAAAGGCACATTCACTTTGGGAAAAACCAATCCACATTGTTCTTCAAATGCTCTACCAAAATGTCTTGTATCGCTTCGAAGAGTATGTAATTTAGGAAGCGATAAAGTAGGAACCAAATATCTTAAATCCAATAAATCGATAGCACCATCTGGGATTTGTTCAAGAATAGAAAGGTAAGGTAAACGTAAAGTAGCACACCAACGATGAATATCGCTTAGCATAACCGGCCAACCAAGTTGCATACAAGCTAAATAACAAAAGACTAAAAGATGTTTAAATCGAAGTCGAGGCCAAGAAATAGCTGTATCTAAATCATCTTCATCCCGATCCATTTCTCCATTCATTGTTATTGCAGGATCATTGGTATCAGCTAGTTGCTCAACGTGCTCATCATTATCAGAAGAGTCACTATCACTATCATCTTCCGTATCAGAATCAGTTTCGTAAAGTAAATTGTTGACATCATTATCTATATTGAGATATATTTCTTTTTTTGGTTGAGAGACAGTAAGATCATAAGCATTAAGAAGCAGCACATTACTACTTGTTGTATACAATAACCATAATTCACGTAAAACATACTATTTATATATATATATATATATATATATAATAAGTAAAACAGTGAGAGATGCAATCAATATATATATATATATATATATATATATATATATTATACTATTAATATTCTTATTTCATTATTTAATCTATTTTACCTCGAAATCAGGAGGAAAACCGAATTCAATAACAAAAGTACGTGCCATTACTTGTAAACCATATTGAAAGATACGTTTTAAAACATCCTCTAATTCAGATCCACGTATATCTATATATAATATAAAAAGATAAAAATAAAGCATTCAATAATTTATATATATAAATATATCGTCATCATTATTTTAAACTGTTGATTTATTTACATTTCTTCTCTTCTTCAATGTTTTTCGTTTTTCTTTTAAGACCTCGAACACCAAGAAATGCTTCCATATCAGCTTCTTCTCTAACATAACCCTATATATACATATACATGTTGTATTATTAATTAAGGATAATTCTATCCACTACCTCTTTAAATATGTATATATATATTATTAAATAAAATAAAATATAAAATGGGACTTACTGCCATTTGATGACCATTTTTACAAACAAAATGACTTTCACTTGTAGGTTTATATTTTGTTGTATGACAAATTGGGCAAGGGTGTCTTTTAAAAGTTGGCATATTGACTCGACTGGTTTATCTGAAAAATCAATGATTGATTATAAAAAAGATGTATATATGTGTGTATAACAATAATGATAATAATAAAAGGTAAAAAGAAACGAATATATATCTATATATTTATATGATAAAAAGAAAAGAAAAAGAAAAACTATGTAAAAGTGTATGTATGTATGTTTGTGAGAGAGAGAAAGAGAGAGAGAGAGAGTGATTATGTATGTATAATATGTATAGTATATAATATGTATGTATTTGTATGCAAAAAAAAAAAAAAAAAAAAAAAAAGAAATTGCCTTTTGTTTTTAGTTAATTATTGTTGTTAGCGTTCTTCTTATTTTCCTTTTCGTCGTTAGTTATAGTATAAGCGTTTTCGTCCAAGATTTGATCAAGTTGTTGTTTTAATTGATCTACCCAAGAAGCTTCAATAAATAAATGAGTCTCGTCAAGATCTTCAATTACAAAGTTGCCACGTTTATTGAGATTTAATACAATTTGTTTAACAGTACTATCACACTCTAAAAGTACTCCTTTGACTGCCTTTACCATCAGTATTTAAACAATGATATTTTAAAAAAAAAAAAAAAAAAAAGAATAAGGAAAAAAGGAGAGAAAGAGCGAGTAAAAGAAAAATAAAAAATTGAAGAATTTTTTTTAAAAAAAAAAAAAAAGATGACGGATTTTAAAAATTAAAATTTTATTTCTTTAAGGGATTCAGGTCATATTTTTATCATTAGAAAAATAAACTTACAGATCATAATATAAAAATAGAGTGAGTGGGCATAGAAAAAAAAAAATCATAAAGGGGCATAATGTATATATATATATAAAAATGATAATGATAATAATAATAATAATAATAATAGTTTTTTTTTTTTTTTTTTTTTCTATGTACATATATAAATGAAATGAAATGAAAACATAAATAAAAAAAGGTGTTGAAAAAGAATAAATATATATATAAAAAAAAAACATATAATGGATAAAATATAAAGATATATGTATATATAAAAGGTATTAAACTAACTTTTAATGTTGAATATTACATGGATTAAAAGATTTCCAAGGTCTTTCTTTTGCTCTTATTTTACGTCGTACTGTTAATAATTTTTTATTTTTTAAAGTCTTGAAGCGACCCCAACAACAACCACGAGATCGATGAGGCAAATAAGTAGAGGCAATCATTGCCCAAGATAAACCCTGTTCGTAACCCTGTTTTAATAATTTGTCTTCACTTGGAGTCCAAGGAATTCTTTGGATAGGTGTTGTTGGAGATGATGAAAAAGATTTTCTTTTGTGTTGTTGTTGGTCATGATGATGATAATGCAATATAGATTGATAGGACTGCTGTTTATTGTTGTCATTGGTTTCTTCTTCATAATATTCTTCGTCTTCATCTTCACTACTATGATAAGATGAGGTTGGGCTCGGTAAGCCGTATAATGGAGAACATAATATATGTTCAATTGACATTCTATTTACATTTTTTTCAATCATCATTTTTTTTTATTATAAAGATGGAGCTATATAGTTATATATATATGTACATATATATATTTTATTGTTTAAAAAAATAAAAGGAAAGAAAGAAGAAAATATAAAAAAAATTAAGAAATGAAATATATATAATTTTTTTTATCCGATTAACCCAAATTTGTATGTAAGAAAAGAGGGAATAAAAATGGATGATAGGAGAAAGGGGGGGGGGGGTTATTAGCTAAATATCTAAAATAAAAATAAAAATAATAATACTAACATGCATATGGTTTATTTTATCCACTTTTACATTGCCATATTAGAAATAATTTCTCCATACAAGGTAATATATATTTATTCCTTCTTCTCCCTTCCCTTTCTAAACAAAAGTTAAGTTTAAGAACATAACCCCCTTTATTTATTCATATTTGGCGAATTTATCCAAGATCACTCCTTTTCCTTGCATATTTTTTGGTCATTAAGCAATATCCGATATTTTAAAACCCAACTTCAATCTATTTAAGCTCTTTTTTCTGTTTTAAATTCTATATTTATACATATTATTATTATTATTATTATTATATTATTATTATTATTAAAAAAGATCATCATTTTGAATATAAACGTCTATCAAGTCATAAAATAGCTGTCTATTTTTTTTTTTTCCTATAATGAAAATAAATAAATAAAAATGTAATATATATATATATATATATATATATATATACATATATATATTACGAATAAGATTATGAATACGAACATCAATAGCCGATATAAAAATATTCAAGTTTGTATCTATTTTAAAACAAGAGTTTAATTCATCCAATTACTTAATAAACTTTTTTATTATTATTATTATTATAAAAAAAAAAAAAATAAACCCTTTAATAAAAATATTATGCAACCCCGAGTAATTTTATTTTTTTTTATTTTTTTCATAACCAAAGATAAATATTCTAAATCACGATTCATTTGAGATATTTATTTAATATATTATATATGTTTTGTTTTTGTTTTTTTTTGTTTTTTTGAAAAAAACAAAAAACATATCTATATAATTCATTGATCTTTTTCCCATGGTTTAGGTCGTGCAGTTAATTTGGCTTGACTTGGAGTACCTTCGTTTAATTGATTTGGAATTTGTCGAATACCTATTATGATATTAATTCCGATAATAATAATTATAATTTTTTTAGTACCTTGACTTATCCAATCATTTCTTTTCTATATATAATATATATATATATATATATATATTATATATATCATTATTATTATTATTTTATATATACCTGGTATTTCCTTTCCTGTTTCAATCATTTCAACTATTTCTTGAAAACTAAATTTAGGCGGTACAGTGATTTTTTCTCCATCAACCGTTGTTGTATATATACTTTCTTCCTTTTTTTCTTGGTCTTTTTTATCATCTTTTATTTCTTCTCCTTCTTCTTTCTTTTTCCATACTTGATAGTCATTAAAATCAAACGCTTCTACAAATCTATTAAAAAAGGAATATATATAATTAACTTAAAATTCTACTTGAGCCAGCACGTCTTTTTTTTTTTTTTATTTTTTTTACTTTGTATAATAAAACCATTTTGCTTTTTCTAATACATCTTCTTTACTACCTTCTTGGTTTTTTAAAATATTAGATAACCCTGCCTAAATAATGGAAAGAAGAAAAAACAAAGAAGAAATAATAATAGATAAATAAAAAAAAGAGATATTGCTGTTGTTTTTAAATGATACATAAAACTTTTTAAATATACTTTAAACTTTTCATCTTTATCAAATTCATATTTTTGAAATGCTAAAAAGGTTTCGTTATTACTCATGACGAATAGTGGTATATATATGTATATATATAATAAATAATGAAAAATAAAGAAAGGAAGAAAAACTAGAGTGGAAAAAAAAAATTGTCATCATGTAAATCTATTTTAAACTTCCGCCCTTCTTTTTTTGCTTTAAAAATTTTTATTACTACGTATTATTTTTTTAAACAATATATCTTTAAAACTTTCTAATGATTATTTATAAAATAAAATATCTTAAAACTACAAATCATGAATAGATTATTAAAAAAAAAAAAGTTCCCTTTTCCTTTTAAGCGTCAATTTTTAAGATTCATTTAATGCAAGTTTTCCTTGTAAAAAATCCAAAAAATAACAAACTAACCAAACATCTTCCATTTCTGGCCCAACACTATCTAATTTAGCAAGCGCCTTTTCAGCAAATTCACGAGAAATAATCCCTGCATCCCTACGAAATTGTAAAAACATTCTAACCGTATCCCGATTATATTCTGGGTGCCCTTGAATCGTTATACATTGACCATCAGCTGATAAAAAGGAATGAATAGGTGTATGAGCTGTAGAGGCTAATACTCGGTATCCGGCTGGTAATTCTGATACATGATCTTGATGAACTTGATTCAACCTCTACATTATTATATAAAAAGAAGAATTAAATAAATATAAGGTTTAAATCCAACCATTAGGTTATATATTATATAATCCATATTTACTTTTTTTTCTTAAAAAAAAAATGACTCATGAGCATCAATAATATCCACTCATTTTTCATAAAATATAAAATACTTACCAAAATAGACTTGTCTGTTTTGAAAAATTGTTTTCCAAGAGGTGTCAAATCAATTTCAGTATACCCAAACTATAAAATAAACAAATAAAAATAAGAATAATCCCTCATATATATATATATATATATATAAAAACATACCTCCCATCCATTGATATTTTTTTCACACTTTCCACCAGCTGCTCTAGCAATAATTTGGTGCCCAAAACAAACACCAACTATTTTCACTTTTTTAGGATGATTAAATTGTTCTTGAAGAAAAGAAACGAGTTTAAGAATCCAAGGATCGTCGTTATAAGCGGAAGCTGCTGAACCAGTAATAACAATACCATCAAACAAATTAATATCCTTTGGATATTCTTGTTTATGAACTACATCGAAAAATTCCCAAGTAACCTGAACATCTTTTTCTTCGGCTACTGCTGTATTGAATACTTTTTGAAACATACGAGGATAATCGCCATATTTTTCTACTATAAAAGGTTTGGGAGTATCACATACTAATAAGGCTAAATGAAGGTTTACCATAGTGAAGAGAAAATGATATATTTATATATAAATATGATATAATATGTATATGTCTAAAAAAAAAAAAAAAGAAGAGTAAAAAAAAAGAAAAAAGTGGTTAAAAAAAATGAATGTGAGAATTTATTTTTTTTCCTATTCTGGGAATAGCGGATTTATGAATAAATAAAAAAAATATCCTCTCTTTTTCTTTCATTTCACTTTTAACTTTATAAAAATCCAATTATTTTATTTATATCGTAATTTTATTTTATTTTATTTATTTCATATATACCGTAATTTTATTCATTTCATTTTTTTTTTTTTATGATCCAATTCAATATAAATGATGATTTTAATATGCTATAGTATAGTAACACCGATCTTGGACTGACTGTTGTTTGAATTAATAATATTTTGATTTGAAATCAAAAGATAAGAATTTTAAACTCCTCTAACGAAAAAATTGGTAAGCATTAAGAATGTTATAAAAAAGGGAAAAAAAAAACTTTCTCCTTCCTTTCTTTTTCTCTTCAATTTTTTAATACTCTTTATTAACAATTTATACTATTACTCTTATTTCAACTATATAAAAAAATATGACTTATTCAATTTATATATCTGGGGCTACTGGCTACATTGGTGGAGCTGTTGTTGGCAGATTATTAGAAGATAAAAAATTCACTATTACTGCTTTAGTTCGCTCAGAAGAAAAAGCTATTCCTTTAAGAAAACAAGGCATTAATACTGTTATTGGCTCCCTTCAAGATAGTCAAATTATTGAAGAACAAGTCTTTAAACATGATATTACTATTACTTCAGCCAACTGTGATTCCTTGGACGAAGCTCAGGCTGTGGTAAAAGGGCTAGAAAGAAAATACAATGAAACCGGAAAACGTGGGATTTTAATTCAAACATCTGGATCAGGATTTGTATTGAATCTATCAAAACCATTTGGTAATGATTCAAATGAAACAGTTTATAGTGATTTAGATAATGATGCGTTAAACAATATCCCAGTCACCAATCCTCATCGTCATGTCGATGATTATTTAATTAATCATTCTGCTCATTTTGATCTTGTCCTTATTGCACCTACTACCATTTTTGGTGAACCTACCGTTACTACTTCTACTAATATTCATTCTCAACAAATTCCTTACTGCATCTCTGTTGCTATTGAAAATAAGGCTTCCGTACAAATCGGGGATGCTTTAAATACTTGGAGTTTCGTTCATATTGATGAATTGGCTGATTTATATCTTTTGATCCTTGATAAATTGATTAAGCATGAATTATCAGAAAAGGATTCACTTGGTAAAAATGGCTACTTCTTTGCTGAATCCGGCTCCTATTTATGGCGTGATGCCTTTGAAGCTATTGGAAAAAATTTACATCAATTGGGCGTTATTCCCTCTCCTACACCTAAAGTCATTACTACCAATGATGAATTTGTGGATGCTTATAAAGTCTTGGCTTATCTTCCCGTTATAGGTGGTAGTAGCCATGTCAAGGCTGACAAAGGAAAGCAGCTTGGCTGGCATCCAAAGAAAAATGCTGATGACTTCTTCCGTGATATTGAACGTGAAACTAAAGTATTTGCCAAAAAGAGAGGTTTTATTCAGTAACTGTTCTTATTCTAGTTTATTTTATGTTATTTTACAAAGTGTTCTTGTTTTTATAATTTTTATTTAATAAATCAAAAGTTTTTTTTACCTATTTAAATCAATCTCCAATGCGCGTTAAAAAATTTTTGGGCGGAATTTTAAAAATATTATATAAATAATTTTGAAACGTGTTTTTTTTTTCGCTCCTCTTCTTCGTTTTTTTTTATACTGATCTAAACTCTAAATAAATTTTAACAATGGATCAAGTTGTATATGAGACACTCTTAAGAGTAGCTGATAGTGACTATACTATTCGTTCTGAAGCTGAAGCTCGTTTAAAAGAATTAGCTAGTACTCCTGGTAATATTCATTATATGTCAACCTTTTTTCTTTGTCATTTTTTCTTTTTTCTAACTGTTCCTTATTTTTTTTTTTGATCAAATATGTATATATATATATATATATCATGTTTAGAATTCCCTGTTAGTTTGGCTCGTTTAACTGTTTCTCAAGAAATAGCTATTCCTCATCGTCAAATATCCTTTTTATTATATATATATATAATATTGAAATAATACTAACCAATAAGAATTTATGATACATATATTTTCCTTAACCTTTTTTTTTTTTTTTTTTTTTTTTCAAATCAATACTTGGCAGCATTAACTTTAAAAACATATGTAACAACTCATTGGTCTCCAAAACATGATGACAAATTTATTGGTCCTGAACCACCTGTTGAAGTAAGTTATATACATATATATATAATAGGATAATTTTTATTGAATATATAATTATAAAAAAGTGTACACATATATTTATATTTTCTTTCATTATATATATATTGATTAAATAATAGAATAAAAAACTCGTTCGAGAAATTATTGTCAATGGTTTAGCCGACCCTGAATCAAAAATCCGTGTAGTGAGTGCCTACGTTGTTTCTAAGATTGCTAATGATGATTTTCCAGAAGATTGGCCAAATTTATTAGATATTTTATTCTCTTATTTAAAATCCAATAACGCTGATAGCGTCCATGGTGCTATGCGTGTATTACTTGAAATGGTGAAAAAAGATATTAGTATCCAACAGCTACCCCAAGTAGGTCCTGTTTTAATACCCGAATTATTTACTATTTTAACCTCTGATAGTGTAAGAAATAAAAAATATAATAGAAAAATAAATAAATAAATAAATAAAATAGTAATTGATTATTTTTTTTATTCATTTTTATTTTATTCCATCTTCTAATATTATACTTGTAGGTTTATTCATTCCGTACACGTGGTCGTGCTGTCAATATTTTTAGTAGCTGCGTTGAAATGTTGGCTACTCTTCGCGAAGAAAATCCTACTCTTGCTGTTCAATTCATAGAACCTATTATTCAACAATGGTTACAAGCCTTTAATACAATTCTCAGCCATCATGTTCAAGATAATGAAGAAAAAGCTAATGAAGAATATGGTTTAAAGATGGATGTTGTTAAGGTATGATAAAAAAAATCATTTGAAATAAATATATAAAAGAGAGAATCATAAGGATTATATAGATATATATGAATCCTTTTTTTTAACGGTTATAATATTTGTATAGTCTATTTGTATTCTTAGCTCTGAATTCTCTAAATACATTCTTCCAGCTCTTCCTCAGCTTTTTGAACCTATTTGGCACGATCTTTATAATTTACGTAATCGTTATGTACAAGAATTTGTCATAGATTCTGGTGATGTAGCTGAAACCTTTTTAGATTCAGATGGTAATGAAATTGGTTTCCAAAGTTTACTTTATTCTCTTTTTGACTTTGTAGCTGCTGCATGTAATAAAAAATCAGTTCGTCCTCTCTTCATTGGTAATGATAATGGTCCTACTGAATTCTTTGAACAACTCTTATATGTCTCTATTATTTATATGCAAATTACTCAAGAACAAGCTGAAACCTGGTCAAATGATGCCAATCAATTTGTTGCTGATGAAGAAGAAAGTACCTTTTCTTTTAATGCTCGTGTTGCTGCTATAGATGTTCTTATGGTAAGAATTTTTTAGATATATATATAAGGAGGAATATTCATTTAACTTTACTTTATTATTATTCTTTTTAATTTTTTAATAGGGATTACAAGATACATACCCTGCCCCATTCTTTAATGCTTTAAGTAAAGCTGTTCAACGTCATATTAGTGAATCCAATGAAGCCCGCGCTGCTGGAAATGGAGAATGGTAAAAAAAAAAAAAAAACTCCATTATGGTTAAATTTTCTATCAAAATATGAATATTAATTTAATCATTATCTATTTCTTTTACTTATTTATTTTGAATTCCCAGGTGGAAAATTCAAGAAGCATGTTTATTAGCTATTGGCAGATTATCTGAAGATTTAACAGAAGCATTGGAAGATGATTCAAAGACTGTTCAATTTGATTTGAAGAGTTTATTTGATCATGCTGTATTGGAAGATATGAAACTTGCCGGTAAATAATAAAATACTAATTATACATATATACAATTTATGATGGTTTGATCTCATAAATATAATTACATTTGTATTATTATTATTTTATTATAGAATATCCATTTTTACAAGGACGTGCTTTCGTTTTTGCTTCAGAATTCGCAAAAATTTTGCCAGCAGAAATGTCAAATCAATATGTAGCTGTTGCTGTCAATGCTCTTCAATCTCCTGATAGCGGCATTCCCGTTAAGATTTCAGCTCTTAATGCATTAAACAAGTAAGTATATAATAAAAAAAATGATTTATACCAAATGCTGTGATTTATAATACTAATATTATATATTACCATTTATTATACTCTTTTTTATTTTTTAGTTACTGTAAACACTTGGATGCTCAATACGTTAACCATTATCAAACTAACATCTTGGAAGGTACATGTCAATTACTTCCTTTAGCAACTGAAGAATCATTGATGTTACTTTTGGATACTTTAGGTTCTGCCGTGAGGGTAAATTATATAAATAATAATAAAGAAAGCTATAATAAAAACACTATTACAATAAATACATATATAATAGTTAAGTAATTATATTACTAAATATATACATGTATTATAATGTTATGTTTATATCAATATTTTAGATCAACAATGAAGTTACTGCTCAATATGAACATATTTTAACACCTACTGTTTTGGATATCTGGAAAAAATTCCCCTCCGACTCTATTATTACAAGTTACGTATTGGATGTATTTGAAGAATTCGCCAAAAATCCTTTGTATTTCCCTTCACTTTGTAATCGTTCTCTTCCATTTATTAGTCAAGTTCTTAATAACCCTGATGCCGAACCTATTGTATATGCTGTAAGTTGTCAAAAAAAAAAAAAAGAGAGAGAGAGAGAGGTGAAAAAATATAACTAATAAATGGATTATTATCTTATATTTTTTTTTTCTATAGTCTGCTATTGATCTTTTAACTGCCATGATTCATTATGGCCCTGCCCCATTAGCAAATGAATTTACCGAACAAATGTATCCATTATTAATGCAAGTTGCTTGGAATGTTCATGATAATGATGTTTTACAAGTAAATATATAAATACTCATACTAATAATTAATATCAATATATAATATTTATTAATACATATACTTAATTCGACTACTATTTTTATTTTATAATCTTAGAGCGCTCAAGAATGTTTAAAACACTTTATTATGAAAGATAGTGATCACATTGTTAACTGGTAAAATTCGACTAAAAATGATTTGATTAATATATTTATAAAAAAAACTATGGATAAACTAATTAACTAATCACAATCGTGATTTTTTTTATTATATAGGCATGACCAAGCTGGAAAATCTGGTTTAGATTATGCTATTCACTTTGTTGCAAAACTCTTGGAACCATCTGTTGGTGATTCTGAAGCGTTCTTTGTTGGCGATCTTATTGTTACTATGATTCAAAAGGTAAAAATGCTACCAGTTTATTTTATCATTTCATTATATTTATTCATCTTTTTAAAGAAAAAAACTAACTTCTTTTTTTTGCTAAAATCTTAGGTTGGAAATAGCATCGCTCCTGTATTACCTAATTTATTAAACGCCGTTTTGGTGAAATTAGAAGCCACCAACTACCAACCATTCATTCAAGTAATAATAATAATAATAATAATAAATATACAATATAACTTATTTAAATTAATACTTTTTACTCAACACAACATACTATAGTCTCTTGTTATGGTATTTGCTCATTTATTCAATTCACAACAAGAAACTGTCTTAGGATTCCTTTCATCTACTAATATTAATGGTAAAAGTGGTTTGCAAATATTGATGAATCATTGGGTCGAAAATTATGAAAGTTTCTCTGGTTATTATTCACTTAAAGTCAGGTAATTATTTAAAAAAATAAGTATATAAAAATGTTTGATTATTATTGCTATTATCTCACAACTAACTTCCTGTATTTTTTTATTAATTATTATATTTTAGTGCTGTTGCTTTATCAAAGATTTTCCTTATTAATGATCCAAATTTACAAAATATGACAGTTAAAGGTGATATCATCGTTAATCCTAATGCCGGAATTGTTACAAGATCAAGAGCAAAACGAAGTAAGTATTTTATACGTTTTATTTTTACTAATACCACTTTTAATACATATATATATATATATACTTATTCATTTCTATTTATTATAATTTACATAATAGATCCTGATCAATATACAGCTATCCCATTACCTGTTAAAATTATCAAGCTATTAATTGCAGATCTTGGAAATGCTTTACCTAACGATCCTGCTCCTCAAGAAGATAATGAATCTATTGGTGATGAAGTAAGTTTTATTTATAAAAGTATAAGTTTGTATATTGGTATATTAATATATACTTTCATTTTCGTACTTATTTATTTATTTAATAAACATTAGGATGGAGATTGGGAAGATACTGTTGATGAATCTGGCTTCTCTTCTCGTCAAGATTATAACTTTTTATCAGGTAAATAAATAATATACTAATTGACAATAACTCAATAACTAAACATTGCTTTTTTTTTTATGCACTTATTTATTTATATTGATATTAGATGTATTAGCTAACTTAAACGAAGAAGATGATGATGAAGAAAATAATCCTGATTTGAAGAATGATCCTATTTATCAAACTGATATGAAGGTAATAATAGAAAAAAAAGAAACAAAATTAGAACTGAAAATTTTATAGGTTGGCTAATCAATTGATCAATGTATTATTATTTTTTAATGCATAATAGACATACTTGGTTGACTTTTTCCGAAACTGCAATACTCATAATATTAATCACTTTTTGGAAATATATCAACAATTAAACGATGATGAAAAATATACTTTAGAAGTTGCTTCTAATAATCAAAACTAAATATAATTAACTAATATAATCACATATACAAACAATATAAATATCTTACTATATTAATAAACTTAAATCTATTTATTATCATTTATTTATAAATTATAAATAAATTTTTTATAAATCAAAGCTGCGACTGTATTTAAATTTAACGTTTTTTTCAATAAATTTTACAGACGCGAAATTTTTATTGTTTTCGCCTTTCTTTCATTTTTTTTTTTTCTCACTATAAATTAAAAAAGCTGACATATATTCACTCTTTATAATTTATTTTAATACCAAGTACTTGAATATGAGTACAACAGCTTTTCTCAATACTCTAAGAAAATACGATTTACAGCAGGTACGTTATCAAAGACAATGGTTAAATAAATTATTTAGAATATTTTAACTGACTCCTTTTTTATTATGCCTTTGTCTTTTTTAGTACTATCCGACGTAAGTCCAAAACATTTATATAAAATAATTCACACTTCATTTTTAATCAATCAAATATTATAAAAACAATACAACTTTTGCTTTTAATTAATTAAAATATAAATTTACTACTTATCAGATTTTCATCTAAAGGTGTACTTACTCTAGAATACTTGGCAGAAGTATGATAAAAAGAAAATGATAATAATAATAAATAAAGACTACAATTTTATAATATATAATTCAATTCTAACTGGTATTTTTCGATTATTATTATTATTATGTTTATTGTTATTATTATTACAGTTGTCAATGCAAGATTATTCAAAATTAGGAGTACGATCTATAGATGATAAAAGAAAATTCATGGAACTAGCTCATGAATTAAAACAACAACAATTAACACAACAACGGCAGCTACAACAACAACAACAACAGCAACAACAGCAGCAGCAGCAGCAGCAACAACAACAAAAACAACAGTATAAACTTCAATCAAAAGATAAATCACCATTAATAATATCAGATCAACCAAAAAAACGTTTAGCACCTAATTTACCAAGTCCTGATCGAAAAAGTCGTCGATTAACTATTGGAACAACACCGACTCAGCAAATGCATCAACAATATCAACGACAACCTCTAACAATTCCAAGTACGAGGACTAATAATAATAACTCAAATCAAAATGATCGTTCTCCAGGTTTAAATCGACGTTTATCATATATACCATCCAAACAAAATCAATACAACACTTCCCCTAATCGATACACTAATAATAATAATAATAATAATAATAATAATAATCACATACAAAGATCAAGCCCTTCTAAAAATTCTACATCTCGATATGCATCAAAGCAATCTATCCAACCACCACCGCCACCCTTGGACGATTTTTATATTACTGAAAAGAAAAAATCAACAATACCCATACAACAACCAGATCGGCATTTAGATACATATGGTATTCCAAAATCAAACACTCGACGACGTTTAAGTATGGAAGGCAATAATAATAATAAAAAAACATATTCTTCAATAACAACAACAGCAATATCTTATCAAAGTACACCAACCACTATCAATAAATCATCTATTTCTAATACCATACCTTCATCATCGTCACTAGCAGCATCAACAACAATATCAGTACCAAAGCCATCATCAAACCATAATAGTAGTAATAATATTATTCAATATTTATCAAGTGAATTACAACAACGTATAAGAGTCTGTGTACGTAAAAGGCCTTTAAGTAAAAAAGAACTAAGCAATGGTGAAGGGGATATTTCTCAACTTGTTGGTGCACACACAATACAACTGAATGCTCCAAAGTAAGTTTATTTTTTTTAAAAAAAAAAAAAAAGGCTAGAACTCACTTAAGTAATTTTTTATACTAATTTATTTTATTCGTACCATAGAACACGAGTTGATCTTACAAGGTATACTGAGCAACATACATTTACCTATGATGAAGTATTTGATTCAGATAGTTCCAATATTGAGGTATAATACATATATTTATTTTTACTTTATTATATTTTTTTTTAAAAAAAAAAGTAAAAACAATGCAACATATGATAAATGCTAATATTATAAATACGCTTTTTATTTATTTTTAATTTATACATATAAACTTTTATTAGATATATCATCGTACAGCAAGGCCTTTGGTAGATTATATATTCAATGGAGGGAAAGCTACCTGCTTTGCATTGTAAGTAATATATATAATATATTAAAAATAACCACCATATACACGCAAACATATTGGCTTATTTTCATTTTAAAACCTTTTTATCTTACCATTAGTGGACAGACTGGTAGTGGAAAAACATATACAATGCTAGACCCAAAACATGGATTATATATTATGGCAGCTAAGGATATTTTTGCAATGTTAGAAAAACCTCAATATCATAGTCTTAAGGCTTCAGTTGGATTTTATGAAATATATCAAGGAAAACTATACGACTTATTAAACCAACGTAAACAATTAATACCGCGTGATGATGGGAATGGGAAT
Source organism: Cunninghamella blakesleeana (assembly GCA_017871115.1). NCBI lineage: Eukaryota > Fungi > Mucoromycota > Mucoromycetes > Mucorales > Cunninghamellaceae > Cunninghamella > Cunninghamella blakesleeana. The sequence goes on along the minus strand of JAFCIZ010000002.1, from coordinate 1,602,990 downwards.
GTTGTGATTGCGGGTTTACGTGAATATCGTATCGGTGACTTGGACAGATTGATGCAAATCTTTGATTCTGGTAGTCGATCAAGAACAACTGGGAAAACAGGTGCCAATGATAACTCATCCCGATCTCATGCTGTATTACAAGTATTATTAAAAGAAAATGATGATGATGGTATATATGGGAAACTTAGTTTTATTGATTTGGCTGGTAGTGAACGTGGGGTAGATCGTGGAGATGCAAATGCAAAGACAAGGTATGATGTTATATAATAAAATAATAATAAAAGTAATAATAATAATGAGTTTAAATATATAAGAGTAATATTAATAACAAATTCAAAAAACAAATATATACTTATGCATCTATATTTATAATAGACTAGAAGGTGCTGAAATCAATAAAAGTTTACTAGCTTTAAAAGAATGCATTCGTGCTTTAGATCAAGATAAAAAACACACACCTTTTCGTGGAAGTAAATTAACACAGGTAAACATATATTTCGATTTTGATTAAAAAAAAGTAAAAAATGATAATTACAAAAGCTTATAGTTTTATATTACCATAATTTTTTATTTATATTTGTTATATTATTTTTTAACTGTAATGAATAGGTATTACGCGATTCATTTGTTGGTGATTCTCGTACTTGTATGATTGCCACTATCTCACCAAATCATTCAAACAGTGAACATACTTTAAATACTTTACGATATGCTAACCGGGTTAAAGAATTAAAAGGGGAATCCGATCCACGACTTCAAACAGACCAATATTTAGATGCGAATCACTCTGACGGATATATAAATATTGATCAACAACAACAGCGGTATAGTAATAGCCAACAAAATGATTCACAAAGTGTAGCTACATCAGAAGCATATTGGGATGAAGAAATCACAGAGAATATTATGGATGTGGATTTTCCAGCAGATGCAATCACTAGTGGGGCTATGGGTACACCTCGATCTCAGCGGGTCTGGGGAGGTGGATCAACACCACATCGACATGAAAATTATCTTCGTCGTTTATCATCACCACCTGAAGAACTATTTCAACAACAAGCCGAAGATCCATTTATGTCCGAAACAACTAAATCAAATAGAAGATCACTAAATGATAATAATGATAAGCAACAATATAATAATAATAATGAAAATTACGAAACGGATAATGACAATAACAATAATAATAATGATGATGATGATGATAATAATAATAATAATAATAATAACAATGAAGAAACACTTTTATCACCACCACCAAAATCAATCAAACCCGTTTTTGTCAAATACCCTACACCATTTGCTAATGTGGGGACAGATAATGAAAATGCATTAACTTTTACTCAACAAGACGATCAAAACGATAATGAAAACGATGATAATAATAACGATACTATTACTCCGCCACTTTCACAGCTGTCATCGATGAAACCCGCTACTGTTAGAAATTTAGCTTCTCGATTTGCAAATACTTCTAGTAGTAATAGCAGTAGTGGTAGTAGTAATTCCGGAGGAAATGAAGTATTAGAAACAAAATTAAAACATGAAATGGATAAATTAAGAAAAGAATTAGCCATTGAAAAATCACAACGTGAACAATTAGAAGAATTAGTTGAATCATTAGCTGATAAAATTGGATTATTAGAGCAGCAAATTAATTCTTAACTTCTAAATAAAAGAAAAAAAAATTAACTTTTAGTTTTATAATGGTTACTATGTGAAGTATTATTTCTTTATTATATTTATATTTTTAATTTATTGTGAAAATAAAATAAAAATAAAATAGCATAACAAATAATATAGAATAGGATTACTATTCCTTACCTTTTTTTAAAAAAAAGAAAAAAAGAAAGAAATGGCACAGAAAGATATTAAAATATTTTATCTATTCTGTCCTAAAGAATCGGCTGCTTAAGTAGCTATCAACAATACCAGTAAAAATAATATAATGATTTAAATATTAAAATATTTATTATTATTATAAAAAACATATTTTCTTCATTATTTTTTTTATCTAGATATATATATATATATAATTATTTTTATTTCATGTTTTCAAATAGAACTATATATCAGGTTTTTTTATTTTATAAAAGATTTTATACTAGAGAAAAAAAGCTAGTACAGATAAAAAAAGAGCTGGGTTTAAATTTTTCATTTTAAGAGCACAATTAAAATTTTTCTTCTTCGCTTTTTTTTAAAAAACTAAAAAAATGAAAAATGCAAAAACGAATAAAAGATCTAATACAACAACAACTAATTCATTCCCACAGTCAAAAAAGAAACAAAAAATAAATATAGGACAACAGAAATTGGACTTATTTTTTAAAATAAATCAATCACAACATCTACAATCGCAACAAAATGATCAAATACATAAAGAGGAATCAAAAAACGCGACACGTGATGAATCCAAAATTATCAGAGAAAACCCAACTGCTACTCCTTTTTCTTCTACTTCAACATTGGATCATTTAACTAATAATAAAGATATTGAATCTTCTATATCTGAAAACAACTTATTAAAAACTACTGTAAAAAGAGAATCTGTTGCTACAACTATAAATGCTACCACTTCTATCGATAATGTTGATATTAATAATTTAGTTTCTACAATGGGTATGAATTCAACCGAATCAACCAGTCTAGATTCGCAAAATTCTTTAAAATCCCAAAATAATGATAATAATAATAGGAGGGAAAAAAATATAGGAATGAAGATAGATAACAATACAGCAACCACAACAACACCATTTTTTGATAGCTCAATGTATACAGAACAATTTCACCATATGATCGATACAGTTTTAGATGGGGAATCATTTTTATTTACAAAAGAAGACTTGAACCGTTTCGATACCTTCAAACAACTAAGCTTGGAATCACAGCATCTTATTGTTAGACTTTGGATGAGGAAATTACAATGGATACGATTGGAAAAATTGGATTATTCTACAACTATTCGTGATATTTCTCAAGCATCTAAAGAATTGAAACATCATGGATTACTTTATATAGAAAAAGAGATTGATGATGGTGAAAATGACGATGAAGTTAACAATAATAATAGTATTAACAATAATAATAATCATGATAGTATGGTATTGACATGGGACAATATGATGACTTTGATTAACTTGGATGAAATTAAAGATATTGCCCAAATATATCATTGCGAACCTGAATCGGGTAAAAATGTAAGTAAACTATACACACCTACATACACATATATACATTAAACATCCCTTATCCTTTATATTATTTATTTAGAAATCAGATTACATAATAGCTTTAACAAAATCTTATCAGCAATCTAAGGAACTGCGTTCAGTAATATCAAGTAGTAAACAAAATGATCCTTATATTCAAAAAATAAAGCAAATTCTTGGTAAATTTTAGTAGCGATTATAATATAATTATAAATCTCTGTAATATTAAAATCACCTTACTAAATATATTTTTTTATTTATTTAAGGTCCGTGCATTATTATGGATAAAAATTATTATGCATTATTTCAACGACTTAATATTGTTTACTATCGCCTGCGTGATCCTACAGAAACAAATTCAATGCGAGCAGCTATCCTTTCAAAAATTAGTAAACGGCACTATCCTGATTATATATACAGTCGCACAGTAAACATTTGGCTATCTATTGAAGATTTGGATCAATATGTAGCAGCATTTTATTTGCAGCATGATTTTGAAATGAAAATGGAAAATATTATAATTGAAAGAAGAATAAAAAATCGCAAAAATAAAATGAAAAATGAAAATAGTATTAGTAATGACGATAATGATAAACAGCTTTGGATGGATTGCTGGATCATGTGCGAAAACATTGTTGGCCACTGGGAAGATTTATTGCAAAAAAGGTCGATAAGTATGGATATGGATCGACCTTATTTTATGAGACGATTTGAAGCAGGTATAATTGATATAGTTATATTTTCTTTTTTTTTAAAAAAAAAGGTATAATACTAATATTTATATGAATATGTATATAGGTTGGATTTATACCCACATGATAGAACATGGGACAAAGGCTTTGGCAAAATTACAAGAATATTCATTAGAAGCAGTTATATTACAAAAACTAATAGATCAACAAATATATAGAATGGGTAAACGTGGAAAATGGTATGACCGATTAGCACTTGTGCAAGCAAACTATTTGAAGGACATTCCAGAGAGAAAAAGGAAAAAAATGGCCTTACAAACTTGTATTAAAGGTATTCAAGATCCAAGAGTACATCAAAGTATGAAAATAAATCATTATTACCATCACTGTCTAAAAATTGAAAAAAAAAAATCTCTACAGACTTTATATATTGAATTTTAAATATCATACTATCCCTTTTATAACAATTATGATTATCATTATTTTGATTATAGTTTATATAAATAATTTGCAAAAAAGAATTCAACGTCTGGAACGTGATTTATGTATACCAAAAAGAGAACAACATGACTTTTCTTATATGACCTTAAAAAAACCGTCTGAAAAAATAATTCATGGTACGTTATATATATTCAAGTACATATATACTATTATATAGTATAATAATTAATTATAGACTCTTATTTTTATTTTATTACCAATTACTATTATAACAGGCGAAAGAATATCGGATAGTATTACTGGAAAAAAATCATCATGGCGTGGCGATGATGGTGCAGAAGTCTCTGTGGAAGAAGTATCTATACAATACTATAATAAAATAGGATACCAAGGGTAATTATTAATAAGGCTAATTAACAATAATAGTAATAATAATAATAATAAAAATGAATATGGAAAAGGAAATGGGATATTAATAAATTAATCTATATTTCTTTTTTTCTTTTTTTATGTAGCCTTCATACTGAAAATGGAGTAGTAACAATGTTGGTAAACTAAAAATAAATAATTTTACATTATCATTAACAAATATTAGAAATTATATATAATATATTATTTTTTTCTTATTTTTTGTTTTTTTTAGTTTATGTTGTTATTCTGGGATGTTATATTTTCTCCTCTTCCTGGTGTATTTGAAACTCCTTTTCAAACGGCTCCTTTAGATCTTGGAACGGATGCATTTTATGTTGGACGTATTGGAATAATCAATGAACGAATTAATGAAATTGGAAAAAAGGGTTCAGATTACCTCGATATTATTAGAAGAGTATATGAACAACACAGTCCTTTACAAACAATGTGTGCTGGTATTAATTGGAATTATAAATTAGAAGATTTATTAGAAATTGCAGAAGTAAGTGCACTCATATGTAAAGACGTATGATATAATAATAATGATGACGACTTTTTTTTCAAATTAATTTTAATATTTTTATAATTTCTGGTGGTTTCTTTTTATATATTTTTATATCTAGTGTATAGGTCCTGAACCTTTATCATCATTATGTAGACTATTAGCAGAAGAATATGGATATCGTTTAGGTAAAGTTAATACTAAAGCAAAAATAATGAAAAATAGTTTGATATTGAATATTAAAATAATAAAATGTCTCATTAGGTGGAATGCCGGATTTATGGTAATTTTATTGCATCAGATATATATATATATATATATATATATCTTTATTATTATTATGGATAGTATCACATTATAGGTTTCTTTTTTAATTTTTGATATTGTTGGTTTTGATACCTCGATATAGTTGTTGGAATTATAAGGAAAAGAAATGCTTGTTTGTTGAAGGTAATAAAAAAAGTTAAATAAATAAAGTTAATTAAATTAATAATTAATGTTTTTTCTTTCCTACTTCCCTTTTTCTCTCTATTTTTCCAGTAAAAGGACCTGGGGATATATTATCAGAAACGCAAAAAATATGGCTAGATGCATTAACAACTATGGGAATCCCAGTGGAAGTTTGCTATGTTAAAGTATGGAATGGTGAAGATGTGTTATTAAATAAATAAATGATTTATCGTTTATTTTTATTATTACATTAAATATTCAATGATATATTATATAAAGTAAGGGAAAATAAAAAAAGAAAATGGAAATGGAAATGGAATAATTCATATATAATGCCAATGCGAAAAAAAAAAAAAAGAAAAAAGAAAAAGAAAAAGAAAGAAAAGAAAAAAAGAATTCTACTGAAAGGAAAGAGTAAATAGTATATTTTTGGGTTATAAATCTATACAAAAAGTCAAAAAATAAAATAAAAAATAAAAAAATTAATTGTGTGCAGCATCTCTCCAAGCGGCCAAGTTACTAGGAATTCTTTTCCAAGTTGATGGCTTAAGTATGGTTACACCTTCTAATGGATCAATTCGCTTCTTCTCATCCATTTCCATGGTATGCCTAATATATACACAAAGATAATGATGATAATAAACAACAAAATAAGATAAAATTAATAAAAATCATTAATCACTAATATTTACTGTATATAACATTTATATATGTAATTACCTGATTATTTCTTCACGACCAGAATCTAAATCGATTTCAAGTAAAGGAATAACTGTTGAACGTTTAACTACCTTATAACCAATATAAAACGCTAAAACAACAGGGATACCGATATAACTAGCCACAATATCAGCAGCTACTACTGGAGATGCAAACCAAGTGCTATAGCCTTGACCAATAGTGATAAAAAGACAAACAACGAAAGCAAATATGGTACCAAATGGGAATAATCGAGCTTTGAATGGTAAATCATTGATATTATAACCTTGTGCTACAAATGCTTTTCTAAAACGATAATGACTAGCTGCAATCCCTAACCAAGCTATTAATCCCGATACACCACTGACTGAAAGTAACCATGAATATACTAAAATAATATAATACATATTATAATTTTAAAATAAAAAAAATTACATGCAAATTTAATAATTTTAATTATATTATTTATTTTTATTTTCATTAGTACTTTTATTTTTAAAACTAAATACTTACCAACACCATTACCAAACAAAGAAGTTAAAAAGGCCAACATACCAATAGCAGAAGTCAATAATACACAATAGATAGGTACGCCATATCGGGTGACTCTTGTAAATAGCTTTGGTGCTTTACGTTCAATTGCAAGGTCATATAACGTACGACTAGAAGCATATAATCCTGAACTACCAGCCGATAATACCGTTGTTAAAATAACCGCATTCATGAAATCTATTAAAATATTAAAACTTCAATATAAGTTATATGATCATCAACTATTATATATAAACCAAGTATATTACTCACGTGCTGCTGCTCCCATTCCCGCCTTTTGAAAAACAAGTGTAAAAGGAGAGACGGTAATATCAGAAACATTACTTCTTAATAAATTTGGATCATCGTATGGAATAATCAAACCAATAATAAATATAGATAAAATATAAAATAAAAGAATACGCCAGAAAACCTAAATGATGATTGGAAATATACACGTATTAATAAAAATAATAATGATAATAATAATGTAAGTATTACTGTTTTTTTTCATCCTATATTTTCAATTTAATTTAATTTTGTTTATAATTACTTGTTTTATAGCTCTAGGAACATTTTTTCTTGGATTTTCACATTCTGCAGCTGCTATTCCAATCAATTCAGTACCTTGGAATGAAAAGCTTGCTGTCAAAAAAGTAGATAAAATGCCAGCAGATTGTACACCACCATATTTAAAAGTTTCTATACCATAATAAACACCACCTAATACAGCAGTGTCAACCAAAATACCAAGTATAATAAAAACAATAACTACAAGCACTTTGATTAATGCAAACCAATATCTATTTTATATATAAATATTAATTCAAAAAATTAATCGGATATATTTATATATGTATAACAAACAATATTTAATAAAAACTTACTCAGCTTCACCATAACCTTTTACAGAAAATACATTTAGCGACATGACAAGTAAAAGAAAAACGATAGACCAAACATAGCTTTAAAAAAAAAAAAAAAGGATACAAAAAAGGTTAAAATAAAATAAAAAGGATATAAAAAAGAGCATATGGAAAATAAAAAATAAAATAAAAATACTTACGAAGGTACATATGGAGCCCAAAATTGCATTACCATAGAGCCAGCGGTCTAAAAAAGAAAAACGCAAATAAAAAATAAAGATAAGGTTTAAGATTTGTATTACATCAAGCCAAGATTATTATTTTTTTGACATTTTTCCGATAAAACATTGCACTATATAATTATTTTACCAACTCAACAGCTAAAGTAATACTCCAATTGTAAAAATAATTCCAACCCAAAGCAAAACCAACAGCAGGGTCAATAAAACGTCCAGCATAATTATTAAAACTTCCTGATATGGGTAAATAAGCCGCCATTTCACCCAAACATTCCATTGTAAAAAACACCATTATACCTGTCAACGCGTAGGCTATTAAAGCACCTCCTGGACCTTTTTTATTATTAATAAAAATAAATTAATAAATGAATTTCTTTTATGATGATGCCAATTATTTTTATTACCTGCTTGACTAATTGAAGCACCAGATGCTAAGAACAAACTAAATTGTGTGTAATAACAAAATAAAATTAAAAGATAAATTGGATATATATACATATATATATGGTAAAAAATGAAAAAATGAAAAAATTAAATAAAAATAAAAACTTACCCAGTACCAATTGTACCTCCAAGGGAAATCATTGTCAACTAGAACCGTATTAAAAAAGATGTTTATATATTAATAAATAAAATAAGATATATATAAAAACAATAAGTAACAATACTTACATGACGAGCTTTGAGAGCACGTTGTAATTTTGGAGGCTCGTCAACTACAATTGAATTATTTCTACTTATATTCGAAGTTGATCCAAGGGTTGTCACGTCTTCTGCTATTTCCACTTTATCAAAACGCTTCATTTTGACATCGGTATTTTGATTTTTTCCTCCTGAACCTCTTGATCTCATATCATCAAAAGGATTCTCTTTCCTTTTATCATTCATTTCTTTTAAAAAAAATAATAATCAAATAAAGTAAAATATAATAAAATTACAGAAAAAATGTATTTATATATTAAGAGGGAAAAGAGAAAGAAAAAGAAAAAGAAAAAAAAATTTTTCACTCTACTTAAAAAAGGAAATAAAATAGAGATCAAATCTAAAGCGCCGCTTTATTTTATTTTTTTTCGCAGGATATTTTTTTTTTCCACGAGTTTTTATGGAAGAGTGACAGTTCTATAATAGTGTGATTTAAAATCACAGAATTAAAATAGTATACTATCGCAATAATTGTGGTAATGTTTTTTTTTTTTTTTTTTTTTTTTGATTACTTGCTTGTTTGCTGATTATTTGATTTATTGTCTTCTTTATTATTGCTTGTAGTAATATTAATAATAGAATTAGTACTACTATTATTATTACTATTATTTAGTTAAATCGCATTATAAAAATGAACACTTTATATTGATGTATGTTTATGAATATTATATATTTATTTATTTGTTAAATACATTTAATGCAAAAATAAAAAAGTGATTACGATGAAAAATATTTAAGTACCGCCATTTTTTTTAATTGTTTAAATTTTTCAAATTTTCCCTTTCTCTTTTCTCTTCCCTTTTTTCTAAAAAATGACGGATTTACTAACTGTTATCAATCACCCTTTATTTAATGCTATTTCTATTTTTATTATAAAATATTTAACAAAAGACATATCTTCAGATGATCCCTCAGCCCTTTCTTATATACGACAAGGGTATTTAATCTTTCAAGCTATCAATCTTGGCCTGCACTATCTGTTAATTTATATTATCAGGAAAAAGAATGGTAAAATAATAAGATGGTTTGACAATTTTTTTTAAAAAAAAAAGTGTGTACATGGAAATACATAAAAAAAATTAATAAATAATTAAATAATTTGTATGTTTTCATGTTATTATTATATTTAGATCAAACTTCTCTTAAATACGTAGAACCTGGTCGAACAAGTTGGAATGGAACAAAAACAGCTGATCAATTAATCAACACTACTTTTACGGGTAAAAATAATGATAAAATAACAACAAAGGCGATAATGAATAAAATGGCAATGATATAGAATAAACAAAAGAATGTATAAGAAGAAAAGCAATAATAATAATAATGTTTATTTTAGAATATGATGTATTAGATACGAAACAGTCTATCAAGCAATGCTTTACAAGTATTGCAATGGTCGTATTTATTCATTTACAATTTCATTTCCTTCTGCCATTAATTATTCAACCTATTATGTCTTTTAAAATATTTTTAACTTCCAAACAAGCACAGATTCATTTATGGGGGAGAAACACGAATCACGGTGATTTAAAACGACCTTTCCGTTTAACGTCTCCCTTTGGTACTGCCCTTCCTGAAAACCAGCAACCTAGAGTAGACCGTGGATCTATCAAAAAAGTTGAAAAATCGAAAAATAACTAATATAGATAAATAAATATATTTATACATACATGTATCAAGATGAAAAAAAATACTTTATATTACTAGTTAAACAAAAAAACAAAGCAAAAAAAGGAAATGTAAGTAGTTTTTTTATATTATTAAATTAATTAAAAACGATAATATACTAATTAATCGTAGCATCTTATGGGTGAGCTTTTATGTTGCATATATTAATAGAATTTGAAAATAGAATAATATATATATAAAATAAACTTGAATTTTTTTATAATAACTATTGATGCCTAAATACATACAATAACAAATAAAAAGAGAGAGAGAGAGCATTAAACATAATTTATTTTTTTAATTCATCTATATGCCTATTTATTTTAGCTATCATTAAATAAAATTTACGTGATTGTAAATAGATATGTCGTTTATGCACTTAGTATACATGTCCCTATTTTTTTTTTACTATAATGTATTACTATTGTAACTACCTTAATAGTTGTACGATCTTATATCAAATATATACATACGGGACTTTGACTTTGCTTTTGTGTAATTTAGTTTTTTAATTTGCACATAAGATTTTTCATTTTATGAATTATTTTTTTTACTCACATAAAACCTACAGTATTATCAATTGGTGAAGCGAGATCTGTAATTAATTTGGCGATTAAAAAAAAATGATTTGGAAAGCCAAAGTTAATGTTGATGTATTTCAAAATCAGTGCTGCTACCAATTTATTTAATAAATCTAACGAAAAACTTTATCGACAACTGTACTGTGTTGGCTCTTGCATAAATTCAATACGTGAGCCAAAGAAGTCATCTCATGAGCATATGATTCAATGGAAAGCGACTTGTGCTTGAGTATAATATTCCGGGCAGTTGCTCGATAGGCCATGAATAGTTATGTCATTTCTGTTCTCCAAAAAATCCAAGGGTTGCCATCCATATCGTCATGGCTGGTATCTGTGCTAACGGCGGTAGATATATTTTCAATTTCAAAACATCTTTCATCATTGTTGTTGATATCCTTGTGAATAATAGTACTGAAAAAGTTATTTATGCTAAAAAAATATGATAATTCCTGATCTGCTCCAGAAAATACTAGTGATATTTTTTTTCTATATCTATATATTCACATAAGCAAAACAACACATACGCCATAAATATAAGCATATTTATTTGAATAATATTCGAATGAAATGCAACATAAAAAAAAATATACAAACTAAAATTAAAATACGCAAAACTGAAGGAAAAACTTTATTGGATGCGCAAATTAAAAAATTTAAATACGCAAAAGCAAAGTCAAAATCCTGTATAAAACAAAATGATAGGTTTATGCATAAGGTTAATGATGATGAGTTTATTTATATTTGTTTTACATTTGATGGTGTTGGTTTCTTTTTTCTTTTAGCAGTATTCGATCCATTTGTTTCATCCACATTCTTTTTTCTAGGTCGTTTATTACTAGTGTCTTGTTGTGATAACTAAAATATATATAAGTTAATAAATAGTAATACGCGCTAATAATTATACAAAGATAAATAGCATATTTCTTTTTTTACCGAAGATAAACTATCTGATGACTGAGACTTCCCAAGTAAAGGAGATATATTTGAAGTATCAGAGTACTCCACATCATGTTTAGCTTGTTCAACGCGTATTGCTGAAGTATCAATAGCACGATTCATACACATTCTGAAAGTTTGATTTTCTTGTGCACGTAATACATTTGGTTGGCCTAAATAAAACAAAAAAGGAAAAAGATTGATCATTATAAAATTAAAAAATTTGTGAATTTTTTCCTATAAATTATATATAAAGCCTTACTTTTATCAGATTTTTCCTTTGCTGTTTTCCAACGATGCCCTCTGGAAGGGTTAAAATCAGTTACAGCTTGTGTTTCTTTAAAAGCACTATTTACATGGAATAAACTTGTCAACTAATACGTTTAAAATGAAAAGGTGAAGACGAAGGATACAAAGGCTAAAAAATATTAATATAATAAAAATATAACAATAATAATAATAATAACAATAATAAAAGAAAGTATTTGTTTTAATTTACCAGACGATTTGCTATAACAGAATAAATAGTAGGTGATTGATATACATTTGCCCCCATGATATAATACGTTGCGATAGGGTTGACTATATATATATATATATATATATATATTATTATTATTATTATTATTATTATTATTATTATTATTATTATTATTACACAAAAAAGAGAAATGATAAAGTTAATAAATAATACGTATAGAAACTAGTTTCTCTCTCTTCTTTTGTTCCCTTTGTTACTTTTTCTTATTTTATTTTTTTACCATCATCAGGATCAGGACCTCTCCTGTATCTTTTTTGAATTACCCATACAGGTGGATGATCATGAATAACAGCAAACTCTATACCTGTCATTTTCCTGTATATTGATGAAAATAAAAAGTTGAATGCATGTTAGATAAAGCTTACTTTTTGTTAACATATCGTTATATATTTATTTTTACCGTAAGGCTTCAACTGTTGCTTCGTATGATTGTTGTAAATCGTTATATTGTGTTTGCATAGATAATATTTGATTATTACTTTGACGATCCCAGAAAGGTGATTGAGCAAAATATTCAAGTACCATTTGTTGATTTTGAAAACCTCCAACTCGCTAAAATAATAAAAATATAAATATGTAAATATACATAATACTTAGTGTAAATAAATATATATATATATAAATATATATAGATTATATTGCTATATACATCTATCCAATTGGTATCACGCCATTCTACGCTTGTCAAATCTTCTGTAGCTGCCGATCGCTGCATTTAATGAATAATATATATGTATATGTTTAAAAAAGAGTACTGAAAAAGAAAAACAATTTGTTAAAAAAATGAAATTTTATAAAAATTACACTTTGGTACTCCGAATTTTTTTATATAAAAGGGAATATTTATTTTTGCACAAAAAAAAATATTCTATACATTTATATTATTGTTTTTTAAATAAATAATTATTAACTTATAAAAAAAAGTTTATTTTTTTATCCAAAAAATTAATCAAAGGTTCATATCCAAATTAAATAGTTGATAGACTTGAAACTTCAACAATTCAAAAATACAATCACCCTCAATATATAGGTTATTTTTATACAATGATCAGGGACTTCTGTGAATTAACTTAAAAAAGAATAAAACAATACCACCTTTATATATATAAGGGAAAATAAAATAACCAATCGAGTTTTCTTATCCATTTTTAGTACTTTATATAAATAATTTTCACATTTTATAATACAGAATAAAATAAATAAATAAGTGTAAATCCCAAAAAGTGAGAATCTTTCTTAAAAATGTAAAAAAAGAATTTATTTAATTCTTTGTATATCAAATAATACTAATTGGTCACCTAACCAATAAGATGGCTTCTTGGTTTAGTGGTATAATTCTCGCTTAGGGTGCGAGAGGTCCCGGGTTCGATTCCCGGAGAAGCCCAGCTTATTTTTTTATATTTCGTTTTAATTATAGTCATGTGATCAAAATGATTGTGTTTTTGTTAAAATAAATAATGTTATGAATTTTATTAGTTGTGTTGTGGAATTATTTTAGTTGTTGTTGTGGATTTATTTAGTTGTTTAAAAAGTAGAATTTCCTTTTATAGTTTTGGAAAGTAGATAATAAGAAATATTTTAAATTAAATTATTTTTTTATTGTTCATAAATGAAATGTTATTTTTATGCGTAAAGGATGTCGCCTCTTGCTGTTGTGTGTGTTTTTGGTAAGAGTTATTTTTGTTAAAATAAAATAAGTGTTGTGTGGGTTTTTGTTTAAGATTTATTTTGTTGAAATGAGGAATGAGTATTATAAGTAATATTTGATATGTATAATATAATTCCAGTGAGCACCAGTTCCTGTTTTATAAGTAGAACGACTTAATATAAAGGAATAAAAAAATAAAATAAAATAAAGTAAAAATAAAGAAATAAAAAAATAAAAATTTTAAAAGGTGTAATATAATTGCAGGATTAAAGAGAGATTTCAGTAACCGCAATATAAAATAAATATAATAAGAAAATTTAAAAAAAGTAATTTAAATTTGAGTGGTTGAAAAATATTTAAGTAAATAAATATAAAAATGTAAAATAAAATAATATGGGTTGTTATAAAAAATAGATAAATTCAGTAACTTGAATGAGTTATAAGTAAAATAAGTTAAAATTATAAAATATGATTTATAAAGTGGACAAGTTCAATAATTATTTAATAGATAATAATTTATTATAAAAATTTGACAATTTAAAAGAAAGAAAGAGAGAAAAATTGGTTCTATTTATATTTAAAAAAAAAATTAAAATTTATAAGGATCGGGTAAGGAACAAAAGCACCTTGGTGTTTTTGTACCTTTGGTGTTTTTGCACCTTTGGTGTTTTTGCACCTTGGTGTTTTTGCACCTTGGTGTTTTTGCACCTTGGTGTTTTTGCACCTTGGTGTTTTTGCACCTTGGTGTTTTTGCACCAGTAGCACAAAGCCAATCCAAAAAAGGAAAGAAAAATCAGAGAGCGTTATTGCTAACATAAGAGAGTTTGTATTTATATTAATTATAAATAAGATAATTCCAGTGTTGTGTAAATTTTTGGTTGTTTGAAAAATAGAATTTCCTTTTATAGTTTTGGAAAGTAGATAGTTTTCTAGTTTAGTTTAGTTGTCAGTGAGCACCAGTATCTTGTTTTATAAGTAGATACAACTTAGTTTAGATTGATAATTTAAAATAAAATTAAAATAATAAAATAGAATAAAATAAATTATATAATTGGATAAAGATCAACAATTATATAGACAAAGTAAAAATAAAATAAAATAAATATAATATCGGATAAAGATCAACGATTATTATAATAAAATAATATAAAGTAATATTGGATAGTAATCAACAATATTAATATAAAATAAAAATAATCTTTAGCTAAAAAGATGAGTTAAGAGAATTTAATATATAAAAATCTTTATTTCAAATTAACTGAATATTAACTTCGTATTAACTGATTTTTCAAAAATAAAATAAAAATTTCGCTTCTTTATATATAAAAAAAAATCTGAATTTAAACACAGACTCTTAAGTATATATAAAGGTCAATATAAATAAGGGAGTAAATATAAGTTAGATAAAATATATAATATAAGATATATAAATAAGATAAAATATAAATAAAATATAAGGTTAATATATTTATACCTGCATATATTTATATATGCAGATACATATATATATATATATATATATATATATAAATGAATATATATGTATTTAAAAATTATTTCGAGGATTATTTAGGTATGGTAAGTTCAGCCATACCATAACACCAGTGAGCACCAGTTCTTGTTTTATAATTAGAACGACTTAATATAATATAAAAGTAAAAAAATAAAAAGATAAAATAAAATAAAATATTTAAAAAAATTCAAAAATATATGCAAATGAACTTAAAAGTCAGAGTAGATTATTATATAAAAAGAGTAATAATCAAATAAAGTATTAATAAAATTTAAAATAAAATATAAAAAGTTTATATATGTTATATATAAATAAAAAATAGAGATTTCACTTAAGAAATAAAAATATATCTATTATAGTAATAAATATGATTTCAATTAAGAAATTAGTATAAAGTTAAAATAAAATAAAAATTGGTTTGGACAAATAAAATATTTATTATATAAAAATATTATTTAAAAATTTGACAAAGTAAAAAAAACAAAAGAGAAAGAAAAATATTCTTTCCTATTTATATTAAAACAAAATTTATTTTAGAGAGAGAGAAAGAAGTCATACGGTCAAGGATGTGCGGTTGTGGATGTACATCTGTGGATGTGCGTCTGTGGATGTGCGTCTGTGGATGTGCGGTTGTGGATGTGAGCTTGACCAATTAAAACAAAAATTTAAAAAACTTTTTAAACACCGGTAGGATCATTATCCTGCGCGACATTGCATTAATATATATTGTTGTGTGGGTTTTTGTTTAAGATTTATTTTTTTGAAATGAGGAATGAGTAATATAAGTAATATTTGATATGTATAATATAATTCCAGTGAGCACCAGTTCCTGTTTTATAAGTAGAACGACTTAATATAAAGGAAAAAATAAAATAAAATAAAATAAAGTAAAAATAAAGAAATAAAAAATATAAAAATTTTAAAAGGTGTAATATAATTACAGGATTAAAGAGAGATTTCAGTAACCGCAATGTAAAATAAATATAATAAGAAAATTTAAAAAGTAATTTAAATTTGAGTTGTTGAAAAATATTTAAGTAAATAAATATAAAAATGTAAAATAAAATAATATAGTTTGTTATAAAAAATAGATAAATTCAGTAATTTGAATAAGTTATAAGTAAAATAAGTTAAAATTATAAAATATGATTTATAAAGTGGACAAGTTCAATAATTATTTAATAGATAATAATTTATTATAAAAATTTGACAATTTAAAAAGAAAGAAAGAGAGAAAAATTGGTTCTATTTATATTTAAAAAAAAAATCTAAATTTTTAAGGATCGGGTAAGGAACAAAAGCACCTTGGTGTTTTTGTCACCTTGGTGTTTTTGCACCAGTAACACAACACCATACCAAAAAAAGGAAAGAAAAATCAGAGAGCGTTATTGCTAACAATATTAAAAATGATTATTATATAATAAAGCTTATTATTTTCAAAAAATAATTTATTCCAAAGTATAATTTTAATCCAAATAATTTATTTTTGATTGATTGATTGATTTAAAAAAAACCAATAAAATGGGATCGTTTGCCAGTTTTATAATTTAGTTTAGTTGTCAGTGAGCACCAGTATCTTGTTTTATAAGTAGATACAACTTAGTTTATATTAATAAAATAAAATAAATTATATAATTGGATAAAGGTCAACAATTATATAGACAAAGTAAAAATAAAATAATATATAGTATTGTATAAAGATTAACGATTATTATAATAATATAATATAAAATAATATTGGATAACAATCAACAATGTTAATATAAGATAAATATAATCTTTAGTTAAAAAGATGAGTCAATAGATTTTTTTGATATAATATAAGTACTTTATTTTTATAATAGGAATTAGCTGAAGTTTTTCAAAAAGAAAAGAAAAAGGTCGAGTATTTATACTAAAAAATAAAAATAAAAATAAAATATTTAATATCAAATAAAACATTAAAAGTGAGAAAAACTAATAAAAATAATATAAAATTTGTTAATAAAAATGACTTGAAATGTGTGAAAAAATATTATAGAAAGTGTAATAACTGTGAACGATTATTTTAACCAATTAAGGTTTAATATTGGTGTTTAAATTGATCCAAACAGATCCACCGCACAGCAATAATAAAAATAAATCTAAGCTTGTAATGGAGAAAAGTTATAAAGCATAGGAAAAAGAAAAAGTAAATATTTTTTCTAGAAAATAAGATTTTAGTTACTTTTATTTTTGTTACCACAATATTTAATTGCTATAATATAATTCTTATTGTTTTATTTATTTTTTTAATTTATATAAATGAGAAGAATAAATAGTAATAGATATTGTAATGCCTTGAATATTTACATGATGATTATATTTAAAGGACGTTTTATTTCATAAAGTGAATAATGAGCAGAATAATTGATAATTTTTAATAATGAACAGCATAAAAAAGCAGAATAAAATTGTATTTGTATAACGCTTATGTAAATACTAATATACTTTTCTAAATTATTAATTTTTGTATATTTTTGTTTCGCTCTACGAAAGTTAAATTATACTATTAATATCGATAGTTATTTTTATTTTACGGGTAGTAGAAAATATATCATATCATATTATAAATAAACTATTATTAATGGGATTTTTATTTAGTAAGTTCATCAATCGATGATATAAATATATTATTTTGCATGAAGTTGAGCCAATAGAGAATCTAATTCTTGAGCAACAATATGGTTTGTACATTTAGCACGTACTTGTCTATAGTAGTAATAATAATAATGATGGTATCAATAAAAAGAGACACACTTTATAAATTTTATTATTTTAACTTTTAATATTAACCGTTTACCTTAAACCTTCCATATCTTTATTTAAAAACGCTTGTTCTCCAGCTTCTTTAAAGGCACCTATTTTAACAAATAACATTGGTCGACTATTTGGATCACATTTGAGTATATATTTTGATGCTTCTTGATATTGTTTAGCTTTGATACACTCCTCTACAAAAGGCTAGTAATAACAATTATAGTAATAATAAAATTATAATATATTATAATATAAGTATTTTATCATTGCTGTAATCCAGTATGAAAAGAAAATTAAAATATAAAGCTTACCTCATAACCAATAGGTGATTTCTTGCTTTTTGCTAATTTATCCAATTGATCCCAATCGCGAACTTCAACAAGTGCTCTTAATTTAACCCACCAAAATCTATAATTAAAAGAAAGAAATATATAATTATAAATGTAAATATAAACATATGAATACAATCCATCTATCTATCTATCTACTTATACATATATTTACCTTTTATCTCCTACTTTAAAATCAGCCCTAACTTTGGAAGCTTTTGAGTGTTGCCCAATTATAGTGCATTTATATATAGTTTCGCTAACTGATAATCCAATGAAAGATTGATGGGTATCTTTTTCCAATTGTGTTTGTAATTGAAGAAGTTTAATGGAATCATCGACTACTTTAGATTCAAACGCACATTCTTTATCATCTTGATATATTTTTCCAGCAACTTTTAGTTTACTAATACGTTCAGTAATATCCTAATCATCGCAATCATAAATAATAAAAATAATAAAAATTAATTTAACCAACAAATAATTAAAAATAATTGGTTATATATATGTTTTAAAAGTATTACACTATGAGTGAATGCTTCTGAAAAAATCATGTTTGCACTTTCTATTCTTCGATCATCTTGGTAATAAAAGTCTTTAAGTAATTCTTGATCTTGTTCTTTACAATATACTTCTAATAAACTACACGCTAATGGCTTATTGTTTATCATACGGAAGAATTCTCCAAGAGGGAGTTTTCTCTTCAAATGAAATATTACCAAATACACTATTTAAATATCAATTAAAAAATAGTATATAGATAAATAATACGTTTTTTTATACATGCATAAATACATATTATTATTATTACCCAAGTCTGTGTCCCCACTTTCAATAGCTTTAATTAAAGCAGTTTCATCTTCTTGCATGGATATGAGTAAAGGTACTTGTTCAGCAGCACGTGGTTCATAGTCAAGTAACTATAAAAGGGTTTATATCAAGTTAGACTCTTATATATATATATATATATATATGTTATTTTTTAAATAAATAAATAAGTAATGCATATATCATAATGTTACTTTAGTTGCAAGGCGTGTTTGACCAGTGTTATGCGCAGTATTAGCAATTTCAGCGAATGATAAGCCAGGATTTTTTGAAAGTTTTTCTACAATTGCTCTACAAGTAGCATCATCATCATCCGGGGAGCTTTTTATCTATATAAATGTAAAGCTGCTGTAAGTAATATATAATAATAATAATAATAATAATATATCGTCTTTTTTTAAATAAAATAGTATTTATTCTTTAAATGCCTTACCTTTGCACATGCCCAATGAATTAATATTTTGTCAGTTCGTATATTTAAATATTCTGCAATTCTTATAGCTAATAAATGTTGATGTCGTTGAACTAGTCGATCAATTAAGTTTTCAGGTGTTATACGTTTATACCTATTTTTTTTTTTTTTTTGGTTGGTGAATAAAAAAAAGAAATGAAGTTAATAACTGAATAGGTAAATTAATATTCCTGTATATATATATTTCTCTTGAATCAAACTTACTGAGTATAAGTTAATGGTATACCAATATCATAATATCGAACAGCATTCAATACACGTAAAGATTGAGCCATGTCTACAAAGTTATCAGCATTATAACCATCTAAAAAGCATTTACCGAATGAAGCAGCCTATAAATAAAATAAAATAAAATAAATGAATTGAAAAGTAAGTCATCATAATTGTGTCGATAAAAATAATAGTCAAATGTTATTACCTTTAAAAGTGAACGTTGATAATAGTGTTGGAATTCAAAACCAGCAGCTTCTATACAACAATCTACTGCATCAGAAAGCTCAGGACGAATAGTACGAATATTTTCATCAGCCTTAGGGCTACGTTTCTAATAATGTAATATAAAATATACATATTTAATATGGGTTAATTGTATATTAATCTATTTATTTAATTATATATATATATATATATATATATATATATATATATATACTTCATAGTGATCAAGGGCATCATATAACATAGCAGCAGGTGAAGTCGATCCAATCTTAAAAATTTCTTCAGTAGATGCTAAATGTATAGTTAATATAATATAGTAAAATAAAAATGAATACTCATGAATGTATATATATAAGCCATTTCTGTTCCTGACGATAAATGTAGAATAAATAATAATACTTACTTGGAACTTTCTGTAATAATTCACACTTGTCATTACTTGTTATTCTTATACCATCAATTTCAGAGGATAAAAATATAGGCTCATCATAAGAAAATTTGATCCAATCACCAAAAGGTCCAATCATAAGCACAATTTTATCCCAATACATTACAACAGAATCAGTACCACACCTAAAATAAAAAAAATGAAAACGAAGCAAATTTAAGTAATGGGATAAAGATATAGTTAATTTATAATTATTTATTTATTATTTAATTTTCTTGCATTCCTTTTTTTTAAATTTTTTCTTTTACCAAACAAGTTGTTGAGGAGGTATTTTAGATTTAGTAGCATATTCAGAAAGATTCTTTTCAAAATCAGTAGAAACTACCCATAGTTTCCCTTCAGCTGTAAATAGAGCCAGATATTTTCCATTTGGTGAAACTGCCATTTTAGTAAAAGGACCTTGTTGTAGTAACTACAAAAATAAGTAAATAAATATTAAGAATAAAAATAAAAAAAATATAAGTACAGTGTGATAGTAGTAATTTATATTTTGAGGAAAAAAGTTTAAATTGTTATTATAATTATTACTTGATCTTGAGTTTCTTTACTATCAACGACTAGAATTGTTGTACCAGTTGCAATTAACACTTCTACATGACGACTTAGGGTATATTGAGGAGGAATAACAGCCCAGCTATGAGGTAATTCAATTAATCCAGTTTCTGCCATTTGTTTCGGTTGAGGTTCGTAAAAGTTGGTTACTGATATAAGTTGATAATTTCCGGTCATTGCAACTAATCCACCACCCCATATTTGACAGCCAATAATACCATAATCACTTGCTTCCTGTAAATATATGTATATATATCGTTTCAGTACACTAAAAAAGATACACAATCATACTTGTATTTATATAAGGTTAGTATATTCACTTACTCTACCAAGAGTAAATTGAACGTGATCACCATGCAAAGGATATAAATGAACAGTGCCATCTTCTGTCACAACAATCAATTGCTCACTCTCTGTCCATCCTAAGGCTACGATTCGTCCTTTATCCCACTATATGATAATTATAATTTCAAAATAAAAATAGAAATAAAAAATAAATAAAGTTTCAGTAATTTATAAATAATTAAATCATGATAGTGCTATTCTCTTTTAAAAAACTGTCGGTATAAAATTATTTTGTACCTGGATTTGATCTATAAGTTTTCCCGAAGCTGTGTACACATAAATAGTTGGTTTAATGGGTTGCTGTTTCTGTAAAAGTAGCACTTTTTTGTCATCCCTTATCATAGCTATAATATTAATAAAAATATTATTCGTCGTTAATCACGTAAATCTCGGCTTTATGAATGTATTTTGCATAGTTGTCTAATCTATCTATATTTTTTTATATTACCAATAGGTCCACCATAGGGTGCTACAGCAATCATAAACTTGGATAAATCAGATTGATTCCATGATAATGAATATACTTCTTGCTTTCTATTAATATTAATATTATTATTATTTTAAAAGTATAATATATATATATATATATATTAATATAACTAATATAAAGTAGTATATTATAAAATAGATAAATGTATCTTATACTATTTCGCATACCGATAAAAGCGATCCTATAGAGTTATTTAAAAATAAATAAAAACATATTGTATTAATAAGTTAGTATATGAAATAAATATATATTTAATAATATAATATATTTACATTGAATTGAATCCAGTCTGCTGTAGGATTGGGTGTCATCTAATAGTGTGTATTTATATTTTTTTTAAAAAATAGGAAAAGAGAAGAAATACGAAACGAGAAAAAAGCTGGAGATTAAAAATTGTGCCGCCCAATAAAGTGACTGAAATTTTAAAACTGAAGTTTAAAAAAATTCGCGTTGAAATTTTTTTTTTTGCTTTTCTTACGATATTTTCTCTCCCTTCTAGTATTACATTATCTTTACTTATTTTATTTTGCATTAGACATATATATAAATATATCATTTGATATCATTTAAATATACATTAAAAAGAATACTCATTTTTATCATACTTAATATTTTTCTATATATCTATTATTATTCGTATATATAATTTTAAATAACATAACAAAAACAAACAAAGAAAAAAAAAATATGATCAATCATCGTCCACCCGAATCACCCATTCAGAGTATTCAAAAAGCTTCCAATACTTTAGAAGAAGTTGGAATATTGGATCATCATTTCCCAGATATTGGAGAATCGTTTTCTGGTAAAATATAAAATTAAACTAAACAAATAGCTTTTAATATCATTAGTACAGCAACTTATTATTTTTATTTTTATTACTTTTTATTATTTTATAGAATCCTATTCGTCAACTTATAAAGAAACACTTGAAAGTTCTGTACAACCTATTCTTGCCAGAGCTACCATTCCTATGCCAGTTCAGTTGTTGGAAACTTTTCAAAAGCGTAAATATACATACGTACATAGTCTATATATAAGATATTGCTCTATATTAATATATCATGAATATGTTGTATTTTATTTTTTATTTAGGCAATATAAATGATTCAGCTGGTATCTTTCCTGAAATTAATCGTGCATATTTTGTAGTGAAAAATCAACTTTATTTATGGAATTATAATAATAGGTAAATAAATGAATGGTATCGGTATATACATATATGTTATTTTTTTTTTGTGATTAATACTAAAAGTTATGTTTGATATGAAATTTTTTTATTTTATTTTTATTTTTTTAATAGACAAGTATTTGATGTATATGAAGATGCCCATGAAATTGTAGGTGTAGCTGTTGTCAAACCTAAGGCTGATGTTTTCAATAATACTGTGACTCATGTACTTATTGTAGCCAGTGTACAAGAAATAAATGTCATTGCTATAAATTATAAAAATGTGGATGGGTTTAATGATAAATTAGTTTTTTATACAACCGGTATTATGACCTCTGCTAGTGGTATTCGTATGAATACTATTGTTGGTACCATTAATGGACGTGTATTTATGTTGGGAAATGATGGAAATGTCTATGAATTGGAATATAGGGTAATGATTAAAATAAATAAATTATAGTAATTAAGGGTTAAATGACCATGTAATTTTAAAAATATATTATTTAATATGAATATTTAAAATTGTTACCTATTATAGGGGTCCGAAGGTTGGTTCAGTAGCCGTTGCTATAAAACATTACATAAAACATTATTATCTTCTTGGTCATTTTACAATACTGGTAAATGTTTTTATTTTGTATTATTTTTATTTGACAATTATTTTATGTGATTCTAATTATATATATATATATATATGTATATATATCAATCTTCTATAGATATTTGTGTTGACATTGCTGCAAGTGAAGATGGTCAATTTTTATATAGGTTATCCGATAAATCAGTTATCCAGGTAATAATAATAATAAATAAAATGAAATGAAATAATAATATCATATATGTATATACAGTAATGTATATTAATAAATTTTCTCCCTCTCCCTCTCTCTCTTTTCTTCTTAGGCAATCTACCTTGGAAAAAATGGTGACGAATACAACATCATACCAAATGATATTAATACTGGCAGCGTAGCAAGACTTATGTGTCCTAATTCAGAATTATTAAATAGCGACAATTTCAAAATTATCTCAATAAAACCTACTTCACCATTAGAATGTAAGCACTATCAATTAGTAGCAGTTACATCAACTGGTGTACGATTATATTTAACACACAGCAAAGATAATAGCAATAATAATCATAATAAAGATGTATCATCAAAGGGGTTAGAACTTTATCACGTAAGATTACCTCCTCGATTACCTATTCAATCTGTTCCAAATCCAAATGCAGCATTCAATACAGTTAGTTTACCTACCACTTTACCTTCCATATCTAAAAGTTTTTATAACCATGGAGTATTATTATTAGTTAGTCAAGTAAATGGATCAGAAAGATTATTAAGTGCCTCACCTGATATTGGACATATGGCTAAACATGTAAGGCATAGTTTTATATTTATATGTTTATTATTATTATTTTTTAAACATATTTGCCCCATTTTAGCAGCCATTACTTATTATTTCATTTCATTTTATATTTTATATACATAGGGTCAACGATCTGGATTTATTGAATTAACAAATAATTTTACTTTATCTGGGAATATTATTAATATTACTGAAATATCAGACGTACCATTTGAATTAAATGAACTTAAATCCACCTTATCTACACCTAGTCAGCAATTTTTGGCTTTAACAACGACAGGATTAACTGTACTTACAAAAATGCGCCCTATTGATATGTTAAGAAGTATTTTGATAAATACTGGACCCGATATTCGCCATCGTGCATCTGATTTTGAAGCATTCTTTGATAATTTTGGCACCATTCAATCCACTTCTTTATGTTATGGTATTATTACTTCTGTTCAATCAACTGTAACTAAAGCAATCGATGGTAATGATAATAATAATACCAATTATTAAAGAAAATTCAAAAAGAAAAAAACATGGTTATTTATTTATTATTTTATTTTATTAGCTATTACTACTTTCTCACCAGTAGCAGATGTGTCAAAGGGTGCCACTGAATTATTAAATAAATATGGATCGCAACCTTCAACACTCTATAGATCACTTAATGGAAATAATATCTCAAGTCGACATGACGGCCTAGCACTTTTTATTTATCGTTTAATTCATCCTATTTGGACAAAACCTATCATGAAAGAAATGTAATGCAGACTAAATTATATTACATTGTATCGTATAATAGTATGTATAGTATATAATTATATTGACTTTATGTATTATTATTTTTATGTATTCTTTATATTTATATACAGCATTAGTGAACATTCTCAAACAAAATATGATAGTACCGTCAGTCGTAAAAAAGTGTTAGAAATTCAACAAGTATTACGTAAATTACAAGGTCATTTGGATATGTAAGTTGATAAAATAAAATAAATAGAATCTTTTTTTTTATTCCTTTGGTCATTATAATATATTGAATTATATTATTTTATTTCATTGTAGGAAATTCATCATGCAAAGGGACCCTCTTACTACAGAAGAACTTTCTACTCAAGAATTATGTGAATTTATCAAATTGTTAATTGATGCTATTTCCTTTTATATTTATCTTCTCGATTCTGATATTGTTAATATTATGAATAAGTAAATATTGTTTTATAATTATAATTATTAATGGAATTGTGGTTTATGCATGTAATCTGACTCAACCTGATCTGATTTGTTCTTTATTTTTTATTTTTGTATATAGATTCCCAATTCAAGCACGCGATAAAATTAAGAGCATGACATATAAAGAATTACTAACAACAACAGATGGAAGAGTAATCTCCAAGGAATTATCTCATTTATTAATCAAGGAATATTCTGTGTATAAAGGGGAATACCCTCATTTAGAAATATATGATATATTAAGTTCAAATTCATTTTTTAAAGTAACCCAATAAATAAATAAGATAATAATAATAATGCGTTTATATATATAATCAATTATTTTTTACTTTAATTTTACTCAACTGTCATTGGAAAGTTTATAAAAATTAAAAAATGACAGTATAAAGGTTTGTAAAAAAAAAATAGTAATCAACATATAAAATGGCTTTTTTTTAAAAAAATTATGATCATTCAACAGTTGATAAAATAAATAATATATTTAAATACTTTTGAAGTTAACAAATAGCGTGATTTATTTAATGTTACTGGATAAATAAATATAGAAAAATAAAAGATATAATCATAATCATATAAATATATATATAAATAAATAAAAAATAAAATAATTAGTTTATAATAAACTACCCATCATATGTGAATTCTTTTGTTTTACTTTTATTCCTTCAGTATATATATATATGTATGTTACCTAGCTTATTTCTTCTTGGAGACACCAACGGTTCTACCACGACGACCAGTAGTCTTAGTGTGTTGACCACGAACACGGAGACCCCAGTAGTGACGTAAACCACGATGAACACGGATCTTCTTCATACGTTCTAAATCTTCACGCATCTTGGTATCCAAAACGTTAGAAATAACTTGAGAGTATTTACCATCAACAATATCCTTTTGTCTGTTAAGGAACCAGTTAGGGATCTTGTATTGAGCAGGGTTTTGTAAAATGGTGACAATACGTTCTAATTCTTCGTTGGATAATTCACCAGCACGTTTGTTGACATCTACATCAGCCTTTTTACAAGCAATATTGGCAAAACGACGACCAACACCTTTGACGGAGGTTAAAGCAATAGTAATCTTATCCTTACCATCAACGTTAGTGTTGAGAAGACGGATAATGTGCTGGAACTGATTCCGTTCGGGAACAACGAGCGACTATATATATACAATATTTTTTTTTTATGAATATAGAGATAGAGATAGAGATATAGGTATATGGTGAGTTTTAGTTTATTCCTTTTATATTGTATTATTATTTCCACTTGTATTCATTAATATTTCAATCCATTATTTTTCCACTAATAAAAATCCATTTATTAATCAATCCATTCATTCATTCATCCATCCATCCATCCTTAAATATCCATTTATATTGATCCGTAAATTAATCTATTTCCATGTAAATTTATATATACTTATATATTTTAAATAAAAAGAAAGTTTAAACAGTTATATAGCATTACCATTTTTTTAATAAAAAATTAAGAGAAGGAGTCTAGCTAATACCCAACTTCAAGATTTATAAAAAAAATGCTACCAGAAAAAATTTAAACCGCGCCATTTTTTTTATACCCTATCTTTTTTTCTTTAACACTTTATTTTTTATTTTTTTATATTTTCTAATTAAAAAGCTTTGAATCAGGATCTCAAATGATTATATAACTTAAAGTTATAGGTATTATTTTAGCATTTTCCCTGATTAGTGTTTATTCAGATTCTTTGTGTTTCTCAAATGCATGAGTTGATAATGTAGATGGACAATCAGATAGTAATATTCATGGTCAAGCTAAGATTATATCAGGATAGAATGATATGGGATTTACAGACGATATTTTTAGGAAAGCTCTTTCTAATGGGTTATTTGAGAGTGAGGGATGTGATTTAGCTAAAAATGAGAAATGACCAAGTTAGTTTTCTATAACTGTTTTGTCAAGCAGTCTTGGAAGAGCTTGAAATGGCAAGGACAGATGAACATTGAATTTGATTGTGCAGATAAATATATTCACATTTATAACAAAAGAGTTCTAGTTTCATTAATAAAAAAAGTATTCTTTCTATTTTTTCTTTATTTTTTATTTTTTTAAAAAAAGAATAGTTTGATGTATTATATTTTATTTTATATTTATTATTTTAAACTAAATCCATGTTAGTATTTCGTTACTAGTTTGTTTACTTTATTTTTTTAAATTTAAAAATAAAAATAAATGCATTTATACTCTCGAAATTTTTAGAATATTCAACACTATAATATTAGTACTATTTCGCCATATATATGCCCCACACGCATCCACAAGTATATGCATTCTTTTTTTTTTAAAAAAAAAAAAAAGAAATAGACAATTTTTGCATAAGAGAATAAATAATTATTTAAAACCCAAAAAATGAATATATAGTTGAAAAGAGAGAATTTATTATAAAAATAATAAAAAAAAAGTAACTACGCTCCCAATGATTAAGGCACCTAAGTCCAAAACCTTGGTAATACACCGTCATATATACATAGAAACAATTTTTTTTTAAATATATATAATATTAATAAATATATATTTTAGAATAAACGTTGAGGTTTACCCATAGTGGACTTTAAGTATAAAGATTTGACGTTTTGCCAATTCTTTTTCAATAAAGAAACCAAAAAGTTGATAGACAACATGATATTGGCAATTAATTCATCTTCAGATAAATTCAAATTACCAACAGCTACAGCCAAACAAAGAACCTTTTTCAATTGGAATTTAATAGTAGCACGGATTTCATTTGATTTATCAGTAATGGAATCAGAGTGAGAAATAGGAGTAGGGAATTTACCAACTTTATGAAGCCCAGGACCTAAAAGACGAGGGATTTGCTTGATCAAAGCTTCAGAGGCCAAGAAAGCATCATATTTTTTAGCCAATTTCTTGATCAATTTCTTGTTCTTGTTTAATTTTTTCAAATCATCAACAGATTGGAATTCAAACCCAGCAGCCTTAGCTTGATCACAATGGAAAGCATCCCCTAAAATACATACTGTCATGTTGGGACGAGCAATATTGGGTAATTTGATGCTACCAGAGAAACGCTTATCACGTTGAGGATCATAATTTTTTAAACCAATTTGGAGTTCAATGGTTTCAACGAAATTTCTTTTTTTTTCTTCGGATCCTTTTCGGATTTCTTGAAGGGCGGAACGGACGGTGCTAGCGCTTACTTTACTGTTTTAACCAACATAAAAAAATAAAATTTAGTTGAGTATTTATATATATCGTTCTTTGGATGGATTGTAAAATAATAAACATAATAATAATAAAAATGGATGGATCATCTATACTTTTATTTTTATTTTTTAGATGGATGCATGATCGATTAATTTTTAATGATATTGATGATTTCGTTTACCTCATTGTGAATAAAAAGTAAAAAGTGTGTTAAAAAAAAAAAAAAGGGAGAAGTTAAAATTATATATAGAAATAACTATGGGCACTCCCAAAAAAAAAAAAAAGTACTCGACGCTGTTTAAATTTTATTAAAATATCCATTTTAGTATTTTTTTTATATATTTTTTATACTGAATGCTATCTCTTTTAAGGTAAATGTTGATTAAATTTATTTGTATATGTATATGTATGTATGAGTATGTGCACATATCGTAGTGTAATAATCTAATATATATATTTTCGAATTAATAAACTAAATCAATTTAGTCTAATAGTTATCTATTATATTCTACCTGGCGGTGTTATTTAATTCTTGGTAAGTAGAAGTTTCATTCTTATTTATGCTAAAAATGTTATTTTTGTTATATATATATATATATATATATTTGTTGTATAATGAAGCCAATTTCTCAAAATATTCTGCCTGAATTAATGAATTACATTTAATTATTATTTCTGGTTAATTTGTCTCAAGCACTAAAAGTTCACTTTTATGGTTTCTAACTTGCGATCATCTTTTCTAATAACCAGTAGTGGCTCTTTATAATTTCTTTTCATGGTATTATTTTTTTTTATTCTAGGTGTTAGTTTCTTTTTTGTTTAAGAAGATGAATTTTTTTTTTACAAGTATTTCAGGAGAGGGGGATTTGTTTTTATTCAAGATGTTGATTTTTTTTCTTATTCATAGTTTTAGTCTTTTTTATTTATTCATTCAATGTGCTAGTCTATACTTAATTAAGATAGTGCTCTTTTTATATATGCTTAAGGTAACTCCTTTTTTTTATTTAATCAAAGTAGTGTTCTTACTTTTACATTGAGGAAGATGACTTTACGAGGCATAATGAATTTCCAATGTAATATTTTTATTATCTCTATTTACTCTTAAAATAAAAAAGAATAATTATTTATATTTTATTTTTTTAATGCGTTTTTTAACAATGTGAATAAAAAAAGAAAAAGAAAAAGGAAAGGGTGAGAAAAATAAATAATAATAATAATAATCAAAAAATGATATTGCCCTTAAAATACTTGACATTAAATAAAACAGACCGAGGTCTTTTTGCATTATTTACACAAAAATGAGGTTATTTATTAAAATATTAGGTTAAGATTTATTTTTTTTTCCAACCAAGAATAAAAATAAATTCAAAATTATAATATAAAAATAGGCATATATATTATAATAGCAATAATAATAAATAAAATAAAAGAAGGAGGAGAAAAAGGAAGAGAAGAACCAGGGAAATTAGAATATTAATATACTTTAACAAAAAAAAAAAAGAATACTTGAAAAAAAAAAGAAAATTATAAAAAGGTATAATAAGGTTGAAAAAAAAAAAAAAAATTAATAAATTAAATTAAATTAATAAATAACAGTTGATTTTTAAGAAGAAGAAGAAGAGTGAGAATCATTTCCACCTTTTGGAATTTGATGTAACCACATAGAATCATTTGAAGTATCACGTTTCACAGTAGACTGACCATTATTATTATTTGAAAAGTCTAAAGAAAGTTGCCAATTTGGATTTCTACCAATACTACCATTATTATGATTACTGTTGTTGTTTTGAGAGTTCATATCAAGGTGGTAATTGTTATTATTATTATTATTATTATTATCGATAGGTACATTATGTTGGTGATGACTAATAACAGACTCTTGACAACTTGATCTTTTTTCGTCATTAGATAAAGATGGTTTTTTAATATTTAGCGGGATATCATTATGAGATAGACATATTTCATTGTCATTTTCTCTATCCACAGTGACAATTGTATGTTGATGTTGAAGATGGGGATTGGATTGTTTGGATATAGATAATGATTGATGTTGTTGACATGAATGACAATGTTGACATGAATTAGGATCATTATTATTATTATTATTATTATTATTAGGATTCATCAATTGAGTAGATGAACGTGTTTGAAATGAAGGAGGAGGGGGTGAAGGAGAAGATGGTAAAGTTTGTTGTTGTTGTTGATTATTGATGGGTCGGTAAGGAGGTAAATGAGTTGTATCATCAATAATACTTTCAGTTGAATCCACATGCATACTTTTA
This sequence comes from Cunninghamella blakesleeana, assembly GCA_017871115.1. NCBI lineage: Eukaryota > Fungi > Mucoromycota > Mucoromycetes > Mucorales > Cunninghamellaceae > Cunninghamella > Cunninghamella blakesleeana. The sequence goes on along the minus strand of JAFCIZ010000002.1, from coordinate 1,571,436 downwards.
GGTCTTCTGGCTTGATAGTTGTTAAGTGTTGGAACTAATGTAGCAGAAGATTGTGTCGAAGAAGCAACGGAATTATTAGGATGCATTACTTCTGGAGGAGGAGGAAGAGGACCAAACTGATAAGTTCCTGGGTTATAGGAAGAATTAACAGACATACCCACTGATTTGCTATATTGTAAATAATCACTAGAGGCCTGAGAAGCTTGAGTCATCATAGGTGGAACCCCGGTATATCCTTCCATTTGTTTTCCAGCAGATAAGAAATCATTTGTAGCTTGACCATTCACGCCTTGAGGTTTAGGATGGAAAATTAGCATGACCAAAAACCAAACAATTAAAGTACTGATATTAACTGATAATAACAATAGTAAAAAAGAAAAAAGGTTAATAAAATTAAAATAAATAAATGTATTTACATAACTATATGTTATGATCACTTACTGTTACAAATTAAGAAATCAGCTGAAAATTTATGAGCGTTTAAAGTTTTTCTACCAGTTAAACCGTCAGCACTAAGAATAATAAAAGAGATAGAATCTACAAAGAGCACTACAGTCAAAATAAGGTTTAATTCTTGAAAGTAACGGATTTTATGAGTGATTGATCTTGCATTATTTGATTCACGAGAGTTATTCAATAATTTACGGAAACGAAAATGGGATACAACACCCAAGCAAGCTACGATAAATAATTCTATATAAAAGAATAATAGTAATAATAAAATAGATAATTAATCAACCAATCGTAATATTTTATTACGTATATCTATATAGTAACTTTACCAACACCATAAACCAATTCGGGCATAATTTCTTTATAAGTGGGATCATAAACATCTCTTGAAAAATTATATTGCAAAATGGGAAACATAATGATACTTACAAGTGTCCTATAAATAAAAATAATGGATAGTGAGTATTTTTTTTTTTTTTTATAATGCATCTGTCAATCAATAAAAAGTAAATTTACCATAAAATATAAAATACAAATTCACGACTACTCATAAAACTTGCTTTTGCAACAGAGTTTGCTAAATAATTCCAAAAGCATTGTAAAAGTAGTAATGTACCACTATATATATCGTAATAAATAAATAAAATTAGACATTTACAAAGTTCAATTATCCATAATTAAATGCATATATATATATATATATATATATATTATATTTTCACTAACGTTTGTAAAGATAATCCAATACATAAACTATAATCTATGTAATAAAAAAAAAAAAAAAAGTTGAAAAAGTGATTTAATAAATAATAAATGATTTCATTCCATTTTATTTAAGTCTCATCATTTTTACTTGTTGGTACAACGAGGTCTCTATCTGCTTTTGTCCACATAGTTTCAGGCTTTGTAAAAACATGACCAAATACATTTGCAAAACCTTCTTCATATTTTATTTTACATGATGTTACATCTAAAAATGAAGCAAAAATAATAAGGATTAAAATCGATAAATAATGATATATATTCCATTTATTTATTTATTTTTGTTTTAATTACCATAATATAACTGAAACGGAATCATGACTAATATTAAGGCTGTTACTACACTTTTCAATTCTCCTTGTCGAAAACGTTGAGGACTTAAACAACGAAACCTATCCAATTTCCATACTCGATAACCAAACCAAGCAGATAAGTATCCTAGAGATACCATTCGTTCTAAAAAGATATAAAAGAATAAAAACTTGGTTTATTACTTTTTTTTTTTTTTTTGTAGAACTTTATTTTACTAAATCCATATTATTTATTATATATATATGTTTACATACGTAAAAAACTAAAATCACTCAAGTGAGTCATTATGAATTATTATTATTAAAAAGATAAAAATTATAAAATAAAAAAGAAGAGTAATGAAAAGAAGAGAAAAGAGTAAAAAAAAACAACTTTATTTTACATTATGCTTATTATTATTATTATTATAATTATAAAAAGTATATAGGAGTTTGATCATTTTTAAAAAAGGGATGTTATTGTCACTGGAATAATAGTAATATATTATAAGGAGTGGTAAAGGAGGAGGAGGAGGAAGAGGAGAAGGAAAAGGAAAGAGTATATATCATTTAGTAAAACAAAAAGGTTTTTTTTTTTTTTAAAAAAAAAGGAGGAAAGAGTGAAAGAAAAGAGTTGAAAAAATAAAGGCCAGCTTTTTTTTATATATAAAAAATAGGAGCCAACCTAAAAAAAATTGACACTTTTATATATTTTAAGCCCAGGCCTATTTTTGATAAAAAAACGATCATCAATGATTTAAGGAAAACGTTGATGGATGTGTTTTCTATATACCTCGTGTGTAAATAAGAACCATGTCTATCCAATTATTATTTAAAAAAGTTTGACAGGTGAAGAAATATTTCTATTGTCTAGTTTAATTCATTATTATTATTACATGTAATGAAAATAATAATAATAATAATAATAATAATAATAATAATAATAATAATAATAGTAACAGTAACAGTAACAGTAATAGTAATAGTAATAGTAATAATAATAATAATAATAATAGTAATAGCAATAGTAATAATGATGATAATAATAATACTAATAATAACAGTAATAATAAATTAATAATAAATGATAATGATGACTCGTAGGTAATCTAGTACAGATAGTAAAATTTTTTAAAATGATCGTCCTAAACACTTTTGTTAATAGAATTAAAGTTTATATATACATAACATTTAATACATCAAAACTCATTATAATTAAAAAAAAGCGGGTTTGAAAAGAGGAGTGATTTTTTTATTTTTTTTATTTCTTATTTTATCCTTGGTCCAATCTTGCTTTATTATAGGAGGAAATCATATATAAAATGAAAAAATAAACGGTATGTATTATTTCTCCACCTTTTTATTATGACATGGTTCAATTCCATTTTTAGTTATTTTATTTTTATTATTCTTTGACATTTATTCAAAAAAAAAAAAAGAGAGAGAAAAAGAAAGATTATGTACGCAAGTATTTTGGGATAATCAATATTATTACTCTACGTATATAAACAGTATATCTATATCTATATATATATATAGATATAGATATAGATATTCTCTCTTTTCTCCTACCTATAGACCCTTGACCAAAAAAAAGAAAAAAGAAAGAAAAATAGTATCTAGACGGAGGAAATTTGTTAACATAGAAAAATGGTAGGGGAAAAAAAAAAAAAGAGAGAAGCTATTGTTATATATTATTTTTTAAAATAAAAGAACAATATTATATATATCCTCCTTATATTATCATTCTATAGTAAAAGAATGACTTTGTGAAAAAAGAAAGAGAAAGAGAAAAAAGAAAAAGAGAGAAAACAAAATATTCACACAAATGAATCTTTTTTCTTTGGGTGGCGATAAAATAAAATGAATGAATTTTATACTTAAAAAGGATATATTGATCTTCCATCTTAAAAAAAAAATGAGTGTGTGAAATTTTTCATTACTAGTTAAACTATACCAATAAAGTATATATTTAGATAACGAAATAAAATATAATCTATATTAAGATGAGAAACCATTTATTTATTCTCCAAAATATAAATTCTTTTTTTAAAAACACATGAACAAAAAATCTCGGTGATACGTTGAACCATTTAAATATAGTAAAGTTCATTGTTATTAAATTAATCAAAGGCATTGATATATATATACTTTACTTTCTTTATCTTAACTCCGTTTCTTTTTTAATAAAAAAAATTCATTTTTATTTATTTATTATATTTTATACAATATAATAATAATAATAATAATAATTATAATAAAATAAATAAATAGATAGATAGATAATAAATGTTTATATATGTAATGTGAAAATAATAATATATATATATGATAAAGATAAATATGTATAAACTAAACCAATATAATACAAAGAAATATAAAAAAGAAAGGGATAGTGCGCAGCACTAGATATATTTATATATATATATATATATATAAAGAGTTGGGTAAATAGATAAGTACATGATTTCATTCGTTATTTTTTTTTTTTTTATAAAAAAAAGAATCCAATTCCAGTGGTAGCCAGAAAAAAAAAAGTTATTGATACCATAATGGCGATGAATATGAGTATGATGTTGCTAGTAATAATGATAATATTGAATGTGATGGTTTTAACATGAAGTGGGTTTCTTTGGGCACATCCTATTTATAAAACAATATATATATATATATACAGAATTAGATATACCTTATTTTTCATTTTTTTTGTTTTCCCTTTTTATTTATTTCAATAGATAAAAAGATTTACTTACATTGAATAATGTCCTTTTTGACCACAATGAATACATCGACCATCCGACATTTTTTTTTTTTTTTACTTGTTTATAATAAATGTAGTTTTAACAAGGTTTGTAATAATAAAAATTGTGTATGTATATACTTGTATAATTATATGTTAATATAACTTATTTGCTTTTTTTTTTTTTTCTTTTTTTTAAAAAAAGATAATAATGATGATAAAAAAAAAAGAAAGAGAAAGAAGGGAAATAAAAAAAATTGACTTTACCTTTTAAACCATTTTTTTTTCCACAATGCTAATCTTTTTTTGTATACCCCACATATCGAGAAAAAGATCGAATGATCTTGGTTATGACTTTTTTTTTTAATGTAGTTGCACAAAGAACGTGTTTGGTATAAGATGGGGGGTGATAATGGTGATGGTGAAGTAGTATATTTGTCTTACATCATTGTTTATATTATTTATTTATTTATTTTTTTATTTATGTTGATGTCGTTATTGTTATATAGTTTCTTGTTGATTAAAAAAATACTAAAAAGACGGGTTTATTATAAAATAGTAAAGATTAAATAAAAAGAGAAAAGAAAAAAAGAATGACTAGAAATTTAAATAAATATTTCTTTATCATATATGTATATATATGTATATATATATTCTTTATCTTTATAATGATAACATCTTACTATTTAAACGTGAGAACCATGCTTTTAAATATTATTATTATTATTATTTTATTAAAAATAATCTTCTTATTTCGCGATTCATTCCATGATAATGCAAATATAAATAAATACAATCTAATTCTATTGAATTCTTTTTTTTTTTTTTTTTCAATTCTATTTTTCATTATTTTAATTTTATTGATTAAAGTATTCCTTCATTTTTTCCAAAGCTCTATATCGGTGCGAAATGGTGTTTTTAATTTCGCTTGGCATTTCGGCATAACTATTTTACAGAGTTTTTTTAAAAAAAGTTTGGAAAATTTTTAAGGAGAATTAGGATCGTAAAATTAAATTAAAAGCTAGATAAATCTATATAATCATTAATATTATCACCATTTGTTCACTATTAAATTTATTGTGCTTTTACTTTCACACTCACACCCTAACCCATGGATATGTATATATATATATATATATATATATATATATATATTTTAAAATAAAGATAAAAACTTACGTTTGGTCAAATCCTTCTGGTTCAAATACAGGATCCCATCCAAAAGTAGCTGGTCCACGTGGAGGCACAATTTTACCCTATAACAAACAAGAACAAAGAGAAAAAAAAAATAATAATGCATTAGTAAGAAAAAGTGAATAAACCAGATGATATCTTTTTTTTTAATCCAATAAAGAGAATAAATAAAAATAAAAAAAGGAAAATTTTTTTATTTAATTTACATTTGTGATGCCTTCAAAGATCACAGGTTCTTTTCCTGGCCCTTCACAATATGCCATGGTACACAAAGCATAGCCTGTCTTGTCATCAAATCCAACTAACATCTTATTTAATCCGTCCAAGCCAATAGATTGGTGAAACCATTTACTATATCATCATTATCATCAAAAGCGAATAGGAATAAGAATCAAAAAAAAAAAGGAAAAAAAATGATTCATGTTACTATAATTATTCATAACGCATCTTTTTTTTTTTTTTTTTTTTTTTCCAAAAATCATTTCATTCTTCTTATTTACATATAAGGTCCAGGTAATCCATTTAATGCATTAAAACATAAACAGGTATCTTCAATAATACATGGTCCTTGAATCTATATAAATACAAATTAATATATATATATATATATATTAATAAATCAATCTTATTTATATTTATTTATCTCTATCCTATTCTACTTGTTGATATATACATGTATATATGTATATATTGTTATTTTTCTTCTTTTTCTTTTCTTTCTTCTCTTTACAATATCAGCTGCCATTTTACATTTTTGAGCCGCAATATCTTTCGTTTCACCTTGTAATTCAGGTACTAATAATAGTAATATATATATAAAATGATATATATAAAAAGGTTAACTTTAAAAAAAAAACTCTATTATAAAATATATATATATATATATATATAAATGAGTAAATGAACATAACTTACAATCAACTTTATGTGATTCAATATCTATAACACCTTTAAAGATTTGTTGTACTTCTATTAATTTATTTTTATTGCCAGTAACGAATACTATGTGATATAAAAATAAAAATATATAAATATAAATCATTTATTTACTTGTTAATTATACTTTTTTATTATTATTAACTTCATACCTAATTTTTTGAGTGAATTTTCTGAAGCCATTTTGGTTTCTAATTATATAAAAGTAAATACTTTAAATTATATGGAAGAAGAAGAAAGAGGGGAAGAAAAAAAATAGTTGAGTGGATTTTTTTTTGTTTTACCCAGATTTTACTATAAATTTTTTTTTTGAAAAGCATATCTTAACTCCGACATGAAGTGGCGAGGTTATTTCTTACACAAAGACATCTAATTTATTTTATATTACAATGATACATGGATACATATTATATTTTACAACTTTTTTTAATAAAATAATAATAATAATAATAAAATCCAAAAAAATCAGAAAAACTCAAAATACATACATACATACGTACATATATGCTTTTTTTAAGCAGAAATGGTAAATCTGATTGTCATAATGTTTGATCAACCCTACATTTAATTTTACTTGGATAATAAAAATCAATTTATACCAAATCTTTTCTTTTTTCTTTTTTTTTTTTTTTTTGCAAGAATCTGGAAAAGTAAAATAAAAATAAAATTATATAAAATTAATTCAATTTCATAACTATTTTATACATTCTGATACAAATGTTAACTTGCGCTTAGATTTAAATATTACTGCCTTTTTATATTGCATGTTAATATCAAAGATGGCAGAAAAGTCATTACTTTCGATCAACCTTTGTACCTTTTGAGAAAAATGTGTATTGATTTACTCTTGTAAAACTCTTATATTACATAATAAAAATAGAAATAAAATAATACTGAGTATATCAAAGTTTAAGATATTATGTATATAAGCATATTTTAAAATTCTTTATTTACTTACAGTTCATCAAATCGATTTTTCGATGTTATACTGTTGTATTTAATTCTTAGAAAGTGTTTTAATAGTTATGACATTCGACAGCACTTGCAAGTGAGGTTCAGTATAGTGAACAAGATAATTTTTGATGATACCGTTTTTTCTCATCAATTATTGAAAAATGACTTTATATTTTGAAAAATTAAAAAGCCGGAATTATAGATACACATAAATGAAAGGGAATTAAAATCAAAAAGAGCGCATTGAGGTTTGTTTATATCATCATAATCGAATTGCCTATTTCCTTTTAAATAAATAAAAACCAAATAAATAGTGAGCAGATGTTATAATAATGTAACTACTTTTTTTTTTGATATATGTATATATATGTAGAGAGAGGACTTTAAAAGCTGAAAACTTTAGCTACAACAAAATGACATTCATTTCGTCCACAGCCATTCCTTTGCTTTAATTTTTGATCTAAAAAAACATAAAAATTTAACTTGCGTTTTTTAGAATTAATGGCCTTAGTAGGATAAGGTTTGTCTTTCTCTCTTTTTTAAACGCAGTTGCATTATTTTTGTTACTACATATTATTTTTATTGTAGCATTTACTTTTTTTATACTAAAATGTATTCGATTTTTTTATCAAATAAGAAATAGTTTTTATAATATATTTATCAATATTAATATCACCCTCAAACTTGTAAAAAAATTTAAACCTCGACGAAACCCAGTGTCCGCGTTGCCAATAGTCACTAAAAAAAATTTAAAGAGTTAATTATTTTTCTCCCCCTCTTTCTTTTTCTATATTTCTATATATATCTATATCTATATCTCTATATATTTCTGTATATGTGTACATATACATATAGATATAGATGTATATATATTTATTAAATAAAAAATGAAACATAATGTATCTAAAAAAAAAAATGCGAGTCAATCTAAATCTTCCCTTTGCGAAGATAGCAATATAAATTCGCCTAACTATAATGACAATTTTCTAACAAATTACTATTACAATAATATTTTACCAAACTATTATAATGATATACCACCTAACGATAATAATAATAATAATAATAATAATAATAATAATAATATTAATATTAATAAAATAGTTCTAAATGAAGAAAATAATGATTGTAGATTACCATCAACTAATGACTTAGCCGAGCAAGTTGATTTTCAAACTCAACAAAAAATAATAGAAAGGTTACAAGGTATTATCATTGAACAACAACAGATCATTGTTAAACAACAAAGGACTATAGATAATAATTTATCATCATCATCATCATCATCATCATCATCATCATCATCACCTTATAAACATGGTGATTTAGATTCATATCAACATCATCAACTACGGATACCATCTCCTCATCCTCATCTTCATAAACTTCAGCAATCTATGGTAGCGTTTTCTCAGCAACAAAAACAGCAAGTACCACCACAAATATTAATGCAAATTATACGACACATACCACTAAATGTGTTACAAGAAACATTACAAAAAATTTCACCACAAAAACAGCAATTATCATCACCACCTTCATCATTTCCACTATCTCCGCAACAACAAACATTATCACAAACAACAGCAGTGCCTTTTTCCTCCTCTTCTTCGCCATTTACATCACATATGCCTTGCTTAAAACAGCAAACATTATCTCATTTCCAACAATCACCACAGTTATCTTATTTACAACAGCAATCATTATCTCCAATACAGCAATCACCTAATTCATCACCACAATTACAACAGCAAACTTTACAGTCGCAACAGCAAATACCACAAAAAAGACCTTCGTTATTAGCATTACCACAGCAGGAACAAGAGCAACATATACCACACAAAAAAAGAAAATCCTCACTACCTCAAGAAGAATTATCATCGTCATCATCATTAAATGCACCTATGTTCACTTCGTTTGTAAATATAATATTAGAATACGCAAAGATAATGGAAAATAATTCTTCCATTATCACTCCTTCTAACACAGATATTTATCATCCAAATATATTGGATACATCATCATCCTCACAACATTCCATTACTTATGATCATAATTACACTAATAAGGAGACTGAAGAGGACAGTTTTAGTGGTAGTGAATATAGTGAAGACAATGATCATGATAATGAAAATTATATGAGTGCTAATAAAAGTGATTATGAAGAAGAAGAAGAAGAAGAAGAAGAGGAAAAAGAGGAAAATAAAAGTTCAAAAGGCACAACTATTGAGTATGAAAAGGAAGATAGTCCAATTGTATTTTTTGAGGAAAGGGCAGCTAATGAGTTCGATAATAATAATTGGAATATTAATCAAGGTAAACTATTTTATCTTTTTTTTTTTTTTTGAAATAAATAGATTATCATTCAGCAACATGCTTTATTCATTTATTCTTTTAAATATAAATATATAGATAAATTATATAATGCAATTGAATTACTTCCGGAACAACAATTTAAAAAATGGGAACTATATAACGCTTATTGGGAAAATCTTGAACTAAATTATATGAAGTATTTTAAAAAGTATTGTTATAATAAATCAACCAAAAATAACCAATAGTAATTAATAAATATCATAATAGTAATAACATCCTTTTTTTACTTTTATATATCTATTATAGTTCCTACGAGAGAAAAAAGCAACATATTGAAAAGAGAATAGAATCAATCTTCAGTGAGCAACATGATGATATTCGGCTACTAAAAAATAAAAGTTTAGAGAACGTTGGAAAAAGTGGAGAAGTAGCATTGTATTTACATGAATATGCATCGAAGCAATTTGACGATGAACTAGAAGCATTGAACTTGAAATATGATGTAATTAAGCAGAAATCAATATAAATATAAATATAAAATAAATAATCGTGTATAGTTTCATTGTTATATTACTTTATATATTCATTTTGTTTATTTTTAATATATATTAGGCCATTTTCGATGCTGTAAAAGATGAATTACGTGACAGATTATCAAAGAAACGTATGAACTTATTAAAAGGAGATATAACTATAAAAGTTCCTGATGGTAATTATACACATATATACTTTTTTTTTATAAAAAAAACCCCAATGTAGTTTTTACGTATTGATCTATATATATATATGTATATATATATATATATTAATAGACTTAGTATCTGCTGGTTATGAAGCTGTAAATAATATGATTCTTAAATCCAAGGAAAAGGAACAGCTTGATGAAAAAAAGATACAAAAAGAAAAACATAAGCAAAAAGAAAGAGAGGAGTATGTAAGTTTAATTATTTTCTAAACTTTTCTGTTTTTTTAAAAAAAATTAGAAAAATTATGCAATTTTCTAATTTTCTAATTTTGTTTTTATCTCGTTTAGTTACAAACTATTCGACTAGAAGAGGACTTTGAATCAATGAAAAGGTAAAAAGTAAATAAATAAAAAGCTAATTATAATAAGAAATCTCGAGCTGAAAACTTTAAATAATATGCTGACATGCTTTCACATTGTATGTTATTTCCCTTTTCTTTTTTTGTATAGAGTGCCAGTTCTTTTAGATGACACAACCGAAGAAAAACATATGTAAACAGTATCCATGGTCAAATAATTATTATAAAAAAACATCATCTATTAAACATTCTGTTAGCAATACAAATATATTCATAGTAAATCGGATTATAATTTATTATTAACTTAAAAAACATTGAATTTTTAGTCAATAAAATAAATTATTATTTATTTTACTTTCTGTAACTAATCGTTTAATATGTATTATCATCAAATGTTTTCTTATATGAAAAAATTTAGCTCTATCGGTTTTCTGCGAATAATTTGATAAAAAAAATATATAGTACAGTAAACCGGGACATATTCTATTAACTATATTACTTGTTTGTAATTAGTCCTTTAATATCATCAAAGGTTTTTTGAATTAAATTTAATTGAAATACTTTAGGCCAATCATTATTCTATAAGTATATAAAATATATAAATAAAAAAAAAATCATATAATTAATATATTATTATTATTATTTAAATTAAAAATACTATATTTTGTTTTTTAATTTACATCACTAATAGCACCGCCGCTATTATTTTCATACAACTTGGATATTTGGCGACATTGGCTCATTAAAGGATTCAAGTAGTTGGATTGCATCCATTCTAACTGTTCCTTATTCCATATAGTAGTCTATTTAATAATAAATAAGTATATATAAAGTAAGCAAATTATTTCATATTTTATTTCATATTTTTACTATATATATTTATATATATGTTATGTATTACTTGATTTTGTTTATCCCAAGATAATAAATAATAATAAAAATTCAATGCCTGCATATGATAATTGAATTTATCCCAAAATAATTCTTGATCTATTTCATTTTGATGTTGGCTGAATGAAGTGTTTTTATCATTAAAAATAATAGGTAAAAATTTCTCCACAATTATTGGACTATGAAATATATTTGGCTTTGTAGTGGTGTGTTGTTTCAAATGAGAACGATGTACATAAAATATTTGATTTTTTAAAAGACCAATAGAAGCTGTTTTCATTGTCGGAAAAGGGCAATTATCTAATAGCTCTGTTAATATAAATATCCGCGTTTCATCCGTACTTAACTTTATAAATTGATCAATAAGCTGATATCCTAAAAATCGAAGTGTTGCGTCATTTGCCATTGAGGTGATTGATGTAAGCGTCTATTATTATTATAAAAAAAGAGAAAAAACATATTAAGCCATAAATAATTATCAAATAATTATCAAATAAAATAGAAATAAAAATAAAATGTAATATTATTATTATTATAGTTACTTGAAATGCGGTAGTGAGTGTTATCATTGTTTCGTTGTTAACTCCACTAAATTTTTGTTCAATTGTATCCAAATCTATTTTCAATTTTTCATCATTTACATTGTCAGATAAATACAAAAGGATCAACATTGCCTTATCAATTCTACCAGTGTTATCCGGACTAAAATATATAAATACAACATTAATATCTATATCTAAATATTTGCTGATTTATTCCTTAAATTTATATATATATATATATATATATATATATATATATATATATTACTTTCCAAGTAGGTTCATGATATTTCCAATACAATGTTTTCCAATCCATATAGGATCGATCATCATTGGTAAAAGTGAGTGAGTACAAGCAGAAGAGGCTGCAGAGGGTAAAAATTTGTCATATATTGATAATGCTAATACTGATAAAATACCATCAAAACTTAATTCGGCTGAATAATTCATTTGATAATCATCTTCGTTTTTATCATCATTATCGATTGCTGTTTGTCGAAGGTAAAGTAATTTATCAAAACTGCATCCTAACTGTGTTGCTAATATCTACATGTAAAATAAAAATAATATAAAATAAATAGCATTAAATAAGCCAATGCGATCTTTCAAATTATAATCCTTTCATATATACATTATAATTTACCAGACAACGGTGTACTATGTCGTTCATTATACTACGTCCAGTTGAAGTATATACGTCATTTATTGTACTCATATTCAATTTTGGTATATTATATCTTGGATGAAATTGATCATAATATTTTTTACTTAAACCCATATTATAATTTAATATGAATTTGTCAAATATCAAAACTAATAAATACCTAGCTGGTTCTAATATATTACCTTGGCAATTTTGTATATTACTCTATATTAAATAAAAAGATAGGAACAATAAAAAAATAACGGTTATATTAGTAATAATAATAATAATAATAATAATAATAATAATATATATATCGTTATTATTATTAGTAAAAGAGTAAAAATAAAAGAAAGCGAAAAAAAAAGTCTAACCTTATTTTTGGTAATTTTAAAGTAATACAATTCTATAACGTCTAATATACTACTTATCATGTTGGCTACTTGCAATTCCCATATATCAGGATATGTGTCATTAGAATGTGTTTCTTTCATTATGTTTTCTAAAAACATCAATGCTGATTTACTTGAATTCACAAAGTTGTTAAAAAAATCTTCCAATTGTTTTAATATATCCGTTCGATTAATAACTAAATTATATATTCATATTCATATATATATATATATATATATATATATATATGTATAATGAGTAGGGAACCAGTTTATACAAAAATAACAGTGAATAATAAAGTTATATAAATCTAAATTTATATACATATGTATTACCAGATTTTTCAAATGATTTCACTAATATAACAAAAGTATATATTGTTTCCATTCTTTTATCTTCATCCATATCTATCCAATCCAAATCAAATAATCTTTCTACGATCCAAGTCATGGCTTCAAATGGTTTACATGCTGAGTATATAAGGTTTAAAAAATTGAATGCAGTTTGTTTCATTTGTTTACTTATTTCGATTGGTTTATTATTGGTTATCATCAGTTCTATAGTTATCTTTTGTAATATTTCATCGTAATATGACATGAATAATTTCTAAAATAAAATAAATAAATAAATAATATATATATATATGTGTGTGTGTGTGTGTGTGTGTGTTTATCAAAAGTTTTAATTTCTATTTATTATTATTATTGTTATATTTACCCCAAAAGCAGCGTTTGCTTCACAGGTTAATTCATATTGTAGCTGATCTATTAATTTCAGCTGTTTATTTGCTTCAAACAAAGATGCTTTTTCAAAAATAGTTTCTAGTAGTTTAGCGAAAGAATCGTATATTTCGTCGCGTAAAAAAGAATTATTATCTTTTTGATTGTCATTGGTATTATAATATTCCTAAAAATATTGAAGAGCCATAAATATTTTTATATTGTTACTATTAATATTGCTGTAATATATAGTTAACTTTGTTTTTATTACTGTTTTTATGATATAAATATATTTACAATGCAGTTGTGAGTTGCTGTTTTAATATTATATAAATGGTGAGATAATTCTGTTTCTGTTATTTCCAAAGTTTTTCCTGAATTTATTGTTTCAAAAGCAAGTAAATCAATATCCGTTTGAAAAGCTGTCATTCTTATTTAAATTGAATATAATGTAAAGAATAAGATTAAGTTATACATACATTTATATTTTTTAAAAAAAAATGGAAACGAAAAAGACGAAAAAAATAAAATTTAAAAATCAGATTTTTATGTACAGTGAATTTTTTAAAAAAACAAAATAGTTTATATAGCCCTACGCATAGTACTATTAAAACTAATACCAATTGTAGTGGGATATAATAAAAAGTTTTTGTTTTTCATTTAAAATATAACCCATAAATCACAATCATTACAAAAACCTAGTATATTGCTTTCATTACCAGGCTCTATAGTGAAAGCAATACCATTTTGGCATGTAGCTGAATGAGTTTCAATTGACGATTGTATATCTCGAAATACCTAATCATATATAAAATAATTATATACATTTTAGTATGTTTTGATTTATATATAACCATATTCTTTTTAAATTACATTATTGATAAATAAGCGAATTTTCTTACCTTATTTTTAATATGATAGTTACATAGAGAGCATCGATATCCATCATTTATTTCAATAAACGGTGAAAGGTGTTGACACTTCATACATATTAAATTTGGATGATTTGAGTTTTCAAAACTTTGTATAGCCATTTCTAATTCATCTTGTTGTAATCTTTCATATTCTTCATATTGTGCATAATCATCCTCCTTATTAGATACTAGATAAAATAATATAATATAATATAATAAATATGTTGTTGAAATATTACTATTTATAGTATTATATATATGTATTAAGTGACAAACCATTTAAACTTTCTTCAATCATAGCTTCTATATCAGTATAAACATTATATTCTTCTTGTTTAAATGCTTCTTCGTGTTCCTTTTGAAACTGCTGCCATTCTTGTAATATAATGTTGCTTAGCCACTTGCGATTAAAAAACAAAATTAATAATAGGTATAATAAATGATTTAATAAAATAATATGGAAGAGTTTGCACTGCCATTCAAGAATATATTTTATGAATATACTTCTTTTTTATCTATATATTTTACTTTATCTTGACGCCTTGATTCTATTTGTTGTTGTCTTGCTTGTTTTACTCGTTCTTCACACTGAGATCTAAACTTATTCCTCCATATGTTTTGTCTTTCTTTAGGTGTATCTCTTACTGCTTTTCTATTTGATATTAAGTAAGACATGATTTATGTGGTATGTATCTATTAATATAATATAATATATCAATATATATATATATATATATATATGTATAAGTGAAAGAGGAATGAGAAAAGAACAAAAAAAAAAATTAATCAAAATTTATTATTTATATATACGCGGAATCTCAATTTTAAAGGTAATCTATCATTCACTATTTTTTTAGAACTTTTTAAAGGAAATCCATTCCAGTCCCAAGTTTTTTGTTTTAGAGGGTCATGTATTATTGCTATATTTTTTTAAAAAATTAATATGACCTCTAAACGAAGGGATAGAGTTAATATTTGAATTATATAACATTTTATAAATTAAAATAAACGAGCTTCTGTCAATTAGCTAATCAATTTTATAATGCAAACGAAATGATAGTAATTTTATATTACATTTTTTTATATTATCTTACTCATTCTTTAATTCATTCATTTTTATATTTTAGTTTTTGATCACAGCATCAAAAATATATGATTTAATTAATCAATTGACGTATACATAGAATTACTACTATTTTTATTTTTTTGTATTAAAATTTATTATGTTTATTCTTTAATTTAATTAATTGCAAAAAGGTATACTTTTATTTCAGGAAAAATAAAATATATAGTAAGTAGTAAGTAATAAAATTATTTAATAAAATTATGTTGATAAAAAATAACTGCAAATCCAATAATAGCAAATGCGCCGATATAATATATAAAATTGTTTGATGTCGAAGATGATGAAGAACTAATCGAGCTTACTCCAAAATATAAAAGAAAATTATTAACAATTCTTTTTTTTTTTTCCTTCGTTTTTTTCATCCTTCTTGTTTTATATTTTATATTTTTTTATTTTTCACTGATTTATTTATTTTACCTTGGTACAGGCTGATTAAATTCTTTCCAATATCTATCATAGAATAATGTTTTTCCTTTTAAAAGACTAGTAAACCAATTTCCAGCAACAATGCCCAATGGTAATTGAGATACACCTTGTTTCTAAATAGTTATAAATAAATAATAATAATAATATTAAAAATGAATAAAATAAGAGAAAATATAAAGTGTGTTTCTCATTTTCCTTTTTTTTTTTTTTTTTTTTTTTTGATTTTTACCTTGCCAAATGGAATAACGATAGCATCAATATTATTTTTATATTGTTTAAGATCTGTTGTAGATGGATTTTTGACAAGACGAGAAATGTTTTCAGTTACCACAGCAGAATGGCCTATTGTGTGAAAAGCCATTTTATTCTCATTCAAAGCAGCTGCATCACCGATAACAAACACATTTTTAGATAAAGATAAAGAGGGA
This sequence comes from Cunninghamella blakesleeana, assembly GCA_017871115.1. Classification (NCBI taxonomy): domain Eukaryota; kingdom Fungi; phylum Mucoromycota; class Mucoromycetes; order Mucorales; family Cunninghamellaceae; genus Cunninghamella; species Cunninghamella blakesleeana. The sequence continues at coordinate 1,554,665 of JAFCIZ010000002.1, read as the reverse complement.
TGGTCGATTTGTAAAGTAGGTTTTACTTTGACATAGCCATTTTCATGGATAGCATCTGGATAACTTTCTTGAACAAGGCTTACATTAGGTCGATTACCAAATGCCAATAAAACCAAATCAATATCATTTAAATCCACACCATTTTTTGTTTTTGGTAAGGGTTCTTTAGGTTGAAAAACACTGTCGGATGTGGAAGGTAAATCCACACGATCATTTAAAAGAACTTTAACATTATTGGATTTTAATATAGATAAAAGATTTTTGCTGGCTTTTTTATTTAAATATGAAGCTTGTCCAAGTTGGTCATTATTATGAATAAGTGTAATTTTTTTTTCGTCTTTGTATTTATCTATGATTTCGCCAGCAAATTCAATGCCCTATAATAATAAACAAGGAGAATGGGGTTATTATATGAAATATAAGGTACTTGTATTTCTTATTTTAGGAATATTAATAATGATAATAATAATGATAACATGTGTATAGTTTTACCACAGGTCCACCTCCAATTATTAAAATGTTTCTGGCTTCTTTTACTTGTTGTTGAATACGATTAAGTTGCGTTTTTCCTTCTTCTAATGTATCAGCATATATTTTAGCAGGACTAGGATATAATGTTCCAGTAGCCAAAATCTATTTTATAAAAAAAGAGAAGAAAGAATAGATTGTGAGAGAGTGAAAGGATTATAAAATTAATTATTTTTTACATGCGTACCAAAAAGTCAAAGTTAATTGAATCACCGAACCCATCAACAGATTTATCCAGGGTGACAGATTTTTCATCAAAATGGATAGCTTTAGCGTGAATCACTTTATTGGTAGATAATTTAAATAATTTATCATAAGGAATAAAAACTTGATCATCTAAACCAAACACAGCAGCACGTAAACCGCCTACAGCATGATAAAAGTGTGTTCGTCTTTCGACGATAATAATTTCAACTTTATCATTGAATTGCTTTTCCAAGGCTTTAGCAACTGCAAAACCACCATAACTACCGCCAATAATGACAACTCGCATAATAATATTGTTATAAATCAAAAAATTAAAAAAGATAAAGTGTGTGTTTAAAGTTAAAAAAGAAAAAGAAAAAGGAAAATCGAAAAAGATCTCATTATTTATATGAAAAAAGTTTATTTGGTATTTGTGATACATTTTTTTATATCGTAATACTAATTACTATATTAGGTTGATGACAAATGATATTGGTAATGGTTTTAGCAGTCTTTAAGGGGTTTTATGTAATTTTCAAGTAATATCAAAAATCAAGTTTTGTTATCAGTTTTTTTATATTATTTTTTACATATGTTCCTATTCCATTTTTTTAATTTTTTTGGAATAAATCTCCAATATATTTATAATTTTTATTTTTAATAAATAAATGTATATGAGTTACTAACAATGAAACAGGTGATCAAATTTTTTTTTTTCTTTCCCTTATAGCATATGTTTCAAAACATGGAAAAAAAAAATAAAGTTTAGCTGAAAATTTTATAGAATTTATATGTAAAAATGATAAATGGAATAAACTTTATTTGACATCAAATATACTAATTATAATGGTAATAATAATAATGAAAGTAATAATAATAATAGCAATAATTCTATAACAATAATAATAAACTAATGAATTTTTTTATATATGTTTATATATTTATATGAATATGTAAAAAATGAAGTAGTAAAAAATAGAGTTAATATTTTAGAGTGATGTCAGTACAAAAGTATGATAATATAATAATAATAATAATAATAATAATAATAATAATAATAATAATAATAATAATATATAGTAGAGTATGCAATAAATAATATGAAAAAAGGTTGAAAATAAAAAAAAAAAAAAAGTATTTCCTTGTCATTTTTTTTCTTTTTTCTTTTTTTCGTTTTTTTTTTTTTTTTTTTCATCCAATCGTTTTTTTAACTTTTTTTTGTCATATACATAGACATATATATATATGTTTTTTAATACCATAGTTATGTGCCAGTAAATGGGAAGGAGAATATATATATATAATTAAATGAAAAAGAAATATAAATGATAAAGTGATGTTTAAACTGTAATATAATAAAAGGATGGGATGCATAAATGAATCAGAATAATATGTAAGAGAAAAAAAGTACAGTAATAAATAATAGATTAAATGTGTGGATCAAAACTATTCCTTTAGTTATTGTTAATAGCAGCTGTATTTGTCGTATTGTTGTTATTTGTCATGGTATTGGTAGTAGTGGTGTTTGTTACACTGCTATTGTTATTAATAGAAGTAGTAGGAGTAGTAGGAGTAGGAGTAGTAGTAGCTAATGGATTAATGGTACTTGATGTAGAAGTTGCAGGACCTTTAATGAATAAAGGATTTTTACTAAAAGATAAACGGATTCCACCTTTGATAGATGTAGTTAAACAATGGCCTTGGTGTTCGTTCAGCGCTTGCGTAGCTAATACTACATCATCAAATTCTACAAAACACATAGGGCCTTGGGGTTTATTACGGAAACACATACGTTTATATCCACGACACTGATTGAATAATTGTCTTAATTCATCTTCATTAGTATTAGGTGGTAAATTGCCAACATATAAAGTATTACATCTATTAAAAAGAAATAAAAAATAAAAAGCGAATCATATTATATTAACAATCTATCCTTTTATGAACACCTCCTATCTTTTTTCATTATAATATAAAACTTACGGTGGGTTTTGATCAGCTGGATTAGAAGGGCGATAAATAGAGGAAATGCTAGGTGATCTTAAGTCCGTTAAATTATTAGCTTGCATTGTTAAAGAACCCATTCGCGATGAAAGAATATCTTCAAAGACTGGAGATGTACTAAATAAACGATCGTTAGATACAGGTGATGATTTTGATAAATAATTAAATGTATCTTCATCTCCGAATGGTTGATGGTGTTGAGTAGCAAATGTAGTTGTTGTAGATAATGGTGAAGGGCCCATTATTAAATTATTATTGTTATTACTGTTATTATTATTTTGCTGATGATGAGAATGAGAATGATGGTTCAACATACCAAGGGAATTATTAATATTAACGTTATTATTATTGCTGTTATTATTATTATGACTAATGCTGAAATGTCTTGGAGGTGACATAAGGCCCATATCGTGATGACGAGCATCAAATGAATTTGATCTTAAGTTTCCAAATAATGCATCTGCAAAAATAGGTGTAGTCGGTGTTGAGCAAGTAAAAGGGTCGTTCATAATAAAAGGATCATTTTTATAATCTGCAGGTGATAATAAATCGCTTGGTAAAGGTGAAAAAGCATCATAAACTCTATTTGGTATGTTGCTATTAGTAGCTGTAGAGGTGGCAGTTAAATTCGTAGTAGTTGTGCTACCCGTTGTTGCTGCTGTAGAATGACGGCCTAATTTTTTAGATAAAAGACTCATTGTACCTTCTCCAATTGAATCATTTAATGGGAGTACTGAATTTACTGTACCAGTATGAGTAGGTGTTGTAGTAGCATTTGACGAATTACCACCTGACACGAATGTTGCTGTAGATGGACTAGAGGTATTTGTTGTAGATGATGTAAAAGGTAAAATAGAAGATGATGTAGATGATGATGATGCTATTATGGATGATGATGGTTGTTGTTGTTGTTGTAATGCATTAGTTGGAAGTAAAGTATTATTAATAGGTGCTACGGATCCTCTTTTAATATGTAAATTTTTCTTTGCCATTTCTGCTTTTAATATTGCGCCTTTTTCTTGATCTACTTTTTTACCACTTAGAACATCTACTGCTTCTATAGCTTCTAATCGAGTACGAAATCTTGCAAATCCAATCTATAAATTAAAATAATAATAATAATAATAATTAGAAACCATGCCAATATATAAATATCCTATTTTTATTTTTCTAATTTTATTTATAATACTATGATTATGATTATTTATTTATTTATTTACCATTTGCTTTTTTCCACCGTTGGAGCCAACAGAGTTATCGTCATCTTGATCTTTACAATGCCATTTTAAAGAAGCAGCTTCAAAACCAGGACAAAAAGTAAACATATTTTGAAATTCTCTCTCAGTCATATCATCAGGGAATCCAACAACAAAGATAGTTGTAACATCATCGGTAAGCGGTAAATTAGCTCCTGTTTGGAAAAATGCATTTGTGGCTGGTGAAGCTGAAAGTGGATGAATTCTCATATCTAATGAAGTTGAGAATAAGGATGCATTGTTAATGCTAGTAGGTTCACTTATCATCATTTTTCTTCAAGATATATATAGTAAAAGAAGGTAGAATATTATATGTAAAATAGTAATAATAAAAGAATAGAAAACAATATGAATAGAATATAAATTTATGAAGAGTAAGAAAGGAAAAAAAAAAAAAAAGGGGAAATGGTACTTTCTTCTCTTATAATTTTTTAAATTATTATTCAGGTTATATGACTTTTACAGTAATATAATAAATAAAATAATAAAAAATAATAAAAGAGTGAAAGAGAAAGAGAATGAAAGAAACCAAATAGTAAAAAAGTTAAAAAAAAAGAAAAAGGGAAAGAGAAGAAAAAAAGAAAGTAAAAGTGTTTGAATTAAAAAAAAAAAATAGATGGAATTTTTAAAATTAAACCCCGACAATCGAACTACCCAATTGAACGAAAAAGGTTAAAAATTTTTTTTATAAAAGAGACAAATGGAGTCAAGAAAAAAACATGACATAATTGATATATATATATGTCTTCATTATGTGCTTTAAAAAAAATAAGAATATTTTTATTAATAATACCCGTTTTTTTTAAAAATTGATTCTCGGAAGAAGTCCTTTTTCGTTATTATAAAAAACGAAAAAAATTTTTTATAAGAAAACTGAGTTTTAAAAAAATAAATAAAAAAAGTTCCATGACCATAAACCCAAATTTTAATAGGCTTCTTTTTCTCTCAAATTTTTTTTTCTCACTTGTATAAAATATTTTATTGTACTTTTATAAATAAATACATATATAATAAATCATGTCTATAGATCCAACCGCATATGCTGATCCTAGTTATTTTAAATTTTCTTTACAAAACGCCATGATCGTTGGTATTGGCGGTGGTGCTCAAGCTTCAAAGGTAAAAAAAGAAATTTATGCTAGTCTATTTATTATTATTATTATTATTATTATTACTAGTATTATATACTAATATATACTATTATTATTATTTAATATAGTTTCAAATTTGTGAAATTCTTAAGAACAAGTTTGGTGGTGATAATAAAACTAAAGTAGCAATCCTTAGTTTGAACGATTACTATCGCGAACTTACAACACCAGAAGAAAAGAAGCTTTTTGACTCAGGGGAATATAATTTGGATCATCCAGGTAAAATAATACGTATAGAAATAGAGAGGGATAAAAACATATTATATAGCGGTTTTTATATTAATGTTTATGTGTAAATGTTGGTTTGTAGACGCTTTTGATTTTGATTTATTAGAATCAACATTAAAATTACTTTTACAGCGACAACCTGTGGATATACCAGTATGGGATCATTCAAAACATCAAAAGTAAGTGTAAAAAATGATAATTATACTCATAATATATATTATTATTATTATTGTTAAATATTAATAAATGGTTATCGTTCTATTTTATAATTATTGTTATTATTATCATTTAGGATCGCTACTCGTCGGATTGAAGCTGTAGATATTATTTTATTGGAAGGAACATTAGTACTATATTCAAAAAAAATTAGAGATTTGATGTTTATGAAGGTATTTGTCGATGTCGATAGTGACCAAAGGTTAATTAGTAGAGGTATGTGTAGCCATGCATATATTTATATAGATATGAATGAATAGGATAGTGAAGACAAAGAGGGTGAGGATTAACATTTATTACTATATAATTAAATTATTATTATTGTGAATATTATGTTATATAGTCAAGAAATTAACTGAAGGTGATGGTCGTATTATGCCTATAAAGGATGTATTGAATGAATATGTTAATTTTGTGAAACCAATGTTTGATGAATTTATTGCACCTGTAAGTATAATAATAATAATAAGGGTGATAATAATAGCAATGTATTAGTAAACAAAAGTGTAAATATTTTTAATATATGTTTATTTGGATACATATTTGTATATATATATATATATATATATTAGAGTAAAAAATACAGTGATATTATTATCCCTCGAGGTTATAAAAACACAGCTGCATTACAAGTTTTAGAACATCATTTGGATGATCATTTGCGTGCACAAGCTAAAAGCTCAAGCAGTTCCATGGGAAGAACAGAAAGTAATGATACTACTGGGTCTTCTATACCAACTATTAAACATCATCATACCGATATTTTAGCCTCTTCAGCTGAAAGTAAATATAAAGATATTCCTGAGTAATATATAAATAAATATAAAAAAATCAATCATTCTACACGCAATATCTCATGAAATTATCAAATAAATATGTATATATATAAAAAAAAAAAATGTTATATAATCACGTGAAGTAGAGCAGATATTTTTAAGAAAAAATTAGTATGGGAAAATAGAACAGTATAAAAAAGGGGCAAATGAAAAAGAGTGAAAAAAACAAAATCGATGTTGATCTGATCAATTGGGTTATTCCATCAGTAGTACAAACTAAAAGGAAAAATAATTTTATGCAACTCTTTTTAAAAAAATTCTTACTTGTTATTTTATTTTCTTCTCTTTTTCTTTTTCTTTATTTTTCTTTTTTTTATTTTCTTCAATTTATTTTATTTTATTTTAATTTTTTTCATTTATAGTTTAATCATCCATGATTATTTAATGGCACCTATTTTATTGGAAGCACAAGAAGTTTCAACCATTTTAACAACTACTAATGGAGATATTAATGAGGTACACGAAACTTGGAAAATTTGCACAAAAATAAAACATGCTTTAGAAAATGGATCAAGATTAGAAAATATATCTTGGAGAAAATGGTATTTGAAAAACCAAAAACTCGAAAAGGAAAAAACAATCAAAAAAAAGAAATCATTGCAATCATTGGAACGACAATATAAACGTAATTTGTTATTACAACAAATACAACAATGTCAAAAAACTATACCAGTACCAAGTATAATATCATCATCATTCTCATCAGCATTAACATCTAATTGTAAATATACTACTACTATTATTCCTACCGTTTCTACTTTCCAGCAACAGCAACAGCCCGGTGCTATTTATGTAACAACGGATGACGATTCTACATTATTACCACCTAGTACATTAAAAAATCGCTTTTTTGATTACCAAGCCCATTCAGTTTCCTTATCACATAATTATCATGAAACAACAAAAACAAAAACAACATCGTCGTCATCATTAGCATTAGACCCTAAAAAAACCAGCAACAAAAAAAAAAAAAAAAAACATCGTTTTAAATACCCTTTACCAGTATCAAATACAAATGGAAATGAAAAAACAATATGTGATGATTGTGGAACATTTTCTACTCCTCTATGGCGCCGTTGTCAAGATAAGACACTCTGTAATGCATGTGGCCTCTAGTAAGTTTTTCTTTTTTTCTATCTTTTTTTTTTCTTTTTTTATTTCTAATCTTGATTAATATTTCTATATATACGATGATAAAATAAAATAATTCTATTTAAAAAAAAATAACTCTTATCTCAATTAAAATAACTCATATTTTCTATATTTTTATTTTATTTATTTATAAACAGTTGGAAATTGCATAATACTTCTCGACCAAGTCACTTGATACCCAATTTGATGAAAACCCAGCCAGCTGATAATGATTTAAATCAATCGCCGTCACTACCTTTTTGTACTAATTGTGGTACAACGACAACACCCTTATGGAGACGTGATAAATTTAATGGTTCACCTCTATGTAATGCCTGTGGTTTATAGTAAGTATATATATATATATATATATATATATTGATCATCATGGTTCTTCGTTTTATTTAATTACGTACATATTTATCATTTTTTTATTTTTTATATTATTAGTGCTAAACTTCACCAAGGAACTAGACCTATTTCAATGAAAACAAACGTTATCAGGCGTCGTCAACGTTCTACATAGCTAAAAATGACATGTTTTTAAAAATAAATTATAAATAAATAAATAAAAAATAAAACACTTCTTCTCTCCTATATGTACCTGAGTTTTAAAAAAAATATTTTTAAAAATCCCTTTTTTTATGGTGAAACAGAAATTTATAATATTTATAATAGGACAAAAAATGAACAATTATTTAGCCGAAGATTAAATAATATATAATATAATTTGATATGATATCAGATTAAATTTATAATAGCAATAATAAAAGAAAAAACATGCAAATAAATATCTTTATTAATCAAATATTATTTATTTATTTTATTTTACTTTTTATCTAGGATTATCACTTAAAAAATCATGACAGATCATTAATTTATTTTTTATAATTGGCAAGTGCTTGAAAAAATATTATACCGATATCCTTGCAAAAAAAAAAAAGAATGAATCAAAAGTTGATCTAAACTCAGTACTCAATGCAAGTGAAATTTTTTTCTATAAAACCATCAGCTTTCTTTTTCTTTTTCTTTTTCTTTTTTTTTTTATCTTTATTATTTTTATTTTATCGATATTAAAAAAAATGTTTAACACTCAACAAACTAATAAAGCTATGAGCGTTTTCGATGAAGGAACATCAACAACTTTTATTGGTAAAACCTCTACTGGAAACTCTCTTTATACTGGAAAAATTTTAGAGGTAATTATTTTTTTTGAATAAAAAAGAGAGAAAAGTTATCCATTATATGTAATAGATTATTGATTTGCCATCATTATTATTATTATCATTATTATTATTATCATTATTATTATTATTATTTAATCATATAGCCATTTGTTTATGGTGAAGCTCCAAACGTAAGTTAGACTTTAATTAAAATAATCATAATTGTAATCAAAATATGTGATAAACCTAATTGATATCCTTTTTTGTTCTTTTTTCTTTTTTTCCATATACGCTCATTTTTCGACATATTAGGGCGGTAAGGATTCGTTCCCTTTTTTTATTTTTTTTTAAAAAATCAAAATTAATTTTTCTTTAATTTATTCTAATGTTCATCCTCTCTTTTTATTTTTAATAATAATAGGTTATTTGGTTTCCATTTTAATTGATGCAATGACCCAACATTATTCTAATAGATTTCAAGTGGATCCAATTGGGTTAAACTGTTTTTTCCTTCGTAAATCTGAAAAGAAACCTTTAGTGATTGAAATTCAAGATATGAAGGTGAATTCCAAAGGATATTGTTTTTCCAAAGCGGCCATAAAACAGCATAAAGACAAGAACAATAATGAAGCCATAACAAAAATAGAAGATTATCAAGCCGAAAATTACATAGAAAAAGTAGGTGGTATGTTTATTATGGGGAATATGGATAATGAAACCGGTGTTACGACTTATCATGATTTACCAGAAGATTTCACAAGGGGGCCAAATGTCAATTTAATTTCCCATCCAGATAATGATAAAGAAGAAATTTTAGAATTTAAAGTATCTCCTTCTCATATATATGATCCTGAAAAGATGCAACCCATGGAAGTTCATTTAGCCATTCAATTCAAAGAAGGTCGACCCATTGATTTGAAATCAACACCTTACATTTGTGATATGTTTCCTCATCCTCCTAAATTCTTAGGTGATGATACCTTTGGCGGAAAATTATGGTGTGCTACCCTTCAAATGGAAATTCAATTTAAAAAGAAACTTTCTCCTAAAAATAAAAGAGTTAATGTTAGTTTTGTAACTCATGCTTTAAAAAATAATCGTTATGATATGGATGGTTGGCTCTGGGATGAAGAAGGTGATTTGGTTTTATTAACAAGGTAAATAAAAAAAAATAAAAAAAATTATAAAAGATGTAAATATATATTCCATAATTTTTAATAAAGAAAAAATGAATAAACTAACAAGTATTTATATATATTTCTGCATTTTTTTAGACAACAATGCTTATGTCTTCCTTGGTCTCGAAACGTTTCTTCGTCTAAACTTTAATTTATTTATTCATTATTCGTACTAATTACATACTTTTTATTGTTATCTATATTTCATTCCCCTGCATTTATTATTATCTTAAATAAAGATTTTACTTCATAAATACTAGTAAACTATTTTATATAGCTTAATAGTATGATCATATATAATAATTTATAAAATTGGCATCAAATTAATCTTCCTAACTTGGAACTGATAAACTCTGATAGTAGTTGTAGTGTTCCCACTTAAATTTAGATCTTTTTTTTTTAAAAAAGTCAAAGATAATTTTTCACGCCTCTAAGAATACTAGTAACTTTTATATTTATTAATTTAGTAATAATCATATTGTATAATATATTACTAGGGGATGAGAAATATTGATTTGATGGAAAACGAGAAAAATTACCTCAGGCATATGTTACTTAAAAGTTATTTTTACTCCGTCTAAAAACAAAATAATTTTATCTAAATTTAAGTGGAAATACTATATTTTTTTCATCCTCAATTTTACTTTTCTTTCTCCTAACTATTTTTTTTTATGGCGACTGATTATTTTATAGCTGTTCATGTTGGTGCTGGTATGATAATATTAAGTCATAGTATATACGTATATATACATACATATTTTTTTTTATAATCAATGTAGTAAACATACACTATTTAGGGAACTTATCGCGAAAAAAAGAAATCGCATACAAAACTGCTTGCATAAAGTAAATCTTACATAGTAAAAGTAAATAGATTAATAAATAAAAATAAATAGATCTATTATATTAAAACTAATCCATATATTTTAGTGCTTGTGAAATTGGTATGAAATATTTAAAAGAAGGAGCTACTGCAGTAGATGCTTTAACTAAAGCAATTGTATCTTTGGAGGTAATATACTAAATATATGTAAATATTAGCATATCTTATTATTCTATTTTTATTGATAAAAATATACTTTTAAGGTACTATATCTTTTTTCTTCTTTTACTATTTACCAATATAGAATGATTCAATAACAAATTCAGGCTATGGTTCTAACTTTACAATCAAAGGAACAGTGGAGTGTGATGCTAGTCTTATGGATGGAAAAACAACAAGTTTTGGTGGTGTAGGTGCTGTACATGGGATTAAAAACCCAATCGAGATATGTCAACAGATGGTACAAGAAAATAATCGCGGATTAATGGCTTTGGGAAGGATTCCACCCATGTACTATAATATGAATCCTTATTTTTTTTTTATTTAATTGACGCGCATATACATTATTAAACTTTGTTTTTCTTTTTTATTATTTTAAAAAAATTAGGTTTTTATGTAGTAAAGGTGCTCAAGAATGGGCTAATCAGCATGGTATTGCTTCAGTTTCAGAGGATACACTCATTGAAGGTAAATATAATAAATAAATAAAAAGAAGAAGAAAGAAGGGTTTAATTGATATAAATATATATATTCACTTAGAACAATCATTTGATACATATTTGGATCATTTACAAAGATTACATGATGCATTGAATATCGATTATGGACATGATACAGTAGGTGCCATTTGTGTCGACAAAGATGGAAATATTGCAGCCGGTGTTAGTAGTGGCGGTATATCATTGAAATCTCCTGGTAGAATTGGTGAGGTAAGTGTATTTTTTTATAAAAAAAATAATAACGTGATAATAATAATAGAAATGGTAATATAATATGTATGTTTATAGGCAGCAATGTATGGCAGTGGATGTTGGGCTCAAAATCAATCCGAATCACTTCCTGGTGTTGCATGTAGTGTATCTGGGACAGGAGAACAGATTGTAAGAAGTAGATTTACAACCAAGTGTATGGATAGATTACAACAAGAAGATGATATACATCAAGTGTTATCTAGCTGTTTAAAAGATCATTTTTTAGGTAATACTATAGCTAAATATATAACGATAATAAAAGGGTATATGTATTTAAACTGTAATATATTTTGCTATTATTATTATTATTATTATTATTACTAGATTCTCCATTTTTATCAATTTATGATACTAAATCTGTTGGTATTATTACACTTCGATTAACAACAAGTAAGTAACACACATTCTTGTAAATATATATGTTCATAGGCATATAATACGATTAATCATTATAGCTTATTTGTTTTTGTTATTTTATTTTATTTGTAATAGAGCTAGAGTTTTGGTATGGACATGTTACTGAAAGTATGGTAATATTAAAAAATAAAAACAAAAATAGTATAATATTGTGTATAAATGTAGTTATATATATATATTTAAACAATAAGGTTTTTTTATTATTTATTATAGGGGATTGGATATATGTCTTCCTCCTCGGATAAAGCCCAGGTAATGTTATAAAAATAATAACGAGTATATCAGTTTAATTATAGAAGAGTTGATAAACAATATACATATATACTGCTTTTATATAGGCTTTTATATCTCGAAAGGCAAAGAATGAAGTTTATACTACATCTGGATTCCTTGTATAAGTCTATTATATTATTACTATAAGGCTATGTTTGTATGGCACTTCAGGTAAAATATAAAGTAATATAAAGAGTATACAATTAAATAGATAAATAAATATATTGAAATATACATATTGAAATATAATTATCAAAACATATTCATTTTTTTAAAACATGTTTGATTATAAATATATTAGAAAATTTTCGCGGTCTAACGATCCTATAGTGAACTAAAGAGCCGTGTTCTATTACATATCTATGTTACTGATCGCAAACTTTGTAATTATGGATAAATTTATTAATAAAAAATTATATAAAATGATGATTTTTTTTAGAAAAATATAATAAAAAAATGCCTACTTTTTATAAAAAAAAAGTATTCGTATTTAATCTTCATAAATATATATAATCATAATACATATTTTGCATTTTTAAAGTGTCCAAAAAAAAAAAAACACGTGCAGGAAAAAAAAAAAGTATAAGAAAAAACTGAAAAATCAATGTAGTATATAGTAAAAATTTTAAATCTTTTTTTTTTTTTTTGATAATTCTGATCAACAAGTTTCTTTTTAGTGTGGAACTTGTTATATTTATTTAAATTATTAGTTCACATATATTTTATATATCCATTAAGATTTTATCCAATTTAAAAAAATTGATAGCAGTAGATCACCGCCGTGACGTCTAATCTTGGATTCAACTTAAATTTACGTCCAGTCGCCAGAAAAACATTTTTTTTTCCTTCTCTTTTTAATTTTTTTACATACATTTTTTTTTTCACAATACATCTATATATACATAAATATGTCTATCGGCGTCCCTATTAAACTTCTTCACGAAGCACAAGGTCATATTATCACTTTAGAATTAAAAACTGGTCAACTTTATCGTGGAAAATTATTAGAAGGTACTTTGTTAATTTAATGACGTTATACAAACACGATTGTATTAAAAATAATAAACAGCATTGGATGATGTTTTGATATTACATATATATATAAGGAAAGAGAAAAAAAATAAAAGATAATAAAAATTGAAAAAGAGGTAGAATAAATAAGTGATAAAGTATGGAAATATGATTAAAATAATAGAATCAAGTTTATATTCATTATATTTTTTTATTGTATTTTTTATTTAATATTTTTATGTACAATCATCGTATTTTTGGTGGTCTGATAATTATTATTATTCTATTCACGTCAAAAACATGCAAATACTTAATTTTTTTATTGATGAAATAATTATGAATAGCTGAAGATAATATGAATATTCAAATGAAAGAAATCACAGTAACGACTAGAGATGGACGTGTATCACAATTAGATCAAGTTTATATCCGTGGATCAAGTGTACGATTCTTTATTGTACCAGATATGCTCAAAAATGCACCTATGTTTAAACGTGTTAGTCCTTCTGCTATGAAAGGGCGAGGTATTGGTTTAGGTCGTGGAACTACAATGGTTAGAGGTATGAAAATGATGATTTTTTTATGTACATTTAATAAGATGAAATCAAAAAAAAAAAAAAAAAAGAATGGACTAAACTAATATATATACATCTTTTATTCTAATAGGAAGAGGAAGAGGAGGATTCCGTGGAAGAGGTCGTGCATTATAATTTTTTTTTGTACCATTTTATCTTAACACAATTAAAATCATTTATTCAAACAACTTTTTCGCAATGATTTATTGGCTTTATATATATATATGATTTAAATTAATTTAAATAATAATAATGACGATAATAATAATAAAAACAGGTTGGTATATTGGATATAATTAAGAAATACATTATTTTTTAAATAATAATGGAAGGATGAATTCATAAAATGATATATAAATTTAATTGACAATGGCGATATATAAAAAAATATATACACAAGTCAGCAACGCACATACAAACGATGGTATTGATTCAATAACAATACATATAGAAATAAAAAGAAAACAATCAATATTTTTCAAATCAACTAATACATATATATATATATATATATATATATACATATATATATTACACATAAAATTTTCAGCAAACTTTGCATTTATACAGGGTATAATGGGTGGTTCAAAAAAAAAAAAGGATAATACATAATATAAAAACTATTTACACCCATAATTAATTATAGATGAAAAGTAGAATGCAATAAAAGATAGGTTATAAAACAATACGAAGTATAATTTTAATTACTATCATCATTTTTATTAACATAATTTTAAAAAAAGCATTAATATATATATAAACAATATATACATATTATTAAAGGAAAATAAAAACATTATATTTATAAGGTTCGTTTACTGTTGATGATTATTATAATGATAATGATAATGATAATAATAAAAAGCAATGAGTTGAGAATTATATTTATACGTATATATATTTTTTTTTTTTGAATAATAATAATAATAATCAATACTTACATAACCACTCTCAATTAAATAGTCACTAAGATATCCTACAACTTGGACAGCTTCCCCGGGTTGCATTCCTTCATTGTAGGTACCAATAATAATAGCCTGATTAGTTTTTACATTAATTACACCATTGCTTCCCTAATGATAATACAAGTATATAATCAATTTAACAGGTATTGATATAATTATTATATATTTTTCATGAAATAGTAACTTGCTCTTTTGCCATGGATGGAATGTTCATCGGCTTTAATGGTGGCATATTTAACTCCATTAATATATATACCAGTAGCAAAAAGTTTAGAAGGATGAGTGAAACCAAATATGGCTTTTTATTGCATATTGGCGTAATCATATTTTTGAGAATAAAAAATGTAGTAGTATGACATGTAACAAAACGGGGGGAGGAGCCTTTTTACTTGATAGCTACCGTAAGAGTATTTTTATATAAATTCACAATTATAAACTGCAACTTCAGCAAAATAAAATAGTGAATAAATAAAAAATATCAACCATATGCATAATTATATATTTTTATGCGAAAAATATATAAATAAATAAATTTATATAACCCAGTTACGTATATTGAATTTTATATTATTATTTAAACAATCTTCAAAAAAAAAAAAAGAAGATAGATAGATAGAGAGATAAAGACAGAGAAAATGAAAGTATCTTGGATCAGAAGTTTTGAATTACATGGTAAAGTCAAAATATAATTCATACTATTAAGATGATTGATTACTCCCCTTCTACTAGGACGACAAGATAACGAAGTATCATTTTATAGCCAACCATTTGTTATACTCTTTAATAAAAATATGGATCCGAGATAGTGTTTTGATATTTTTATTCGATATAGTAAATAATATATATCGTAAATATCAGTTACTATTATAAATAGTTTTTATGAAAAAACTAATATTTGTTTATTATATAATAAACTACACTATATTGTAATATATTATATTGTATTTTACTATGTGCTACTTTTACCTTTTTTTCTCTGTTTTTTAATTATAGGTTATAGTTAAGAGTTAAGTCCCATATTCATTTATATGTAATATATAAGTAAATTTATACAAAAAAAAATAAAAAACCATCATTCCCTCTATGAATCCCTTTGATACTGTTTTTGAAATTATCTTCGATAGTTTTCCAATTGTAATTTTCATTGAAACTTTTTTTTTTTTTATATTTTTTGCAAATCTAGTTAAAAAAATAATATAAAAGAAAACGCATATGTAAAAGCAAATTTAAATTTCTAATGATTATATTATATACTTAAATATAATATTCGTTACCTTACATTTAGATGTAAATACTAATGCTTATGTATAAATAATAATCACAAAATTGGTAGAAATATCATTATTTTTGATCACTCTTGTATCTTTTGAAATACATTTGGATTATACTATGTTTATAAAGTTATCATAATATGTAGTAAAAATAAATTAAAATAACTTTAAATAAATCAAAGTATAAGGCTGTATATATATATATATATATATATTATATAAAGAAAATATCTATAAATATGCTTATTTATTTTCCTGGGCAATCCACTGTAATTCTTGAAGGTTGTATTTACTTACAACTGGTTTTTACTATTAGCAGTGATCTTTTATAATCCCCAGTGGCTATCTTTTGTCCTTTTTTGTCCTTAATTATCTTTTATAATAGCTAATGTTAGTCTTTTACCGTTTATTTCTGGTATTAGTTTTTTATTTTGTAGTTATTTCTCTTAAGCGAAATATGAATATTATCATCTTTGTGTTTTTAATTAAATATTAGTATATTTTTATACAATTGGTTAAGATTTTCACCTCTTTTATCTTTGTGTAGGACATTTAATCCTTAAAAAAATATATAGTAACATAATTAATTCAAGCAACGTTTAATTTTATTTATCCAAGAAAACTAATTGTAATATTTGTTTACTTGCTCTCTTTAATTTTCTACACATAGAGCATCTGTAACTAAAATATATGATGATGAGTTATTATTTGATTAAGAAAATAACAGATGTAATGTGTGAGTTTCTTTTCACCATTTCCAAAATAGTTCCACAATGTGTGTGTATATTAAAAACTCATTATAATATTTTGAATTAGTATGAAAAAAAAAGAAAAAAGAATAATCCATATTTATTTATTATTAGGATATAATTATATTTATAATGAAAAGATACAATAATAATATAAAAAAAAGTCTAAAATACGTATATAAAGTATTTTTTGTAAAAAAAATAAATTATAATCTAACTTTACCATCGAGAACAGCTTGATAATTTTCTTGATTGAAAGGAACATAGGTTTCACCTTGAAGCCAGTAAACTTGATCAGAGATTTTAGTTAAATCAATACCTTGATTTCTGAATTCCACTTTTTGTTGTTTAAATGTACCGGTTAATTCCATAGCAGGGACGAAACGAATAAACACAGGAATAGCATATTTAGGTAATTTTTTACGTAAGTATTGATATAAATCTTTGAAATTAATTTCTTTTCCTGGTTGTAAAACAATAGCAGCCATACCAGCTCTTCCATCGTGTTGAGGTACTTCTGCACCATAGACATTAGCTTCAGCAACACCAGGATAAACACCTACAGCTTGAGCAACTTCAGTAGTAGCTACATTTTCAGATTTCCAACGGAAAGTATCACCCACTCTATTTTATTAAAAAAATAAATTATAAATACATATATATAATTTTTATCATTTTTTTTTTTAAAAAAAAATAAAAATAAATACCTGTCACCAAAGTAATAGAACCCATCAGAATCTAATTTCAAAAGATCACCACTACGGAAATAAGCATCACCTTTAGCAAATACATTCTTAAGGATTTTTTTGTTGGTAGCTTCTTTATTTTTATAATAACCATCGAATTGAACAGCATTATCCATATCCATACGGACAATCAATTCCCCTTGTTCACCAAATTTACATTCTACACAATACCCATCTTTGGTACGAAGAGGTTCTTCAGTAATAGGATCAATCTTGATTAATTTTAATTCACGGCGAATAGCACGGAAAAGATAACCACGGCTACCTACGGCACCAGCACCAAAATCACCAGTATTTAAATTGAATAAACTGGTAGGAGCTTCGGTAGCAGCATAGAATTCACAAATGTTGGCAATACCAAATCGATCCCGGAAACGTTTCCATACATCAGGTCGCATACCATTACCATAAACTAATCGTACATTATGATTACGTTCTTGAGGATGGGAAGGTTGACTTAATAAGTAACGACAGAATTCACCAATATACTATATAGATTTTTTTAAAAAATAAATAAATAAATAAATATATCAACTAAATCGGTCTATACATATATATATATGCTTTTAAAAAATTCATACACATGCATGTATATATAATTAATCATATATCTCTATTTATATATTAATTAAACTTACAGTAAATGCAGTAACTTTATAATCAACACAATCATTCCAGAATCTACTTGCTGAGAATTTACGACCAAGAACAATAGTACCACCAGCAAACAAAGTAACGGAGCAAGATACAATTACTAAATTATCAATTATAAAAATAAAATAACACAAGATAAAATAAAATGAGTAAATCGTATCACTTCAAGCATCATCCTTTTTATATACTAGATTATCTTATAAAACTTACATCCAGAACTATGATAAATAGGTAACACGCAGTAAACACGATCATTTTTAGTAACACCAGCAACACCAGAATACATAATCATAGCAACTATAATAACATACATATAGATATATGTATAAATTAATTAATCATTTCCATTCTTTTCCTTTTTTTTTTTTTTTTTTAAAAAAAAAAGTACTCTGTTTTTTATTATCATTGTGTTTACTTACAATTAACACGAGAATGCTGACTAATAGCAGCCTTAGGCATACCAGTTGTACCACTATATACACATGTTACAAAAATAACAATAAAGATTAATACCTGTATACCTGTATCTTACCTATTTATATATCTATCGATTTATATATACATGATTTTGTTCTCCTTTATATTTTATTATTATTTTTACCTAGTATAAATTAAATAAGCAGGATCAGAATTACCAATACCTCTAAGATATTTTTCATCAGTATCCTTGGTAGAAAAATGTTTTAAATCAGAAGGAGAAATAGTAGGACATAATTCAATAGAATGCTCAACTAATTCAGTGGCTTCACCATAACCATAAAATTGAACACCTTCAGCGCGGTCAACAATAGTGGCTACTTGTTTTTCGTATACAGGATCAAATAAGAATAATTTGGCTTCAGCAATCTTGACACAATGTAATAAGGAATCATCAGATAAGTTATTGTTGATTAAAGATGGTACAGCACCAATTTTACTGATAGCTAATAAAGAAATAAAGAAAGTAGGATGGTTTTGGTGCATCATACATACGATATCTATATATAATAATATAATATAATAAAAGTGAAGATGAATGAGTCATTAGTTTACCCCTTAATTAATACTAATAGCTATTTCTATATAATACTATTTACCTTTAGGTTTAACATTTTTTGCTAATAACCAATGAGCCTACACATATATAAAGAAAATAATATATAATAAAAAAGAATAGTAGTATGGGTTAGGAAAAAGTGAAAGAAATTTAATTTTTTTTTTTTGACGAAATAGGAAAAATTAACATTACCAATTGGTTGGAAGCTATAAAAAATAGTTGCAAAAAAAATATTTTGTCAGTGAAAATTATTCTAAAATAGTAGATTCGTGTAACCTTTTGCTGTATTCAAAACACTTTATAATTTATTTATTTATTTTTACCTCTTTCCAAGTGTTTAAGAGTGTAAGGTTTGCCTTCAAATAAAAGGAATACGTGATTAGGGTCAGCCTTAGCTCTTTCTTTGAATCTATAATAATAATGAAGTTTGTCCTGATATGTCCATAATTTATGACTATAAAAAAATTAAATAATCAAATATATGTATATAAATTTATTAATGATAATTAATATACATACTGTTTTTTATTTTTTTTATTTTTTTAAATCGTGTATATATATATATATTATTTACTAAATTTGAGCAGCGGCACCAGCTTTAATTTGGTGGAAATCTCTACTAAGTAAAAGACGAGAATCAATGTACATACTACCGATGAATCCTCCTACACCAGCTGCTGCAACGGGTAACAATGAACCTAAACGTTATCATGTTAAAAATAATACGAATAGCTTAAATACATCATCATAAATATCATCATCATTGTTTTATATTAAATAAATCATTACCTGTAGTCATTTTATAATATATGTATTATTATTATATAAAAAAATTGATGAAGTTTAAAAAAAAAAAAAAGTAAGAAAGAAGAAAAAATAAAATAAAATAAAATGAGGGGTTGCTTTTAAATAAAGTTTTTAATTTTTTGAGAATAATGCTGAATATGAGAAATCATACATGTGAACCTTTTTTTTGACCCCAAGATTTTTTTATATTTTAAAATCCGAAGGGAGATTAATTAGTATTTTATGTCAATTTTAATTCATTAATTTGGAAAGTATGATTTTTTATTTTAAATTTAAATAAATAGATTGGAAAATTCATATATATATAAAAAAGAAAAGGAAAAAAAAAGATGATGATAAATATAATTACAAAATAAATAAATAAATAAATATGTAAAAGGGAGTGTATATAAAACGGAAAAAAAAAGTAATAAAAAGGAACTTGATATATATTTTGTTGTTATTTTTTTTTAAAAAAAAAAAAAAGATCAATTAACTTTTACTGTGTTTTGAATAGAGGAAGAGGAAGAAGTATTGGCTGAAGGTGATTTCTTTTTTTCGTAAATATCATTCATCCATAAACTAATTTGCTTTATTAAATCCCGATGGCGCCCTTTTATATTTTTCTTGGCAGTATCATTATCATCAACTAATAATGAGGAGGAAGGTTTCTTTGGGTATAAAGCTTGGTTTTCTGATACTGATAAATCCGTAAAACTTACTAATAAATCCGTCACATCACCACTACTTGAAGTTGTTGTTTTTGCTGGTGATGGTGATGATGATGATGATGATGATGTTTTATTATTGTTACTTTTTGATAGAGTTGATTTATCAGAATCTTTTGAAGAAGAGGTGGGTCTATCTTTAGCCAAAGTATCGATAGACTGTGAATCAAAGCTTGAAAAGACATTTATTAATTTTGTTAATTTTTGTTTGTCTTCTACAGAAATGGATTTATTGACAGGTTGAGTAGGTTTGAAGGAATGAGAATCTTTTTTATCCACTTTGGCATCCATAGGGTTTTGATCGAATAAATCTGTGATTCCTTCTTTACCGCTTTTATAATTCATTGCAGAATAAAGATGAGGAGAATGATTATGAGAAACCATAGGTTGAATAAGATCAGAATATGGTGTATAATGTGGTCTTTGTCCAGTAGTTGGAATACTACCAGTCATTTGTTGATATAATTGTTGTTCTTGTAATTGTAATTCATGCTCTTTTGATAATGGATAATAAGATGTCTGTTGCTGTTGTTGTTCATATAATTGTTGCGAAGATCCCATTGGGATTGATCTGACATACATATCTTCATTAGTAGCCATAGATGGCATAGGGTACATCGTATGGCTATTATTACTACTATTAAATGATGTGGAAGGATCTTGTTGAAGGAATAAATTATAGTCATCTAAAGGCACGGGTGGATTATTATTTGAATAGTTGAACTGCTGCTGCTGTTGTTGTTGTTGTTGTTGTTGATGATCCAACATACCAGGTGAACCAATACTTTCACTTAATTTGGCAAGCCAGGCATTCATATCAGCTAATTGTTGTTCACTACTAATGTTAATATTAAGGTCTAAAGGTTGAATACCATCGGTATCCATCATATTTTGAAGATAATCAAGCCGTTGAGCCATTTCTTCATCATAGGTAGGTTTGCTATCCATTGGGAAAATAAGTCCAGAGATAGCTTGCTCGGGGGAATCAAAATTAAAAGTAGATATAGAAGATGGTTGTGAAGATAATCCCATAGAATCTATCAAGGATAATAATAATAAAAGAGAAAGAAAAAAAAAAGTCATTAGTTAATTTATTACATTTTTGTTTATTTTTTAATATAAAATAAAATAAAAATAATATGATTATGTAATTTACCTTCTGAATAAGTACTATGAGGAGGAGAGACGGGATGGTTGATCATCATATTATTACTATTACTACTATTCATAGGACTAAGATGATTGATATCATATTGAGGTATTTTAGGAGGAGTTAAAGGATGCTGCTGTTGATTTCTTTTAGAAGCATTTTTTAAAGTAGAAATATGATCACCAGAATGGATTTTTTCATGCTTTTTCAAGTCTTGAGGTCTTTTAAAAGCCTTTTTACAAAATTGACAACGGTGAGGTTTTAAAGGAACATGAACTCTTAAATGACTTGTAATATGGTCTCTTTTCACTACACTAACATCACAATTGATCCAATGGCAGGTTAAACATAAATTGCCAGTTGATTTTCTACCTACATGATCATTGGTTAAATGACTATAAAGTTGTTCTGCATCAAAATATTGCTGATCGCAACCTTGCCAAAGACAAGTAAATATTTCGTTTTCCATATCCATTTTATTATATTATATTTTTTAAAAAAGAATAATATTTGTAGTTTTATTATAATAAATAATGAAAAAAAGAAAAAGAGAGAATTAAAAAGATATCAAAAAAAAAAAAAAGAAATAAACAAGTGGGAAAAATATTTTTTTTTTTGCCAAGCAAAAATAAATAAATGTATATATAATTTATAATAATTTCATTCAATATATAAAAAAAAAAAGCGATGGAAAGGGGAAAGAAAAAAAAAAATGCCTTCACTCTTGGCAGCCAATATAAAATAAAAAAAGAACAAAACTCCGCAGTCAATTTTTTTTCTTATCCAATGAATTTATAGCCAAGTATATTTTTTTTTATTTGTTTAACTACTGAAACCCTCTTACTTTCTTTTAATTTCATCATCATCATCAAAATAATGATAATAAAAAGGAAATTTAGTTAATCTTTATTTATTTATTTACTTAAAATCATTTTATAAAAATAAAAATAAAAAGTCATGGATTATCTTAAAAATAACAGTGATCAAAGAAAAAAAAAAAAATCATAAATTATGCCTTAAAAAAAATTAGTTTATTAGTTTATCATATTTAATCATTAGGAGACTTATTAAGAGCATTGTTATAATAATAGTATCCATATAAAATACATAGTTCTTATTTTATTATGGTTTATAAAAAAATCAAATATATTTATTTAATTATATAATTATAAAGATAAACAATAAATGATCAAACAACAAATCAACATACTCCAACCAGAAACCCTATTTAAAGAAGAAGCACTACCTGTATTATTACCTCCGACATTATTCACTTTGTTTGTTGATCCACCAGAAGGATTGATGTTACTAAAATTACCAGAAGTAAACTTGGATTGAGCAAACCCAACCCTTTTTTCACCTACATCAAATACCATATAGGCATTTCTTAAAATGGAATCGCCCAATAATAAAATACCACCATTCAAATTACCTGTTTGAGGTGGAGTAGCAATACCAATTATACAAGTAGAAGGATCATCGGTAGGATAGATCATATCTTTTACAGTTGCATTGATGACGACGGGTGTTGTGGTGATATTAGTTGTAGTACTAAATTGAACTTGAAGCATTAAATCCTTTTCTTGGGCTAAAGTGCACTCTATTAAAAACAAACCTGAAGCAGCGTCATGTTTGTTTTTACCAGGACCTGTGATAGCATCGACTATAGGCTGAGCAACGGCAAGAGGGAAATAAGATAAAGTAGACCCAGTATCGACAATGGTACCTAAAGGTTGCTTATAACGAATATTAGGATAAGGACCATGGCCATTTTCAACAAAAAATCCTTGGCCACCCACTAACCAATGGCCATATAAAGACCGCTCTGCGGATATAGGTGTTTGGAAGACAGGTATATATTTAATATCGCCAGTATATTTTGTATTATCGATTCCACCAAATAGAATTTCACCTGACCATCCTGTACTATCAATATGATTTAAATAAATGGAAAATAATTGTTGTTGAATTGATTTTTGTTCCACCAAATTAAACATAAAAGGATTATAAGGTGCATTATTAGAAACAGAAGCTGTTGTCAATCCTGGGAACCCTAATCCAAAAATTCCATTAGCCATAGCTGAATGATCATCACTATGAATGGCAATCACTTCCCCAGTGTTGGGCACCGTAGCTTGAAAAATACTTTCGGTTACAGCAGCTAATCCAAATAATTGTTCTGGTACTGAAGCTCCACCAATTGACACTACATCCGTACCATACACCCCACTAGCGGCTCCTTTACCATATGTGATATTAAATTCTGAAGGTGTTTGAGGCTTTTTAAAAGTAGAGGAAGAGGATGGATCAAATCTTTTTACAGGACAATTACTTGTTGGACACGAGGTAGATGGCACCCATAAATCTGAACTGAGGATAAGAATAATCATTTAAAAAATAGAAGAGAAAAGAGAGGATAAATAAATAAATTATTATTATTAATACTATTATTCCATATAAACACACACACACACACACACATATATATATATATATATATATATATATTATACCTTCCAGTATCAAGTGTAAGCGTAAAGTCTTGACTAAGTAAAAAAAAAAAAAAATTGTAAGGTTATTCTAACCATAAGCTATAATAAATATATATTTACATATATTTATTATATTATATATATTACGGTGGTGTTCCAATGGACACTTGGACCAAGTATTGTGATTCATCAAAATTATAAATAGGTGCTTTGTATCCGTCACGTTTATTTAATATTATATTAGTAGTTGTAGTTTTTTTTGTTAAAGGTACACGAATTATAGATTCAACTGCATTTACAATAATTGTACTTAGACATACTACAATAAGTATTGAAACTAACATAAAAAATATTTATTCTATAAAATGAATATAAATATAAATGATAAAATAATAAAATACAAAAAAAAAGAATGAAAAAAAAAAGGAATGAAATAAAAATACAATATATAATAAAAGATATATAAACGAAGAAAAAAAAAAAAAAAAAAGCAAAGTAATAAAAAAAAGAGAGAAAAAAAAATTGGATTATAAAAAAATTTGAAAATACTGAAAAATCAATTACACAAACTAAATATAGTAATGAGTTTATTATATTTTATTCGTGTGACAAACATTTAAAATAGTATATGTCATTATTATAGAAAATCAAATGCTTAAAAGGAATCAACCGGTAGTTCAATATATCAATTTTTTAACATGTGCTGTTTATTATATTACATACATACTGATCATATTTTTTTTTTAAAAAAAAAAAAATCAATCAGTACCTTGTTAATATGGATTTATATCGATGACTCGTTTATATTACCAAGGAATATGAAAAAGAAATAAAAAAAAATTCTATTTGGTTTCACACCGCCCCACTTTTTTTTAATATGGAAACATGAGAATGGCTAAGCAAAACAATATAGTTCATTGTTGATTATATATTATTAACTGTTTTATTATTATAATTATAACTATTAAACTATTTACTATATATATATATTATTCTGATATGGATATTGATTTTGATTGTTGTGCTTGTAATCGATAAACTCTTCGACTTTCCAAAAAGGAAGCAACAGCTGCTGCCGTAATCCAAGATTGTCTACTAGTTAATTTTGTATTAGGTATATTTAAGTGTTGTGATAATGGTGCTGATATATCTTGATAATGAGGATGATGCTTATTATTATTATCATCATTATCATCATTATAAATGGATGATGCTAACGGAGGTGATGTGGGTGGAGAAGGTAATGATTCTATTGATAATTTACGTTCGTATTTATACATAGCATTGACATTATTTTTACTTTCATTCCATTGAATTTGAAAATGTGATATATCTTGTTCTAGATTGTTAAAACGTGTTCTTATTCGATCAAAGGAATAAGTTGAACCTAAAATAAAAATAAAAAAAAATTAATTTCTTTTTTTTTTTTTTTTTTTTCATTCTCTTTCTCTATATTATTATCATTATTATCATCATTCTATTCATTACTTTTATTATTGTGTAAAAATCCATTCCCATCTTGTCGACATAATGTAATTTTAGTTTGAATATTACGTAGTTGTTTTTCAAGTGTATTTAAATGATTTAATAAATTTTGATATCGGTTTTCATCATTTTTTTCATTTAATGCTTTTATATAATCATGATCTCCATCTATATTATCATCAATCATCCCTAAAATAAAAAGAAAAAGAATACACCTTTTTTTAATATTTATATGCCTATTTTTTAAATTACAGTTTTTTATTCTTCTATTTTTATGGCTTACATAATTTTGAATTTAGTATACTTTTCATGTTTAACGTTAATCCAGCCATTCGATCCTTCATTTCCAACATAATTGTTTCCACTCTTTTTAATAAACTTTCATAATCACCTCTTGCCGAATCATGCCCTGAAGTCATGATTTTCAAAGATAATAAATGCATAAAACATTCCCTTCTATAAGAATAAATCATATAAATCAAAGTATCCAATTGTTGATTCATATTATTATTAGTAGTATTATCCTGAAGCTGTTGTTGATCAAGATGAATATCCATTGAAGTTGACGAAATAGGCTCTACATTATACATATCATACAAAGTGGATAAGTTGTGTGAATGAACAAGGGGCTGCAATTGAGAAAGGAGATGAATCATGGACTTGAAATAAATTAGGAGTTTTTGATATAACATGGATTGAATTTGGCTTGTTTGCTTTGATAAAACGTAGTCCAAATTTGAATTGGGAGGTGATAAGGAATTACCATTGGCTATACTATTTCCATTGATTAATTTATTCATAATTTGATCTATTAATTGATCATTCATAACTGCTGTATGAAGAATTTGTTGTAAATGCACTATCATTTGTCCATATAGCTTTCTTATTTGCAATTTCCTCTATATAAGTGTTTTTATAAAATGATTTAATAAATAAATAAATACTTGAGTATGCTAATGATAATAATGATTTAATCATTTATTATGTATATATATATATATATATATATATATATATATATATTACTTACATTTTTTTGATAAAAATATAGTATAGATCCAGCAAGAATTAAATAAATAATCAAGAGTGACATATAAGAAGGATGATGCCAATGAAAACAAAATGCGCCAATGATTTTGGTTAAAGTGAAAAAGGAAATAAAAGTAGCTAATATTAAGGTTGTAATACCATACATATAATTAAGTTTAATAGCATTTTCTTGTTGTTCTTTTAAGATAGTCGTTGTTGTATCCATTTGAAGAATATTATTTTGTTGAGAAAAATTGGGTATATTGGTTACATTAGCTGATGGCTGGGTAAACATATCATTTAATACAGAAGATGTGACGATAAAATATTTAAATCGTTCTTCAAATCCAGTTTCTTCACTCTCTGGTAAAGAGGAACTAAAGATAATCTATTCAATGAAGAAGAAGAAGAGGAAGAAAGAGTATTTGGTAAATATAATATAATATACTATATATACATGCCCATCTTTATCTATTACTCACTTACATTTAACCATTCAATTATATTTATAACGCTATGTAGTATACATGAAGTTGTATGAATGAATATATTGTATATTCGATTATGAAATTCATGTGAACTTTGAGGATTTGGCAAATAAAATATATAATATGAAGGAAGAGAAAAATAAATGATGAATAAAAGTATTATGAATACAAATCCATGAATATAACTTGGACATAAGGAAGATATCCAATTTTGCATACTATTGATGTATTATTATGTACATGAAGAAAACAATTAATAAGTTAAAAGAAAAGTTGGAAAATAATTAAAAAAATTCTTCCATTTATAAAAATTTTAATCGTCGCTCTTTGAAAAAATTGCCCTGATTTATTTTTAATTTTCATGCTTTTTATATCTTCCAATTAAATTTTTAAATGTAAAAAAAATAAATATTGTCAGAATCCTCATAGTAGAAATATAAAATTATCGTATATATATAATAAATAAAATAGAATATAGGATAATGAATAATATATATAATAATTGATAATAAATAATGCATATAATATAAAACAATGAATATGTTTATTTACATGTAAAAACTATACTTGGAAAAATCATTGCTATAACGTTATCCAATGTAACTTTGAAGTAATATTTTTAAAATAAAAATAAGCTACTATGTGATTATTAAACTGCTGTTATTTTTACATTTTTATTATTAGATGGTAATTTTAATAAATAATAATAATAATAATAGCTGTGATTATATTTATTAAATAACTCTTTATTAAAAAAAAAAGAATAATGACTCTATTTATAAAATTATATTTCATTAAAAATAAATAGGAAATATAAATATATAAAAATTTTTAATAAAAAAAAAAAAAAATTAATGCAAACCTTGTTTTACGAAAAAAAAAAAAAAAAAAAAGGGAATTCATATTTCCATCTCTCCTCTTTATTTATTCCTGCCTCCCTCAGGTGAAAAGCTTGATCTTTTCTCTGTTTTTATTTTTTAAAAAAAAAATCAACTAAAATGAAATGAAAATAGCAAATAGTTATGGGAATATGAATGAGCAATTCTTTAAATTATAAATCCATTTATCTCGATCAATAATAGACCAATTGATTTGAAATTTTAACAGAATAATTATATAATTATATGCTTTATTTAAGCTGATTTTCATACGATGATCTTGGATATTGGCTGATTTATTTAAAAGTGCATATTCAAGTTAAATATTAATTTACATTGACAATTAAATCTATTACATTCATGAATTCATAGTATATATATATATATATATATAATTACTATGTCATTGTTTCATTATAATTTAAAATTGATTTATTGATTTTTTAATGAGGAAAATTAAACATTTAATCCAACCACAGCAATTTCAATAAATCGGCCAATATCTAAGATCATCGTATGAAAATTAGCTTAAATAAAGCATATAATTATATAATTATTCTGTTAAAATTTCAAATCAATTGGTCTATTATTGATCGAGATAAATAAGCTTTTAACTTTGGAGAGTATATTTTTTTTAAATTACCTTTTCAATCTTTTGAAAAAAAATAAAAATAGTGTAATATTTTGTATTTTACACACCCATAATTATGTATTATTCTCTTTTTTTTAAATATATATATATATATATGATATTTACATATATATAACAAAATATGAGTATATTAATATAAAATGAATAAAATCGCCAAGTACTGTTTTATCAAGCATAAATAAAAAGTACTTTTTTGAACGATTTTTTAAAAGAGAGGTGGGGGTGAGAGTAAAAATTCCCAAAAAAAAGTCTCCAGAAATTTCCTTGACGGATTTTAAAAAAAAAGGACACTTCAATAAAATTGTATGTTTTTTTTTTCTTTTTTGTCTCTTTTTTTCTTTCTTCCTCTTCCTCTTTATTTTTTAAAGGAAATAAATAAACGTAATGACTTTGAAGTGCACTCGTCAAGGCTGCGGAAAAGAATACAGTGAAGATAATAACGTAGATAACGGTAAATTGAAATAATAATAATAATAATGATATGATTACTATTATTGAAATCGATCAATATGATTGACTCTATTTTTTAAAAAAAAAAATATGTATTTGTAGGCTGTCAATTCCATGCTGGTGCACCCGTTTTTCATGAAGGTAATCTATTTAGTAAATAAATATATATATATATATATATTTATATTTATAAAGGAATAAAAGGAATAAGAATAAAAAAGGATTTAGGATTTATGCTTATGTATATATAAAACTTATATTTTTTTACATGCTATTTTTCTATTTCTCTTTTTTGCTCTTTTTATTATTATTATTATTTATTTATTTTCATACTAATAATGACCATAGGTTTAAAAGGTTGGTCTTGTTGTAAAAAACGCGTTTCTGACTTTGATGAATTTTTACAAATACCTGGCTGTACATACGGAAAACATAGTAACGAAAAGGCTGTACAACCTGAACCAGTAAAACAACAACAAACAACTACTGCTGCTCCTCAAGCTACAAGTGTCAAAGATGGTGTTGAAGTTTATGGTGAACAAAAAGCAACAGCAACTTCAGTAGATGATAAGTCAAAGGCACCTATCGAAAAAAAAGAAGAAGAAAAAAAAGTAGAAATAGAAGAAGATGATGATGAGAGTATACCTGTCAAAGTAGGAACAACTTGTAAAAGAAGAGGATGTGGTGTAGAGTATAAAGACAATGAAACTTCACGTAACAATGGTTCTGAATCACTTTGTCGTTATCATCCTGGTGTCCCCATTTTCCATGAAGGATCCAAAGGATGGAGTTGTTGTTCAAGAAAAGTACTTGAATTTGAAGAATTTCTCAAAATCAAAGGATGTAAAGAAGGTAAACATTTATTTGTAGGCAGTAGTAAAAAAGATGGTGAACAAGAAGAATTAGTGGATTGTCGTATAGATTGGTATCAGACTCAAACAAATGTCATTATTAGTATTTTTGCAAAAAATAAACAAGATTCTCAAATCAAATTCTCTACTCGATCCATTGATGTTGATATCAAAATGAAAGATAATAAACGATTCAAGAAACAACTACCCTTATTCCATGTAAGTTTAGAGTATATTACATAATCCACACAAACACACACATATATATTTATCTATCTATATCTATACTATTTATCTATTCATTGGAATATTAACCTTATTTTTTTTATGACATCATATTTTTTTATATTTATATGTATATATATAGTTAATTGATCCTGATACATCTAAATTTACAGTACTTTCTACTAAAGTTGAAATCAACCTAGTGAAAACCAATGGTGTTTCTTGGGCTGCTTTAGAACCTACTAAAGATGTGAAAACTTGGACTACTTTTGGTGTGAAAACGGGTGGCACAGGTGGTACCGTTGGCTCTAAAGAAGTAAGTGTGATTTTTTATAAAATAACGAATTTTTTTTTTCAAAAAAAAAAAAAAAAAAAACGGTATGATACTAAGTATATATATTCCCTCTTTTTTTCATTATCCTTTTTAATAATGTTAATGTTAATATTATTATAGATGCACTATAGCGCTGATTCCCCTTTACATTTAAATGATTAAATTATTGGTATATAAAGTTTTTGTTTGTTTATTTTTAAAGTAATATAAATATAATTTATATAATAAAAAACATTATACTTTAATTTTTAAAACTCCTCCGAGTTGGAACTTCGAGCTTAATTTTTTTTAAATTTTAAAAAAAAATAATATTATTTTTATCTCCTTTTCTTTTTCGTCTTCACTATTTTCTTCTTATTTCATACTTTTTCTTTGTTATCCTTTATTCTTGTGTATTTTTTGTTTTTTGTAAATAAATCAAAATAACAATAATAGTTTAATCCTTCAAGATAATTCTATTATTTTCTTTTTTTTTTCTTTCTCTTTTTTAAAAACTTATTATCTCGCATTGTTTAATAGAACCTAAACGATCTTTTAATCTATGCGTAATAAAAGCAAAGCAAACAAAACTATCGATATTCGACTAGATGAAGAAAAATTTTATTTTCCTGGAGAAACAATAAAAGGTAGTGTATAAATAACAAAAATATAAAAATAAATAAGTAAAGGCTGACAGAATAAAATATTAATAGTTATATATATATATATATACATATGCCTTTATTCTTTATTATAAAATATATAATAGGTGTTGTGAATGTTCATCCAAAAAGCCCAACAAAAACAAACCATATCATAGTACGATTTATTGGTGAAGTCTTTTTATCAATAAAAGATAAAGAAACTATTACTCTCTTTTCCAAGACCAAAATCTTACCTATATCTACCGATAGCAAATCATCTCATATTCTTGATGCTAAACGACATTCTTTTACTTTTGACTTTGTAGTTCCTGACGAACTTCCAAGTACAATGGAGGTAAAAAAAGAAGAAGAAAAAAGAAAAAGAAAAGAATATATACATATATGTATGTATGCAAGAGAGAGAGAGAGAGAGAGAGAGAGAGAGAGAGAGAGAGAGAGAGAGAGAGAGAGAGAGAGAGAGGACGAATGTGTGTGTGTGTATGTGTGTATGTGTGTATGTGTGTGTGATATATAATATTAAAATAACAATAACAATCATAATAATAATAAATATAGATAGATAAAATTAGGAGTATTTATAATAATATATATATATATATATATATATATATATTTATCTATATATATTATAGTTTGGAAAACGCAAAGCATCAGTTAAATATACTCTTGTTGCAATTCATGATCGTCCAATGGTACCTGAATCATTATGTTCTAAAGTAGTTTATACAGTTCCCATTTTAGAAAAAATTGATGTTACTTGTGCTCAATTTATTAAACCTCAAGAAAAATCTATGGATGTGTTATTACCTGGTGGAAAATATAATCAAAAATGCCAAACAATAGTCAGCATACCTAGATTTGGTTATACAAGAGGTAAATATATAAAGATAAACAAACGGATTAAAAGAAAAAAGCAAAATAAAAAGTGAATATATATAAAAATTCTATTCATTTATTATTATTGATTACTTATCTTAATTCTCTTTATTATTATTATTGAATTTTAATAGGCGAAATTGTTCCTTTAAAAATTATTGTAAATCATTTTGAACCATATACTCGACAAAATGCTTTGGAAGTAGAGCTTGTGCGTATAGTTGAAATTCGAACACAAAAGTAAATCATTTGAGAAAGATTAAATTATTTTTTTTGTTTTTTTTTTAAAAAAAAAAAAGGAAAAGAAAAAGAGAAAAAATTGAACACGTAATACAATCAAAATCTAATTTTTTATTTTTATGTGGTTAAAATAGAAACACATCTACAACTGAAGATATACTTAAAACGGTAAAACAAGATATTAATATCATTGGACCTTATAATTTTTCACAATCCAGCACCTCACAATTAATGATACCAACCTCTACACCACCAACTATTCGATATAAAGATAAAGCATTACATATCCACTATACCATTCGTGTGAGAGTTCGGTTTGGTAAGGCGGGAAAATTAACTTCAAACGGTACAACATCCACTTTAGAAATACCATTTGTAGTAGGTACTTGGCCACGTGCAGATATACCCATTGATGATGATGATGATGAACTTGCTGGTATTTTCGGAGAAACAATGTTAAGCGATGATGAAGATGATGATGAATACGATGATGATAATACAACAGATTATGAACATAAAGACATGAATAGCCATTATTACAATAATAATAATATTAATAATAATTATAATTTTCAACAAAGTCGATTCTCAGTCATATCAGGTACATCTTCAGTACCAACTTTATCCATTCAACAACAACAACAACAAAATAATTATAATAATAATGGTAATGGTAATAATAATAATAATCTTGTTGGAAGATCGGATTCAACTACCTCTCGTGTATCAGCTAAATCTCATGGGTCGCAATCATCTTGGAGATCAAGTCAATCCTATGAGACAAGTAATACATTCGCTCGTCATGGAACAGCTAATAATATGTCACCATTAACTAACCATCAACCACACCCATACTATAATAATAACAATAACAATAATACTAATAATAGCCCAGCAACTAATATATATTATTCATCAACTATGATGAATAAATCTTCATCAACGCCCGATTTATTAGCAGGTTTATCACCTCAACTTCAACACAATCCTTATCAACCACAACAACAGCCACCGCAGCCACAATATAATGGATATATACACCAATATCAAAATACATTACCATTAGTGAATGAGCATGACCCTAGACAATCTATTTATGATGATGGAAATAATAATAATAGATATTATCAATCTACTCATTCCTCACCTTCCTCTTATCGCCAAGTATCACCACAACTTCAACACCAATATCAACATAATAATATCATAGATCCAACGCTAATGTCCTCCTCTTCTTATATACCTTATCAGCATAATAGAGCAAACTCTGATGAATTTCGACAAAATGGTAATGTGCCTCCTCCTCCTCCATCAAGACAACAACAAACAATGCTGGATAGAGTACCGACAAGAGTACTTGAACCTATTTCTCCTACCTCTACTTCGAATACAACAACAACGAATCGATTTCGTACACAACAACAACAATCACCTCGTAGAAACTATGATTATTCTTATTATGATGGAGGATCAGATATAGATGATAATATACTTACAGCATCAAATGGAAATAGGATTATTAATAATAACAGTAGTATACTCGATACAATATCTGACGACGATGACGATGATGATGAAGATGATTTATTCGCTATTATTGAAAAAAAGAAAAAACTAGCCGAACGTGATATGCGAAGAAAACAAGGAATGGTTTCTACAGTAGTGGAATAAAAAATATATTTATTTTCTTAACTTTTTAATTATTTTGTACTATTTTATTCTATTTTTTCAGTCTTGCTGTTTTATTTACTAAATAATAATATAAATTATTCTTACTTTGTACATTTTTTTTTTTTTTTTCAAACTCTTTAATAAATTATTATTTTCATTATGTTGTTTTAAACCCCCCCCCAAAAAAAAATAGTAGCGCTATTTAAACCTAACGATTTTTTTATCATTGTTTCTTAAAAAAAAAATATAGTTGCCAAACTAGAATAGTTTATATATAAATAAGGTTTATATATAAATATATATGTAATTAAGCAGTATGATAAATAAATAATTAAATAATAAAAATATTAGTATAAAAGAAAATAGTAGTCTTTTATTTTTTTTGGTTAGAGTGAATACATAGAAACAATGATATATTTATTTATAAATAAAAATAAATATAAAAAAACTCCCCCCTTCTAAATTTTTTTTTCTATTTTTCCTTACTTTAACTCTCTTTTTTTTTTTTTTGCTTCTCTTTCCTTTTAAAAAAATATTTTTTTTAAAAAAAAGAAATATTTTTTTATATCGCTTCTTTTTTTCATATAATATATATATATATATATATATTTACTTTATATATTTTTATTACCAAGGAAATATTTTTCTTTCTCTCTTTTTCCTTCATTCTTTTTTTTTTTTTTCTTTCTTTCATTATTAATTGTATTTGTAATTTGTAATTAGTCTCTTTATTGTTTCAGTTTTATTATTGAATAACAATGTATTATTTTGACAACAACAAAGACGATCCATCTAACGCAACAAATAATAGCAATAATAATAATCACCATAACAATCATAATAATCCATTATTCAGTCAATCTTTTAATCCTTCTTCAACACTAGAACAACATCACTCTTTAGATAATGGATTATCTTATCTTAATTTTGACCACGACCATACTATTCCTCCATCTTCCTTTTTAAATGATGGTATAATTTCTTTTGGTCATGATTCTTTATTAAATCAAGATTGGGATGGTATTTATGATTCTTCTTCTTTTAACGATAATAATCATAATAATAATAATAATAATAATAATCAGTCTCAGCCAAATCAAATGTTTCTTCCCTTATCTGCAACAATACAGCACCAACAACAACAACAACAACAACAACAGATTCATCACTCCGATAAAAATAATAGACAATCAAATAATCCTGATGCCTTTCTGTCTTTAACAGATCAAGAACAACAAGCTATTTTACTTTCTGAACCCAACTTTTTAAGACAACAACATTTATTACAAGATACTTTAAAAAGAGAAGAGGAAGAGGAAGAACAACAGCATAATAATAATCAGATGGATTCTACTCCTTATCTACGTTCTAATTTATCAGCTATGTTTGATCAAAGTAATCAACAAGAATTACAGTCGTCTATTCCTATACCTTCCTCTTCTTCTTATACATCAACAAGTTCTATTCCATTAACTCAACAACAACAACCTCAAACAACTATTTCCTTCGAAGAAGATAAAATGCAATCGTCAACAAGTAGTAGCAATATTAATAATAACAATAATACTACAAATAGTATAAAAACTGGATCAATATCAAAAACTCGAAAAGAAGCACATCGTCGATCTCAACCTGGTAGTACAACTCGTTTAACCAATCGTGCCCATCCTATTCCTATCTCAAATTCTAGTAGTAATAGTGGTCCTGTAACAAAACACGCATCCTCTGTACCAACGGAAATTGACCACCAACGTCGGTTTAACGAACTTCAAGCTAGATTTAGAGTGAATTATGCTAGAAAACCTACTGCTGGTTCATCAGCTTCTTCTTCTACAGCTACTTTACAACAACAACAACAACAACAACAACAGCAAAAGAATATTAATATCAATCATACCAACAACAATAATAATAATAATAACAATCAATCGTTATCATCCTCTACTTCTGGAAAAATCATATCTTCTTCATTTTCTGGTGCCCCAAGTAGTTTTGGTGGTCAAGCCTCTCAAGGTTTTGATACTCTTTTTGGTTCTGTACCTACATCTATTGAAAAAGGTCACTCTGGTTCAACTTCAAACAATGATATGGACTCAAGTAAATATAATATAATATTAATAATTAAATTAGAAAAAAAAAAAGGTGTATTATAGGTAATATAATATTAAACAACGAAACTAAAACGTTTTCTTTTTCTTTTTTTTTTTTTTTTTTTGTTAAAAAAAATAAAAAAATAGATCGTAATAATACTAAAACTACAAAAAGTGTTCCTATTCCAAACGAAGCTGGTTCACAAGCATCATCTTTTCCATCACGTACAATGCCTATTCAAATCCAACGTGTTCACCGCGCTAATTTATCACAACCTTTGGATGCAGAACAACATCAAAAGAAATTAGATGATCAACTTGTAAAAGCTAATTTTGATGATATTACTGTTTCTGAATTGAAAGAAATGTTAAGGCAAAGAGGTAAACCAGCTACAGGAAAGAAAGCCGTTTTATTACAACGTTTATTAGATGAAAGGGATATGATTAAAGCTTTAAGAGGAGGTAAAATCACTCATCGTCATTCACAACCACCTTTATCCAACACTAACAATAACAACACATCATCTAACACAGATACTGATAATAATAATAATACATCAACACGACCACTTTCTTACCAAGGTACTTCACCAATGATATCACATAATGCTTTATCTCCCCGTTCACCTCTTATTGATAGCCCTTCTTCTGTCCCCAATTCTTCCATGTTTTTATCAAGTTCACCAGGATCAACTTTTTCATTAAATAGATCCATTGCTAATATGCATATTGGTTCGCCACCTATGACTTCACAACAAGCTCGTCGATTCACTCCTTATGGAACACCTGGTTCACCAAGAATTGCTCCTTCCTCACCTAAATTACCTGTACAAAAACAAGCGTATTCCTCTTCTATGCCAACCAATTACCTTTCTTCTTCACCAAATAATAATAATGCCATGGATAGCCATTTTAATATTCAAATTGATAGTCCAAACATGAATAATGACAATAGTAACAGTCAAAATAATAATAATATGAATGGTAATAACAATAATAAAGTACAAAAAAAAAAAAAAAAGAAATAAACGAAAATTTAAAATGGATATTAAATAAATATTCATAAACCATATGTTTTTTCATATATTCATAGGATTAAGCAATAGTAGTGGCGATTTAAATCCTGTTATGATTCCTGGCAATCCAACAAGAAATATGAGAACTTTTTCTAATCAAAACGGATGGAATAATAGACAAAAATCATATGCACCATTTACTTCATCAGCTTTAGCAACTCCAGATCGTGATGATGATGAAGATCCTTTTGACATGATGGCTCAGCAACAAGAAAATGTACATAATAATCATAATCATAATATAAAATTAGAAAATAATATTGGAATGAATGAAGAAGAATTTCTTCAACTTCAACAACAATTACATCAACAAATTCAACAATTTCAACAACATCAACAACATCAACATGAAATGCAAGATGCAGATATGGTAAAAGAAGAATCTTCTATGGAATGGTCAACCCCTTCATCAGCTATGGATGCAAATTTAAATAGCATACTACAAGGTAAAAAAATAAATATAAAAAAAGAGGAGGGAAATAAAAAGCAGTGTATAATATGATATAATATGTAATGTATATATTAATTCCTCAACTAATAAAAAAAAATCATCATTTATTTTAATTATAACCAATCTATTATTACTATAGGGTTACCAGAAGGTGTTCCAGTTGATCAATTTATGGCTTGGTTTTCAAATTTAAATAATAACGACCCCAACATGATACTTAACATGGACCATGTTAAATCGGATTCATCTGATATATCAAAATTTATGCAAATGGATTCCAATCAACATTTTTATTCAAATGATATTTTTAATAATCAACGTATGAACGAAAATAACTAAAGACACATAAATGATAATAATAATAATAATAATAATAATATATATATATATATATATATTTCTTTTTTCTTATTCTCTTTCTCTCACTCTCTCTCTCTCTCTCTCTCTCTTTTTTTTCTTTTTTTTTTTTATTATAATTCATTTCTTTTTTCTTCTCCTTTTGTTATTATTATTTTTTTTTATCATATCCCATTTCTGTATTATAGCTATTTTTTATTACTTTTATTTTATGAAATCCTCAATATAGAAATTTTTTTCCTTCTTTTTTTTAGTGTCGCTTTTATATAACTTTTTTTTTTTTCTCATTTTTCTTTTTCTTTTATATATACATTTTTATTTTGAACCATTTATTATCTCAATTGAATTTTTAATATAAAAAATAAAATAAAAGAGTATAATAGTCAAACAGCAATTTTTTTTATTCTTTTTGATCTATAGAACTCTAAATATAATTTATTTATTTATATTGAAAAATACTTTACATGGATTGATTTTAAGTTTACTACACACATATATATATACACGTTAAAAGATTTTTGAATCCTATTGAAGAGGATTCAAAAAAGAAGAGTGAGGTGGCATAAATAACGGTTTATACTCATAGTTAGTTATAACTTCAACTACAAAACTTAGAATGTTGGACTCTGCAGTCATCCAATACTACGAAATGGCCCTTTATATTTTGTTTGTCCAATACATCCATCACCTTATGAACAAAGATAACTACGTGATATTCTGTAGTTTCTTTTCATTTTTCTTTGAGTTCTTAGATTGAAATCATTACATATAAATTCTTCATATATTCACATATGGTAACATAATACACTTACATATAAATATATAATATAAAATTATACTTAGTTTATACTGATCTACATAATTGAAAGTGATATAAAACCTTTTTTATTTTCCAATTATAGTTATAATCAAAATTATTATAATTTTTAGTTTATTTTATTTTTAAATTATTTGAAACATCTTCTTTTACTTTCTCTAATATATATAACTTATTATTATTTTTATTATTAGCTTTACCATTGGTTTTAGAAACCTTTTTTTAGTTTATTAAAAATAAAAAAAGAGAAAAATTTGCCATATCTATTTTATATATTATTTTTAATAATATCAGTAGCAATTAACATTGCAGTTTTTGTTGCATTAGAATCTGATAAAGCGTGTAGCATAACAAAATCATGCACGATACCTAAACAACGGATGGCTGTAACATTAACGCCGGCTTCAATAAGTTTATGTGCATATTTTTCTCCACCATCTCTAAGTACGTCAGCTTCTCCAGTAATTATCAATGCTGGTGGTAAACCTTTTAATTCTTCAACGGTAGCCTTTAAAGGACTAGCTGTAATTTCATTTCTTTTACTTTTATCTGGTAAATAGGCATCCCAAAACCATTTCATACCATCCTTGGTTAAAAAGTATCCATCTTGAAATTTATTATAAGATTCAGTTTCAAAATCATCATCAACAACAGGATAAAACATTATTTGATATTTAATATTTGGACCGTTATTTTTTTTACTTAAAATACTAATAGAAGCGACCATGTTACCACCAACACTATCACCTGCTATAATTAATCTTTTACCATCAATGTTTTTTGTTTCACCATTTTCTGAAATCCATTTTGTAACATTATAGAGTTGATTAATAGCTGTAGGATACTTTGCTTCAGGTGATAGTGTATACTTAATAAATACTACGGCACAACTGCTTTTCACACAGATTTCCCTAATTAGCTTATCATGCGTTGCTTCATTACCTAATACCCATCCACCTCCATGGTAATAAACAACAACTGGTAGCTTTTCATTAGTAGTACCAATAGGTCTCATAATTCTTACTGGAATATCTTCAATTGTACAATCTTCGTAATCCACATCCAATTTATTAATTTTAGCTGATTGAGCATTTATCAAAACATTTCTAGCTTCATTAACTGGAAGTGTATTAATTTTTGGATTTTTGTTTATTTCATTTAAAAAATTTTGAACAATAGGTTCAAATGATACCTTTTCACTATTAGAAGTGTTTGTATTTCCGCTTGCCATATTCAGATTTAAGGTTAAGTGATTTGTAAAAGAGAGATATCTTTTATTAATAATATTTTCTAACGAGCTTTTATATTTTATATTTAGTTTTTGTATAATTATTAACCTCTTATATAATATTTTCCAATGGGTATATATATATTGCGTATATTTAGTATTTATAACTATTAACTTTATAAACTAATTTGTTTTGCCGATAAACAACTGTCCATCGGACAATTTATTAATCATCATATTACCACCCCTCTCCCTCTCTTTCAAAGAGCTCCATTTACGTAAAGTAGAAATATTTGAAGTAGTGGTTTTCACAGAGTCAGAATTTATTTTTTGAATTGCATAAGCTGTACTGTCTTTGTTGTTAGACTTGATTATTAGTTAAGGTCCAGTCCAATGTTCTTTTGAGAAACCAGTTGCTTGCATGTCTTTACATATGTTGAGTTGGTGATTTATTGTTTATAAAATAAAATAAAACATAAAACAAATTACATTAAAATAAAACAAGGGAAAAAAAAAAGCCAAAATAATAATAAGACATAAAAGAAAACAAAGAAAGAACATAATGAGACTTTCTATAGGGGTAAAATTTATTATAAAGAATTTCAACTAGAAAAAGGAATAAAGCTAATTGATTTAAATCAACCATTTATATTGAAAGATATTATTTCAATAACGCGTTTAAATTTTAGCAACCGATGCTCATGCATGTATATATTATATAACCATAATATGACGTGAAGCAAACATCATGCCTTGATGAATAATTTATAATGATATAATCATGGTGTCTTAATTCGGACTTTAAAATAAAGTAATGTAAATGACTTTTGGTAGACATACCAAAGCATTAAAAATGAAATAGTATTATTATATTTATTTAATTAAGATATGTTAAATCTATTCAATTCTATAAAATCAATTCATCAGATAGTATTATTTTAAAAATACAAAACTATATAAATAACATATATTGTACAGAATATTTATTATTATATAAAAAAATTAAATAAATCATAATATTTACAGTATAATAATTGGAATAAAAACGTCCACCTTGATAAACTTTTCAAATATATCCATATATAAATGCAATGAGTAGGGTATCCAATTGCACTGATAATTAGATAACACAGCCCTGATATTAGTCTTTTTTTTTATTTTACTCTATTTAATATTTAAAGTATGGTTTTTATTGTATATTATTTAAATTGATATGATAATAATTAAAACTTGGTAGTTAATTATTTTTAGTAAATTGATTTAGTGAGTAGTCAATCATATAATTTAATTTTTTTACAAGTGGAGATACCCTTTCTTTCCATTGTTCTTTTTCCTTTTTCAAATTCATTTCAATTGGGTGTATTTGCTGTTTATAATTCCATATAATATTTGATTTAACATCTTGAATACTATTTATATTGCTATTTCCTTTACACCAAATAAATTCCCATGAATAACCTGTTGTTACAATACCATACACTGTGTGATTATATGGTGCACTATTTTTAATATTTTTAATATAAGCATTATATAATTGCATAAGCAATTGTGCTCTACCTTGTTCAAAATCATCCTTTTTAGCTTCAATAATAATTAAAATATATTTTTTATGAACTATAACATATTCAACAGGTTCTTTAACTTCTTCACCTTCAATTGATTCTTCTGTTAAGACTTTTACTTTTTTATTATAATATTCCGCAACAATACTATTAATGATAGTACTAATAAATTCTTTCCTTTTAGTTTCATTTCCTTCATTAACAATCCCTTGAGCTTTAGTTACTATAATAAGACTTTTAGATATATATCCAATAACTTCATCATCAGTATCTTTCATTGGAATATCTTCATCTTTTGAAAATAATTCGTCACTTTCAATTTCAAGATATTCTAAAACTTTTTTATAATCTAATCCTGAGTAATCCTTCTTATTATCATATTTAAATATATCCACAGTTGTTTCTTCTTCCCTTCTTCTTTTAATATCTGACATTTTATATATAAAACAGTAACTGTTAAAGATTGCGTTGGTTGGATAAGATATTCGGAAAAATATTGGGGAAGGTGTTTGCAAAGAGAAGTTGGATTAAAGTAAATTTTATTTAACATTATTAAATTTTAATCATCTAAAAAAAAATAAAGAATAATTGTTAATCATCTAAATTTTTTTAAAAAAAGGCTGAATATAAACTTTTTATGCCTTAATATTTTTTTCATATTGTCTAAATTTAAGTAGAAATACTGTATGAAAAAATAAAATTAAAATTCCGCTAAAAATTTTGTGGAGGATGCGTTTATCAAATTATATTTTTTTCTTGATCAATAATTTATTTTTTCTTTCGCTCTATTTCTCCCTTTTTTTTCTTCAAGAATTATAAAATATATATGAAAAACAATACTTTAATTGTAGCACTTTTATGTTTACTGGTTATATCTACTAGCACTTATTGGTTTTTAGTCTTACCAAATAATTTTAAAGTACAAAATATACAAACTCAAGATGAAACAG
The DNA here is from genome assembly GCA_017871115.1 of Cunninghamella blakesleeana. Lineage (NCBI taxonomy): Eukaryota > Fungi > Mucoromycota > Mucoromycetes > Mucorales > Cunninghamellaceae > Cunninghamella > Cunninghamella blakesleeana. The sequence goes on along the minus strand of JAFCIZ010000002.1, from coordinate 1,511,784 downwards.
TTTCAATACAAGGGAATGATTTGAATCGAGGAACAGTTATTATGGATCATTTGAATAATGCTACTATAAAGTAAAGAATATATCTGATATGTAACTAGTTTTTATTTATTTGCTCATTATTCATACCATTACTATATATAACTGATTTTTTATTTATTTATTTATATTTATGTAATAGGGCTGAACTTGGACGATCCAGCTGGAAAGTAAGTTTAAATAATAAATAAATAAAAAAAACTAAAAAAGAATGGAAGGTGATAAACTAATAGACTGTACCATTTTTCTTTTTATCTATTATAGTTGATACATACTATGATGGGAAGATATCCTGAAACCCCTACAAAAGAAGAACGTAAAACGCTTAATGATTTTATTTATTTATTTTCAAGATTATATCCCTGTGGTGAATGGTAATAAAAAAATAACAGCCCTCATTATTGTCATATAAATATTTATAGCCATTATTACTTTTTATTTATCTAATTTTTATTTAAAATAGCGCAGAACATTTCCAGAAATTACTAGAAGAATATCCACCACAAACATCATCAAGAATTGCTGCATCACAATGGGCTTGTGCTATTCATAACAAAGTAAATGAGCGTTTAAAAAAACCAATATTCGATTGTTCAGAGATTGAAGCGAAATATCCTTGTGGTTGTGAAGACAACAAAAATATATAATTGTGAAGACAACAAAAATATACAATCATGCATTCATTTTTTTTTAAAACTCATACCAAAAAAAAAAAAAATTATATATATATATATATATATATATATACATACCTCTTTTCTTTTTTCTCTTTCTTTCTTTCTCTTTCTATCTTTTTTTATTTTATTTTTTTATTACTATTATAATTTCAAAATAATAAATAAACTTTATTTTAAAATATAAATAATGTTTCCAAACCACTACTCTTTAAAACGAATGCATTCACCTTCTAACGATTATGACTCCAATTTACTTTTTTCTAGTCAAGCACCAGTACGTAAAAAAATACACTCTGAAGATATACATCATTTTACTAATCAAATAGCAGCCATGTCCTTAAAACATAAACCAAACAACAACAACAACAACAACAACAACAATAACAATAATAATAATAATAATAATAATATGGAATTATTGTATCCAACATCATCACAACCAAAGATATCAATTAACAATTATAATAATAATCAAAAGAATGATGTTATTAGAATAGATGACATAAATGAATTTTTATCAGATGAAGAAGATAATTGTAATAAAGATGACATTCATATTGGAAATCCAGAAATTATTGAAGTCAATGTAAATAACATGATGTTGCCTATGGAAAAAGTACCTGGTAGTTCTAATTTAAAAGTACCTGAATTTATTCTTCATTATAACGATCCCCCTGATAATGCTCCTGATCTTGCTATGTATCAAATGATTCAACGTCAATTGAAGCAGCACCAAATGGAAATGGATTCATCTTTAAATCAACCTATGGATATAGATTAAAAATATAATATAAAAATATAAAAAATTATATATATACATTATGAAATGGATTAAAAATAGATTTATATTTATATATAATGATCGCCATTTTATCATCCAGTTAGTTAAAATTAAAACACTATGGTTTTTATTCATGTATTCATCTTTTTAATTTCTACTATTGTTTTATTTTTGAATGAACGAATATATATGTATAAATATGTATATATATATATATATATATATATATATAATGAAAAGTAGTTATTATATAACTATTTTTTTTATTTACTTATTTTTAACATATTATGCAATGTATTTAAATAAAACACTATAATTTTAATATACTAATATTTTTACATGGTTTATTACACAATTTTATTTATAAAACATGAAAATCGTTAAAAAATGTTTATATTTTAATGTATTTTTTTTTTTTTTTTTGTTCTTTCTTTCTTTCTTTTTATTATATATATATATATATATATATATATTTGTATACCATCATCATCACTTTTATTTCTTTTCACCTCACTCATGACTAAATATACTGTTTGTAACACAAGATTCTACTTAAAGTTAACCATAGCATCTGGATTTGTTTTACTTTTTTTAAAATTTGCTCATTTTTTTTCTTTTACTTCTTTATCTTCTTTTCATTGTAAAAATGAACAAAATATACAAGAGTGCTATCATTTAAAAAACTTACAACAAACAACGGATTCGTTCTATCAAAAACAAGATCAAGTATTAAATAATTATAATTATAATAATAGAGATCAACAACCAGTTTATAATAATAAAAAAATAGCCAATAATATAAAAAAAGAAACCAAAGAAGAATATGAATACCTAATACAACCTGAACCACAAGTAAAGGCTGCATTTGTTGTCCTTGTGCGTAACAATGAACTCTATGCTATGCGATCCTCTATGCAGTACTTGGAAGATCGATTTAATCATAAATATAATTATCCTTGGATCTTTTTAAATGAAGTTCCTTTTACGGAAGAATTTATCAACATGACTCGATCCATGACCAAAGCCAAAGTTGATTATGGATTAATCCCTCAAGAACATTGGAGTTATCCAGATTGGATCAACCAAACCTATGCTGCAGAATGTCGTCATAAAATGGAAGCAAATCAAATCCTCTATGGTGGTAGTGAAAGTTATCGTCATATGTGTCGCTATCAATCTGGTTTCTTTTTTTTACATCCTTTAGTGGCGGATTTGGAATATTACTGGCGTGTAGAACCCGGTGTGAAATTTTCTTGCGATATTGATTATGATCCTTTTAAGTTGATGAAAGAACGCAACTTGAAATATGGTAAATACAAGAAAAATAAATACATACATATAAAAAAGATATTTTTTTTTAAAAAAAAAAAAGAACCAGATTAATTTTTTTTTTTTTTTTTTTTTTTTTTTTTTGATATATCAATAGGATTTACGCTGGCATTAAAAGAAATAGAAGAAACAGTACCTACAATATGGGATACTACTCTTGATTTTATTAAACTTTATCCTCAGTATATGTATCCTAGAAAAAAATCTGATAGTTTATTTCGTTTGATATCAGATGATAATGGTCAATCTTATAATTTATGTCATTTTTGGAGTAATTTTGAAGTAATATATAGACGTATATGTAAATTTTTACATAGTTACATATAAAATATCCATTATGCGTTTATTTACTTGTTTATTTATATTTTTTTATATATTTAAATAGATTGCATCAATAGATTTTTTAAGATCAGAAGGTTATAGAGCATATTTCGATTATTTAGATAGAAAAGGTGGATTTTTTTATGAAAGGTAAATATATATATATATATGAAATAGTATATATAAAAATATGAAATAGTATATTTCTATATTAACTCATATTTATAAAGATGGGGTGATGCTCCAGTACATTCTATAGCTGTAGCATTTATGTTAAGTCAAAAAGATGTTCATTGGTTTTATGATATTGGCTACAAGCATGATTATTTTGAACACTGCCCTACCGAACCAAATTGGTTAACTTATGGAAAATGTTATTGTGATCCAAAGACATCTTTTGGTAACCATTATTATTATTAAATGAAAAAAAAAAATATGATATAATATATAATCATAGTAATATTAATCCTCTTTTATTATTATTATACTGTTATTATTTATTAATCTAGATAATACTGAAGGAAGTTGTACAGATTTATTTCTCCAAGTAACTAACAAAACAGTGCATGATTATATAGTAACTTTATCAGAGGAGGGCGATGAAATGTTACTATAATTAAAAAAAAGCTAATACTACATAAAAATTGAAATAAAAAATATTATATATTCTATTTTATAAATTATTTAATTAATTAAAATTATTACTACATGCTTTATATATATATAGTAATAAAGGATATTTGAGAGAACAATATCAACTAAAGAAAAAAAATAGAATCAGTAATTGCCCAAAATTTTTTAAAAAAATTAAACTCAGTCAAATTTTTATTTTTTAAAAAAAAATCTTTTTTTTCGCTCCTTTCTTTTTTTTCTTTCCCTCTTTTTTTTTTTTCTGCGTGTCTTTCTGGTTCACCTTTTTTTACGTAAAAATTAATTAGATTACCATGTCTGGCCAAGCTACCACTCAATTCTCTTGTATGTATTCTTTAAATATAATGATAAAATATTAAAAATGAAAAAAATGAAAAATACAAGTATATTAAATTAAACAATATTTTAATTGTTTTTAAAATATATAAATGAACGTGTTTATAATATTTATTTATTTTATGATTTACCATCATTTTATAGATCGATCTCAAAAAGAATTGACCATCTGGAGTGGTTACCCTGAATTTAAGCCAATCAAAGGATTTGAAAAGTATGAATAAATATATTATTTCTTCATATTTTTTATAATATTGTTCTAACTTTTTTTATTATTATTACATATATATTCGTTTATATTATATAAATATAAACTTTACAATGGTACAGACCAGAAACTGCTACTCGTATTTTCAAATATAGTAAATATGGACATGTTTACGCTTATGCTACAAATGAAGGGTAAATATATTTATTTGTGTCTATAGTTATATGAACCTTGTATATTATATTTATTTATTTACTATTCTTTTTATTCTTTTTATTTAGTGCCAAAGTATTTGAAGCCTCCACTTTGAAACAGCTCAGTGAAATTAAACGTGCTAATCTTATTGATTTATGGCTCTCTCCTCAAGGTAGTTTCTTGGCAACTTGGGAACGTCCTAGTAAGTTTATGGAATAATATTCAAGACTGGTTTCTTTTTTATATAAAGAATAGTATTAATAATAAAAAATAAAGGAACTCATCATATCTTCCCTCTTTTTTTTTCTTATAATAGCTAAACTTGAAGATGGGTCTGGCAGTAAAAATCTTATTATTTGGGATACAAAAACTGGTGAAGAAATAGCTTCTTTCTCTCAAAAAGCCCAAAACAATTGGTATAATAAATATCATTTACAGATATGGAAGAAGAATAACAAATAATAATAATATCTTTATATAACTTGTGTTGATGATAATATTATATTATATTACATAGGAATTTCCAATGGACAGATGATGAAAAATATTGTGCTCGTATGGTAACTGGTGAAGTTCAATTCTGGGATAGTAGAAACGTTGGAAAATGTAAATGATTAAAATAACATTGATGAGATTAAATACATATAAATATAAAAAAATTCATTTTTTTTTATTATTATCTTTTTATCTTCCATTTAGCTGTATGGGCAAGATTACAATTGGAAGGCGTTAGTTACTTTTCTCTTAGCCCTGGTAAAGCTCCCGCAGTTGCTGTCTTTATTCCTGAACGAAAGGTAATAAATATTAATGATAATATTACTGAATAAAAATTAAGAATGAGAGACCTCAGCGACAATAATATTAATCCTCTTTATTTTCTTTTTCTTTTTTTTTTTAGGGTGCACCTGGTATTGTTAGAATGTATAGTATCCCATCTTTTGCTACTCCTGTATCCAATAAGACTTTTTACAAGGCTGACAATGTACAAATGTTTTGGAATGATCTCGGTACTAACTTATTAGTTTTAACACAAACAGAAGTAGATAAAACTGGAAGATCATATTATGGTGAAACTAATTTATATTACCTTGCTGTTGCTGGAAACTTTGATTGCCGTGTACCTTTGGATAAAGAAGGACCTGTTCATGATGTTACATGGGGGCCTGATTCAAAAGAATTTGCTGTTGTTTATGGTTCCATGCCTTCTCAAGCAACCTTATTTGATCATCGTGCCAACCCTATCCATAACTTTGGTGTGATTCCACGTAATTTTGTTCGATTTAATCCTCAAGGACGTACAATTTGTATTGCTGGTTTTGGCAATTTGAATGGAACAATTGATTTATGGGATAGAAAAAGCTTAAAAAAGGTTAATACGTTTTCAGCACCTAATTCATCTCATTGTGAATGGTCACCTTGTGGTAAATATTTAATGACAGCAACTCTTACACCTAGATTACGTGTTGATAATGGATTTAAAGTATGGCATCATTCTGGTACATTAATTTATGAAGAATCTTTAGACGAATTATACCAAGTTGGATGGCGTCCTGAACCTGCATCAAAATATCCTGCTATCCGTAATACATCCCCTGCTCCTACTCCTATTAAAATATTACCTTCCGCTAAACCTGTACAAAAAAGTGCTGCTCCTACTGGTGCTTATCGCCCTCCTCATATGAGAGGTGGTGCTGCTCCTACTTCTTTAGCTGAACGTGAAGCCATGTTAAGTCGTGGCCAAACACCTGGTGGTGCTGGTGGTAGACGTCATGTTCCTGGTGCTTCAAAAGCTTCATCCAATAAAAATAATAATAAGTCCCATTCATCATCTACATCATCATCATCATCGAATAGCAAACCTAACTCAGCCAATAATGCTTCTTCAACAACTCAAAATGGTAAACCATTAAATAACTTGACACCTGAAGAAAAACAAAAGAAAATTCGTAACTTGGAAAAGAAGTTACGTCAAATCAATGAACTTAAAGAAAAACGATCTAGGGGTGATGCACTTGAACCAGCTCAGGTAAAATAATAAATAACTAATAATGATATACTATATATATATATATATATATATATATATATAATAGACTTACAGCGGTAACTCGTTTATTAATTGAATATATTTATTATTTATTATGTCGCTACATTTTCTATTTCTTTTTTTTTAGTTACAAAAACTTGCATCTGAAGCTACTGTTTTACGTGATCTTGCAGCATTAAAATAGTTATTATTTCAATTTTTATGTGCATTAAAATATATGGAAAAATAAAATTTAAATTTTATTTTTTCAAACTTTCTTTTTGTGTATATATGTACATATAAATATATTGAAATAACAATATTTAAATACTCACTATTTAATCTAGATCTTGTTTTATTATAATTATAATTATCATTCTTTTAATAAAAAATTTTTTTTTGTTTAATATTTTATCTAAAAAAATAGATATGTTATGTGTGTAACCATCTTGTCAAAAATAAAAAATATAATAAAACAAGCTTCCTTATTATTCTTTGAAAAAACTGTTAAACTTCCGAAATTTATCTTTCCACATGATCTTTTTTGAATGTTTGTTATTTTTTTCTCTTACTACCCCATTTTGAAATGGATCGGCAGTATATTTATTTATTATTATTTATTTATGATATATTAATGTCGTTGTCAACTTTAATATTTTCATTGTAACCATAAATAAACAGATTCACGAAGATGTTTTTTATTTTATCGTTACATGATTTAAATAAATAAATAGTTTAGCTTTTGGTTAACATAGTAATATTTCCGTTGATCTCATTTTACGTATTTTATTATTATAAAAAAAACAAAAAAAGAAAGCGATATATATATATTGAAGTAGGGAAAAAGAAGAATGAGTATATATATATTACTTTATTTCATATTCACAAAAATGACAAAAAAAATAAAAATAAAAATTAAGAAAGAGAGATATTATATATATATAAATATATGTATATGTATATATAATGTGTTTATAAGTACTAAAAAATAATAATAATAATAATAATAATAAAAGAAAAAAAAGAGAAAAAGAGAAAAAAAATTACCGTAATAATGAATGATCTCTCTTGCGTAATTCTTTTTCATCCTCTTTTTTCTTTTTTCCTGAACCACAAGGTCTACCTCGTTTTTTTCTTTCAGCATCTACACAGCTATCAGCCTTATTTAAACGAACACATCTAGAGCATGGTCTTTGAACATCACAAGCGACATGAGATTGTTTACAAGCAACACAAGCCTTTCGAACATATATTTGAGGTCGAGGATCACTATCTGTTGTATAATTTGCAATTGCCGCTGCAGATGTTGTATTTGTAGTAGTATTATTAGAAGAGGAAGTAGAAGATGATGAAGTAGAGGAGGAGGAATATAATTGTTGATGCTGCTGTTGAAATAATTGTTGCTGTTGCTGAATCCATAACTGTTGTTGTTGTTGTTGCATTAAGAAAAATTGTTGCTGTTCATCAAGGGATTGACCATAGAATTTTTCCAAACTCTGATATTGGTTCATGGAAGATTCCAAATCTTCTAAAGAAGATGAAGAGGTAGGATTATAAAAGGATGAAGCAGTAGATATTGAATTTCTATGCTGATGGTGATGATGATTATAATCTTCTAAATTTGAATATAGTAATGTTTCTGAAGAACTATTATTATGAGAAGAATGATATAATTGATGTGGATGTGAAATTAGTGAATGTGATGAACCATGATGATGATGATGATTATGAGCTAATCTACCACTGGAATTATCTTCATTATTATTACTATTATTATTTTGCATATTAACTGTAGATATAGAAGATGCCGAAGAGGAAGGTGTAACGGTAGAAGGTGTAGAACTTGTTAAATACATTGGATGGAATGAGGAAGATGCTAATGATAAATTAGAATGAGATAATGCCATATGATGAAGTGATGAATCTTGACTTGTATGATGATGATGATAATCCATTAATTGCTGCTGCTGTTGATGATAATAAAGCTGCTCTTGACTACAATTATTTAGGTCTGTTTCAATATATTGATCATCTTGGTGAAATTGGTGCCCAGCAATTGTTGAATCTAATGATATGGGATGGCCTTGTAATAAACCCATATAATCTGTATGATTAAAATCTACAAAAGAATCCCGATTTGTTAATGCATTAGCTTCTAACATGAGTTGATAATCAAAATCTGATAATGGGTTTCCAGTCATAGTTGGTTCCGATTGATGTGCTTCATACATTGTTTTTGTTTTTTATTTTTTAAATAATAATAGATGTAATGATATATGTATGTATATATATATATATATATATGTAAAAAAATATAATCCTATAATTATATAAAAGGGAAAAAAATAGAAAAGGAGTAGAATTAAAAAAAAAAGAAAGAAAGAAAGAAAAAAAGAAAGAAAGAAGAAGAAGAAGAAAGATAAAAAAGAATTAATATTAATTTTAAAAGATCATATGTAAATTTTTCTCTATCGGTTTTTTCCTATGTACTTGCTATTATTTCAGTCTTTAAATGTGTTCTTATTTAAATTTGCTTGATCGTATATTAACAAATCGGAAAAACTGTAATCTTTCTAACTTTATTATTTGTTTAACTTTTTCCTTTATATATATATATATATATATATATATGTTATTTCAAGTTTGCCACCATGATAGTTTGTTTGAAGTATTCTATATATATAAATAAGAAAAAACTATGAGATAAATTTTTATATTTTTGTTTGTATTATTCAATAAAAATATTTTAAAATTAACAAAACATATATTATTTAACTACAATGAAAACTTTTTATGCTCTTCTCACTTTATATATTTCATGTATCATTCTTGTCTTTCTTTATTATTTATCTGAATATTATTCCTTTTCTATTTTATATATAAAAAAATATAAAATATAAAATATAAAAAATAGCGCTTGGACCTTCTAAAAAAAAATGGCGGCCTTTTAAAATAAGTCACGTTTTATTGGATAAATTTTTATATGGCCTTTTCTTTCCCCCAATTTTTTTAAACTTTTCCTGAACCTCTTTTTTTTCTGTCTCTTTTTTCTTTTTCTTATAAAAATAAAATAAAATATATAATAACACTATTTTTATACATGACATATTTATTGTGTATTTTATATTTTTATTCACTAATTCATATTGTATTTTCTAATTTACAAATACCTTGGAATAGTAATTCTTTACCTCAACAACCAGTTAAGTTAAAACGAATTTATTCTCACCATAGAGCAACAAATAAAATATTGAGATATGAAAGAAAACAAAAACATGATAAAATAGAGTCAGAGACTATTGAAGAGGATAGTTATTTTGTTCAACCACATGTTGAAAACTATTTTAAACCATCTCAACAAACTATAAATCTTTTCCTTCAATCCAAACATCGTACTGCTGAATGGGATACTGTACCTTTATCTGAAACAAATATGGAATCTATTTGGGGTATGGTACCTAATATTGAAGATCATCCTACTGTTTTATCTTTAGGTCTAATGGCATATGACGCTTATACAAAAATAGGTGGCACTGATTGGTATGAACTTGACAATCATTGGACGATGGTAACCGAAAATAATAATAATAAAGAGAGAAAATAAAAGTGAATGAGAAAGATAGAAAGAAAGTGAAAATGATAAGAGAAAAAAAGGGGGTCAATACTTGATATAGTAATAGTGTATTTAAAACTCAAGTTTCTTATTAATATATATATATATATATATATAAATAGAATGACACTTTTGGTTGGGAAGAAGACGGGTTAAGAGGCCACGTATTTAGTAATCCTGATGAATCATTAATCATTATCTCCATTAAAGGAACTACTGCTGGTTTATTGGATGGAGGAGAAACAGGAACAAAAGATAAATTGAATGTAAGCAATAATAATAAAATAAAATAAAATAAAGCCATCAAGATGAAATAACAATTATACAAATCAAATCTTCGAAAACCTATTATTATTATATTTTCCAGGATAATTTATTATTTTCTTGCTGTTGTGGTCGAATAAGTCGTGCTTGGCGTCCAGTATGTGATTGTTTTCAAGGGAATGAATATCAATGTGAAGAATCATGTGTACAAAATAATATTTTAAAACATGAATTATATTACGATCATGCACTGGTAAATTAAAAAAAAAAAAAAAAAAGAGGTTAAAATAGAAAATCTAAAAAAAATTCGTAAGTTTAGTAATTAGTAACATATACATATATTGTTATTTAAATTAGGAAATTTACAAAGATGTTAGTGACAGATATCCTAAAGCTACTATTTGGCTAACTGGACATTCACTTGGAGGCGCCTTAGCTTCTTTAGTCGGCCAAACTTTCGGTGCACCTGCTGCTACGTTTGAAGCTCCTGGTGATCAACTTGCTTCTTCTCGACTACATTTACCTAAAGCTCCCGGAATTCATTTACCTATCTATCATTTCGGTTTGACATCAGACCCAATCTTTGTTGGATTATGTACTGGAATATCAAGTTCATGTTGGTAATATATATATATATATAGATATATATATTTATAAAAATAAGATATTAATAAAATATTAAATAAGAATTAATATATATATATATGTAAAAAGGTACTAGACGATTGAACTCCTATTTTTTTAAAAAAAAAACCATTAGGTATTTGGGATTTGCTCTTGAAACTAGGTGTCATACTGGCAAGGTAAAAAATAATAATTACAATATTATAATAAAGTATAATATATAAAATATAAATATTAGAAATATAAAACTATAATAAATATATACATATATATATTATTATTATCTTCATTGTTTTAGGCTTGTGTATGGGATACTGTTAACGAAAAAGGATGGGGTGTTGATATTCGCTATCATAGAATTGGTGATGTTATCGAAAAAGTATTAAAAAAACCAGACGAGTTTCCGTTACCAACATGTAAGCCCCAGCAAGGATGTGTTGATTGCGGATTATGGGATTTTATAGATGACCGTGATAAATCTTTATATGGCAGTACTAATATGATTAGCTCTAATTTAACAAGTCTATAAATTAGTTTATAATAATAATGATAATATTAATATTAATATTAATATTATATAGTAACTATAAAAAAAATTTTATAATTACTATTATTATTATTATTTATTATTTATTAATTATTTATTTACATAATATTGTATTTTTTTCATTATTGTTATTCTTTTTACTGTTATATTTGTAACTATTGTAAATAATGTACGTATATCTAAATAAATAAACTTATTACACGAACTCATTGTCCTTACATGCAAAAAAAAAGTAACTTTACTGGTTTAATAATAATTTTTAAATTCCGACTTTTTGAATAAAAAGAAAAATTAATTAATTTTTTATATTGCTTTTTCCTTCTTCCTTTTACTTTTTTTTTTTTTAACTTTTTTAATATTATTAATTTTTATTTTTGTTTATCTTCTCCTTTCTTTATTTTTATTTTTTAATATATGGATAAATCAATCAAATCCTCTACTTTACTAGAATCATATTCTTACGATAGTGAAAATGAAAATAATAATAACAATAATATCAACAAAGACGCTCATTTTGAAATACATGACTACGACTATGAAGTAGTGGACGATGCACTCAATAATCCTCATCAATCAGAATATTATGATCATTTTGGTTTTAAAATTCAAGTTAAAACAGACGATGAGGAATCGGATGATAGTAGTGATGAAGAAGACGAAGACGAAGAACAACAAGATTTAAAAGGGCTTAATAATAAGAATAATAATCAAAAACCCGATCAGTCTTCCTATTTATCTGATAATGAGCACACTACTACAACTGCACCTATCCATTATCAAAATAACTCTACCACACAAACAAAAAATCATTATTCTAATGGTTACTCTCATAATGTCAAATCAACCACTTCTACTTCTTCTTCTGCATCAGCCAGCGATGAAGATGAATATTCTGTAGATACAACTTTAACGACACCCACTAGTACTCTTAAACTACAACGTCTTTCAGCATCCTCTGAATTATTTAATGAACTAAATTCAACAGACTTTGATGAAAATAATAATAATAATATACAAAAATTACAAAGAAATCATCATTCTAATGCTCACTTTGACAATGAACAACATAATCATCATCATATTGATCATTCTATACCTCCAAGATCCAGTCAAAGTAGCCAAACCCGTCCAACATCAAAAGTATATTCTTCAAAACTATCGTCTGAAACTTTTACACGCCCTTCACAAGCATTTCGAGAAAGACAAAATAAAAGAATGTCTGAAATATCAAACTGTATGTCTCCTATTCGATCGATAGCCGATTATTCATTACCTCTATCATCATCTAAACGACTTTCAACAGCTTCTATTATTACAAATGGAACCAGTAATTCCAGCTATTATGATATATTAAAAGCAAAGTTCAAACGTACTTCAAATGAAACAGAAGATTTGGATCGTGAATTACCTTTACATATCAAACTTCGACAGGACACTTTAAAATTACTTGAAAAAGAACAAAAATTAAATCCTTATGAATACGATTGGGGTAATAATAATAATAATATGTATATATATATATATATAAAAAGCAATAATAATAATTGTAGAATAACGTTTTATATTAATTATCAATCATATATTATATTTATATAGAATTTTGGAAATCAATGATTTTAGATGTAGATAAAACAATAACTACTCAGGCATTATCATTAAAAAATTACATATCTGTTGGATTACCTCCTCAACTACGTGGAGCATTATGGCAACTAATATCAAAAAGTAGAAATCAATCAAGTGATATGGAAGGAACATATTGGGAATTACTTAAGCGAACGAGTCCATTTGAAAAAGAAATCCAACATGATCTAGATCATTCTTTTCCGTTATCAAATTTTTTTACTTCCAATATGAGTGGTCATAATAATGATACTTTAGCAACTAAATGCCAATCCATGTGTAATATTTTAAAGGCATATAGTCTTTTTGATCAAGATACTGGTTATTCTCAAGGATTATCATATATCATAGCTTTATTTTTGACTCAAGTAAGTGATTTGAATAGAATAAATGATTACTATAATGGAGATGAACTTTTGTTGTTTATTCATTATTTTGTTATCTAACTTTAAAAAAAAACTAAACATATGTATATAGATTGATGATGAAGTAGCAGTATTTTGCTTGGTCGTACAATTAATGGGACCTTATGGATTAAAGGGACACTTAGCATCAATAGCAGAAACTTTACAATTACAATTATATCAATTTGATCATTTATTAGAATTAACGCTACCTGAACTTCATCGTTACTTGGGTAATTTAGGTGTTCAACCAGAAACTTATGCTACAAGATGGTTTACAACATGTTTTTCATATCAATCTAACCCATCCTTAGCTGCTAAAGTCATGGATTTGGTTTTTATTGAAGGAACCCAAGTGTTACAACGATTTATTTTAGCTCTTTTAAAACGGAATCAGCACACTATTATGAAAATTGGTTTTGAGCATTTAATGAAATATTTTCAAAATAATATATTTGATGCATATAAAGTATGAAATAAGATTAAAAATTAAAAAATAAAAATAAAAAATAGGATGATATAAATAGTGTGATGGTAATGATAATACTTACCCTTTTATCATTGTATTTTTATATTTTTACTTTGTTATATTTCTTTCTGTAGGATAATGAAAATGAATTTGTAATAGATATGTATATGATAGATATTCCAGCCAAATTACATACACGATTAGCTAAACAGTTTAAAAGTGAAATGGCACGAAAAGAGAAACAACGTAATCAAGAAGAAATGATGAGACAGGCTAACGAACAATTAATGGCTTATATTCAAGAACTTCAAGAAAAATACCGAGTATTGGAAATGGAACATCAAGAAATGACAAGGCAAGCAGTTGAAACCAAAATGTCCATGGCCAAAATGAATTCAGATAACGATAGCTTAATGCATCAGTTAAAGCAATTACGTTCACAACATGAATCCACCGAACGACATAAAGATACAGAGCATCAATCAAGAATAGAAGAAATATATCAAAGTAATAGACACCTTATTAAACAAAACGCTTCCTTACAAGATCAAATTGCTGACATGGAAGCGGTTTTAATCGGGTTAAAAATGAATTATGCTGAAAGAGAAACTGAATACGAATCTTTAAGAAGGCAACTATTGGATGCTCAAAAGGCTGCTCAAAAAAATTAAATTAAATTAAATTAAAAATCGTTTTCTTTTCTTACTGTTATTAATAATTTGATCTATGTTTTTATTACTGTTACTATTCCTTTTTATTTATTATAATATAAATATATAACTAATATTGTTCATACCCTATTTTTACCACCCTATTTTTCTTATATTAATATATACTTTTTAAATAAATAAATAAAATAACAATATAATTCACTATATGTATATATAAAATTAAAAAAAGCATTGTCTTTTTAATTTTATAGCATCATGGCTATCTGGGCTTAAAAAGATAGTCATTAAAAAGCTAACTCCCTTATTTTTTTTTTCAGCTTTCTTTCTTTCTCCTTTTTAATACTTTTCTTCAAATAGTTTTTTTATTTTTAATATATACAATTACATAAATGGATATGGCAGATAGTATTGTTGCAAGGCATACACAAATAAATGCTGGTATGACTATTAATACTAATAAAAACAATAATAATATTTATTTATTTTTTAAAAAATACTATTATATGGTCATATATTTTACTTTCATCTCATAACATTATAATACTATCTAGGTACCATTCCTTCTTCAGCCGAAGAACTTGCTCAAAAACACCAAAATCTATTTCAGGAATACTCTCGGTAAATATATATAAAAAAGATAACATTTACATTATTTACTTTGCTATAATATACACTTATAAACGTGTATACATATATATATACATATATTATATCCATAATAGCCTAAAAGCTCAATACACTGTTTTAAAAAAAGCTGTTAGAAAGGTTAGTTATAGAAGAAAATAGAAGTATTTTTAATATTACAATTACTATACCTTTTATTTATTATATATATATTCTCTGTCGTTTTTTTTTTATTCATCTTCTTAAACTTAGGAAAAATCTGATAACGCCTTACTTCAAAGTAGTGTAAAAGAAAAGGAAAAGGAACTACGAAAGGTAATACTTATACAAACAAAAGAATGGATAATATACATAAAGATCACAAATGAAACTATATGATAGATTCTTAGCTCTTTTCCTATATTCTTTCGATATATATATTATCCAAACCAATAGTTACAAGGTCAGCTAGATGTCATGGCGTTTCATAATGAACGATTATCAAAACGGATTGAAGCAGTACAAAAGGAAGAGACGGTAATTATTTTATTTTTTTCATCCTATTATTCTATGGGGATCATATATATATATATATACGTATATTTTAATATAGTATACTAATTAAACTAAAATTATTATATAGAAAGGTTCTCATTTTTCTTTATTAGGTGGTACTATTAAAAAAGAATTGGAAAAAAGTATACAAGCTTTAGATGCAGCTAATTTGGACCTTTCCAAAAAAATCAAAGAAAATGGTAATATATACATATGTTTTATTCCTCTCTTTACATGCATATATATATATATATATATATATATATATACATTAAGCTTACGCTATATTAAATGTCATTATTTTATTTTATGTTATCTTATATTGATACAAGAGGAACTTCATGATGAAATATCAGATATCAACGTTATTTATACAAAAAATCTCAATAACCTTTATCAACAAATTGCTAAGTTGGAAAAACGGATTGAGGAATTACAAGACGAACGCACATTGTTACAAACAGAAACTCAAAGTCAATCATCTTCTTTAACAAAAGAAAAATCAGAACTTGAAGATGAAATCAGCCATCTAAAGGAAGAATTAACTCAGTAAGTAATTAAACATTTATATTTATATACGTCTACGTGTATATACGTACTTATATAAAAGAGTATTATTTAAGTATTAAAATAATAATCATATATACACAACTATAGAACAAATCGCATATTAAATGAAATAAAACAAAATGAAAAAGGTGATAACCAAGTGGAATTAGAAATTGAACACCTTCGCGCTATAGTATTATCAAAGATTGGCGATTTAGAAACCGAAAATAATAATAAGGTAAAGATTTTTTTAAAAAAAAAAAAAAAGACGATTGTTTATTAGATTGATATAAAATTTAATTATTTCTGTTTTATTTATTTATATGATATCATTATTAGATTTCTTTAGGTCAAGTTATTCCTGCATATGAAGCTTTGAATAATTTAAACCAACAAGCAAAGAACTATATTTATAAACTTAGAGATGATGTAAAACATTATCCAATTTGAAACAACAATAACAATATATATTAATAAACTGTATAAACATATATCTAACCCATTTATCATTATTATATTAGTCTACTATTCCTCAATTACCACAAGAATTGGCCAACAAATTAAAATTATCAAGCGAAACCTGGACAGAAGAAACAAATAAACTGGCCATAGAAATAGAGTCATGCCAAAGTAAATATATAGAATAATAACAAAAAATAATTACTCTTTTATAAATTAATATTAATATATCAATCTTACTGTTATTAATTACTTATCTATTTATCTATTTCAACATTAGATCAAATACAATCTCTTTTAGAAGAAAAGACTAACTCTGATACAATATTACAAAACCAAATTCAAAAATCAACTGAATTAGAATTAACTATAACACAACTCAGACAACAATTGGAAACACCTTCTACAGATGAAAATGAATTATCCACTCTGAAATCAAAAATCTCTGAATTGGAACAGCAGCTTTCTGCTTTAGAAATTACAAACAATAATTTAAAATTAGTAAACGAAACTTTAAAGAAAGATAGTGATAATTCTTTACGGGAATTGGAAGTTAAAATTGAAAACATACTTGAACAACTTGATCATAAGGAAAAACTATTAAAACAAATGGAAACTGACCAATCAACTTTGAAAAACCAAGTAGAAGAAAAGGTATAATATATATATATATATAATTGAGATACACTATTTATCTTTTTTTTCCTTTTATTTATTTCTTTAGTCAAATCAAATTAATAATTTACAGAATCAAATTGAGTCATATCAACAACAAATATTCGATTTAGAAAAGAGCCAACACATAAATAATAATAATAACAATAATAATAACAGTAATAATAATAATCAACATAATAATAATGAAGAAGAAGAAGATGATGATGATGATGACGAAGTATTTGTATATCCAGTACCAAAAGAATATGTAGAATCAACAAATGAAAATGATCAAGTACAACAAAATACGCAAATAAATGAAGTCAATGGTGCTAACTCTAAAAAAAATGAAAGCAATAAGGAAGCAAAACATTCAGATACAACTAAACCACAAAATTCGCAAAATGGTAGTGATGATAGAGAAAATGATCGCCAGGTATTCTACTTTTTTTATATAAAAAATAGAAATTATATAATATAAAAAAATTCACAAAATATTAACGTGTTATTATTACTTTTATTAATTTTATTTTAGAACAATCTTAAGATCGAAGAAATTATTCGTGAAAGAGAAAATAAAATGAAAAACTATTATGAAAGTCAACTAAGTTTATTAACTGAAAAGGTAACATAGAGAGACTATCTCTCTATATTTAATTACTCTTATTTACATTAGGTATATATTTATTAATTACTTTCATATATATATATCAATTATAGTTACAAATATCAGATAGTAAAGCAAGTAGATATTCTGGTATGGTGACAACATTAAAAGAAAAAATGGCTAATCAAGAAGAAGAAAAACGTTCTTTACAAAATGAAATACAAAATTTAAAAAATGAAGTTATAAAAGCTAAAGTATGTTGCAAACCCGTATATAAACACTATTGATTTATTATATTTAATATTAGAATTGGCCTTAATATGTACTTCTTTATTATTTTATATTTATACAATAATAGGAATCTTTGGCCACTACAGAATCAAAATACCAAGAACAACTTGATGTACTTACTGAATATACTACTTCTCTTCAAATGCAAGTTGCTAGAGAAAGTATCAATTAAAAAATATAATTTTTTTATGCTATTTATTTTTAATATATATTACTTTATTATTTTGTTTTATTTTATTATTTGTATACATATACGTTCTTTATATATACATCTTTAATAAATGATTCCCAATATTTATTTATTTTACTTTATTAGCGACACTTCAACGATCATAAAACTTTAAAAAAATTTAAGTTTTTTTTTTAAGCTTTTTAAAAAATTTGATATCCGATTTTTTTTTTTTTCTTTCACTTTCTATTTTTTAAAAAAATAAATAAATAAATAAATTGAATATAAAATGAAGCTGTCATATATGTATGCGATAAAAAGGACCATACATTACTCAGCAGTACAATGGAATTATAGTCGAACTGCTTTAAGACGAATGAAAAAATCAGAACTCATCGATCTTGCACAAGAACAAAGATTAACTATCCACGGTACAAAAAATGATATTATCGATGGTATTTTAGCTTCCTATTCTTCTTCTTCTTCTTCTTCTCCTCTTAAACCTATTGAAAAAAAAAATACAGCGCCATTAGAAAATAAATCAAATAAAGTAGCAGTAAAACAAGAATATCAAAATGAAAATGAAAATGATGAAAAAACAACAGCAACCGGTGATAATGACGATGAACAGTTTGATAAACAGTGGGTGGAAGCATTTGATCTTAAAGTAAGTAATCGTAGATCTAGTATTCGATCTTTTAATAAAGATCTCTCTTCTCAAAAAGTAAAACCATTACAGCAAAATCGACCAGTAGCTAGAATAGAAAAAACAATATCTACGCCTGTAATATTTGATTTCAATTCTTCTCAAAACAATGAAATAATAAACAAAGAAAATTATAATGATGACAACAATGATAATGATAATGATAATGATAATGATAATGATATGGCCATGGACGACCCAGAAATAAACCAACAATGGGTAAAAGCTTTTGATCAAAAAGTAAAATTTCGAGCCAGCATAAAACCAAAAGAAGTAATGGAGATAATGAACTCCACGTCTTCACTTGAAAAAGAACAAAAAAAAATAAAACATCAAGAAAAAGGAAAAGGAGAAGAAAAGCCAATACATCATCAACAACAACAAAAAATAATGGATCATTCGACAGATAACTATCATTCTTTTGATGCACCTGGTAAAAAGGAACAGCCTAAAAGCAATACAATTATCAACACGATGATAGGTTCCACATTATTATATTGGTATATCAAGGGTGAAGATGGATTCCATAATATATTTTCTTATTTTACATCATAATTAATAATTACAATAATAATAATAGAACATCAAGCATATCATACTTTTATAGACTTAGATTCACATCATCTTCATTTTAATCACATAACTCTTAATTTTTTATTCATCTTATTGCTTTATAAATAGGATAAAAGTACAAATAAAATTTTTTATTTTAATTTTTATTTTCAAGTTGGTAAACAAACGAAAGAATAAAGCGTATGTAATAACAATCAAAAATCAAAATCAAAATTAAAATAATGATAATAATTTAAAAAGGGGAATATAAATATTAAAAAAAAATACACAAGAGAGGAATAAAAAAAAGCTTTTTTTATCAATGGATCCATAAATTATAACTTGATATTGCCTTTATTTATCAAAGGAACACCTTCATCTAATGAAGGAACGTCCAAAAAATCCACAATATCCCTTATTAAAGATTTACGCATTTTATTTTCACTGAATATTCTTGGCATTAAGGCTATAAAATAAAAATGAAATAAAATGAAAAAATAAATATATTTATATATATAAGTTAATTTAACCATCAGACTTGCCTTTATCTTTTATTTTTATTTACCTGTGACGCATTCAGCATGATTCATTTTTTTATATAATTTCATTCTAACATCGACTTCATCGCGTCTTGAAGGCGGTAACACTTCCCCAAGCATATTATACATACTAAAAGATTGTTCGATGGGGACCGTAATATCTTTTTCACCATGGATAAAAATGATACGAGGAGCAAAGTCTAATAGATCATCCGATTTGGCAAAGAGATCTGCGTTGGCTTTTACTATATCCAAGGGTGAGTTTTTTGAAAAGTTTTCTATTGTTGATCCCATAGCACGACCCATAGCAGATATTTTTTCAACACCTCTAGTACTTTCATGCTTGTAATGTTCTTCAATTGAATAAACCCCAGCAAACCTATATATATATATATATATAATTAATTTGTTTTCTTCTCTTTTGGCTTTTTTTTTTTTATTGACCCTTTTATTTCTTGTTTTTATTATATTATTAATCACTTACAACAAAAGACCCTCTACTTGTGGTAAAAAATCTGTTTCAGTTATATTAAAAAATTCACCATTCAGCTTCCTTTTATTTATTAAGGAAGCGTGTTTAGTTTTTTCTATTAAATCAGATATAACTACTTGACAAGCTAAATGAGCACCAGCACTATGACCCTATATATGATCAAATAAATATTACATAAAATATAAATTTATATTTATTCCATTTTTTATTATAATGAATTATTTTTATCACGTGTACATTATTTTTTTCAAATATTAATCTTATTACCATAACATAAATCATATCCACATCAGCACCAATATCATTTACATGTTCAAAAGTCCATTTAATTGCATTTCTAACATCATTGTACATACCATCAGCCTTCACATTAGGATATTTTCGATAGTCAGGCACCACCACAATATAACCAAGTTCTCGTAAAGTATTTGCAAACGTTCTATATAATATTTTTTGTCCTGATGACCATGATCCCCCATAAATAAATACAATCACTGGTCTCTTTCCCTTCTTTTCATGATCAGGGTGATAAACATCTAATAAACATTCTTTGGATGCATTGGAATAAGGTATATCAAGGCTAAATCATATAAAATTAAATAAATAATAATAGCAACCAATTAGTTAGATTAATCATATAAAAAAACATATGATTTTTATTTATTTATTTATTTATTTATTGCATTTTACCTACCTAACAATATGTTTAAACTGTTTGGTTCCCACTTTCCAATATCTCCAATAAAGGTAATGTAGAATCATAGGAGTGTCTTTTATCCAACTAACAAGATGTCCAAGTATTATCAAATTTATTTTTAAAACTTTTGTAGGGTTATATGGTAAATTAAATTCAGTGTCTGTTTGAGCATTTAATAAATACATTATCCAGGCTATAATATAAAACGTTACTATATAAAATAAATAAATAACAAAATAAGAGCAAAGTAAACGCTTCAGTATAAAATATCAGTCATATATAAAATAAATAAAAAAGAAAAACATACTTATAAGAAATATTAAAAGAGGTAAACACAAAACAGCACATACTACAAGAGCTGGTAAACAGAATAAAGATATAGATAAAAATAAAGTACGTGAATCAAACCATGCCATTGTGTTTATTTTAAAATAAAAAAAAGAAAAAGTGAGAGAGAGAGTGAAGAAAAGAAAAAGGCGGGGTTTTTTATTTTATAAAAAATTTTATCCCCCACCCATTTTTGGGAAGCGGTACTTTATTTGTTTCATCCTTTTTTCTTTTTCGCCTTCATTTTATTTTTTATTTTTTAGTTTTTTATCCATTTTATTTACAAAGTCTTTTATTATATATATTATGATTAAATCAGTTTTAATATTTAATAACCATGGAAAACCACGTCTTATTAAATTTTATCAACAAATTGTAAACAACAATATAAATAATAATAAAAGACAAATTTGAAAAAAAAAAAAGAAAAAGAAAAAAAAAAAAGAGCAATATATATTTATATATATATACATAATTCTTTCTCCAAAATACTATTATAGGATATAGCAACACAACAAGCATTAGTTCAAGAAATTTATTCCTTAGTATCAAAACGTCCAGACACGGCTTGTAACTTTTTAGAGGGTAGTAAATTATTAGGTGGAAAAGATACTAGAGTTATTTATCGACATTATGCAACTTTATACTTTGTTTTTGTTGTGGATGAAAGTGAAAGTGAACTTGGTATTTTGGATTTAATTCAAGTAAATAATATATATATATATATATATAAGAATACAAGAATATGTTATATAAATACATATATGAATATGGAAAAACGCTTAATTATATATATATTTATTTATACTGATATTGATATTGCTATTTAGGTATTTGTTGAAAGTTTAGATAGATGTTTTGAAAACGTTTGTGAATTAGATTTGGTAAGCTTTTTACAGTGATATTTATATAATATATATATATATATATATATTATTTTGATATTTAAAAAATAAGATATTTGATTTTATTTAATTTTACTTTATTTTATGACTATTATAATTGTTATATTAGATATTTCATTTTGACGAAGTACATTATATATTATCAGAAATCATTCAAGGTGGTATGGTATTGGAAACGAATATGAATGAAATTGTTGCAGCTATCAATGAAATGAACAAAGCGAAAAAAAAGACTGGGTTATCGACCGGAAGCATTAGTCTAAGAGCAACAGAAACTTTACGAAATGGATTTAGACATTAAGTTTTTTTTAAACAAAAAAAAGACCATTATATATATATATATATATATATATATATACTATTTATATAGGTGTAGGTGTAGGTGTAGGTGTAGGTGATGCATGTAATATTTTTTATTTTTTAAATAAATCATTTTAAAACTATTTTTTTTCCTCTTGATTTTATAAGAATCATATCACGAATTTGTTGATTTAATAATTTATTTATACGATACTGTTCATAAAATCGTTTATATGTATCAATGCGAAGCAGATCTCGATGTTTTAACAATAAAAGGTCTATTAACTTTTCAAATTGACAACAATTTAGCTGTTGTTGTTGTCCTATGGGTTTAATTTGATTTTTATTTTGATTGTCACCATGGTTATCATCTGCCGTTGTTGTTTCACGTTTACTTTTTTCAACAAAATGCAGTGGTATATTTTTTAAGTAATCGATCATAGCTATTATTTCGTCTTCTTCATCTTCATCTTGTTTAGGGTAAGATATTAATGCTTCAATTATTTGATCAAGTTTTTTAGATCCAGAATTATATTGATTAAAATAGATGTTGTAATTACTTTGTTGTTTTAGCGATTGTTGTGGTTGGTCATAATGATTATTACTATTACCTTCATCTTCATCTTCATCTTCATCCAAATGAATAAAGCCATATACAGGATATTGAAATAAATCAAATAAACAGCGACGAAACATTATTTTAAAATTATCCAATTGTTGTTCGTTAGCTGTAGTAAAATTTGTCTTGCCTATTATTGGTATAACATTAACTCGATTTGCTAATTGTTTCATCATATATAGATCTTTATCCGTTAAACTATTGATACAATTCGCATTAATAAAATAAAGACAAGCATGAATATGTGGATCTTTTCTTTTTGTATCTCGTTTTAATTTTGTTTCCTATTATTTATTCAATTTTAATTTATTTTTATTTTTAATAAAAATAATAACAGTATATAGTATGCATTAATAATAGTATACATATATGTTTATTATACTTATATACATTCCTCTTTATTATGTATTATATACCTCCGTAAAAGTTTGTTCATATTGATGATCAATATATTCTGTAAAAGAAAGTAATTGTTGATCCATTGATAACTTGGGGTTGAAACCAGGCATATCTAAAATAGATAAGAAAAGATGCTGGTGATAATATTGCTGCTGCTTTATATGCATTGATATGGTATAAGGATCTTTAGTGGTTTGCAAAGGATCGCTAATAATATTTGGTATGGTTTCTTTAAACGTGTTTTTTACAATATTGTCTTTTATCGCATTGTAAAACCTTCTAACAAAAGTGGTTTTGCCTAACCCTATATCACCAATCACCATGATATTTAAAGAGCAAATCTTATCTTTATGCCTAATAGCTTGACCTGATAATTCTAGATTGTATTCATTATATAACATATTGCGTTATGATGAGGGGCAGCCTTCAATATATATATATATATATAGAGAGAGAGAGAGAGACTTTTTGAAAAAAGAAAAAGAAAAAAGAATAAGAAAAAAACTTCATTCCTTTTACTATATATATAAAATAAAGTAAATACAAACATAAAGAAAGAGAATATTTTTTTAGTAAAAAAATGAAAAATTAACAAATATTATTTTTAAGTTTCCGCCATAAAAAAATGGAAAAAATAAAAACTATATAAAATTAGTTAAGGTACAAAATATGAATGAAAAGATTTTTATTATTATAAATATATAATGAATAAATATATATGAAATGAAAATAAAAATGAATCTATAAAAAATGGTGTATGTGAGATTAAATAAAAAAAAATATATGTATATAATAAGAATTATAAATCATCATCTGAATCAGGACCTGCCATATCAATACCTGGCATTTCAAAATCATCGTCATCATCATCACTAAGGTGAATAATATCTGCTTGTTGCTGACTTTGGTTTTTAGACTGAATTTCTTTTTGACTATTTTTAATAATGTTCGTATTTATTTGAGCTATTGAGACATCCATATCCTGTTCTATGGCAGCATCTTCATCGTCATCATCAAGTGCAAGTAATTGGGTTGATTTTTGTGTTGTTGTTTCCTTTTCGTTTAAATATTCTAACGTAATTGCACTTTTATCTGTTTCAATTTCACTCTTTTCAATTGTTTCTGAAAGAAGGATAGGCATATCAGTTGTTCCAAAATGCACGGATGGAGTTGCTGTAATTGCTGTGGGTTCCAAAGGAATAGAAGATAACGATGCTGTTTTTGATTCATTGTTTTTATTATTATTGTTATTATTATTATTATTAAATGATTCTATGATGTTGTTAGTATTGGTATTTGTAGATGATCTCGCTGTGGTTTCTAATAAAGCTGTGGAAGTTTTCATAGTTTCTTCAACGGATATATTATTATTATTATCCTTTTCAATAATCGCTATATTTTCTGTAACCTTAGTATCACTATAATCATCCATATTGCTGTCAACTGAATTTATAACATTATGCTGTGAAACTTGTGAGAGCTTATTCATGATTGCATTAGTCGTTGTTTGAGTAGGTGGCATACGTGGGTGTATAATTAAATCACAAACACCTAATCCATGTCTGCAAATCATTTGTAACTATTTAATAATCGATAATAAAATTATAATATATAGAAGTTAATATATAGAAGTTGATATATGTATGTAACTATGTGTATGCATCACTACTTGTATATATACCTTATGATTTTGTTCATTTAAACCAGCAGAAAATATTCGGATAGCATGAGGTAAAATACTAGCTTGTACTTCAATAGGATTCATGATAGATACTAAAAGGCAGTTGTAGAGTTTTTCTTTTACAAGTTGCTCTTCTTCTGAGGTTAAATCCAATGATGTTTGAGTTGCATATAAAATTCGAGAAATCACATTACTATCTACTAAATTACGAGAATACAAATCCATTGAAGATCCAAAGCATGAAATAAGATTGTTTAATGCATCAAGTGCTGCCATCTGAATATCATAGGACGATGATGCCGTAATAGTACTACTTGTGGTTAGTGCATCAGAGTTGGTTAATCCGTTACGCTTTCTTTTTTTTGAAGAATCCTATTTTTTAAAATAAATATTATTATTATTCAGTATATATGAGCATTATAACATTATTGTTAATTATTTATTTATTTATTTGTTTTACCTTAGTTTGATTTGGAGCAGAATCAGTTACTTTTTGAGAAGTCAATTGTATATCTTTCAAAACGCTGGAAATTAAAGGTTTGCAAAGTTTTTCACCAAATGTATATCCAAAATATTGTAAACAGAGACTGATATTGTTATAAATAGACACTTTAATGAATCTAAAAAAGAAAAGAACTATTTAGTACAAGTAATCTGTAAATTTATTTTTATATATCTACATAATCTTATATTTATATTACCTTTGAGTTTCATATTCATTTAATAAACGAATTAAGATTCTTGAAAATAAATCATTATATTTTGATAAGTGACGGCCAGAACTTTTTTTATTCATAAAAATAAAAACAAAAGAAAAAAATGTTAATACTAGGTAATATAAGATAAATAATATTTATAATATATTTATATATACCTGAAAAGAAATGATGAGAGTAATTTATTGGCATTATAATGAAGAGTAGGTAAGGATGTCATCAAAGCTGTAAATTCTTTTTTATCTTTAAATTCACGCATCTATAATGATTTTAAAAAAAAAAAGGATAATAGAATAAAATAAAAGTATTAATGGCTATAGGATAGATAAGAATGAATAAACAAATAAATATTCATTTTAATTATAACTTACTAAAGATCCATCAAAAACATTATAGATTCTACAAAGAAGTTCAATGATTTGGTCAATAGGAACAGATACTAAACCTAAAGTTTGAGAACTAAATAATTATAATTAAAATAGCGTTCTTATTTTCAAACATTCATGTTTAACTTTATTTTTTTGTAACTTGTTTACCCTAAGCAAATGGTAATACATTCTATAAGAGATTGAATTCTTCGTAAAATCATTGGAAAAGATACAACATAATCAGGAGAAAAATTAACCAAAGGATATACTGTTGTTATATCAGAAATTTCATATTCTAAAATAAAATAAGAATAAAAAAAAAATTAATTGTGTATATATGTGACGATATTATTATTATTATTATTAATATACATATAAAGTATTATTTACCTTCATCGATGGTATTAAATAATTGATTAAGACAAACATGGGTAGAGCCAATTAAATTTAATACTACTGTTTTCCATTGATCTGAAGAATTGTTTTTTCCCGGAATACGGTGTAATGCGCTTAAACAATGACCAGCTGCTAATACGACACTTGAATTAAAAGAGCTAGATCCGTCTATACAATTTAAAATAAGTTTAATACAAGGATCTGCAATATGACGGGATTGGGAAGGAAAGGAAATGATGGTGTTTTTTAACACTAAGAGTACAGTTGGCTATAATACAAAATAAATAAATATATATGTTATACTAATTAAATTACAGCTATATCTATGCATAATATTAATAATATTAATAATGGTAGAGTATAATATATTTACGTACTAATAATTCTTCAGTTTGACCTAAGGTGAATAAAGTATTACAGAAACGGCTAAGATTTGGTATAGTGATTTCACGTTGTAATTCAGGTTTATTTGACGTATATGTAAATATATATGATAACGTTTCTATAGCAATTTTATGAACTGCTGGTTTTTCAGGTCTCTAAAATATACACATACATATATAAAAAATAAATATAAAAAGAAATCAATATTTGTCAGTTTTTTGTTAAAATGAATATATCGATAATATATCAATGAATATGAATATATATATATATATATATATATTACAGAAATAAGTCCTAAAAGTTGATTTGTCCAAGAACGAATATGTGTAAAAAGAGTGTTAGGTGATTGTTCGCATGTCTTTTTAATTAACATTATAGCTGACCAACGCGTTGAAGAGTGCTTCGATTGTATTAAAGCATTTAAACGTACTGTCCACTTCCTACGAGCTATTGACATTTCTTCACTCGTATCAAGATCATTGAGAAGTGTTCGTGTAATAAGTGAATCTATAATGAAAGGTAAATGATTATGAACTTCTGTCTCATCAATCAAATAGCATGATATAATATGATTTAATATACTATGGTTTGTCGCCATATTTAAAAAGACAAAAAAAATAGGTTGAGGAAAGAAAAGCAAATATAAAAAAGTAAAAACAGCAAATTTTTTTAAAAAAAAATTGAGTTTTAAAAAAAGTGACGGTGGGGCTGATTAGCATGATTTAATACATCCTCAATAAAGATTTAATATAAAGACATATAAAATATACATTTTTATTATTTTCTTTGTATTTATATTATCTATTTTTTTAATTTAATTTGAGTTATATTCACTAATAAAACTAAGTATTGATGCTTTACTATATGTTCAAACAAAAATAAATTTCAAAAAGGAAATATCTGTAGTTTTGTGCTGTGTTCGGATGAATAAGTTAAAAACGAGTTACTTTTTTTATTTTTCGAACACTCATTTTATTATTAAAGTTTTTGTTTATTTTTCTTTTTAGCTCTAGGAAATAAAATTTTGTTTTTTAATTCTATTATTTAAATCAATCCTTTTCTTATTAAAAGCTCTAAAAAATTGTTTTATTACCATTAATTTCTTTTATTTTTAATATGTTGGTTATTGTTTAATTTAATTCATTTTATTTAAATTATTTAATCAAAATTTTATATCTACTCACAAAACAAGATACTCTCGCTCAAAACAAGTATGCGGTTAGGCGATAATACATATGTTTTTACAGTTGAATACTGTCAACTTTTTTCTTTACTCTTCTTTTTCTAAAAAATAAGTTTTATTTTAATATAAACAGGATATATTTTTTTATTTGACAATTTCTTGAATGACATCTTATATAATAAATATTTTATTTTATTTTACTAATACCTTTTTTATATAATAATACCCTTTGGCTTTAAAATTAATTGCATATACTTTTCGATTTCTTCAAATACTCTATTTATTTTTATTCTTTTTTTATTTTTACTTTTATCTTATGTTATGAAGTGGGTACGTCTCGAGTATCTTAAATAGTCAATGACTATTTTCAATTTAATTTTATTATTATTATTATTATTATTATTATTGAAAACGGCTTATGTCACCTTTCCCTCCCATTTGGAAAAAATTTGGCCATTTTCTTTTTTCTCTTTTCTCGGGAAATGAAAATGATGCCCTTATTTTTATTTTAACAAAAATAACTCTTACTAAAAATACACACAACAGGAAACAACACTTTTTAAACAACTAAATTAATCTACAACACTACTAGTGTTGCGTGATGGGTCCGCTTAGATCAATTCAAAAGCCGATCTTAAAACTCTAATTGGTTAAAATATTTGTCTGCAATAGTTTTACCACCTGAGATATTTTTTCACACTTTTTCAATCATTTTCATTAACAAATTTTATATTATTTTTGTTAGTTTTTGACATTTTCTATATCAATTATATTAACAAAATTTTATATTCTTTTTATTAATTTTTCACACTTTTAATGTCTTATTTGACATTAAATATTTTTTCTTATATTTATTTTTTTATATAAATACTCGACCTTTTTCTTTTCTTTTTGAAAAACTTCAGTTAATACGAAGTTAATAACAAGTTAATTTTTATTATAATAATAAAGTATTTATATTAAAACAAATAAGTCTATTAACTCATCTTTTTAGCTAAAGATTATTTTTATTTTATATTATGTCGCGCAGGATAATGATCCTACCGGTGTTTAAAAAGTTTTTTTAACTTTTGTTTTAATTGGTCAAGCTCACATCCACAACCGCACATCCACAACCGCACATCCACAACCGCACATCCACAGACGCACATCCACAGACGCACATCCACAACCGCACATCCTTGACCGTATGACTTCTTTCTCTCTCTCTCTAAAATAAAATTTTGTTTTAATATAAATAGGAAAGAATATTTTTCTTTCTCTTTTGTTTTTTTTTACTTTGTCAAATTTTTAAAATAATATTTTATATAATAAATATTTTATTTGTCCAAACTAATTTTTATTTTTATTTTATTTTAATTTTATATTAATTTCTTAATTGAAATCATTTTTATTACTATAACAAGTATATTTTATTTCTTAAGTGAAATCTCTTTTTATTTATATACAACATATATAAACTTTTATATATTATTTTATTATTACTTTATTTGATTATTACCCTTTTTATATAATAATCTACTCTCTGACTTTTAAATTCATTTGCATATACTTTTGAATTTTTTTAAATATTTTATTTTATTTTATCTTTTTATTTTTTTTTTACTTTTATATTATATTAAGTCGTTCTACTTATAAAACAAGAACTGGTGCTCACTGGAATTATCTTATTTATAGTTAATATAAATACAAACTCTCTTATTTTATTTTAACAAAAAATAACTCTTACCAAAAACACACACAACAATTAATATTGTTGATTACTATCCAATATTATTTTTTATATTATTTTATTATAATAATCGTTGATCTTCATCCGATATTATATTTATTTTATTTTATTTTTACTTTGTCTATAATTGTTGATCTTTATCCAACTATATAATTTATTTTATTTTATTTTTATTTTAAATTATTAATCTAAACTAAGTTGTATCTACTGTTATGAAGTGGATTCGTTTGGATCACTTCAAAAACGGTGTTTAAATTTTAAACCTTATTTTATACTTTTACCTTTCATGGGAAGATAAAAAGTTTATATATTACTTTTACTTTCTCTTGGAAGATAAAAAGTTCTATACTTTTACCTTCTCTCAGAAGATAAAAAGTCAAACCTTATTTCTAAAAAATAGTATAAATACTCGACATTTTTATTTTTATTTTTGAAAAATCAGTTAATTTGAAATAAAGATTTTTATATATTAAATTCTCTTAACTCATCTTTTTAGCTAAAGATTATATTTATTTTATATTAATATTGTTGATTACTATCCAATATTACTTTATATTATTTTATTATAATAATCGTTGATCTTTATCCGATATTATATTTATTTTATTTTAATTTTATTACTTTGTCTATATAATTGTTGATCTTTATCCAATTATATAATTTATTTTATTTTATTTTATTATTTTAATTTTATTTTAAATTATCAATCTAAACTAAGTTGTATCTACTTATAAAACAAGATACTGGTGCTCACTGACAACTAAACTAAACTAGAAAACTATCTACTGTTATGTTCTGGCTAAACCTCCCATATTTGGGCAAGGCTTAACTATAATCTTATTTTATATATATACATATAGGTATATATATCCCATTTAAACTCAGTATAGATATATATATATACTCTCTTATATATATGCACTAGCATATATATATCAATGATCGGTATTTAAAATTCAAATCCTTTTTATATAAATACTCGACAATTTTTATTTTATTTTTGAAAAATCAGTTAATAACAAGTTAATTTTAAATAAAAGAACTTATATTATAACCAATAAGTCTATTAACTCATCTTTTTAGCTAAAGATTATTTTTATTTTATATTAATATTGTTGATTACTATCCAATATTACTTTATATTATTTTATTATAATAATCGTTGATCTTTATCCGATATTATACTTATTTTATTTTAATTTTATTACTTTGTCTATATAATTGTTGATCTTTATCCAATTATATAATTTATTTTATTTTAAACTATCAATCTAAACTAAGTTGTATCTACTTATAAAACAAGATACTGGTGCTCACTGACAACTAAACTAAACTACAAAGCTACACCTCGGTCCAAAATGCCCAAGTGTTTACATTTTTTTTTTTTTTCGAAATAATTCAAGTTAATTTCTATATTAAATATGTGTATATACTGCATGAATATAATGTCCTAGTAATTGTCCTTTTATATTAAAAGCGCTATGTTTATATACATATCCAGTCCCGCGTAATATGTTGCTGAAAAAAAAAATTCATTTGGGCAATTTTGAACCTTGGTGCCCAAAAAAATTTTTTTTTTGAAAAATAGGTTTTATTGGTTTATGCTTTTTATATAAAATATGGTCGTTATCGGAGAATTACTTTTTCTTCATTTCTTTCTTGAATATCTAGTTTTTTTTTTTTTTTTTTTAAATTAATTGATCTCTAATTTCGTAATTTCGACATTTCACAATGCACCCAATTAACAAAGCAAAGAAGTCAGACATAATAGTAGCTTTGCAACATTGCGAACCACACAGAGATATAGCTCGTAAATTTAAAGTTTCTAAAGGAACAGTATTAAACATTAGTAAGACTTTAAAGAACATTCCTAAAAATAATGCTGGTCGGCCACATAGAATCTCTAAGGAATGCGAATCTCATTTGGTGACATCTTTCCAGCGAGGAAAATTAATGAATACAGTAGAAGCAGTAAAGTCCATAGGACGTAGTTATAATGTTAAAGTTAGCAAATCAACAATTCGTAGGGTACTTGTTGGGAAGGATTTGGTTGCACGAAAAAAAAAAACGGTTCCTCCACTAACTAAGAGCACCAAACGAAAGCGCCTAGAATTTGCTAAAAGGTACAAGGATTGGGGAGAAGCGGAGTGGTCAAAGGTTATCTTCGCAGATGAAAGTAGAGTGAATCGTTTTGGTGATGACGGCAATTTATGGACTTGGGGGAAAAAGAATGTACCTCGACAAGACTTTTCTTTCTCCGAGGTGCCAAAGGGGTTTGGTGGTTCAATTTCCGTTTGGGGCTGCATCACTGCTAAAGGTGTAGGCTTTTTATCACGACTACATTCCTACATGGATACTCCATTATTTCTAGAAATAATGGATGATGAATTCATAAAGACTTTGGATTGGTATAACTTTGACAAAGGTCACGTTTTACTTTTGCAAGACAACGATCCTAAGCATAAATCTATTGCATCCCAAAAATGGTACCAGAAGCATAATGTAGAATTATTATATTGGCCAACATACTCTCCAGATTTAAACCCAATAGAGAATATGTGGTCATTACTTAAGCAACAGCTGGTGAAAAACTATGATGAACCAGCTAAATCACTAGATGAACTATGGGAACGTATTGAAGTGATTTGGGAAAGTAAATATATGAATGATATGGCAATTAAAGTCGTTAATTCAATGCCACACAGATGTCAATTAATAATAAAAAATAAAGGTGGTCGTATCCCTTATTAGTAGCTTTAGATAAAAAGAAATGTCATGTACACTACTCTTTTTTATTTTATTTTTTTTAATAAAAAATTTAAATGTGGTATATTGAAGCCATGCAATAGTGTATTCTCACAATTGTTATTCATGGATAGATAGAGCTTTATTAGTGCTACACAATATACATTAGCTGTTATAGATTTATTAATAAATATTTAAATGAAATACAAAAAATATTAAAAATTGCAAAACACTTGGGCATTTTGGACTGAGGTGTATCTACTTTCCAAAACTATAAAAGGAAATTCTACTTTTCAAACAACCAAAAATTTACACAACATATTTTGGTGCTCACTGGCGGGGATAATACTAAAAACCGGGGAAACACTAATTATCAAGGAATAACTAAATCTATAAAAGAATATAATCAAGAATACTTAAATTCAAGTTAAACAACTACTTTAAAAATACACAAACTTTATCATCCTATTTCAAAAACTTATCTTTATATTCCAATGGAAAATCCACAAAAATCAAGTATCGAGCAAACCGCGTTGGAAAATCATGATCATCACCATGATCCTAACCTTGCTGCTAAGCTGAAGCTTAATCTTTTAACTTTTTCAGGTTCTGATGACGAAGACTTTCGTTATTTTGAAAAGTCCTTGGAAAATTATTTTAAATTATCTAGAGTTGGTATGGATAGAAGGGCAATTATCTTGAAGGTGCAATTGTCTGGTCCTGCTGAATTCTATTTTGAACAATTAGAACAAGATCCTAATATGGCTAATGATTATCAAAAATTGATGAATGCTTTAAGGGAAAAGTATGTCACCAAAGAATTGATATTATCATACGAAATTGCACTTGGTACTATTAAACAAGGCAATGACGAAAGACCAAAGAACTTTTTGGCACGTATCCAAGAAATGGCAAGATTGGCACAATTGAAGGATGACCATATTATATTGATGAGATTCCGTGCTGGTTTAAAAGAAGAAATCAGAATACACTGTATGGATCAAGGTGCTGAAACATTGAATCAATGGTATAACTATGCTGAAAATTGGTGGAAGACAAGACATATACAATCATTACCATCTGTATGTAATCTTACCAATGCTAATAGATTTGCTGGAGGCCATAAAAAGAAGTCAAATAATAATTATGGTGATCATAATGGCAATATATCATTAAATACAGCTGAACATGTTGATGGAGAATCTGCATTCATGCAAAAACTTTTAGGTCATATGGAAAAATTGATAAACACCAAATTGGAAGACAAAAGAGGTTCGTACAATAACCAAAGAAACAACAACAATAAT
This sequence comes from Cunninghamella blakesleeana, assembly GCA_017871115.1. Lineage (NCBI taxonomy): Eukaryota > Fungi > Mucoromycota > Mucoromycetes > Mucorales > Cunninghamellaceae > Cunninghamella > Cunninghamella blakesleeana. The sequence goes on along the minus strand of JAFCIZ010000002.1, from coordinate 1,477,067 downwards.
ACTCGTAACAACCAAACATATAATGGACCTAATAATTACAACAGAAATAATAATCAAAAATACAGAAATAATCAGTATAACAATTATCGTCAATATAATAATAATAATAACAACAACAATAATCATAATTATAACAATCAATATTTACCTGAAGATAATTATAACAACAGAGATTATTATTACCAAGGAAATCAAATGCAGAATAATAATAATTATAATCCACAATATACAGTGGCTTCCAGAAGTGTTCGAATGTTTTCGTTTTTTTTATAAAATCAATTGTATCAATAAAACTTATTATTTAACCATGCATGATTTATACATCAATCGAAAGCCCTATTGATTGGCTTTCATATGAATATATTTATATGCATTTCCATATTTGGGTTGCGGAGTAAATGGTGTTTGAAAATTATTGGCACATTCGAACAGTTGTGTTGCGATACCAAAAAAATTAAAAATATAATTAAAACACAATATAAATGGTACAAAAAGTCTTTATTTAATAATCAATCCAATAGCCCTTTGCTTTTATTACATCATTACAACGTTTAGGCATTGTTTCTATTACTTTTTTACAATCTTCAGCCGTGATTGTATTCCATACTTCCTGAGTACGGTCCCACAAGTCTAACATCCCTTTTGGTGGTGTAGTATAGTTGCTAAAGAGTCTGTTTTTCACCAAAGCCCATATATTCTCAATGGGATTCAAGTCAGGTGACTGTGCAGGCCATTCCATTACCGAAAAAGGCTGGTTTTCCAAGTATTCTTTGACTGTTTTGGCTGTGTGTTTTGGATCGTTATCTTGTTGAAAGACCATTTTGCTTTGATCCATGCCATACCAGTCAAATGTATGCACTAATTCATGCTCCAAAATACAGTGGCTTCCAGAAGTGTTCGAATGTTTTCGTTTTTTTTATAAAATCAATTGTATCAATAAAACTTATTATTTAACCATGCATGATTTATACATCAATCGAAAGCCCTATTGATTGGCTTTCATATGAATATATTTATATGCATTTCCATATTTGGGTTGCGGAGTAAATGGTGTTTGAAAATTATTGGCACATTCGAACAGTTGTGTTGCGATACCAAAAAAATTAAAAATATAATTAAAACACAATATAAATGGTATAAAAAGTCTTTATTTAATAATCAATCCAATAGCCCTTTGCTTTTATTACATCATTACAACGTTTAGGCATTGTTTCTATCACTTTTTTACAATCTTCAGCCGTGATTGTATTCCATACTTCCTGAGTACGGTCCCACAAGTCTAACATCCCTTTTGGTGGTGTAGTATAGTTGCTAAAGAGCCTGTTTTTCACTAAAGCCCATATATTCTCAATGGGATTCAAGTCAGGCGACTGTGCTGGCCATTCCATTACCGAAAAAAGCTGGTTTTCCAAGTATTCTTTGACTGTTTTGGCTGTGTGTTTTGGATCGTTATCTTGTTGAAAGACCATTTTGCTTTGATCCATGCCATACCAGTCAAATGTATGCACTAATTCATGCTCCAAAATAGCTTGGTAGAGTTCCTTATCTAAAACTGTATCAATTTTAGTCATGTAACCCGGGCCATCGTACGAAATGCATCCCCAAACCATTATATTTCCACCACCATGTTTGACTGTTTGCTTGACATGTTTAGGTTGAAGCTTTTCCTCGGCCCTTTTCCAAGCATAGCGGCGTCCATCCGATCCAAAACGATTAATTTTGGTTTCCTCTGACCAAATGACACGACTCCAGTCATCCAAAGTCCAATCTTTGTGTGCTTTTGCCCAAGCTAAACGAGCTTTAACATTTTTGGCACTGAGGAGAGGTTTCTTTGGCTTGACAAAGGACCCTAATCCTTTTTCTTTAAGTGCTCTACGGACGGTTTGAGCACTTATATCGATTTCCAAATGTTCCTTTAATGCCTTCTGCACCTCAGTAGCATTACTTTTACCTCCTTTGGTCACTTGATGTACACAAAAGGACTTGTCTCTACCAGTGAGCTTGGATACAGCACCACCAACAGCCATAGGAATCTCCCGTTCAAGACCTGCAGAGTACTTGTGGACAGTTGTACAACTTACACCAACATCCTTTGCTACTTGACGCATAGATTTACCTTGTTTGAGAAGGTTAATGACTTGGTTCTTAATGGAATTTTGAATAGGACGCATGTTGATAACAGATCACTAAAAAATGGACAATATTGATATAAAAAATATATAAAAAATAGAATATTAGCTATAGATTTGAACTAAGAAAGTGCGAAACAGGTTTATTCTAACATTTTATAGGTTATTTTATACTCTATTATTGTTTTATTACAAGTTGTGGTATTTTTTTGGCATCGCAACACAACTGTTCGAATGTGCCAATAATTTTCAAACACCATTTACTCCGCAACCCAAATATGGAAATGCATATAAATATATTCATATGAAAGCCAATCAATAGGGCTTTCGATTGATGTATAAATCATGCATGGTTAAATAATAAGTTTTATTGATACAATTGATTTTATAAAAAAAACGAAAACATTCGAACACTTCTGGAAGCCACTGTAACTATCCACAACAAAATAATTATAATAATCCACCAAATAATAATCAAAACAACACACCAGTTAATGGTTCAAAAAACTAAATAGGGCAATTGTAACAGATGGTCAATTGGGAATCCCTATTACAAAATCCATCCATCCAAATAATAATCAACTATATCAAGAAAATAATATTAATAAATATCACAACTATAATACACCAAATAACTCCAACATAAATACACGAAATTATAATACAAATACTTACGTTCCACACAACATAATGGACAACCATAATGATTATTTATCAGCACAAAATCATTATTATCTTCAAAATATATTAGATAGTGATCAAGAAATCAATGATTGTGATTTTAATGTTGCTGCAAATCCAAAACCACCAGTTGTTGAAAAAGCAATAAGAAAACCACGTACAAGGAAGACTATAGAAAAACCAAGTACATCAGCAGCTGCTACAAAATCTATTCCACAACAAATACAACAAGATATTCGTGATCATACACATGTTCCACCACAAAATAACCCATTTTTCCAAAACGTATTTTCACAGCATCCAAATCAAGATGTAGCTGAACCTTCTAAATCAAATAATAATGATATGATGGAAGAAGTACAAATAATAAATGATAAAAGGAAAAAAGTATCCATTCAAGAACCACCTGTGGATAAAAAGAAGAAGACACCAAAAAGGAAATCACAACCATTATCAATAAATTATAATATTTCTGAAGATATATTACATCAAAAAGCTAATATTAATGTTGGTGATCTTATAACTACAGTGGCTTCCAGAAGTGATCGAATGTTTTCGTTTTTTTTATAAAATCAATTGTATCAATAAAACTTACTATTTAACCATGCATGATTTATACATCAATCGAAAGCCCTGTTGATTGGCTTTCTTGTGAATATATTTATATGCATTTCCATATTTGGGTTGCGGAGTAAATGGTGTTTGAAAATTATTGGTACATTCGATCACTTGTGTTGCGATGCCAAAAAAATACCACAACTTGTAATAAAACAATAATAGACCATAAAATAAACCATAAAATGTTAGAATAAACCTGTTTCGCACTTTCTTAGTTCAAATCTATAGCTAATATTCTATTTTTTTTATATTTTTTATATCAATATTGTCCATTTTTTAGTGATCTGTTATCAACATGCGTCCTATTCAAAATTCCATCAAGAACCAAGTCATTAACCTTCTCAAACAAGGTAAATCCATGCGCCAAGTAGCTAAGGATGTTGGTGTTAGCTATGGAACAGTTCACAATATCTCTGCAGGTCTTGAACGGGAGATTCCTATGGCTGTTGGTGGTGCTGTATCCAAGCTCACTGGTAGAGACAAGTCCTTTTGTGTACATCAAGTGACCAAAGGAGGTAAAAGTAATGCTACTGAGGTGCAGAAGGCATTAAAGCAACATTTGGAAATCGATATAAGTGCTCAAACAGTCCGTAGAACACTTAAAGAAAAAGGATTAGGGTCCTTTGTCAAGCCAAAGAAACCTCTCCTCAGTGCCAAAAATGTTAAAGCTCGTTTAGCTTGGGCAAAAGCACACAAAGATTGGACTTTGGATGACTGGAGTCGTGTCATTTGGTCAGACGAAACCAAAATTAATCGTTTTGGATCGGATGGACGCCGCTATGCTTGGAAAAGAGCCGAGGAAAAGCTTCAACGGATCAGGTGGAGTTTAGGGACCCACAGTTATTTTTTTTTTTTTTTTTTTTTTTTTTTTTTTTTTTTTATTTATTTATTTATTTTATTTTATATTTATTATTATTATTATTATTATTATATTAATTTTATTATATTATTATTATTATGTATCTTTTATTTCTACTTATTCTTATTTGTTTATTTATTTATTATTTAATTTGTTTATTTCTTATATTTCATTTGTTTTATTATTTTTTTTTTTTGTTATTTTATTGAAAAAAAAAAAATAATTTTTTTTTATTATTAAAGTTTAAATAATAATTATATTGTTGTTAATTATCTTCATCTGGAATATATTCTGAATGTTCACTATCACTTGCACTATCACTACTACTTTCTATCTCATTATAAGCTCTTCTGCTAGGAATAATGGTAGGAATTGTATCACTATTTGAAGCAAAAGGTACCTCGTATTCTATCTCTTCTGTATTAAAATATTCTGCATCCTCTTCCTCTTCTTCATCTTCTTCGTTTAGCCAATAAAAATTTGTATCCTTAATAGCATTCAGCATACCTTCCCAAAGATTATCTTTATTTTTTCTACGCCACATAAATTCAACAAGACGGCAAGGTAACAAGAGTCTAGTGCGTGTTCTAGGACGCAAATTTATTTTAATACCATTCCAGGTACCTATAAAATAAAGTTAAACTAATTATAGCTTTCATCTATACTCTTTTGCCTCTTTTTTTTTTTTTTTTTTTTTACCTTCAATACTATTAGTATGACGACCACGATCATCTGGATGAACAAAATACAAGGAATGATTAATAGTATAATGTACATAATTAAAACCTGGAAGTTGTCTAATTTGACTATAAGATGCCCAACAATCTGTATAAATAATGGAACCAGGAAGTACATGTTGACGAATCAATTCACCTAAAGTTTCAGTAGTTCTATTTTCCACCGTAATTAAAAAACATTTTCTTTCTTCTGTTCTTTCAACACCTCCAAAGACCCAAACACCTTCAACACGATGCCCGCGATGATACTTTCTCTTACCAAACTTGCTTTCATCTAATTCAACGATAATACCAGGACCTCCTATTATTAAAAAATGAAATAATAAAGTAAAAATATTTTAATATAAAATTACAATACACTAATTTTCCCTTTTTTTAATTACCAATTTGAATACTATTAATCTCCATATCAGTTTCCAACACTTTGTAGATATCCTTAATAAGTTTACCAACAGTTTTTCTTGACATACCAAACCACGTTTCATAACCAGTCAATGGAAAACGGTGAAGAAACATATAAATAAACATCATAATCTTATTGATAGGAAAATGGTGACCAAAAAATAATGAACCAGACTTAATAGATTTCCTTTGTCGGCTCTTACGATTATTGCAATCACATTTTTCAAGACGCTCTTTACATTGCCACATAGGACCTTTATCATTAAAAAAATGAAGGCGCATTTCAGAACCACTGTCACAAGTTAAAGGAGGGTTTTGATTGAAAAAACCATTTTCTAATAGCCATCTTTAAAAAAAAAAAAAAAGTATTATTATTCATTCAATATCTACAAACTTATATATTAACTTACTTAAAACAAACCTTTTTGTCAATAAAGAGATAGCTCAACGACTCTTGTGTTGGGAGAGACATAAAAATCTAAACATTCATTTAATACATTTGAAATGTAAAATGTTAAATGGTGAAATGTATAAATTGTTGAAATGTAAAATGTAAAATGTTAATTGTTGAAATGTAAAATGTAAAATGTAAAATGTAAATTGTCAAATGAACGTTGAAATGTAAAATGTTGCATGTTGAAATATTAAATATCAAATTAATGTTAAATTTTAAATGTAAAATGTAAAATGTTAAATGTTAAATGTTAAATGTTAAATGTTAAATATTAAATGTTAAATGTTGGAATGTTGGAATGTTGGAATGTTGGAATGTAAAAATGTTGAAATGTTAAATGTTGAAATGTTAAATGTTGAAATGTTGAAATGTTAAATGATGAAAGGTAGCAAATGTAAATGACAACGTTAAATATAAAATAATAAAAAATATTAAAATAACAATGAAAAAAGTATTAATAAAATTTAAAAAATAAATAATAGAATATAGTTAATAGGTAAACAAATAAAATAAATCCTTTCGTAATTGCAAAATGGATGGATGAATACCTACAAAAAAAAAATTATTCCTAAAAAAAAAAAAAAAATGAAAGAAAAGGAAGAAATAAACAAAAAAAATATTAAAAAAGAAAAATAAACATAACCAGTGTCGACAATGGTGATACCAATGGCGCTCTTTGAAATTGGTCACTGCTTTTTTGAACCGTTGTTCACTGAACCATTGTTCACTGAACCAATGTTCACTGAACCAATGTTCACTGCACCGTTGTTCAATATGAAAGTCACTTCCATATCTTTTCCCTACTCTCAATATACTTTAAATAATTTTTTTTAATTTTTTTTAAATATAAATAGAACCAATTTTTTTCTCTTTCTTTCTCTTAAATTGTCAAATTTTTATAATAAATTATTATCTACTAAATAATTATTGAACTTGTCCACTTTATAAAACAAACTTTATAATTTTAAATTTTTTTATTTTAACTTACTATAACATATTCAATTATTGAACTTATCTATTTTTTATTTAACAAATTATTTTATTTTTATTTTATTTTTACTTTATAATATTTTATATTATTATATACTATCTTATTTTATAATATTTATTCACTTAAATATTCTATACTACTGATCTAAATCATTTAAACTCTTTACTACTTATTTTACTCGGCGGTCATTAAACTTTTGCTTTAATCCTGCTTATATTTTACTTATAATCTTTATTTTATTTTCTTTTATTTTTTTTATTTTATTTTATTTTTTTAATTTTCTATTCCTTTATATTAAGTCGTTCTACTTATAAAACAGGAACTGGTGCTCACTGGAAACTTATTATATACTCCAAATATAACTTATAATACTCATTCCTCATTTCAAAAATAAATCTTAACTGTCGTCCAAGCGGATGATGTTGGCGGTGATTAAATTATTTTTTTTTTTCACAACCAAAGTTCTACAACCAAAGTTCTACAACCAAAGTTCTACAACCTAATTCCTACAACCAAATTCCTACAACTTAATTCCTACAACCAAAGTTCTACAACCAAATTCCTACAACCTTTTTCCTCTTTCTCTCCCTAAAAAATTTATTTTTTGTTTTAATATAAATAGGAAAGAATATTTCTCTTTCTCTTTTGTTTTTTTTCTTTGTCAAATATAAACATAATATTTTTAAATAATACTTTATATAATAAATATTTTATTTGTCCAAACCAATTTTTTTATTTTATTTTAACTTTATACTAATTTCTTAATTGAAATCATTTTTATTACTATAACAAATATATTTTATTTCTTAAGTGAAATCTCTTTTTATTTATATACAACATATATAAACTTTTATATTTTATTTTTAATTTTATTATTACTTTATTTGATTATTACTCTTTTTATATAATAATCTACTCTCTGACTTTTAAATTCATTTGCATATACTTTTGAATTTTTTTTGAATATTTTTATTTTATATTATCTTTTTACCTTTTTACTTTTACATTATATTAAGTCGTTCTACTTGTAAAACAAGAACTGGTGCTCACTGGAATTATCTTATTTATAATTAATATAAATACAAACTCTCTTATTTTATTTTAACAAAAATAACTCTTACCAAAAACACACACAACATATTTGGTGCTCACTGGCGGGGGAAACTTCAAAAAACTACAGGGAAAACTTTAAAAACTACTAAGAAAAATTACAAAACTATTATATTCTGCAAGTACACACTTTGAAGTTTATTCATTTTAAAACTGAAGATTATCAACTATAAAATGTCTTACGATTATACCGCGTTGGCTCAAGAACAACCTTTGCTCAAGCTCATTCCTAAACTCATTCCTTTTACTGGAGGTGAACGTGAAGACTTTCGCCACTTCAAACAAATGCTGGAAACTTATTTAGAACTTACAAATACTACAAGCGACTCAAGGAAACTAGCCATATTAAGAACACAAGTACACAAGTCTGCAAAAACTTATTTGGACTGTCTCAAGGATCAATACAAGGATTCTTTAACTTTTGATATTGTTATGACGGCTTTTGAAACAAAATTCGTTACTGCTGAACTTTTAGAATCTTACAAACTAATGCTAAACGAAATGAAACAAGGTACCGAGGAACATCCAAGGGACTTTTATTCAAGATTACAAGAAGTTGCTAGATTAGCTAAAAAAGAAGATGATGATATTATTCTTATGCGATTCAGATATGGATTGAATCCTAATATTAGTAAACATTGCATTGCTCTTGCTTCTATAACTGCTGAACAATGGTTAAAAAATGCTGAAGCTTGGTGGTCAGCTAACAAATCAATGAATTATGGAATGATAAACAACCGTATAACTGAACATGAACAATTATTGTACCCTGGTTACGCTATGGATAGAAATACAATTGATAATCCACATAATAATATTAATTCATTTAATGTTATGGAGTTTAGTAAAAACGAATCAGTTACAAATTTATCTTCAAACTCTGACCCAATAGTAAAACTCTTAGAACGATTGGTTCTTAATGTTGAGACTATGGAAAAGAATGTGAATGACAAAATTGAACAGATTCAGCATACTAAAAAACAAACTAAAAATAATGATAATATGTCTAGTGATGATATAATCAAACTTGTACGTTCTGAATTAGCTAAATCTAATGGTCCAATTAATAATTCAAATAATAATAATTATAATAGACATAACAATCAATACAACAATAAAAGATTCTATCGTCAACAACAGAAAAATCAAGATTATCATAATAATAATTATTATAATGATAAACAACCACCTCAACCTCAACAATATAATGATTATTACAATTCAGCTCAGAACTTATCTAATTCTCAACAAGTTCCAATTCAACAATATCAACAACAGCAATCTCATCAACAATATAATCAACAATATGATAACCAACAATCAAAAAACTAGATAGGGCAATTGTTAATAATGGTCAATTGGCAGTCCCTGATAATAAATCCATTAATAAAAATAAACAACAAAATATAAATAACCAACAAAATATAAATAATCAACATCACATGAATACTCAACAAAAAATAAATAATACACAAAAAAATCAACAAAATACAAGTAATATGGATAACCATCAAAATATGAATGTATTATTAAATAATGAAGAAATAGAACATGAATATAATTATGGACCTTATATAAATAATCATGATTTATATGCTGCAAGAATAGAAAAACCTCCTGTTGTCAAACATCATGAAACAGCAGCAAAGACAAAAAAGGTTACAGAAAAACTAAGATCAGCTAAAAGAATCAGAACGGATGGTGAAATTACAGATAAAGATTTAGAAAGAGAAGAAATGATGGATGATATTGACATCGTTACACTTGATACAACAACTATTCCATCTAATCAAAATAAAATACCTGAAAATAATGATAAGCCCAAAAGAAAAAGATCACCTCCTGCAACTATTGACATAGAATATGATATCATTAAAGATGTATTCAGACAAAAAGCTAACATAGAAGTTGGAGATTTAATAAAATCATCACATCATTTAAGAAGACAACTATTAACAGCATGTAAACCTAAAAGAAAATCAGTAAAAAATAAATTGGATCAACAAATAACAGAATCATCACACTTAAATACATTAGATAATGAAGATGTAATAACAACTGCAGCTTATACTAACTTAATTATAGAAAATAAAAAAGTCAAAGTATTAATTGATAGTGGAGCAGCTAAATCATGTACACCTCAGTCCAAAATGCCCAAGTGTTTTGCAATTTTTAATATTTTTTGTATTTCATTTAAATATTTATTAATAAATCTATAACAGCTAATGTATATTGTGTAGCACTAATAAAGCTCTATCTATCCATGAATAACAATTGTGAGAATACACTATTGCATGGCTTCAATATACCACATTTAAATTTTTTATTAAAAAAAATAAAATAAAAAAGAGTAGTGTACATGACATTTCTTTTTATCTAAAGCTACTAATAAGGGATACGACCACCTTTATTTTTTATTATTAATTGACATCTGTGTGGCATTGAATTAACGACTTTAATTGCCATATCATTCATATATTTACTTTCCCAAATCACTTCAATACGTTCCCATAGTTCATCTAGTGATTTAGCTGGTTCATCATAGTTTTTCACCAGCTGTTGCTTAAGTAATGACCACATATTCTCTATTGGGTTTAAATCTGGAGAGTATGTTGGCCAATATAATAATTCTACATTATGCTTCTGGTACCATTTTTGGGATGCAATAGATTTATGCTTAGGATCGTTGTCTTGCAAAAGTAAAACGTGACCTTTGTCAAAGTTATACCAATCCAAAGTCTTTATGAATTCATCATCCATTATTTCTAGAAATAATGGAGTATCCATGTAGGAATGTAGTCGTGATAAAAAGCCTACACCTTTAGCAGTGATGCAGCCCCAAACGGAAATTGAACCACCAAACCCCTTTGGCACCTCGGAGAAAGAAAAGTCTTGTCGAGGTACATTCTTTTTCCCCCAAGTCCATAAATTGCCGTCATCACCAAAACGATTCACTCTACTTTCATCTGCGAAGATAACCTTTGACCACTCCGCTTCTCCCCAATCCTTGTACCTTTTAGCAAATTCTAGGCGCTTTCGTTTGGTGCTCTTAGTTAGTGGAGGAACCGTTTTTTTTTTTCGTGCAACCAAATCCTTCCCAACAAGTACCCTACGAATTGTTGATTTGCTAACTTTAACATTATAACTACGTCCTATGGACTTTACTGCTTCTACTGTATTCATTAATTTTCCTCGCTGGAAAGATGTCACCAAATGAGATTCGCATTCCTTAGAGATTCTATGTGGCCGACCAGCATTATTTTTAGGAATGTTCTTTAAAGTCTTACTAATGTTTAATACTGTTCCTTTAGAAACTTTAAATTTACGAGCTATATCTCTGTGTGGTTCGCAATGTTGCAAAGCTACTATTATGTCTGACTTCTTTGCTTTGTTAATTGGGTGCATTGTGAAATGTCGAAATTACGAAATTAGAGATCAATTAATTTAAAAAAAAAAAAAAAAAAACTAGATATTCAAGAAAGAAATGAAGAAAAAGTAATTCTCCGATAACGACCATATTTTATATAAAAAGCATAAACCAATAAAACCTATTTTTCAAAAAAAAAATTTTTTTGGGCACCAAGGTTCAAAATTGCCCAAATGAATTTTTTTTTTCAGCAACATATTACGCGGGACTGGATATGTATATAAACATAGCGCTTTTAATATAAAAGGACAATTACTAGGACATTATATTCATGCAGTATATACACATATTTAATATAGAAATTAACTTGAATTATTTCGAAAAAAAAAAAAAATGTAAACACTTGGGCATTTTGGACCGAGGTGTATGTCAAAAGCAATGATGAAGCTATTAGGATTAGAAATAGATGCACCTTCTACTAACATATTTGTATTAGGAAATGGAACAAAACAACCAACCTTAGGTATTGTACATGATGTTAATATACAAGTAACACCTGATATAAATATACCGGTCAATATGGAAGTATTACCCAGATGTCCTGCTCATATAGTTCTTGGTAATAATTGGTTAAGTCATGTACAAGCTCTCCTTAATTTTAAAACAAGTACTCTAAAGGTTACATACAAACATAAAATAGCTGAACTACCTATTATATTTCTAAAATCAACTGATAGACCACTCATATCAATTAAATCTATTAATGGAAATTATCAACAAGACAACAAGATTGCAATTAATGAAAAAGAAACTTTAGATGAAAGTGATACTGATATAACAGACCTTGAAACAGATGAAGAAGAATGGGAACATGATGAACATTCTGACGAAGATGAAGATGATTATTATAATATTACAACAATAGAAAATAATTTAAAAATACAACAAGATGATGATACAACAACTATTACAACAGGAAAAGATGGATTAACTGTACCACCGTATTCAATATGTCAAATACAAATCGATTCTAATAAAGATATACATACAACTACAAGCAACATATTAAATGAATCAAAAATAAAAAATAATTATGATCACACAACAATAAATTTAATTAATAAGTCTGATAATAATATGGATCTACCACCTAATCAAATCATTAGTGAATTTTTTAATTTAGATGAAAATGGGAATAATGAAGGTATAGAAGGATACAATTTAGTAGACCAGCTTAGTCCATATAAAACATATATAGAATTTAATAATATTGAAACAGATATTAAAGAAGACACTTTGGATGAATCTTTTAAAAATAAACTACAACTTGGAAATATACCAATAGAATACAAAATAAAATTTTGGAAATTAATACAACATTATCAAGATGTATTCGATTGGAATAATGACAAGATGGGACATACTACTCTTCTTGAACATGAAATAATATTAAAACAAGATGCAATGCCAATACGACATAGACCTTATCGTATGAGTCCTATGGAACAAGAATATTTAAAAACAGAATTGGATCGTTTATGTGAATTTGGAATAATAAAACCAGCAAATACTCCTTATACTGCTCCTATAATTTTAGTTAAAAAGAAGAATGGTGATTATAGAATGGTAGTTGATTATAGAAAACTTAATGCTCAAACTAAAGTAGATGCATATCCTTTACCAAGAATAGATGATCTAATTGATGAAATTGGTGTATCAAGAATATTTTCTGCTTTGGATCTTAGATCAGGATTCCATCAAGTACCTATGAAAGAAAATAGTAAAGAATTAACTGGTTTTGTCACCAAGTTTGGAACTTATCAATATGAAATGTTACCTATGGGTTTAGTAAATAGTCCAGCTACCTTTCAACGTTTAATAGATATATGCTTTAAGACTATGATCAATAAATGTTTAGTAGCATATATTGATGACCTTAATGTACACTCGAATAATTTGGATCAACATTTATTGGATTTAGAAGAATTATTTAAATGTGCAAGACTTGGCGGATTATTATTCAATATTGAAAAATGTGTATTCTTTAAAGATGAATTGAAGTTCCTTGGATATATTATTACTAAAGATGGAATAAAAACTGATCCTACAAAAATAGAAAAAGTAAAGAATTATCCTATTCCAACTACAGTCAAGCAAATAAGAGGATTCATTGGATTAGCTTCTTATTATAGAAGGTTTATACAAAACTTTGCTGCTATTGCAAGACCTCTACATAATGTCACTAAAACAAAAAAGAAAACACCTTGGACTGCTGAAACAACAAAATCTTTTGAATTATTAAAACAAAAATTAACTGAAGCACCTATATTGAAAAGAGCTGATTATAACAAACCATTTATTATCGTTTGTGATGCTTCTACAGATGGACTTGGAACTATATTATCACAATTGGATGAAGAAGGTCTAGAACATCCTGTTATATATGCTAGTCGTGGTTTAAAAGAAAGTGAAGCAAATTATAGTGCAACTAAGTTAGAATGTTTGGCTCTTATATGGAGTTTGCAAATTTTTAGACCATATTTACTTGGGAAAAAATTTACAGTATTATCAGATCATTCTCCACTTAAATGGCTTATTAAATCACCAAAGCCTACTGGTATGGTAGCTCGTTGGATCACCTATTTAGCAGATTATGAATTTGAAGTAATATACAGAAGTGGTAAAAAACAACAATCGGCTGATTTTCTCTCAAGACTTGGTTATTAAAATATATATATACAAAAAAAAAATTATATTTAATACAACAAGCGTCCAAGATGATTGAAGACGTTAAAAGCTAATCCAACAAATTAATATCAAGATTTTTATTTTTATTATCACAATAGTTTATTTTATACAACAAGCGTCCAAAGACGATTGAAGACGTTAAAAGCTAATCTATTAACATAACATTATATTATTAACAATTATTTTACATTTATTTTTATTAGTTTTACAACAATTTTATACAACAATATTATTCAAACAGTTTCTACAATAACACAACAATTATTTTTAATCAATAATCTATATACAATCAAAAAAAAAAAAATTATATAAATATATAACACACAACTTATAAATTATTTACAACAAACGCCCAAAGACGATTGAAGACGTAAAAAGCTATACTCACACTTCACAATCAACATATATATATTAACTTATCACTAAATAACAACTTTTACCTATCTTAATTCAACAAATCAACAAAGAATTTTTATCAATCAAAAAAAAAATTAAGCTAGTAACACAAAAAAAAAAAAAAAACAATAGTAAACAATAGCATTAACACGCTTATCAAAAAGAAAAATTTAATTACTTAATATGGATCAACAATTAATGGATAATATAAAGCAATATTTAGTCACTTTAAAACTACCAAACAACATTACACCAAAAGAAAAAAGATATATACAAAGAAATTCACATAATTTTGTGGTACGATCAAACCAATTATACAAATATAATATAGAACATCAAACATTAAGAAAAGTCCTAAATAAAACACAAGCTATGGAAGTTTTATTTATGTGTCACCAACATCCTTTAGGAGGTCATCTCGGTTATCATAATACTCTATACAAGGTATCAACTAGATATTATTGGAATGCTATGGCCAAAGATATACAAGACTATGTTAAAAAATGTAGAAGATGTCAAACTACTGGACCTAAAAAATTAAATGAATTTTTATATCCTGTTCCTGTAAAATCAAAACCTTTTGAACAATGGGGAATTGATGTCAAGCATGTTCCAACATCTAAAAGTGGATATCGTTACGTTATAGCTGCTATTGACTATCTTACTAAATGGGTGGAAGCACGAGCTCTTAAATATCAATCAACTTCGGAAATTG
This sequence comes from Cunninghamella blakesleeana, assembly GCA_017871115.1. NCBI lineage: Eukaryota > Fungi > Mucoromycota > Mucoromycetes > Mucorales > Cunninghamellaceae > Cunninghamella > Cunninghamella blakesleeana. The sequence continues at coordinate 1,461,860 of JAFCIZ010000002.1, read as the reverse complement.
CTTTATTTATATATGAAGAAATTATATGTAGACATGGCACGCCTCATCTTATTATATCGGATAATGGCACTCCTTTTGTTAGTGACTTAATCAATAAAGTTTGTAGACAATATAATATTCATCATAATACTATTACTGTTGGAAACTCTCAAGCTAATGGATTAATAGAAAGATTTAATTCAACACTTGGATCAATTATCAAAAAAATTACAACAACAGAAAAAGGATTATGGGATCAATACTTACCATCGGTATTATTTGCCTATCGCACAATAAAACAAAATTCAACAAAACAATCGCCATTTTATTTAACATATGGTTATATTCCAAAAACACCTTTTGATCATATAGACACGATAGTAGATTTTAATTCTTATAATTTTGAAAGCCAAATGATGCTCAGAACAAAAAAAGAAATCGTTGCACTAAATTTAATAAGACAACAAGCAGCAGAAAAAATTAAAAAATCACAAGAAAATCAGAAAAAGGCAATCGATAAGAAGGTAAATAATCGGGATCGTGAATGGAAACCTGCTTTCAGAATTGGTGAAATAGTTACTTTATACACTGGGATTCAATCAAACTCATGGTCTGGAAAGATATCGGATATGTGGCAAGGAAAATATACTATACACCAATCTCTCGGAAGAGGAACCTACACCTAGAGGCAAAACTGATCACGGTGCTCGCTTTTTTGATTGTTTGGCATTATATTTTATTTAATACAACTAAAAGAAATATATTGATGGGTGATAAATTTTCCTTAACTAATACTCTATATTTTGAAACAATATGGTTTAAAGTCCACGGTCAATAAATGGAAATTAAATTAATTTAAAAAAAAAAATCCAAAATTTCCGGATCGGTGATTTTTAAAAAAAAGTTTGTGTTATTATTTAAACCTCCATGGCCTGTTTCAAATCGGTCAATATTTTATTTCTTCAAATATTTATATTCTGTATTTTGTATATTTATTTTAACCTTCTTCTTTTTCTCTTTACATTTATTTTTAAATTGCATAAGTTTTACTGTGATCAAATACTTGATATTTTATTAATATGACTTATATTACAAGACAAAAGAAACAATATATAACTGATACAATAAAACATGGTGATACTCATAGGGCAATAGCAGAAAAATATAATATATCTGTTGGGGAAATATCAAAAATTAGACAGTCAATTGGGCCAATAAAAACATGTCACGGTGGTCGACCAAAAAAAATATCCAAACATACCTCTAATTTAATTGCTAGATCTATTAAAACGGGGAAGGTTATCAATGCTGTTGAAACTCAGAGATATTTAAAGTATAATAATATTAGTGATGCAAGCCTTCGGACTATTCGTAGGTTCCTTAAATCTCGAAACCTTTTTGCTCATAAAAAAAGAAAAGTATTTCCAATATCACGTGATGTCAAAAAAAACCGTTTGCAGTTTGCAAAAATGTATGGTGGTTGGGACTCTAGTGATTGGGATAAAGTAATCTTTGCTGACGAAACTAGGGTGCACAGGTTTGGTGGAGAAGGTTATCAGTGGGTGTGGGGAGAAAGAAATAGGCCAACAAAACCACATGAAGTATATGAAGTGCCAAAAGGTGGTGGAGGTTCAGTATGCCTTTGGGGTTGTATAACAGCGCAAGGTGTCGGTTACTTGACTAGAATAGATTCGACCATGGATACGCAATTGTTTATAGATATCATGAATGACGAATTTATAAAAACTGTAGAATGGTATAACTTTGACAAATCACAGGTTAAATTGTTGCAAGATAAAGATCCTAAACATACAGCAAAAGCATCCCAAGAATGGTACAAAAAAAACAATGTGGATTTACTTTATTGGCCTACGTACTCTCCTGATTTAAATCCCATTGAAAACATGTGGGCTTATCTAAAGCAATTGTTACATGAAAAGTATGCTGAACCTGCTGTATCATTGGATGATTTGTGGGAACGTATTCAAGTCATTTGGGATTCTCCGGCTATGAACAATATGGCTAAAACTGTTATCCATTCCATGCCTAAGAGGTGCGATTTAGTAATACAAAATAAAGGTGATCATATACATTATTAAACAGTAGATATCAGTTATTGTATGAAGTTGTATTTTTTTACAGATTTATAAAAACTAGAAATAAAAATTTTAAAATGCATTTTATACATAATAAACACATTAATAGTATTTGTATTACTGCATGAAAGAAAAGTCAATCATGTGAGGATACATTTAAAGAAAATAAATAATTAAACTTGTATTTGAATATTTAGTACAAAATCAAGTCCAATCAAAAATAACTAAAAAATCAAAAAACCGTGATCAGTTTTGCCTTTAGGTGTATCTTATAAAATCACTAGAAACAAATAACACAAGATTAAAACGTGTACATGGGAACCGACTCAAATTATTACAAATGCCTGATGTGTACTGGAATACACACATATGTAAAACATATGGAATAGATTTATAAAAAAAAAAAAATTCTTTTTATATAGATGAATATATAAACAAAACAAAACAATAACACAAAAAGATATAAAAAGTAATAATTATTAAATTATTGTCAAAAAAAAAAAAATTATAAAAAAAAAAAAAAAAATTATTATATTATTATTTTTCTTTCTTTCTTCAATTTTTTTTTTTATCAAGTAAATGGATATACCTATCAATCTCAATCGCCCTCCTGTGGACCAAGACCCTATATATGAAGAAGTTTTGGCTGCTTTCAAGGATGATCTTTCAGAAGCAGAACTTTTGAAGCTATTTATAAAATACTCTTACCATATGTATGTTGATGACTATGCTACTATACAAAAGGTTAAACAAAATATGCAAGATACATATGCATCTCATTTGCTTCCTAATATTATGAAATACCTACACACTGCTCTTTCGAAACCAAATAATGCTAATAGTCTCTCATCTTATCGTAGAGAAAGGATGGTGTTGCTTAATGAACTTTTTACACCTTTGGCCAAACCAAGATTTAATCAAATCTTTTTTAAAAAGATACGCCGTGAAGATCCATGGGGAAAAGATTCCATTCTTGATGGTGAAGAATTAACTTTTGTAGGTGTTGCTCAGGTTAATAACGATGGAGGTCCATCTTCTCCTGGTGGTGAGGGTGTCGTCCAAGCGGATGATGTTGGCGGTGATTAAATTATTTTTTTTTTTCACAACCAAAGTTCTACAACCAAAGTTCTACAACCAAAGTTCTACAACCTAATTCCTACAACCAAATTCCTACAACTTAATTCCTACAACCAAAGTTCTACAACCAAATTCCTACAACCTTTTTCCTCTTTCTCTCCCTAAAAAATTTATTTTTTGTTTTAATATAAATAGGAAAGAATATTTCTCTTTCTCTTTTGTTTTTTTTCTTTGTCAAATATAAACATAATATTTTTAAATAATACTTTATATAATAAATATTTTATTTGTCCAAACCAATTTTTTTATTTTATTTTAACTTTATACTAATTTCTTAATTGAAATCATTTTTATTACTATAACAAATATATTTTATTTCTTAAGTGAAATCTCTTTTTATTTATATACAACATATATAAACTTTTATATTTTATTTTTAATTTTATTATTACTTTATTTGATTATTACTCTTTTTATATAATAATCTACTCTCTGACTTTTAAATTCATTTGCATATACTTTTGAATTTTTTTTGAATATTTTTATTTTATATTATCTTTTTACCTTTTTACTTTTACATTATATTAAGTCGTTCTACTTGTAAAACAAGAACTGGTGCTCACTGGAATTATCTTATTTATAATTAATATAAATACAAACTCTCTTATTTTATTTTAACAAAAATAACTCTTACCAAAAACACACACAACATAACCAAAAACCCACATAACACCAGTATTGAACCTTGGCCGAACAAAAAAAAACAACAACTCGCAACTTACACTAAAAAGATACGTTTTTAAAACTAAAAATTAAAAATATCTCTATTCATAGTTTAAATTATTTTTGCTTATATTTTGCTTAATATCACATTTCATAATAAAATTTTCGAATATATAATATGTATTTTATATTAATATAAGTATACATTTTATAGATTGTTAAATTATTAATAAAATAAAAAAAATAAAAAATATTGAAAATAATATAGACTAATATTATACCAAATGAAGTTAATCACTTTACTTTTTTTTTTAAAAAATATATTAATTTATTAAAGATTATTTTAATATTAAAATACATACTTAATTTAATGACCTTATAATATACATATATGAAAAAAAAAGAAAGAAAATATGCAATATCAGAAGAGATATACTCATTTTAAATATATAGTAAACATATTACCATATTTAGGAATTTACTAAAATTAAAGAAATGACAGCAATAATAATAATAATAAAAAAAAAAAAAAAAAAAAAAAATCAAACGATTTTAACAACATTAGATAGACAAAAAAACGTAGATAATAAAATATTATAGAATATACAATATAAAATAAATATTGAAAAAGATATTAGAATTCTAAGATAACACTGTGGGTCCCTAAACTCCACATCAACCGCTTCAACCTAAACATGTCAAGCAAACAGTCAAACATGGTGGTGGAAATATAATGGTTTGGGGATGCATTTCGTACGATGGCCCGGGTTACATGACTAAAATTGATACAGTTTTAGATAAGGAACTCTACCAAGCTATTTTGGAGCATGAATTAGTGCATACATTTGACTGGTATGGCATGGATCAAAGCAAAATGGTCTTTCAACAAGATAACGATCCAAAACACACAGCCAAAACAGTCAAAGAATACTTGGAAAACCAGCTTTTTTCGGTAATGGAATGGCCAGCACAGTCGCCTGACTTGAATCCCATTGAGAATATATGGGCTTTAGTGAAAAACAGGCTCTTTAGCAACTATACTACACCACCAAAAGGGATGTTAGACTTGTGGGACCGTACTCAGGAAGTATGGAATACAATCACGGCTGAAGATTGTAAAAAAGTGATAGAAACAATGCCTAAACGTTGTAATGATGTAATAAAAGCAAAGGGCTATTGGATTGATTATTAAATAAAGACTTTTTGTACCATTTATATTGTGTTTTAATTATATTTTTAATTTTTTTGGTATCGCAACACAAGTGATCGAATGTGCCAATAATTTTCAAACACCATTTACTCCGCAACCCAAATATGGAAATGCATATAAATATATTCATATGAAAGCCAATCAATAGAGCTTTCGATTGATATAAAAATTATGCATGGTTAAATAGTAAATTTTATTGATACAATTGATTTTATAAAAAAAACGAAAACATTCGATCACTTCTGGAAGCCACTGTATATCTGCTCCATTAAGAAGAGAATTGATTACAGCTTGTAGACAATCAAGAATAAAAAGACCAATTGATAAAGGTAAAGAAAAAGATGTACAATTAAATTCTATTGATAATAGTGATGTTGTAACTACCGCTGCATATGCCGATATAATGGTGAATGATGTAAAGGTTACTGGATTAATTGATTGTGGAGCTGCAAGAGCTTGTATGTCCAGGGCAATGATGAAATCATTAGATCTAGAAATTGATGCACCATCCACAAGTATTTTTGTGATGGGAAATGGTACTAAACAACCTGCGTTAGGTGTAATTCATGATGTTCCTATTACTGTTGGTAAAGGATTGACTATACCAATTGATGTTGAAGTATTACCAAAGTGTCCACCACATATAGTGTTAGGTACTAGCTGGTTGGATCATGCACAAGCGGTGATTAACTTTAAAACGGGTACTTTAAAGGTGACTTATAAACGTCGTACACAAGAAATTCCAATTACATATATAAAATCAAATGAACGTCCATATACATACCAACGTGTTACAAATGCAAGATATGAATTGGAACAGCCGCAAGGTGAAGATGTAGCTGAAAATATATCAAGTGCTAGTGATTCAGAAGATGATACTGATTCTAATGATGAAGATTCTACTGATGATGGAGATTCTACTGATAGCAATGAAGAAGATGCTGTACAAGATGATGAAGACTTTTATTTAATGGATGATCATGCAAAAAGTCCAGTAATCCTAACACGTCCAAATAAAGATGAAGGTACTATGATGATATTAAGTGGAAGTACTGGTTTATCAATACCACCTTACCATATTTGTCAAATCAACTATGCTATTGATGAAAATATAATTGTTCCACATTTTAAACATCTTGATGAATTTTTGGATAAACATGAAGACTTTGATGTAATCTTGGAAATTATCAATAAAACTGAAGACATGATGGAAATACCGCCAAACAACGTACTAGGTGAATTCATAAATAGGAAACAATTTCCAATACAAAAGGATCCATATGTCGAATATACTGGTTATGATTTTGAAGACCACTATAGAGAATTACCACCTTCTCTGCTGGAAGATGATACTGAAGAAATTATTCTTGATCCTAATATAAAAGGAAAAATCCAAATGGGTGATATACCTGAAGAATACAAAAAGAAATTTTATAAATTAATACATCATTACCAAGATATCTTTGATTGGAATAATGATAAAATGGGAAAAACTACATTAATCGAACATGAAATAATATTAAAAGAAAACACATTACCTATCAGACATAGACCATATACAGTGGCTTCCAGAAGTGTTCGAATGTTTTCGTTTTTTTTATAAAATCAATTGTATCAATAAAACTTATTATTTAACCATGCATGATTTATACATCAATCGAAAGCCCTATTGATTGGCTTTCATATGAATATATTTATATGCATTTCCATATTTGGGTTGCGGAGTAAATGGTGTTTGAAAATTATTGGCACATTCGAACAGTTGTGTTGCGATGCCAAAAAAATACCACAACTTGTAATAAAACAATAATAGAGTATAAAATAACCTATAAAATGTTAGAATAAACCTGTTTCGCACTTTCTTAGTTTAAATCTATAGCTAATATTCTATTTTTTATATATTTTTTATATCAATATTATCCATTTTTTAGTGATCTGTTATCAACATGCGTCCTATTCAAAATTCCATTAAGAACCAAGTCATTAACCTTCTCAAACAAGGTAAATCTATGCGTCAAGTAGCAAAGGATGTTGGTGTAAGTTGTACAACTGTCCACAAGTACTCTGCAGGTCTTGAACGGGAGATTCCTATGGCTGTTGGTGGTGCTGTATCCAAGCTCACTGGTAGAGACAAGTCCTTTTGTGTACATCAAGTGACCAAAGGAGGTAAAAGTAATGCTACTGAGGTGCAGAAGGCATTAAAGGAACATTTGGAAATCGATATAAGTGCTCAAACCGTCCGTAGAGCACTTAAAGAAAAAGGATTAGGGTCCTTTGTCAAGCCAAAGAAACCTCTCCTCAGTGCCAAAAATGTTAAAGCTCGTTTAGCTTGGGCAAAAGCACACAAAGATTGGACTTTGGATGACTGGAGTCGTGTCATTTGGTCAGAGGAAACCAAAATTAATCGTTTTGGATCGGATGGACGCCGCTATGCTTGGAAAAGGGCCGAGGAAAAGCTTCAACCTAAACATGTCAAGCAAACAGTCAAACATGGTGGTGGAAATATAATGGTTTGGGGATGCATTTCGTACGATGGCCCGGGTTACATGACTAAAATTGATACAGTTTTAGATAAGGAACTCTACCAAGCTATTTTGGAGCATGAATTAGTGCATACATTTGACTGGTATGGCATGGATCAAAGCAAAATGGTCTTTCAACAAGATAACGATCCAAAACACACAGCCAAAACAGTCAAAGAATACTTGGAAAACCAGCTTTTTTCGGTAATGGAATGGCCAGCACAGTCGCCTGACTTGAATCCCATTGAGAATATATGGGCTTTAGTGAAAAACAGGCTCTTTAGCAACTATACTACACCACCAAAAGGGATGTTAGACTTGTGGGACCGTACTCAGGAAGTATGGAATACAATCACGGCTGAAGATTGTAAAAAAGTGATAGAAACAATGCCTAAACGTTGTAATGATGTAATAAAAGCAAAGGGCTATTGGATTGATTATTAAATAAAGACTTTTTATACCATTTATATTGTGTTTTAATTATATTTTTAATTTTTTTGGTATCGCAACACAACTGTTCGAATGTGCCAATAATTTTCAAACACCATTTACTCCGCAACCCAAATATGGAAATTCATATAAATATATTCATATGAAAGCCAATCAATAGGGCTTTCGATTGATGTATAAATCATGCATGGTTAAATAATAAGTTTTATTGATACAATTGATTTTATAAAAAAAACGAAAACATTCGAACACTTCTGGAAGCCACTGTAACTGATAATGGAAAACCATTTATAGGTGATCTAATCAAGAAAGTCTGTTTCTATTATAAAATTCATCACAAGACCATAAGCGTTGGAAATTCACAAGCGAATGGGCTGATAGAAAAGTTTAATTCCACGTTAGGTGCTATTCTAAAGAAGCTAAATAATAAGGAAAAACAAGTATGGGATCAATATCTACCTTCTGTTTTATTTGCTTATAGGACTATTAAACAAAAATCAACAAATTACTCTCCATTTTATTTGACTTACGGTTATGAAGCAAAGACACCTTATGATACAATCATAAATATACCTTTGGAAATAAACTCTGCAAGTTTTCAAAATCAGCTAAGGGAACGCGCCACAAAAGAATTATTAACACTGAAACGAATAAGAGAAGACGCTGCAGAATTTATACAAAAATCCCAAAAGAATCAAAAGAAGGCTATTGATAAGAAGATAAATAATCAAAAGAAAGAATGGAAGCCGCCTTTTAGAACCGGTGATATTGTTATGATGTACAGTGGGGGAAAAAACTGTTCGGACGTTTCCAAAATTTGACTTTGTTCTTTAATTACTCTATCAATACTTTATCAATCCTTATGAAACTTAGAATAGTAATAGAATAGCTTATTTATAAATATATTACAAAGTTTGAGTTTAAAATGTTTAGATCTCCGGTTTTTATTAAGGTTTTAAACAGCGATGTCTATTCGAACAGTTTTTTCCATAATGTGAATATTAAGCATTTTCGTTCTATTTTCCCATTTTACCTACTATTATTGGTTCGGAAAGTATAGAATAATAATTACTAATGTAAATGCATTCCGAAAAACTATTTAAACCATTATTTTTCAGTTTATTTTTTTTTATTTTCTTTCACTTTTCTTTATCACTTCAATTAAACTACCTATTCACTTTATCCATTAAACAAGATGCCTCAAGCTTTACCTGTAGATGTCCAAAATGATTTAAAAGCAATGTTGATCAATGAAATACCATACAGTATCATTTCCAGTAGACTTAACTTATCAAAAAGTACCATTAGCTCCTATTCTAATAAGTGGTTCCCTAATAGAAACCGTAATCTTGGTGGAAGACCTATTGTTGTAGCCGACAAAACTAAATCTCTCATCAAAAAAATGGTTCTATCAGGTCAACTACTAACTGCCACGGATGTCCAAAGGAAGTTATCGAACCTAGGATATGAATTGACAGTCAAAACATCGGCTAATGTTTTAAAATCTATGAATTTTTTTTCTGCCATCAAAAAAAAGAAGCCACTTTTGTCAAAAAAGCATCAACAGGACCGTTTAAACTTTGCAAAAAGATACAGAAATTGGACTATTGATGACTGGAGACGTGTAGTATTCTCTGACGAAACCAAAATAAACGTCTGGGGGTCTGATGGCTGCAAATACACCTAGAGGCAAAACTGATCACGGTGCTCGCTTTTTTGATTGTTTGGCATTATATTTTATTTAATACAACTAAAAGAAATATGTTGATGGGTGATAAATTTTCCTTAACTAATACTCTATATTTTGAAACAATATGGTTTAAAGTCCACGGTCAATAAATGGAAATTAAATTAATTTAAAAAAAAAAATCCAAAATTTCCGGATCGGTGATTTTTAAAAAAAAGTTTGTGTTATTATTTAAACCTCCATGGCCTGTTTCAAATCGGTCAATATTTTATTTCTTCAAATATTTATATTCTGTATTTTGTATATTTATTTTAACCTTCTTCTTTTTCTCTTTACATTTATTTTTAAATTGCATAAGTTTTACTGTGATCAAATACTTGATATTTTATTAATATGACTTATATTACAAGACAAAAGAAACAATATATAACTGATGCAATAAAACATGGTGATACTCATAGGGCAATAGCAGAAAAATATAATATATCTGTTGGGGAAATATCAAAAATTAGACAGTCAATTGGGCCAATAAAAACATGTCACGGTGGTCGACCAAAAAAAATATCCAAACATACCTCTAATTTAATTGCTAGATCTATTAAAACGGGGAAGGTTATCAATGCTGTTGAAACTCAGAGATATTTAAAGTATAATAATATTAGTGATGCAAGCCTTCGGACTATTCGTAGGTTCCTTAAATCTCGAAACCTTTTTGCTCATAAAAAAAGAAAAGTATTTCCAATATCACGTGATGTCAAAAAAAACCGTTTGCAGTTTGCAAAAATGTATGGTGGTTGGGACTCTAGTGATTGGGATAAAGTAATCTTTGCTGACGAAACTAGGGTGCACAGGTTTGGTGGAGAAGGCTATCAGTGGGTGTGGGGAGAAAGAAATAGGCCTACAAAACCACATGAAGTATATGAAGTGCCAAAAGGTGGTGGAGGTTCAGTATGCCTTTGGGGTTGTATAACAGCACAAGGTGTCGGTTACTTGACTAGAATAGATTCGACCATGGATACGCAATTGTTTATAGATATCATGAATGACGAATTTATAAAAACTGTAGAATGGTATAACTTTGACAAATCACAGGTTAAATTGTTGCAAGATAAAGATCCTAAACATACAGCAAAAGCATCCCAAGAATGGTACAAAAAAAACAATGTGGATTTACTTTATTGGCCTACGTACTCTCCTGATTTAAATCCCATTGAAAACATGTGGGCTTATCTAAAGCAATTGTTACATGAAAAGTATGCTGAACCTGCTGTATCATTGGATGATTTGTGGGAACGTATTCAAGTCATTTGGGATTCTCCGGCTATGAACAATATGGCTAAAACTGTTATCCATTCCATGCCTAAGAGGTGCGATTTAGTAATACAAAATAAAGGTGATCATATACATTATTAAACAGTAGATATCAGTTATTGTATGAAGTTGTATTTTTTTACAGATTTATAAAAACTAGAAATAAAAATTTTAAAATGCATTTTATACATAATAAACACATTAATAGTATTTGTATTACTGCATGAAAGAAAAGTCAATCATGTGAGGATACATTTAAAGAAAATAAATAATTAAACTTGTATTTGAATATTTAGTACAAAATCAAGTCCAATAAAAAATAACTAAAAAATCAAAAAACCGTGATCAGTTTTGCCTTTAGGTGTATTATTGGTCAAGACCAGGTGACAAATTGAAGCCTCATCATCTTGATTTAACAGTCAAGCATGGGGGTGGAAATATAATGATGTGGGGTTGTATAACTCATTCTGGACCAGGATATGCATGTCAAGTTTACGATGGGACTATGAAAGCTAAGGATTACCAAGAAATTTTGAACACTACATTCAGAGATAGCATGGAATACTATGGTTTTGACTGGTCAGAGTATTATTTTCAACAGGATAACGACCCAAAACATAAGGCAACATCTACTATTGAATGGATGCGACAAGAAAAGATAAAAATACTTGAAGATTGGCCGGCTCAAAGTCCTGACTTAAACCCAATTGAACATGTGTGGCACCATTTGAAGTTAAAGCTTAGTGAATACAGTACCAGGGCTAAAGGTGTTCACGAATTATGGGAAAGAATTGATGTAGAATGGAATTCTTTTACACAGGAACAATGTAGAAGATACATAGATAGTATGCCTGATCGTATTCAAGCTGTACTGGATGCTAAAGGCGGACCAACAAGATATTAGTTAATTAATTAGAAATTGGAAAAAACTGTTCGAATAGACATCGCTGTTTAAAACCTTAATAAAAACCGGAGATCTAAATATTTTAAACTCAAACTTTGTAATATATTTATAAATAAGCTATTCTATTACTATTCTAAGTTTCATAAGGGTTGATAAAGTATTGATAGAGTAATTAAAGAACAAAGTCAAATTTTGGAAACGTCCGAACAGTTTTTTCCCCCACTGTATGTTGGAAGAAAACCAAACTCTTGGGGTGGAAAAATATCTGACAACTGGAAAGGCAAATATATTATTCATCAATGTTTAGGCAAAGGAACATATCTGATAAAAGAATTCAACGTGACCAACACTAAACTAAGAAGGATACACGGAAATAAATTAAAGTTATTACAGATGCCTGATGTATTTTGGATTGACTTTTCCAAAAAGACAATCGTTTAAAGAAAAAAAAAAAAGGTTAAAAAAAAAAAAAAAAAAAAAAAAAAAAAAAAAAACATATACAGTGGGTGAAAAAATTGTTCACGTGTTACTCACTTTTTCACTTTTTCGCTTATATCTCAACAACGGTTAGTAGTAGCACAAAGCCAAATACAGTATTTGAAAGCCACGTTAAACAGGGTTATTTTGATGTGTAACATAGGCGGAGTTTATTATTAATATAAGCAATGAAAGCGTTATAAAGAGGAAGGGGTTACGTGAACAATTTTTTCCAATGGAAAACATTTTCAATAATTCATGTGGTACCGCCAAGAACTGTTAATTAATCGTGCTGATAAATGCATTGGAGCCTTCTAGATGGTCCTACGAATTATAAAAAGTATATAAACACCATGATTTTGCCGGGGAAATCCCTATTTCGCCTTCTTTTTTCGCTAAACCCTTTTGCTTACTATACTTCCCTTATCATGACTCGTGCTCTTCCTGTTGGCGTCCAAATGGATTTAAAAAACCTTCTTATGAAAGATGTACCCATGGTAACTATCTCCAAGAGGCTAGGTGTATCCAAAGGGGTGATCAGCAAGTATGCCAACAAGTGGTTTCCCAACCGCGATCGCAACCGAGCTGGTAGACCGGTGATTGTGGCTGATGCAAGCAAGTCTTTGGTGCGTAGGAAGGTTCTTTCTGGTGCTCTTCTTACTGCTCATGATGTCCATAAGGAGCTCCTGCAGCTTGGATACACCTTGACAGCAAAAACGGCCGGTAATGTTCTCAGGTCAATGAACTTTTTTTCCGCCATTAAGAAGAAGAAGCCTTTGTTGGGCGCCAGGCACATGAAGGCGAGGTTTGACTGGGCGAAACGACACCAACATTGGACCATCGATGATTGGAGAAGAGTCATCTTCTCAGATGAGACCAAAATCAACATTTGGGGGTCAGATGGGTGCAAGTACTACTGGTCAAGACCTGATGATGATCTCAAGCCGCATCATATCGATGTTACTGTCAAGCATGGTGGTGGAAGCCTGATGATGTGGGGTTGTATGACCTACTATGGACCTGGATATGCATGTCAAGTATACGATGGGACCATGAAATCGGAGGATTATATTCACATCTTGGATACAAGCCTGCGTGACACTATGGAGTACTATGGTCTGGACTGGTCAGAGATGTACACCTAAAGGCAAAACTGATCACGGTTTTTTGATTTTTTAGTTATTTTTGATTGGACTTGATTTTGTACTAAATATTCAAATACAAGTTTAATTATTTATTTTCTTTAAATGTATCCTCGCATGATTGACTTTTCTTTCATGCAGTAATACAAATACTATTAATGTGTTTATTATGTAAAAAATGTATTTTAAAATTTTTATTTCTAGTTTTTATAAGTCTGTAAAAAAATACAACTTCATACAATAACTGATATCTACTGTTTAATAATGTATATGATCACCTTTATTTTGTATTACTAAATCGCACCTCTTAGGCATGGAATGGACAACAGTTTTAGCCATATTGTTCATAGCCGGAGAATCCCAAATGACTTGGATACGTTCCCACAAATCATCCAATGATACAGCAGGTTCAGCATACTTTTCATGTAACAATTGCTTTAGATAAGCCCACATGTTTTCAATGGGATTTAAATCAGGAGAGTACGTAGGCCAATAAAGTAAATCCACATTGTTTTTTTTGTACCATTCTTGGGATGCTTTTGCTGTATGTTTAGGATCTTTATCTTGCAACAATTTAACCTGTGATTTGTCAAAGTTATACCATTCTACAGTTTTTATAAATTCGTCATTCATGATATCTATAAACAATTGCGTATCCATGGTCGGATCTATTCTAGTCAAGTAACCGACACCTTGCGCTGTTATACAACCCCAAAGGCATACTGAACCTCCACCACCTTTTGGCACTTCATATACTTCATGTGGTTTTGTAGGCCTATTTCTTTCTCCCCACACCCACTGATAGCCTTCTCCACCAAACCTGTGCACCCTAGTTTCGTCAGCAAAGATTACTTTATCCCAATCACTAGAGTCCCAACCACCATACATTTTTGCAAACTGCAAACGGTTTTTTTTGACATCACGTGATATTGGAAATACTTTTCTTTTTTTATGAGCAAAAAGGTTTCGAGATTTAAGGAACCTACGAATAGTCCGAAGGCTTGCATCACTAATATTATTATACTTTAAATATCTCTGAGTTTCAACAGCATTGATAACCTTCCCCGTTTTAATAGATCTAGCAATTAAATTAGAGGTATGTTTGGATATTTTTTTTGGTCGACCACCGTGACATGTTTTTATTGGCCCAATTGACTGTCTAATTTTTGATATTTCCCCAACAGATATATTATATTTTTCTGCTATTGCCCTATGAGTATCACCATGTTTTATTGCATCAGTTATATATTGTTTCTTTTGTCTTGTAATATAAGTCATATTAATAAAATATCAAGTATTTGATCACAGTAAAACTTATGCAATTTAAAAATAAATGTAAAGAGAAAAAGAAGAAGGTTAAAATAAATATACAAAATACAGAATATAAATATTTGAAGAAATAAAATATTGACCGATTTGAAACAGGCCATGGAGGTTTAAATAAAAACACAAACTTTTTTTTAAAAATCACCGATCCGGAAATTTTGGATTTTTTTTTTTAAATTAATTTAATTTCCATTTATTGACCATGGACTTTAAACCATATTGTGTCAAAATATAGAGTATTAGTTAAGGAAAATTTATCACCCATCAACATATTTCTTTTAGTTGTATTAAATAAAATATAACGCCAAACAATCAAAAAAGCGAGCACCGTGATCAGTTTTGCCTCTAGGTGTATTTTCAAGACGATAATGCACCCAATCACCGTTCCGTTGCCACCAAAAGATGGATCCAGGACCAAGGCATCGTTGTTCTAGAAGATTGGCCTGCTCGGAGCCCAGATTTGAATCCAATTGAGCACCTGTGGCATCATCTCAAGCTCAAACTTAGTGTCTATGAGAAGAAGGCCAAAGGTGTCCATGAACTTTGGGAAAGATGTGATAAAGAGTGGAATACATTCACCAAGGATGAGTGTAGAAGGTATATTGACAGCATGCCAAAGAGAATCAAGGCTGTGATTGACGCTAAAGGTGGCTCAACAAGGTATTAGTGATAGATTTTAGAGAAGGAAAAAATTGTTCACGTAACCCCTTCCTCTTTATAACGCTCTCATTTCTTATATTAATAATAAACTCCGCCTATGTTACACATCAAAATAAACCTGTTTAACGTGGCTTTCAAATACTGTATTTGGCTTTGTGCTACTACTAACCGTTGTTGAGATATAAGCGAAAAAGTGAAAAAGTGAGTAACACGTGAACAATTTTTTCACCCACTGTATATACAGTAGGCAGCAAAATTGTTCACATGTTTTTGATTTTTATGAAAAATTGATTTTTTATAAAAATACTATTAATTGATGATAGCTGCTTCTTATATTGTTAGAAAGCCCTGTTTAATGTGTATCTCTCTCTATATGTTACACTTTTGTATCACTTGTAGTTTGGCAGTAATAGGAGTTTAAAAACTGTCGCATCACTTGAACAATTTTGCTGCCGATTAAAAAAAATGCTTTATTTATAAAAATATGTAAAAAATATATAATAAACTAGTATTTGGTCCATAGCCCTTTGTTTTTAATAACTTCTTGGCAACGTTTAGGCATGGTTTCGATACATTTCATGCACTCTTCTTTAGTAATACTATACCAAGTTTCCGAGATCCTTTCCCAGAGGTCGTTCATGCCAGCTGGAGGAGATTCATAGTTTTTAAATAGTTTTCTTTCTAGTATAGCCCACATATTTTCAATTGGATTCAAATCTGGTGATTGAGGAGGCCATTTCATCACCTTAAATGGTTGTTCAGCAAGCCATTCTGTCACTATTTTTGATGTATGCTTTGGATCATTGTCATGCATAAATTCAATTTTGTTTAAATCCATATTGTAATCGTCAACTGTATTGATTAAATCATCTTGTAAAGTAGAAAGATATATTTCTTTATTCATATGAGACGTTACATCGACGATATACCCGACACCTTCCCATGTAATGCAGCTCCATACCATAATACTTCCACCACCACCTTTTACCGTTTCTCTTACATGACGTTTTTGAAGACTTTCGTGTGGTCTTTTCCACGCATACAGTTTTCCATCTGAGCCAAACCGATTTATTTTTGTTTCATCTGACCAAATAATTCGTTTCCAGTCATCAATAGTCCACTCCTTATGATCCTGTGCCCATTCTAATCGTAACTTACGATTTTTTTCAGATACCTGCGGTTTTTTTGGTTTAACAAACGCTTTTAACCCTGATTTTTTTAAGCTGCGGCGGATAGTATCAACACTAACATTGATACTCAAGTCTGATTTTAATGAATTCATGACCTGGACAGCATTATCGTTTCCATTTTTAGTGATAGAACGCACATTATACTGATGTTCACGGCTAGTAAGTAAGGATGGCCGACCAGGATTATTAATTTTTTCAAAATTTAACATTGTTGAACGTGTTTTTTGAACTCTTCCTATACTAACCTTTGTTAATTTAGCTACTTGGCGAACAGACAGACCTTTACCAAGGTGCATAATTACAATACGATCCATTTCATTGCTAATTGGCTTCATGGTGACAAAAATCTAAAATTTTATAGTATTATTTTGTAAAAAATAAATAAATATACAAAGTAAACAAAAGGGAAAAGTTATTTTTTTAAAAAAAATTAAAAATAAAAGGTTTTCAGTAACATTTACAAGCCTCTTGTGACTAATTTTTATTTTTTAGAACTCGGCAGCAAAATTGTTCAAGTGATGCGACAGTTTTTAAACTCCTATTACTGCCAAACTACAAGTGATACAAAAGTGTAACATATAGAGAGAGATACACATTAAACAGGGCTTTCTAACAATATAAGAAGCAGCTATCATCAATTAATAGTATTTTTATAAAAAATCAATTTTTCATAAAAATCAAAAACATGTGAACAATTTTGCTGCCTACTGTAGGTATATATATCCCATTTAAACTCAGTATAGATATATATATATACTCTCTTATATATATGCACTAGCATATATATATCAATGATCGGTATTTAAAATTCAAATCCTTTTTATATAAATACTCGACAATTTTTATTTTATTTTTGAAAAATCAGTTAATAACAAGTTAATTTTAAATAAAAGAACTTATATTATAACCAATAAGTCTATTAACTCATCTTTTTAGCTAAAGATTATTTTTATTTTATATTAATATTGTTGATTACTATCCAATATTACTTTATATTATTTTATTATAATAATCGTTGATCTTTATCCGATATTATACTTATTTTATTTTAATTTTATTACTTTGTCTATATAATTGTTGATCTTTATCCAATTATATAATTTATTTTATTTTAAACTATCAATCTAAACTAAGTTGTATCTACTTATAAAACAAGATACTGGTGCTCACTGACAACTAAACTAAACTACAAAGCTATCTACTTTCCAAAACTATAAAAGGAAATTCTACTTTTCAAACAACCAAAAATTTACACAACACTACTTTCCAAAACTATAAAAGGAAATTCTATTTTTCAAACAACCCAAAATTTACACAACACTACTTGTAAAACAAGATACTGGTACTCACTGACGACTAAACTAATTTACAAAACTATAAAAGGAAATTCTACCCTTCAAACAACTAAAAATTTACACAACAAAGCTTACGCGCACCACCTGGGTAATTATTTATCCATAGATGATGGGCAAAAAGAAATCCCTTCAACCTGATTCGAACAAGTGACCTAAGGATGACAACTTTCATTACAGTCCTCCGCTCTACCAACTGAGCTATAAAGGGATTCATGTCTGTGATATGGTGAGTGGTCGTCTGTATAGCCACAGCGTCTTATTCCTGTTTATCTTCTTATGTTTATTTTAAAACGGAGATCTTATAATCTAGTATAAATATCTTAAATAATTTATTTTTAAATAAAACACATCTTATTCGAAAACGAAAACATAAATTTATTGTTGAACATATTTTTTTGGGAACTTCTTTACTTTTACAAGTACTTGAACCTAGCCAATTCAAGTCGAAGCACCACACGTAACATGTCAACTCTATCAGCTGGTACTATTTGATCCTAACATAATTTAATGATAATAAAAATGCTCGAAAAGCAAATATTTTAATTTAATTTTTGTACAAAAAATTAATTAAAATATGTTAGGATCAAATAGTACCAGCTGATAGAGTTGACATGAATCCCTTTATAGCTCAGTTGGTAGAGCGGAGGACTGTAATGAAAGTTGTCATCCTTAGGTCACTTGTTCGAATCAGGTTGAAGGGATTTCTTTTTGCCCATCATCTATGGATAAATAATTACCCAGGTGGTGCGCGTAAGCTTTTTATTATTTTAAATAATGAAAAACAGACATAATGAAGTACTTCAAAACAATTAAAATAATAATTTTATTTGAAATTTATTAATAGTTTTACAATATCATTTGTTGTGTGTGTTTTTGGTAAAAGTTATTTTTGTTAAAATAAAAAGTGAGAATTTGTATTTGAATTAATTATAATAATATAATTTCCAGTGAGCACCAGTTCTTGTTTTATAAGTAGAACGACTTAAGTTATAGCAAAAGTAAAAATAAAAATATAATAAAGTGTTTAAGAGAAAAATTCAAAAGTGTATGCAAATGAATTTTAAAGTCAGAGGTAGATTATTGTATAAAAAGAGTAATAATCTAATAAAATAATAGAAAGTATAAAAAAATAAAATAAAAAATATATATTAATATGTAATATCAGATGAAATAAAATAAAATAAATAATTTATATATGTTATAAAAATTTAAAAATAAAATAAAAATGATTTCACTTAAGAAATAAAGTATGTTTGTTATAATAAAATAAAATAAAAAGATTTCACTTAAGAAATATATGTAAAGTTAATAAAATTTAAAAAAATAAAATTGGTTTGGACAAATAAAATATTTATTATATAAAATATTATTTCAAGATTTGACTTGATATTTGACAACGAAAAAAAAAAAACAAAAGAGAAAGAAAAATATTCTTTCCTATTTATATTAAAACAAAATTTTAAAAATTATTATTTTTGTACGAGGTCAAAAGGTTGTCGGTTCAAAGGTTGTCGGTTCAAAGGTTGTCGGTTCAAAGGTTGTCGGTTCAGAGGTTGTCGGTTCAGAGGTTGTCGGTTCAGAGGTTAAAAATATATATATATTTTTTTAAGCACCGTCAGCCTCATTGTCGTATCAGGCTATTTTATCTTATAGTAAACAAATATAATGCTATGATTATATAATAGTAAATAGTATAAAGTAAAATAATGATAATGATCGTCAAGTGCACTGAGATTAAAATATATAATCTTTTATTTAAATGGATAGCTATACTAAATAAGGAGTTAAATCTAACTCAGATATATTATTATCTTTAAACTGTCAAACTTAACCTTATAAACTGAATGTTAAAAGTCCCTATATTGAATCTAACTATATTACTACATTAATATATAAAAGAACCAATGACAGTTATCATGGATCATCATATAGTAATAATAAAATATATGAAAGATCGTCATAATGGGGTTATAAATCATATTGATTAATATCACTAATCATATGAAAAGTGAAATATTATTTTATATAAATACTAAAGCAGAATTAGATTATTATTACAATCTTCATCTTATATTTATAATAAAAACAACCAACCAAGGAATTTCACTTAATTATTTTGTTTTTCTCTTTTATACATAAAAACTATTTATTTTACCTATTTTTAATTTTAACATATTTTTCACTCATCCGCTTGGGCGACACATTATTAAAACAATAAACTATTTTTTAGCTTTTTCTTATTTACCTAAATATGATTTTTTTCGCGTCTTACAATGTCGGTAATAATAACAGTAATAATAATAATAACAATAATAGCAATAACAATAATAAAATCAATAATAACAAAGAAAAAGAAAATAGCTTTGAAGAAAAAGAAAGGAAACAAAAACGAAAATTTAAACCCAACACTGGAAAATCAAAATAAATCCTCTTACAATCGGGATTTAAAAAAAATATACATTTTTATTTATTTTTATTTTTATTTTTATTTTTTCTTTTTCCTTTTTCTTCACTTTTCCTTTTGTATAACTTATTCTTTTTTTTTAAACCTTTCCTTAATTTTATTAAATCCTTTTCGCTTTTATGATTTTTATAGAATAGTATTATAAATGTTAATAATAATCAAAGTAGTACTAGATCCTCTAAAAAATATAAATACGACGATTGTTTTAATAAAATAAAAAAAAACAACTCTTTTTGATATAAGATTTATATTAATTACTTTTGTTATTTTATCAGAAGAATAGTTATAACAAATAGTGTATTGTCTGAGTGACGCGTTTATTAAAGAAATACGGATATTCATAGAATAATTATAAAAATAACTTCTACTAGAATTATAATAAAATAATAAAACAACAACAAACGCGTATGCCCACGTGGCGAAATTGGATATCGCTTCGGACTTCTAATCCGAGGATTGCGGGTTCGACCCCCGTCGTGGGTACTCTATTTTTTTTAAAAATCAATTTAAATGAAACATATCCAATGAAAACGTTGTAAGTGTTTTTGGTAAAAGTTATTTTTGTTAAAAAAAAAAGAAGGTGTTGTGTAAATTTTTGGTTGTTTGAAAAATAGAATTTCCTTTTATAGTTTTGGAAAGTAGATAGTTTTATAGTTTAGTTTAGTTGTCAGTGAGCACCAGTATCTTGTTTTATAAGTAGATACAACTTAGTTTAGATTGATAGTTTAAAATAAAAATAAAATAATAAAATAAAATAAAATAAATTATATAATTGGATAAAGATCAACAATTATATAGACAAAACAATAAAATTAAAATAAAATAAATATAATATCGGATAAAGATCAACGATTATTATAATAATATAATATAAAATAATATTGGATAGTAATCAACAATATTAATATAAAGTAAATATAATCTTTAGCTAAAAAGATGAGTTAAGAGAATTTAATATATATAAATCTTTATTTCAAATTAACTGATTTTTCAAAAATAAAAATAAAAATGTCGAGTATTTATACTATTTTTTAGGGATCAGGTGGAGTTTAGGGACCCACAGTTATTTTTTTTTTTTTTTTTTTTTTTTTTTTTTTTTTTTTTTTTTATTTATTTATTTATTTTATTTTATATTTATTATTATTATTATTATTATTATATTAATTTTATTATATTATTATTATTATGTATCTTTTATTTCTACTTATTCTTATTTGTTTATTTATTTATTATTTAATTTGTTTATTTCTTATATTTCATTTGTTTTATTATTTTTTTTTTTTGTTATTTTATTGAAAAAAAAAAAATAATTTTTTTTTATTATTAAAGTTTAAATAATAATTATATTGTTGTTAATTATCTTCATCTGGAATATATTCTGAATGTTCACTATCACTTGCACTATCACTACTACTTTCTATCTCATTATAAGCTCTTCTGCTAGGAATAATGGTAGGAATTGTATCACTATTTGAAGCAAAAGGTACCTCGTATTCTATCTCTTCTGTATTAAAATATTCTGCATCCTCTTCCTCTTCTTCATCTTCTTCGTTTAGCCAATAAAAATTTGTATCCTTAATAGCATTCAGCATACCTTCCCAAAGATTATCTTTATTTTTTCTACGCCACATAAATTCAACAAGACGGCAAGGTAACAAGAGTCTAGTGCGTGTTCTAGGACGCAAATTTATTTTAATACCATTCCAGGTACCTATAAAATAAAGTTAAACTAATTATAGCTTTCATCTATACTCTTTTGCCTCTTTTTTTTTTTTTTTTTTTTTACCTTCAATACTATTAGTATGACGACCACGATCATCTGGATGAACAAAATACAAGGAATGATTAATAGTATAATGTACATAATTAAAACCTGGAAGTTGTCTAATTTGACTATAAGATGCCCAACAATCTGTATAAATAATGGAACCAGGAAGTACATGTTGACGAATCAATTCACCTAAAGTTTCAGTAGTTCTATTTTCCACCGTAATTAAAAAACATTTTCTTTCTTCTGTTCTTTCAACACCTCCAAAGACCCAAACACCTTCAACACGATGCCCGCGATGATACTTTCTCTTACCAAACTTGCTTTCATCTAATTCAACGATAATACCAGGACCTCCTATTATTAAAAAATGAAATAATAAAGTAAAAATATTTTAATATAAAATTACAATACACTAATTTTCCCTTTTTTTAATTACCAATTTGAATACTATTAATCTCCATATCAGTTTCCAACACTTTGTAGATATCCTTAATAAGTTTACCAACAGTTTTTCTTGACATACCAAACCACGTTTCATAACCAGTCAATGGAAAACGGTGAAGAAACATATAAATAAACATCATAATCTTATTGATAGGAAAATGGTGACCAAAAAATAATGAACCAGACTTAATAGATTTCCTTTGTCGGCTCTTACGATTATTGCAATCACATTTTTCAAGACGCTCTTTACATTGCCACATAGGACCTTTATCATTAAAAAAATGAAGGCGCATTTCAGAACCACTGTCACAAGTTAAAGGAGGGTTTTGATTGAAAAAACCATTTTCTAATAGCCATCTTTAAAAAAAAAAAAAAAAAAGTATTATTATTCATTCAATATCTACAAACTTATATATTAACTTACTTAAAACAAACCTTTTTGTCAATAAAGAGATAGCTCAACGACTCTTGTGTTGGGAGAGACATAAAAATCTAAACATTCATTTAATACATTTGAAATGTAAAATGTTAAATGGTGAAATGTATAAATTGTTGAAATGTAAAATGTAAAATGTTAATTGTTGAAATGTAAAATGTAAAATGTAAAATGTAAATTGTCAAATGAACGTTGAAATGTAAAATGTTGCATGTTGAAATATTAAATATCAAATTAATGTTAAATTTTAAATGTAAAATGTAAAATGTTAAATGTTAAATGTTAAATGTTAAATATTAAATGTTAAATGTTGGAATGTTGGAATGTTGGAATGTTGGAATGTAAAAATGTTGAAATGTTAAATGTTGAAATGTTAAATGTTGAAATGTTGAAATGTTAAATGATGAAAGGTAGCAAATGTAAATGACAACGTTAAATATAAAATAATAAAAAATATTAAAATAACAATGAAAAAAGTATTAATAAAATTTAAAAAATAAATAATAGAATATAGTGTCGACAATGGTGATACCAATGGCGCTCCTTAAAACTAGTACTGCTTTTTGGAGTAGCTACTCCTGGAGTAGCCGCTCTTGGAGTGGCCACTCCATACGATAGTCACTTTCATCTCTTTTCCCTACTCTCAATATACTTTGAATAATTTTTTAAATTTTTTTTTAATATAAATAGAACCAATTTTTTTCTCTTTCTTTCTCTTAAATTGTCAAATTTTTATAATAAATTATTATCTACTAAATAATTATTGAACTTGTCCACTTTATAAAACAAACTTTATAATTTTAAATTTTTTTATTTTAACTTACTATAACATATTCAATTATTGAACTTATCTATTTTTTATTTAACAAATTATTTTATTTTTATTTTATTTTTACTTTATAATATTTTATATTATTATATACTATCTTATTTTATAATATTTATTCACTTAAATATTCTATACTACTGATCTAAATCATTTAAACTCTTTACTACTTATTTTACTCGGCGGTCATTAAACTTTTGCTTTAATCCTGCTTATATTTTACTTATAATCTTTATTTTATTTTCTTTTATTTTTTTTATTTTATTTTATTTTTTTTAATTTTCTATACCTTTATATTAAGTCGTTCTACTTATAAAACAGGAACTGGTGCTCACTGGAAACTTATTATATACTCCAAATATAACTTATAATACTCATTCCTCATTTCAAAAATAAATCTTAACCAAAAACCCACATAACAATAGTTAATAGGTAAACAAATACAGTGACGAGCGAAATTGTTCACGATTTTTTTTTTTTTTATATTTTTTTATTTTTCTCGAAATTAAATATAAATACAAAATGGTAACTTTTATATCAAATGAGAGCTGTGGTTATGAGCTTTCATGCTTTATATACTAATTGGCGCTGGAGAAAGTATGAAGCCTTAAATGAACGGG
Organism: Cunninghamella blakesleeana; assembly: GCA_017871115.1. Classification (NCBI taxonomy): domain Eukaryota; kingdom Fungi; phylum Mucoromycota; class Mucoromycetes; order Mucorales; family Cunninghamellaceae; genus Cunninghamella; species Cunninghamella blakesleeana. The sequence goes on along the minus strand of JAFCIZ010000002.1, from coordinate 1,437,190 downwards.
GTTTCAAAAAAAGTATGAAAAACCTGTTTTTTTTTTTTCTGTTTTTATGATAGATATAAAATTCTTTTAAATATAATTTTTTATGTGACATTATAAAATGGGGTTTTTTTTTATTTTTTAAATTTTCCGAGACCTTAAGTCACTATAATTACAGTTTTTTTTATTTTTTTATTTTTTTTGAATCTTTACCATCTTACTACTCATTAACCTAATTCCATTAACAATGGTGAAGACATCTCACAACAAAAAAATGGCAGTTTTGGAAAAACTTAATAATAAAGAAACATATAGAAGTATTGCAAGTTCACTGAATATTTCACTCGGTCTCATTAGTAAAATTGCAAAACGCAATTACGTTAATTGTAAAAATAATGCTGGTCGACATTCAGAAATCTCATGTAATTTAGGCAGGTTGATTGCTCGTAACTTCTATACTGGCAAGTTTTCTACAGCTATAGGTGCTTCAAGGGCTTTACGTTTTAGTGGCTATAATATTTCAGCATATTCTATACGAAGATTCCTTGGTAATAATGATTTTGCTTCGGAGATTAAAAAGTCGGCATTGCCACTTACTACTATACGAAAGAAAAAGCGTTTAAATTGGGCAAAAGCACATAGACACTGGACAGTTGAAGATTGGAAAAAGGTCGTCTTTAGTGACGAAACAAAAATAAATCGTTTTGGATCCGATGGGAAATTATGGACGTGGGTTAAAAAAGGAAGACCTTTACGAGACCATAATTTCAATTTCAAGTATAAGGGTGGTGGTGGAAGTTTAATGTTGTGGAGTTGTTTTACGCAACACGGACCAGGTTATATTGCAAAAATAGAAGGTGGAATGGACTCTAAATTGTACTGTGAGATTTTAGGGGACGATTTCAAAGGCACCTTAAAAGATTATGGCATGAAACTGAATGAGGTTCTTCTGCAACAAGACAATGATCCTAAACATAAGTCAGCTTTTACCACTAAATGGATAAAAAAACATCATATAAACGTTCTAGATTGGCCACCATACTCTCCAGATTTAAATCCAATCGAAAATATGTGGTTTTATCTTAAGTGTCAACTTGCAGCATACAACATACCGCCTAAAAACAAACAAGAACTATGGGAGCGCGCGGCCCACATATGGTACAAAAAAATAACACCGGAAATGTGCATAAAACATATTGAAAGTATGCCTAGACGTATAGAGGCTGTGATAAAACAAAAAGGAGGGGCAACTAAATGGTGATTTTGTTGAATTTAATTAGCAAATAATAATATATTTAATTTTTTTAATAAAAAAAAATATGCATTTTTGAGACTTTTTTTTTTCAAGTGCTTCTTTATCAGTTATGTTAATATATATTATATGGAAAATTGTTTATTTAAATTTAGTATTTTAATAGGGCTTTCGAATGATATAACATACGTCTACAGTTAAATATGTACTTTTCAAGATAAATGAAAAAATGTAAAAAAAAAAAAAATCGTGAACAATTTCGCTCGTCACTGTAAAATAAATCCTTTCGTAATTGCAAAATGGATGGATGAATACCTACAAAAAAAAAATTATTCCTAAAAAAAAAAAAAAAATGAAAGAAAAGGAAGAAATAAACAAAAAAAATATTAAAAAAGAAAAATAAACATAACCAGTATTGAACCTTGGCCGAACAAAAAAAAACAACAACTCGCAACTTACACTAAAAAGATACGTTTTTAAAACTAAAAATTAAAAATATCTCTATTCATAGTTTAAATTATTTTTGCTTATATTTTGCTTAATATCACATTTCATAATAAAATTTTCGAATATATAATATGTATTTTATATTAATATAAGTATACATTTTATAGATTGTTAAATTATTAATAAAATAAAAAAAATAAAAAATATTGAAAATAATATAGACTAATATTATACCAAATGAAGTTAATCACTTTACTTTTTTTTTTAAAAAATATATTAATTTATTAAAGATTATTTTAATATTAAAATACATACTTAATTTAATGACCTTATAATATACATATATGAAAAAAAAAGAAAGAAAATATGCAATATCAGAAGAGATATACTCATTTTAAATATATAGTAAACATATTACCATATTTAGGAATTTACTAAAATTAAAGAAATGACAGCAATAATAATAATAATAAAAAAAAAAAAAAAAAAAAAATCAAACGATTTTAACAACATTAGATAGACAAAAAAACGTAGATAATAAAATATTATAGAATATACAATATAAAATAAATATTGAAAAAGATATTAGAATTCTAAGATAACACTGTGGGTCCCTAAACTCCACATCAACCTAGTTTTTTTTTTTTTTTTTTAAATTAATTGATCTCTAATTTCGTAATTTCGACATTTCACAATGCACCCAATTAACAAAGCAAAGAAGTCAGACATAATAGTAGCTTTGCAACATTGCGAACCACACAGAGATATAGCTCGTAAATTTAAAGTTTCTAAAGGAACAGTATTAAACATTAGTAAGACTTTAAAGAACATTCCTAAAAATAATGCTGGTCGGCCACATAGAATCTCTAAGGAATGCGAATCTCATTTGGTGACATCTTTCCAGCGAGGAAAATTAATGAATACAGTAGAAGCAGTAAAGTCCATAGGACGTAGTTATAATGTTAAAGTTAGCAAATCAACAATTCGTAGGGTACTTGTTGGGAAGGATTTGGTTGCACGAAAAAAAAAAACGGTTCCTCCACTAACTAAGAGCACCAAACGAAAGCGCCTAGAATTTGCTAAAAGGTACAAGGATTGGGGAGAAGCGGAGTGGTCAAAGGTTATCTTCGCAGATGAAAGTAGAGTGAATCGTTTTGGTGATGACGGCAATTTATGGACTTGGGGGAAAAAGAATGTACCTCGACAAGACTTTTCTTTCTCCGAGGTGCCAAAGGGGTTTGGTGGTTCAATTTCCGTTTGGGGCTGCATCACTGCTAAAGGTGTAGGCTTTTTATCACGACTACATTCCTACATGGATACTCCATTATTTCTAGAAATAATGGATGATGAATTCATAAAGACTTTGGATTGGTATAACTTTGACAAAAGTCACGTTTTACTTTTGCAAGACAACGATCCTAAGCATAAATCTATTGCATCCCAAAAATGGTACCAGAAGCATAATGTAGAATTATTATATTGGCCAACATACTCTCCAGATTTAAACCCAATAGAGAATATGTGGTCATTACTTAAGCAACAGCTGGTGAAAAACTATGATGAACCAGCTAAATCACTAGATGAACTATGGGAACGTATTGAAGTGATTTGGGAAAGTAAATATATGAATGATATGGCAATTAAAGTCGTTAATTCAATGCCACACAGATGTCAATTAATAATAAAAAATAAAGGTGGTCGTATCCCTTATTAGTAGCTTTAGATAAAAAGAAATGTCATGTACACTACTCTTTTTTATTTTATTTTTTTTAATAAAAAATTTAAATGTGGTATATTGAAGCCATGCAATAGTGTATTCTCACAATTGTTATTCATGGATAGATAGAGCTTTATTAGTGCTACACAATATACATTAGCTGTTATAGATTTATTAATAAATATTTAAATGAAATACAAAAAATATTAAAAATTGCAAAACACTTGGGCATTTTGGACTGAGGTGTACATAACATTTAACAAATACAAAAAAAAAAAAAAAATTGTCCAAAGACGATTGAAGACATTAAAAGCTATACTCAAAAATCAAAAACAACTTATAACGCAACACTAATACAACAATACATAATCAAAAATCCTTTTCAGAACATATTAACGCAACTCACACAACTTTATTTAATACAGTTATAATCACACACAAAAAAAAAAAAAAAAATTCTTTTTACAACAAAAAAAAAAATGGATCAGCAAATTATAAATAATATTAAAGAATATCTCACAACTTTAAAAATTCCTGAAGACATAACAATAAAAATGAAAAGATACTTACAACGAAACTCACATAATTTTATTGTTCGAAACAATAAATTATATAAATTTAATATCAAACATCAAACTCTAAGACAAGTTTTAAATAAGCAAGAAGCTCTGGAAGCACTGTACATGTATCATCAACATCCTTTAGGTGGACATATTGGTTATCACAATACATTATATAAATTATCAATAAGATATTATTGGGATTCTATGGCTAAAGATATACAAATATATATAAAAAAATGTTCAAGATGTCAAACGGTAGGTCCTAAAAAATTAAATGAATTTCTCTATCCTATACCAGTTAAATCAAAACCATTTGAACAATGGGGCTTAGATGTTAAACACGTACCTACATCAAAAGGTGGATACAGATATATTATTGCCGGTATAGATTATCTAACTAAATGGGTAGAAGCTCGTGCTTTATGTTATCAAACAACATCAGAAGTTGCCTTATTTATTTATGAAGAAATAATATGTCGTCATGGTACACCTCATCTTATAATTACGGATAATGGCAAACCCTTTATTAGTGATTTAATAAAAAAGGTTTGTAATCAATATAATATACATCATAATACAATATCAGTCGGAAACTCTCAAGCCAATGGATTGATTGAAAGGTTTAATTCTACACTTGGAACTATAATAAAAAAAGGTTACATCAACTGAAAAATCAATATGGGATCAATACCTTCCTTCGGTTCTATTCGCGTATCGATCCATCAAACAATCTTCAACACAACAATCACCATTTTATTTAACTTATGGATATGACGTTAAAACTCCGTTTGATCAACATGCCAAACCTATTGATTTTAATACTTATAATTTTGATACACAATTAAAATTAAGGACAAAAAAGGAAATTCTAGCTCTCAATCAGATAAGACAATCAGCATCAAAAATGATAGAAAAATCACAAATGAACCAGAAATTGGCGATCGATAAAAAAGTCTTAAATAATAATAGAGAATGGAAACCTGCCTTTAGAATTGGTGACATTGTAACGCTACAGTGGCTTCCAGAAGTGTTCGAATGTTTTCGTTTTTTTTATAAAATCAATTGTATCAATAAAACTTATTATTTAACCATGCATGATTTATACATCAATCGAAAGCCCTATTGATTGGCTTTCATATGAATATATTTATATGAATTTCCATATTTGGGTTGCGGAGTAAATGGTGTTTGAAAATTATTGGCACATTCGAACAGTTGTGTTGCAATACCAAAAAAATTAAAAATATAATTAAAACACAATATAAATGGTATAAAAAGTCTTTATTTAATAATCAATCCAATAGCCCTTTGCTTTTATTACATCATTACAACGTTTAGGCATTGTTTCTATCACTTTTTTACAATCTTCAGCCGTGATTGTATTCCATACTTCCTGAGTACGGTCCCACAAGTCTAACATCCCTTTTGGTGGTGTAGTATAGTTGCTAAAGAGTCTGTTTTTCACCAAAGCCCATATATTCTCAATGGGATTCAAGTCAGGTGACTGTGCAGGCCATTCCATTACCGAAAAAGGCTGGTTTTCCAAGTATTCTTTGACTGCTTTGGCTGTGTGTTTTGGATCGTTATCTTGTTGAAAGACCATTTTGCTTTGATCCATGCCATACCAGTCAAATGTATGCACTAATTCATGCTCCAAAATAGCTTGGTAGAGTTCCTTATCTAAAACCGTATCAATTTTAGTCATGTAACCCGGGCCATCGTACGAAATGCATCCCCAAACCATTATGTTTCCACCACCATGTTTGACTGTTTGCTTGACATGTTTAGGTTGAAGCTTTTCCTCGGCCCTTTTCCAAGCATAGCGGCGTCCATCCGATCCAAAACGATTAATTTTGGTTTCGTCTGACCAAATGACACGACTCCAGTCATCTAAAGTCCAATCTTTGTGTGCTTTTGCCCAAGCTAAACGAGCTTTAACATTCTTGGCACTGAGGAGAGGTTTCTTTGGCTTGACAAAGGACCCTAATCCTTTTTCTTTAAGTGCTCTACGGACTGTTTGAGCACTTATATCGATTTCCAAATGTTGCTTTAATGCCTTCTGCACCTCAGTAGCATTACTTTTACCTCCTTTGGTCACTTGATGCACACAAAAGGACTTGTCTCTACCAGTGAGCTTGGATACAGCACCACCAACAGCCATAGGAATCTCCCGTTCAAGACCTGCAGAGTACTTGTGGACAGTTGTACAACTTACACCAACATTCTTTGCTACTTGACGCATAGATTTACCTTGTTTGAGAAGGTTAATGACTTGGTTCTTAATGGAATTTTGAATAGGACACATGTTGATAACAGATCACTAAAAAATGGACAATATTGATATAAAAAATATATAAAAAATAGAATATTAGCTATAGATTTGAACTAAGAAAGTGCGAAACAGGTTTATTCTAACATTTTATAGGTTATTTTATACTCTATTATTGTTTTATTACAAGTTGTGGTATTTTTTTGGCATCGCAACACAACTGTTCGAATGTACCAATAATTTTCAAACACCATTTACTCCGCAACCCAAATATGGAAATGCATATAAATATATTCATATGAAAGCCAATCAACAGGGCTTTCGATTGATGTATAAATCATGCATGGTTAAATAATAAGTTTTATTGATACAATTGATTTTATAAAAAAAACGAAAACATTCGAACACTTCTGGAAGCCACTGTATATAATGGAATAAAAGCAAATTCTTGGTCTGGGAAAATATCTGACATGTGGCAAGGAAAATATATCATACATCAATCTCTTGGGAAAGGTACTTATATGATTAAACCACTAGATACAACAAAGACAAGGATAAAGCGTGTTCACGGTAATAGGCTCAAGATCTTACAATTACCTGATGTAAATTGGAATGTACATGTTTATAAAACCTATGGATTGGAATTATAAAAAAAAAAAAAAAAAAAAAAAAAAAAAAAAAATATTACGTACTCTTCCGAAAAAAAATAATAATAATAATATACAGTGGGGGAAAAAACTGTTCATACGTTTTCAAAATTTGACTTTGTTCTTTAATTACTCTATCAATACTTTATCAATCCTTATGAAAATTAGAATAGTAATAGAATAGCTTATTTATAAATATATTACAAAGTTTGAGTTTAAAATATTTAGATCTCCGGTTTTTATTAAGGTTTTAAACAGCGATGTCCATATGAACAGTTTTTTCCAATTTCTAATTAATTAACTAATATCTTGTTGGTCCGCCTTTAGCATCCAATACAGCTTGAATACGATCAGGCATACTATCTATGTATCTTCTACATTGTTCCTGTGTAAAAGAATTCCATTCTACATCAATTCTTTCCCATAATTCGTGAACACCTTTAGCCCTGGTACCATATTCACTAAGCTTTAACTTCAAATGGTGCCACACATGTTCAATTGGGTTTAAGTCAGGACTTTGTGCTGGCCAATCTTCGAGTATTTTTATCTTTTCTTGTCGCATCCATTCAATAGTAGATGTTGCCTTATGTTTTGGGTCGTTATCCTGTTGAAAATAATACTCTGACCAGTCAAAACCATAGTATTCCATGCTATCTCTGAATGTAGTGTTCAAAATTTCTTGATAATCCTTAGCTTTCATAGTCCCATCGTAAACTTGACATGCATATCCTGGTCCAGAATGAGTTATACAACCCCACATCATTATATTTCCACCCCCATGCTTGACTGTTAAATCAAGATGATGAGGCTTCAATTTGTCACCTGGTCTTGACCAATAATATTTGCAGCCATCAGACCCCCAGACGTTTATTTTGGTTTCGTCAGAGAATACTACACGTCTCCAGTCATCAATAGTCCAGTTTTTGTATCTTTTTGCAAAGTTTAAACGGTCCTGTTGATGCTTTTTTGACAAAAGTGGCTTCTTTTTTTTAATAGCAGAAAAAAAATTCATAGATTTTAAAACATTAGCCGATGTTTTGACTGTCAATTCATATCCTAGGTTCGATAACATCCTTTGGACATCCGTGGCAGTTAGTAGTTGACCTGATAGAACCATTTTTTTGATAAGAGATTTAGTTTTGTCGGCTACAACAATAGGTCTTCCACCAAGATTACGGTTTCTATTAGGGAACCACTTACTAGAGTAGTTACTAATGACACCTTTTGATAAACCAAGTCTACTAGAAATGATACTGTATGGTATTTCATTGATCAACATTGATTTTAAATCATTTTGGACGTCTACAGGTAAAGCTTGAGGCATCTTGATTAATGGACAAAGTGAATAGGTAGTTTAATTGAGGTGATAAAGAAAAGTGAAAGAAAATAAAAAAAAATAAACTGAAAAATAATGGTTTAAATAGTTTTTCGGAATGCATTTACATTAGTAATTATTATTCTATACTTTCCGAACCAATAATAAAAGGTAAAGTAGGCAAACAGAACGGAAATGCTTAATATTCACATTATGGAAAAAACTGTTCATATGGACATCGCTGTTTAAAACCTTAATAAAAACCGGAGATCTAAATATTTTAAACTCAAACTTTATAATATATTTATAAATAAGCTATTCTATTACTATTCTAAGTTTCATAAGGATTGATAAAGTATTGATAGAGTAATTAAAGAACAAAGTCAAATTTTGAAAACGTATGAACAGTTTTTTCCCCCACTGTATATAATAATAACCATAATAATATATATAATAATAATCATAATAACATAAATCATATTTAAAAGAAATCAGATAACAAATATAATTTTAACGAAGTTGATCCAGTAACACAAAAGAACTAATCTGCCAACACAAAAAAAAAAAAAAAAAAATCTTATAAAAAAAAAAAAAAAAGAATTTTTCTTTCTTTCATTACTCCCTTTATTTTTATCAAGTTATTACAAAAAAAAATAAATAAATAATAATAATTAACTTAATAACCATTTTTTTATATAATTGCTACTATCATACTTTATTAACAAATATGGAAATACCTACTAATCGCAATCGGATACCTCTAGATGAAGACCCACTCTACGATGAAGCACTGGCTGTATTGGAAAACTTCGACAAGCTGCCGGAAATTGAAACATATAAAATGTTTATAAGATATACAGTGGCTTCCAGAAGTGTTCGAATGTTTTCGTTTTTTTTATAAAATCAATTGTATCAATAAAACTTATTATTTAACCATGCATGATTTATACATCAATCGAAAGCCCTATTGATTGGCTTTCATATGAATATATTTATATGCATTTCCATATTTGGGTTGCGGAGTAAATGGTGTTTGAAAATTATTGGCACATTCGAACAGTTGTGTTGCGATACCAAAAAAATTAAAAATATAATTAAAACACAATATAAATGGTACAAAAAGTCTTTATTTAATAATCAATCCAATAGCCCTTTGCTTTTATTACATCATTACAACGTTTAGGCATTGTTTCTATTACTTTTTTACAATCTTCAGCCGTGATTGTATTCCATACTTCCTGAGTACGGTCCCACAAGTCTAACATCCCTTTTGGTGGTGTAGTATAGTTGCTAAAGAGTCTGTTTTTCACCAAAGCCCATATATTCTCAATGGGATTCAAGTCAGGTGACTGTGCAGGCCATTCCATTACCGAAAAAGGCTGGTTTTCCAAGTATTCTTTGACTGTTTTGGCTGTGTGTTTTGGATCGTTATCTTGTTGAAAGACCATTTTGCTTTGATCCATGCCATACCAGTCAAATGTATGCACTAATTCATGCTCCAAAATAGCTTGGTAGAGTTCCTTATCTAAAACTGTATCAATTTTAGTCATGTAACCCGGGCCATCGTACGAAATGCATCCCCAAACCATTATATTTCCACCACCATGTTTGACTGTTTGCTTGACATGTTTAGGTTGAAGCTTTTCCTCGGCCCTTTTCCAAGCATAGCGGCGTCCATCCGATCCAAAACGATTAATTTTGGTTTCGTCTGACCAAATGACACGACTCCAGTCATCTAAAGTCTAATCTTTGTGTGCTTTTGCCCAAGCTAAACGAGCTTTAACATTTTTGGCACTGAGGAGAGGTTTCTTTGGCTTGACAAAGGACCCTAATCCTTTTTCTTTAAGTGCTCTACGGACTGTTTGAGCACTTACAGTGGCTTCCAGAAGTGTTCGAATGTTTTCGTTTTTTTTATAAAATCAATTGTATCAATAAAACTTATTATTTAACCATGCATGATTTATACATCAATCGAAAGCCCTATTGATTGGCTTTCATATGAATATATTTATATGCATTTCCATATTTGGGTTGCGGAGTAAATGGTGTTTGAAAATTATTGGCACATTCGAACAGTTGTGTTGCGATACCAAAAAAATTAAAAATATAATTAAAACACAATATAAATGGTACAAAAAGTCTTTATTTAATAATCAATCCAATAGCCCTTTGCTTTTATTACATCATTACAACGTTTAGGCATTGTTTCTATTACTTTTTTACAATCTTCAGCCGTGATTGTATTCCATACTTCCTGAGTACGGTCCCACAAGTCTAACATCCCTTTTGGTGGTGTAGTATAGTTGCTAAAGAGTCTGTTTTTCACCAAAGCCCATATATTCTCAATGGGATTCAAGTCAGGTGACTGTGCAGGCCATTCCATTACCGAAAAAGGCTGGTTTTCCAAGTATTCTTTGACTGTTTTGGCTGTGTGTTTTGGATCGTTATCTTGTTGAAAGACCATTTTGCTTTGATCCATGCCATACCAGTCAAATGTATGCACTAATTCATGCTCCAAAATAGCTTGGTAGAGTTCCTTATCTAAAACTGTATCAATTTTAGTCATGTAACCCGGGCCATCGTACGAAATGCATCCCCAAACCATTATATTTCCACCACCATGTTTGACTGTTTGCTTGACATGTTTAGGTTGAAGCTTTTCCTCGGCCCTTTTCCAAGCATAGCGGCGTCCATCCGATCCAAAACGATTAATTTTGGTTTCGTCTGACCAAATGACACGACTCCAGTCATCTAAAGTCTAATCTTTGTGTGCTTTTGCCCAAGCTAAACGAGCTTTAACATTTTTGGCACTGAGGAGAGGTTTCTTTGGCTTGACAAAGGACCCTAATCCTTTTTCTTTAAGTGCTCTACGGACTGTTTGAGCACTTACAGTGGCTTCCAGAAGTGTTCGAATGTTTTCGTTTTTTTTATAAAATCAATTGTATCAATAAAACTTATTATTTAACCATGCATGATTTATACATCAATCGAAAGCCCTATTGATTGGCTTTCATATGAATATATTTATATGCATTTCCATATTTGGGTTGCGGAGTAAATGGTGTTTGAAAATTATTGGCACATTCGAACAGTTGTGTTGCGATACCAAAAAAATTAAAAATATAATTAAAACACAATATAAATGGTATAAAAAGTCTTTATTTAATAATCAATCCAATAGCCCTTTGCTTTTATTACATCATTACAACGTTTAGGCATTGTTTCTATCACTTTTTTACAATCTTCAGCCGTGATTGTATTCCATACTTCCTGAGTACGGTCCCACAAGTCTAACATCCCTTTTGGTGGTGTAGTATAGTTGCTAAAGAGCCTGTTTTTCACTAAAGCCCATATATTCTCAATGGGATTCAAGTCAGGCGACTGTGCTGGCCATTCCATTACCGAAAAAAGCTGGTTTTCCAAGTATTCTTTGACTGTTTTGGCTGTGTGTTTTGGATCGTTATCTTGTTGAAAGACCATTTTGCTTTGATCCATGCCATACCAGTCAAATGTATGCACTAATTCATGCTCCAAAATAGCTTGGTAGAGTTCCTTATCTAAAACTGTATCAATTTTAGTCATGTAACCCGGGCCATCGTACGAAATGCATCCCCAAACCATTATATTTCCACCACCATGTTTGACTGTTTGCTTGACATGTTTAGGTTGAAGCTTTTCCTCGGCCCTTTTCCAAGCATAGCGGCGTCCATCCGATCCAAAACGATTAATTTTGGTTTCCTCTGACCAAATGACACGACTCCAGTCATCCAAAGTCCAATCTTTGTGTGCTTTTGCCCAAGCTAAACGAGCTTTAACATTTTTGGCACTGAGGAGAGGTTTCTTTGGCTTGACAAAGGACCCTAATCCTTTTTCTTTAAGTGCTCTACGGACGGTTTGAGCACTTATATCGATTTCCAAATGTTCCTTTAATGCCTTCTGCACCTCAGTAGCATTACTTTTACCTCCTTTGGTCACTTGATGTACACAAAAGGACTTGTCTCTACCAGTGAGCTTGGATACAGCACCACCAACAGCCATAGGAATCTCCCGTTCAAGACCTGCAGAGTACTTGTGGACAGTTGTACAACTTACACCAACATCCTTTGCTACTTGACGCATAGATTTACCTTGTTTGAGAAGGTTAATGACTTGGTTCTTAATGGAATTTTGAATAGGACGCATGTTGATAACAGATCACTAAAAAATGGACAATATTGATATAAAAAATATATAAAAAATAGAATATTAGCTATAGATTTGAACTAAGAAAGTGCGAAACAGGTTTATTCTAACATTTTATAGGTTATTTTATACTCTATTATTGTTTTATTACAAGTTGTGGTATTTTTTTGGCATCGCAACACAACTGTTCGAATGTGCCAATAATTTTCAAACACCATTTACTCCGCAACCCAAATATGGAAATGCATATAAATATATTCATATGAAAGCCAATCAATAGGGCTTTCGATTGATGTATAAATCATGCATGGTTAAATAATAAGTTTTATTGATACAATTGATTTTATAAAAAAAACGAAAACATTCGAACACTTCTGGAAGCCACTGTATATGTTAGGAAAGTAATTCCTTTTATAGTTTTGATAAAACAAATCGATCATAATATTAGAATAAAGTAGAAATGACCTTGGTGTAAGTAAAATAAAAATATATAAACTGAAAATAAAGTAAAATAAAATAAAGGTAACAATATAATCTAAACCAAATTCACCATACTCATATTGAGATAAAATAAAATTAAAGTTAAAGAAATATAAAAAAAAGTTTATTTTACATTTGCATTATTGTTATTATAGCTGCATAAATATAATTCCCCATTAAAATTTTAAAATAAATAAATAAATAAATATATATATATATATATATATATGGGAGATAAATACATGTTTAATGAATATATTCATATGTACTATTATATCGTGTGATAATCTAAAAAAAAAAAATTGTAAATATATGGATCGTTACAATTACTTATTTAAAAAGGGAATTCAAAATAATATATATAGGATTTTAAATTTTATTAAAATACTTTTCTTTTCTTTACTTTTAGTATATATATATATACTATAATGGAAATAAAAAAAGTAGTTTTATATTGGATCTTATTTACAGTTCCATTTAGCTTATTTTTTATAGTATTATCTTATCGTTATGATATTTTTAATTTATTTCAACAAAGATATCCCCCTAATTTCGAAGATCAATCCTTTTTTTTTAAAAATTTTTTAAAACAACATTAAACCTTCATAGGATTGCTTCTGCTATCTAGTGTGGAACTTTATGCTTTCAATTCTTTATCATTTATTTCCCTGTGATAAAAAAAAATAAAAAATCAACTTATAATATTCATAAATGCATGGGTTGGATCATGACGTTTTCCGTAGTATCAAATATTTTAACTGGTTTAATCTTGATGTACATTAAAACGAGACAAGATACAAAAGCTCAAAACTATGGTTTATTATCTGCCGCTGTTTATTCATTCATATCTCAATGTTTACTGGTTATTAATGTGGTTATTTATCCAAAACGCGGTGGTCATAAACAAGCCGCTATTCGTCTTATGGTAGCTCCTTTTGCTGCTATTTTACAGCATCTCCTTTATTTCTTTTTTATTTATTACAAATTAAAGGATCCATCATCTGCATCACTTTTTTTTTGGGATGTTTCCGTTACAGCAAGCGGCCTAACCGCAGTCATTCCATTTGAATATTATATATGGAAGAAAAACTATCACTTTTAATTTTTTTTTTTTTACTTTTTAATTTTTTTTACTATATCTATTATAATAAATAAATAAATAAATATCGTCAGTTATTTATCTTCAGATTTCTTTTTAAAAATAAGAAAACTCTCCTTATGTTGAACTATAAAATCTATATCTAAAATAATAAAAATGAATATATAACTTGATTCAACAGTACAAAATTAATAGGTATAATATTGTTATTGTTTTTTTTTTAACTAATTATAAGCTCAAAAGTGTTGAAATAATAAAAGTTATTCAATTATAAATGCTATATTATTTCAATAAACAATAAAAATATTATATTAATACAAATACAATTGGAAAGAAAAAACTCAACTCGATTGCTATTTATATATATAGCAAATACTAACCAATAATATATCATTGCAAAAGTGAAAAAGGTGAAAAAGAGCCATAAACTTTTATATATAATATCATATACTAACATTTTCCTTATTTTTATATTTTGGGAGATAAAAATGAAAAAAAAAATAACTTTATTTTAATTATTATCAAATTCTAATTAACCTTTTAAATTGTTTTATTCTTTTTCTTTTTTAAAAAATATTTTATTTATATATACAGTGACGAGCGAAATTGTTCACGATTTTTTTTTTTTTTATATTTTTTTATTTTTCTCGAAATTAAATATAAATACAAAATGGTAACTTTTATATCAAATGAGAGCTGTGGTTATGAGCTTTCATGCTTTATATACTAATTGGCGCTGGAGAAAGTATGAAGCCTTAAATGAACGGGGTTTCAAAAAAAGTATGAAAAACCTGTTTTTTTTTTTTCTGTTTTTATGATAGATATAAAATTCTTTTAAATATAATTTTTTATGTGACATTATAAAATGGTTTTTTTTTTTATTTTTTAAATTTTCCGAGACCTTAAGTCACTATAATTACAGTTTTTTTTATTTTTTTATTTTTTTTGAATCTTTACCATCTTACTACTCATTAACCTAATTCCATTAACAATGGTGAAGACATCTCACAACAAAAAAATGGCAGTTTTGGAAAAACTTAATAATAAAGAAACATATAGAAGTATTGCAAGTTCACTGAATATTTCACTCGGTCTCATTAGTAAAATTGCAAAACGCAATTACGTTAATTGTAAAAATAATGCTGGTCGACATTCAGAAATCTCATGTAATTTAGGCAGGTTGATTGCTCGTAACTTCTATACTGGCAAGTTTTCTACAGCTATAGGTGCTTCAAGGGCTTTACGTTTTAGTGGCTATAATATTTCAGCATATTCTATACGAAGATTCCTTGGTAATAATGATTTTGCTTCGGAGATTAAAAAGTCGGCATTGCCACTTACTACTATACGAAAGAAAAAGCGTTTAAATTGGGCAAAAGCACATAGACACTGGACAGTTGAAGATTGGAAAAAGGTCGTCTTTAGTGACGAAACAAAAATAAATCGTTTTGGATCCGATGGGAAATTATGGACGTGGGTTAAAAAAGGAAGACCTTTACGAGACCATAATTTCAATTTCAAGTATAAGGGTGGTGGTGGAAGTTTAATGTTGTGGAGTTGTTTTACGCAACACGGACCAGGTTATATTGCAAAAATAGAAGGTGGAATGGACTCTAAATTGTACTGTGAGATTTTAGGGGACGATTTCAAAGGCACCTTAAAAGATTATGGCATGAAACTGAATGAGGTTCTTCTGCAACAAGACAATGATCCTAAACATAAGTCAGCTTTTACCACTAAATGGATAAAAAAACATCATATAAACGTTCTAGATTGGCCACCATACTCTCCAGATTTAAATCCAATCGAAAATATGTGGTTTTATCTTAAGTGTCAACTTGCAGCATACAACATACCGCCTAAAAACAAACAAGAACTATGGGAGCGCGCGGCCCACATATGGTACAAAAAAATAACACCGGAAATGTGCATAAAACATATTGAAAGTATGCCTAGACGTATAGAGGCTGTGATAAAACAAAAAGGAGGGGCAACTAAATGGTGATTTTGTTGAATTTAATTAGCAAATAATAATATATTTAATTTTTTTAATAAAAAAAAATATGCATTTTTGAGACTTTTTTTTTTCAAGTGCTTCTTTATCATTTATGTTAATATATATTATATGGAAAATTGTTTATTTACATTTAGTATTTTAATAGGGCTTTCGAATGATATAACATATGTCTACAGTTAAATATGTACTTTTCAAGATAAATGAAAAAATGTAAAAAAAAAAAAATCGTGAACAATTTCGCTCGTCACTGTATTTACCAAACAAAATGTGTATTGGGAAAAAAGAAGAAATATTGAATATAGGGTTTATTTCTAATACATTAATTATATTCGTAATAACTGTGAACTTTTCTCAAAAAAAAAAAAACTAATCTTTTAACTTTGTCATATCCTGAGATAAGTTGGATATTTTGAAATTAGCTTTATTATCATTAAGTTTTATATTAATTAGTACTATTTAAATTTTTCGTATATTATTGCTCGTTATTTTAAAAAGATGAATTAATAAAGAGCCGATCGATTTATACGATATCAATTTATTTTATTTTATTATATTTATTTACTCAACTATTTTTTAACAATACTGATCTAAAATATTTTAAATTTGCACACTATTTTATTTGCCGGCCATTAAACTTTGCTTTAATTCTGCTTATTTTGTTATGCTTTTAATGTTTATGTTATCCTTTTATTATTCCTTTACATTAGGCCGCTCTACTTAGAAAACAGGGACTGATGTTCACCGGCACTCTCTTATTTATTATACATATAAATACAAACCCTCATTCTTTATTTTAGTAAAAATAAATCTTGTTATGGAGTGATTCAATGGGATCACCTTAAAATAAAGTTTAAAATCATTATTATCATTAGTACCATTTATTTTGTTCTTTTTTTTTGGAAAGGAAATAAGGTTTATACTTTGGGGTACCTTGCCAAAAGCCTAAAGTATAAACTTTATTTTTTAAATTTTAACATAAATACTTGATTTTTTAATTTATTTTTGAAAAAATCAGTTAATTTTAAATATATTTTATTATAATAAATAAACTTTATTAACTTAGCTTTTTTAACTACTATTAACAACAATACTCTTTGATTTTTTCTTCTCTCTTCTTTTCTTTTTTGGACCTGGTTTTGTGTTGCTGGTGCCATGACTCCAAACATTATCTTACCTCTCCTCACTCTTATAATATTTTTAGATTTTTCTTAGCATAAATAGAACCAATCTTTCTATTTTACTTTTTTTTAAATTGCCAAATTTTTATAATAAATCATTATCTACTAAATAATTAGTAAACTTGTCCACTTTTTAAATCATATTTTATAATCTTGTCTTATTTTATTTTACTTGTAACATATTCATGTTACTGAATTTATATATTTTTTTATAACAAGCTATTTTTATTTTATTTTATTTTATCTTTTATTTTTTTTATATATCTATTTACTGGAATATTTTTTTTAACAACTCAAATTTAAATTACTTTTAAATTTTTATATTATCTTCATTTTACATTGCGGTTACTGAAATCTTACTTAATCCTGCAATTATATTACTCTTTTAATTTTTTTATATTTTTTATATCTTTTTATTTTATTTTTGTTCCTTTATATTAAGTCGTTCTACTTATAAAACAAGAACTGGTGCTCACTGGGATTATATTATTCATATCAAATATTACTTTTAATACTCATTCCTCATTTCAAAAAAATAAATCTTAAACAAAAATCCACATAACAATAAATACAAACTCTCTTATTTTATTTTAGCAAAAATAACTCTTACCAAAAACACACACAACATTCCACTTTTAAAACAACTAAAATAATCCACAACACTTAAAATGATTTTTAATAATATTATGAAGTGGGTACGTCTCGAGTATCTTAAAAAATAGTCGACAGCTATTTGAAGTTTTATTACTTTTATTAATTTTATTCTTATTTTTATTATAATTACTATCTATATTTATATTTATTTATTATTCTTTTTTTATTATTATTATTTTTAAATGGTTTTATGTTTTTTCTCTCTTCTCAGGAGAAGAAAACAATAACCTTATTTTTATTTATTTATATAAATACTCGACCATTATATTTTACTTTTGAAAAAATCAATTAAAACCCTGTTATAAAAATAAAGTACTTATAATAAGTCTATTAACTTATCTTTTTAGCTAAAGATTATATTTATTTTATATTAATATTGTTGATTACTATCCAATATTATTTTTTATATTATTTTATAATAATAATCGTTGATCTTCATCCGATATTATATTTATTTTATTTTTATTTTGTCTATATAATTGTTGATCTTTATCCAATTATATAATTGTTATGGTATGGTTGAACTTACCATACCTAAATAATCCTAAAAATAATTTTTAAATATATTTTTAAACAAGTGTTTTTGCATATATAAATATATGTATATACAGTGGGGGAAAAAACTGTTCATACGTTTTCAAAATTTGACTTTGTTCTTTAATTACTCTATCAATACTTTATCAATCCTTATGAAAATTAGAATAGTAATAGAGTAGCTTATTTATAAATATATTACAAAGTTTGAGTTTAAAATATTTAGATCTCCGGTTTTTATTAAGGTTTTAAACAGCGATGTCCATATGAACAGTTTTTTCCAATTTCTAATTAATTAACTAATATCTTGTTGGTCCGCCTTTAGCATCCAATACAGCTTGAATACGATCAGGCATACTATCTACAGTAGGCAGCAAAATTGTTCACATGTTTTTGATTTTTATGAAAAATTGATTTTTTATAAAAATACTATTAATTGATGATAGCTGCTTCTTATATTGTTAGAAAGCCCTGTTTAATGTGTATCTCTCTCTATATGTTACACTTTTGTATCACTTGTAGTTTGGCAGTAATAGGAGTTTAAAAACTGTCGCATCACTTGAACAATTTTGCTGCCGAGTTCTAAAAAATAAAAATTAGTCACAAGAGGCTTGTAAATGTTACTGAAAACCTTTTATTTTTAATTTTTTTAAAAAAATAACTTTTCCCTTTTGTTTACTTTGTATATTTATTTATTTTTTACAAAATAATACTATAAAATTTTAGATTTTTGTCACCATGAAGCCAATTAGCAATGAAATGGATCGTATTGTAATTATGCACCTTGGTAAAGGTCTGTCTGTTCGCCAAGTAGCTAAATTAACAAAGGTTAGTATAGGAAGAGTTCAAAAAACACGTTCAACAATGTTAAATTTTGAAAAAATTAATAATCCTGGTCGGCCATCCTTACTTACTAGCCGTGAACATCAGTATAATGTGCGTTCTATCACTAAAAATGGAAACGATAATGCTGTCCAGGTCATGAATTCATTAAAATCAGACTTGAGTATCAATGTTAGTGTTGATACTATCCGCCGCAGCTTAAAAAAATCAGGGTTAAAAGCGTTTGTTAAACCAAAAAAACCGCAGGTATCTGAAAAAAATCGTAAGTTACGATTAGAATGGGCACAGGATCATAAGGAGTGGACTATTGATGACTGGAAACGAATTATTTGGTCAGATGAAACAAAAATAAATCGGTTTGGCTCAGATGGAAAACTGTATGCGTGGAAAAGACCACACGAAAGTCTTCAAAAACGTCATGTAAGAGAAACGGTAAAAGGTGGTGGTGGAAGTATTATGGTATGGAGCTGCATTACATGGGAAGGTGTCGGGTATATCGTCGATGTAACGTCTCATATGAATAAAGAAATATATCTTTCTACTTTACAAGATGATTTAATCAATACAGTTGACGATTACAATATGGATTTAAACAAAATTGAATTTATGCATGACAATGATCCAAAGCATACATCAAAAATAGTGACAGAATGGCTTGCTGAACAACCATTTAAGGTGATGAAATGGCCTCCTCAATCACCAGATTTGAATCCAATTGAAAATATGTGGGCTATACTAGAAAGAAAACTATTTAAAAACTATGAATCTCCTCCAGCTGGCATGAACGACCTCTGGGAAAGGATCTCGGAAACTTGGTATAGTATTACTAAAGAAGAGTGCATGAAATGTATCGAAACCATGCCTAAACGTTGCCAAGAAGTTATTAAAAACAAAGGGCTATGGACCAAATACTAGTTTATTATATATTTTTTACATATTTTTATAAATAAAGCATTTTTTTTAATCGGCAGCAAAATTGTTCAAGTGATGCGACAGTTTTTAAACTCCTATTACTGCCAAACTACAAGTGATACAAAAGTGTAACATACAGTGGGTGAAAAAATTGTTCACGTGTTACTCACTTTTTCACTTTTTCACTTGTATCTCTACAACGGTCAGCAGCAGCACAAAGCCAAATACAGTATTTGAAAGCCACGTTAAACAGGGTTATTTTGATGTGTAACATAGGCGGAGTTTATTATTAATATAAGCAATGAGAGCGATATAAAGGGGAAGGGGTTACGTGAACAATTTTTTCCAATGGAAAACATTTTCAATAATTCGCGTGGTACCACCAAGAACTGCTAATTAATCGTGCTGACAAATGCATTGGAGCCTTCTAGATGGTCCTACAAATTATAAAAAGTATATAAACACCATGATTTTGCTGGGAAATTCCCTATTTTACCTTCTTTTTTCGCTGAACTCTTTTGCTTACGATACTTCCCTTATCATGACTCGTGCTCTTCCTGTTGGCGTCCAAATGGATTTAAAAAACCTTCTTATGAAAGATGTACCCATGGTAACTATCTCCAAGAGGCTGGGTGTATCCAAAGGGGTGATCAGCAAGTATGCCAACAAGTGGTTTCCCAACCGCGATCGCAACCGAGCTGGTAGACCGGCGATTGTGGCTGATGCAAGCAAGTCTTTGGTGCGTAGGAAGGTTCTTTCTGGTGCTCTTCTTACTGCTCATGATGTCCATAAAGAGCTCTTGCAGCTTGGGTACACCTTGACAGCAAAAACGGCCGGTAATGTCCTCAAGTCAATGAATTTCTTTTCCGCCATTAAGAAGAAGAAGCCTTTGTTGGGCGCCAGGCACATGAAGGCGAGGTTTGACTGGGCGAAACGACACCAACATTGGACCATCGATGATTGGAGAAGAGTCATCTTCTCAGATGAGACCAAAATCAACATTTGGGGGTCAGATGGGTGCAAGTACTATTGGTCAAGACCTGATGATGATCTCAAGCCGCATCATATCGATGTTACTGTCAAGCATGGTGGTGGAAGCCTGATGATGTGGGGTTGTATGACCTACTATGGACCTGGATATGCATGTC
Source organism: Cunninghamella blakesleeana (assembly GCA_017871115.1). NCBI lineage: Eukaryota > Fungi > Mucoromycota > Mucoromycetes > Mucorales > Cunninghamellaceae > Cunninghamella > Cunninghamella blakesleeana. Next base: position 1,415,957 of record JAFCIZ010000002.1, on the reverse strand, counting down.
AAGTATACGATGGGACCATGAAGTCGGAGGATTATATTCACATCTTGGATACAAGTCTGCGTGACACCATGGAGTACTATGGTCTGGACTGGTCAGAGATGTATTTTCAAGACGATAATGCACCCAATCACCGTTCCGTTGCCACCAAAAGATGGATCCAGGACCAAGGCATCGTTGTTCTAGAAGATTGGCCTGCTCAGAGCCCAGATTTGAATCCAATTGAGCACCTGTGGCATCATCTCAAGCTCAAACTTAGTGTCTATGAGAAGAAGGCCAAAGGTGTCCATGAACTTTGGGAAAGATGTGATAAAGAGTGGAATACATTCACCAAGGATGAGTGTAGAAGGTATATTGACAGTATGCCAAAGAGAATCAAGGCTGTAATTGACGCTAAGGGTGGCTCAACAAGGTATTAGTGATAGATTTTAGAGAAGGAAAAAATTGTTCACGTAACCCCTTCCCCTTTATATCGCTCTCATTGCTTATATTAATAATAAACTCCGCCTATGTTACACATCAAAATAAACCTGTTTAACATGGCTTTCAAATACTGTATTTGGCTTTGTGCTGCTGCTGACCGTTGTTGAGATACAAGTGAAAAAGTGAAAAAGTGAGTAACACGTGAACAATTTTTTCACCCACTGTATAGAGAGAGATACACATTAAACAGGGCTTTCTAACAATATAAGAAGCAGCTATCATCAATTAATAGTATTTTTATAAAAAATCAATTTTTCATAAAAATCAAAAACATGTGAACAATTTTGCTGCCTACTGTATGTATCTTCTACATTGTTCCTGTGTAAAAGAATTCCATTCTACATCAATTCTTTCCCATAATTCGTGAACACCTTTAGCCCTGGTACCATATTCACTAAGCTTTAACTTCAAATGGTGCCACACATGTTCAATTGGGTTTAAGTCAGGACTTTGTGCTGGCCAATCTTCGAGTATTTTTATCTTTTCTTGTCGCATCCATTCAATAGTAGATGTTGCCTTATGTTTTGGGTCGTTATCCTGTTGAAAATAATACTCTGACCAGTCAAAACCATAGTATTCCATGCTATCTCTGAATGTAGTGTTCAAAATTTCTTGATAATCCTTAGCTTTCATAGTCCCATCGTAAACTTGACATGCATATCCTGGTCCAGAATGAGTTATACAACCCCACATCATTATATTTCCACCCCCATGCTTGACTGTTAAATCAAGATGATGAGGCTTCAATTTGTCACCTGGTCTTGACCAATAATATTTGCAGCCATCAGACCCCCAGACGTTTATTTTGGTTTCGTCAGAGAATACTACACGTCTCCAGTCATCAATAGTCCAGTTTTTGTATCTTTTTGCAAAGTTTAAACGGTCCTGTTGATGCTTTTTTGACAAAAGTGGCTTCTTTTTTTTAATAGCAGAAAAAAAATTCATAGATTTTAAAACATTAGCCGATGTTTTGACTGTCAATTCATATCCTAGGTTCGATAACATCCTTTGGACATCCGTGGCAGTTAGTAGTTGACCTGATAGAACCATTTTTTTGATAAGAGATTTAGTTTTGTCGGCTACAACAATAGGTCTTCCACCAAGATTACGGTTTCTATTAGGGAACCACTTACTAGAGTAGTTACTAATGACACCTTTTGATAAACCAAGTCTACTAGAAATGATACTGTATGGTATTTCATTGATCAACATTGATTTTAAATCATTTTGGACGTCTACAGGTAAAGCTTGAGGCATCTTGATTAATGGACAAAGTGAATAGGTAGTTTAATTGAGGTGATAAAGAAAAGTGAAAGAAAATAAAAAAAAATAAACTGAAAAATAATGGTTTAAATAGTTTTTCGGAATGCATTTACATTAGTAATTATTATTCTATACTTTCCGAACCAATAATAAAAGGTAAAGTAGGCAAACAGAACGGAAATGCTTAATATTCACATTATGGAAAAAACTGTTCATATGGACATCGCTGTTTAAAACCTTAATAAAAACCGGAGATCTAAATATTTTAAACTCAAACTTTATAATATATTTATAAATAAGCTATTCTATTACTATTCTAAGTTTCATAAGGATTGATAAAGTATTGATAGAGTAATTAAAGAACAAAGTCAAATTTTGAAAACGTATGAACAGTTTTTTCCCCCACTGTATATATATTAACCTTATATTTTATCCAATAGTATTTCATGATTATATATATATTTATTTATTTTATCTTTTATAACTTTATCAATTTATACTCCTCCTTGTTATAATGGTCTTTATAACTTACCTACCAATCTGGGTTTGAATTCAGATCATTTTTATATATAAAGGAGCGAGATTTTATTTTATTTTTGAAAAATCAGTTAATTTGAAATAAAGATTTATATATATTAAATTCTCTTAACTCATCTTTTTAGCTAAAGGTTATATTTACTTTATATTAATATTGTTGATTACCATCCAATATTATTTTATATTATATTATTATAATAATCGTTGATCTTTATCCGATATTATATTTATTTTATTTTAATTTTTATTATTTTGTCTATATAATTGTTGATCTTTATCCAATTATATAATTTATTTTATTTTATTTTATTATTTTATTTTTATTTTAAACTATCAATCTAAACTAAGTTGTATCTACTTATAAAACAAGATACTGGTGCTCACTGACAACTAAACTAAACTACAAAACTATCTACTTTCCAAAACTATAAAAGGAAATTCTATTTTTCAAACAACCAAAAATTTACACAACATAATTTATTTTATTTTATTTTATTTTTATTTTAAATTATTAATCTAAACTAAGTTGTATCTACTTTGTTATGGTATGGCTGAACTTACCATACCTAAATAATCCTCGAAATAATTTTTAAATACATATATATTCATTTATATATATATACAGTGGGTGAAAAAATTGTTCACGTGTTACTCACTTTTTCACTTTTTCACTTGTATCTCTACAACGGTCAGCAGCAGCACAAAGCCAAATACAGTATTTGAAAGCCACGTTAAACAGGGTTATTTTGATGTGTAACATAGGCGGAGTTTATTATTAATATAAGCAATGAGAGCGATATAAAGGGGAAGGGGTTACGTGAACAATTTTTTCCAATGGAAAACATTTTCAATAATTCGCGTGGTACCACCAAGAACTGCTAATTAATCGTGCTGACAAATGCATTGGAGCCTTCTAGATGGTCCTACAAATTATAAAAAGTATATAAACACCATGATTTTGCTGGGAAATTCCCTATTTTACCTTCTTTTTTCGCTGAACTCTTTTGCTTACGATACTTCCCTTATCATGACTCGTGCTCTTCCTGTTGGCGTCCAAATGGATTTAAAAAACCTTCTTATGAAAGATGTACCCATGGTAACTATCTCCAAGAGGCTGGGTGTATCCAAAGGGGTGATCAGCAAGTATGCCAACAAGTGGTTTCCCAACCGCGATCGCAACCGAGCTGGTAGACCGGCGATTGTGGCTGATGCAAGCAAGTCTTTGGTGCGTAGGAAGGTTCTTTCTGGTGCTCTTCTTACTGCTCATGATGTCCATAAAGAGCTCTTGCAGCTTGGGTACACCTTGACAGCAAAAACGGCCGGTAATGTCCTCAAGTCAATGAATTTCTTTTCCGCCATTAAGAAGAAGAAGCCTTTGTTGGGCGCCAGGCACATGAAGGCGAGGTTTGACTGGGCGAAACGACACCAACATTGGACCATCGATGATTGGAGAAGAGTCATCTTCTCAGATGAGACCAAAATCAACATTTGGGGGTCAGATGGGTGCAAGTACTATTGGTCAAGACCTGATGATGATCTCAAGCCGCATCATATCGATGTTACTGTCAAGCATGGTGGTGGAAGCCTGATGATGTGGGGTTGTATGACCTACTATGGACCTGGATATGCATGTCAAGTATACGATGGGACCATGAAGTCGGAGGATTATATTCACATCTTGGATACAAGTCTGCGTGACACCATGGAGTACTATGGTCTGGACTGGTCAGAGATGTATTTTCAAGACGATAATGCACCCAATCACCGTTCCGTTGCCACCAAAAGATGGATCCAGGACCAAGGCATCGTTGTTCTAGAAGATTGGCCTGCTCAGAGCCCAGATTTGAATCCAATTGAGCACCTGTGGCATCATCTCAAGCTCAAACTTAGTGTCTATGAGAAGAAGGCCAAAGGTGTCCATGAACTTTGGGAAAGATGTGATAAAGAGTGGAATACATTCACCAAGGATGAGTGTAGAAGGTATATTGACAGTATGCCAAAGAGAATCAAGGCTGTAATTGACGCTAAGGGTGGCTCAACAAGGTATTAGTGATAGATTTTAGAGAAGGAAAAAATTGTTCACGTAACCCCTTCCCCTTTATATCGCTCTCATTGCTTATATTAATAATAAACTCCGCCTATGTTACACATCAAAATAAACCTGTTTAACATGGCTTTCAAATACTGTATTTGGCTTTGTGCTGCTGCTGACCGTTGTTGAGATACAAGTGAAAAAGTGAAAAAGTGAGTAACACGTGAACAATTTTTTCACCCACTGTATATATATATACACCTCAGTCCAAAATGCCCAAGTGTTTTGCAATTTTTAATATTTTTTGTATTTCATTTAAATATTTATTAATAAATCTATAACAGCTAATGTATATTGTGTAGCACTAATAAAGCTCTATCTATCCATGAATAACAATTGTGAGAATACACTATTGCATGGCTTCAATATACCACATTTAAATTTTTTATTAAAAAAAATAAAATAAAAAAGAGTAGTGTACATGACATTTCTTTTTATCTAAAGCTACTAATAAGGGATACGACCACCTTTATTTTTTATTATTAATTGACATCTGTGTGGCATTGAATTAACGACTTTAATTGCCATATCATTCATATATTTACTTTCCCAAATCACTTCAATACGTTCCCATAGTTCATCTAGTGATTTAGCTGGTTCATCATAGTTTTTCACCAGCTGTTGCTTAAGTAATGACCACATATTCTCTATTGGGTTTAAATCTGGAGAGTATGTTGGCCAATATAATAATTCTACATTATGCTTCTGGTACCATTTTTGGGATGCAATAGATTTATGCTTAGGATCGTTGTCTTGCAAAAGTAAAACGTGACTTTTGTCAAAGTTATACCAATCCAAAGTCTTTATGAATTCATCATCCATTATTTCTAGAAATAATGGAGTATCCATGTAGGAATGTAGTCGTGATAAAAAGCCTACACCTTTAGCAGTGATGCAGCCCCAAACGGAAATTGAACCACCAAACCCCTTTGGCACCTCGGAGAAAGAAAAGTCTTGTCGAGGTACATTCTTTTTCCCCCAAGTCCATAAATTGCCGTCATCACCAAAACGATTCACTCTACTTTCATCTGCGAAGATAACCTTTGACCACTCCGCTTCTCCCCAATCCTTGTACCTTTTAGCAAATTCTAGGCGCTTTCGTTTGGTGCTCTTAGTTAGTGGAGGAACCGTTTTTTTTTTTCGTGCAACCAAATCCTTCCCAACAAGTACCCTACGAATTGTTGATTTGCTAACTTTAACATTATAACTACGTCCTATGGACTTTACTGCTTCTACTGTATTCATTAATTTTCCTCGCTGGAAAGATGTCACCAAATGAGATTCGCATTCCTTAGAGATTCTATGTGGCCGACCAGCATTATTTTTAGGAATGTTCTTTAAAGTCTTACTAATGTTTAATACTGTTCCTTTAGAAACTTTAAATTTACGAGCTATATCTCTGTGTGGTTCGCAATGTTGCAAAGCTACTATTATGTCTGACTTCTTTGCTTTGTTAATTGGGTGCATTGTGAAATGTCGAAATTACGAAATTAGAGATCAATTAATTTAAAAAAAAAAAAAAAAAACTAGATATTCAAGAAAGAAATGAAGAAAAAGTAATTCTCCGATAACGACCATATTTTATATAAAAAGCATAAACCAATAAAACCTATTTTTCAAAAAAAAAATTTTTTTGGGCACCAAGGTTCAAAATTGCCCAAATGAATTTTTTTTTTCAGCAACATATTACGCGGGACTGGATATGTATATAAACATAGCGCTTTTAATATAAAAGGACAATTACTAGGACATTATATTCATGCAGTATATACACATATTTAATATAGAAATTAACTTGAATTATTTCGAAAAAAAAAAAAAATGTAAACACTTGGGCATTTTGGACCGAGGTGTATATATATGTATCTGCATATATAAATATATGCAGGTATAAATATATTAACCTTATATTTTATTTATATTTTATCTTATTTATATATCTTATATTATATATTTTATCTAACTTATATTTACTCCCTTATTTATATTGACCTTTATATATACTTAAGAGTCTGTGTTTAAATTCAGATTTTTTTTATATATAAAGAAGCGAAATTTTTATTTTATTTTTGAAAAATCAGTTAATACGAAGTTAATATTCAGTTATTTGAAATAAAGATTTTTATATATTAAATTCTCTTAACTCATCTTTTTAGCTAAAGATTATATTTATTTTATATTAATATTGTTGATTACTATCCAATATTACTTTATATTATTTTATTATAATAATCGTTGATCTTTATCCGATATTATATTTATTTTATTTTATTTTTACTTTGTCTATATAATTGTTGATCTTTATCCAATTATATAATTTATTTTATTTTATTTTATTATTTTAATTTTATTTTAAATTATCAATCTAAACTAAGTTGTATCTACTTATAAAACAAGATACTGGTGCTCACTGACAACTAAACTAAACTATAAAACTATCTACTGTTAGCAATAATGCTCTTTAATATTTTTTTTTCCTTATTTGGGCCTGATTTTGTGTTACTGGTGCCATGACTCCAGAGCCATAACTCCAGTGTCATGACTCCGGTGCTATGACTCCAAACTTTATTTTATCTCTCCTCACTCTCATAAATTTTTAATTTTTATCTTTTTTTTTTGTATAAATAGAATCATTTTTTTTCTCTTTCTTTCTCTTAAATTGTCAAATTTTTATAATAAATTATTATCTATTAAATAATTATTGAACTTGTCCACTTTATAAATCATATTTTATATTATGTAATACGAATACTTTATGAAGTATTTAACATATTACACGAGTAAGTGATAATGGTTGTTTATCAATTCTTTTCTTTATTTATTACGAAATACTACTTAGTTAAATTAAAATTTTTTTATATAAAACTGAGTTTTAAAATATTTAAAAGTTTAAAAGGAAGTAAAATTTTTCCTTTTTTTTTTTTTTTTTTTTTTTTTTTATCTTCTTTTTGTAGAATACGTAAGTTTAATAATAAGTTACAAAGAATGCGGAGGGAGGGCGGGAACAACCATTATCACTTACTCGTGTAATATGTTAAATACTTCATAAAGTATTCGTATTACATAATATTACACTTCGTTTGTGATAATGGTTGTTTATTCAGAGTTATATCCGTAAAATTCGTTGCTGTTACTGATGAAATTCTATAGAATTGTTCGAATATAGCTTTTGAAGACCAATTACCATGAGCAACAATGTCATCAATTGGTACACCAGCTTGTGCAGCTAATGTAGATGCAAGTGCACGAGCCTTCGGTAATGGTGCATTCTTAGAACGAGTTACCATAGACATATAAAAACTTATATGTTTTGCAATTCTTTGAACAGTAAGTGCTTGGTTTATGTTTCTTGAACTGCGAAATACCATATTAATATTGCTATCAGGGATAATAGGGTGTGGCTGATAACAATGTATTGTTTTTATTAGATTATAGTATTGCTTAAAGGCTGCTACCGGGCAAAGAAGTGGATCGGAATTGGGCTGTATGTTGACTGTTCTTGTAATATGTGATCCTCCTCTTTTCTCTTTTGGTGCTACGATTAACAAGGTTATACTATCAAGATTACCGAAACGAATTTGGTCCAAATCAATTCGTGCAATATCGGATGGTCTAAGGAAACCTGACATGGCTAACAACCAAATGGTTTTCTTTGTAAGGTCTAGCAATTGTAGTGTACTATTATTACCTAGATCTTTAATATGTTGTAAAGCAGGTGAAATATCATATTCCCATTGTGTTGGTGGTTTAATGTTACGATTTTTTAATCCTTTAATAAAATCAATATATTCGCGTCTGGATTTTATGTATGTTTGTGTGGAGATGGGTAACATGTTCATTATGGAGCTAGAATAGGTAATAAGAGAAGATATTTTTAATTGGTTGTTGAAATATAAATGGGCCATGTAGTTTACATAAGTGATATGAGGATGATTATCGAAATCAAAGCCATTCTCTTCGTACCAAACTTGAAAGGCTCTGAAACGATAATTATATGTTTTTGAATATCTTTTACTAGATATGATGTTGTTGGCTAGATCTGTTAATTTTGTTGATTTTTGTCTTTTATTTTTTGAGGTTGAATATTCCATGCTAGCATTGTCCAAAGGTCGTTTTTGTGGAGTAATTGGTTTTGATGAGGATGTATTAGTTGATGATGCCGCAGAAGCAAAGGATTCTGATGAGTTAATTGTAGAAGGAGAGGATACCACGGAGCAGTTGGCCAGTTGGGTGTTAATAATGTTGCTGTTTTTGGTTGTTGGAGAAGGCGCTGTGCTGTTGATAGTATCAAGTTCCATGGAGGGGCTAAATAAAGGCGACCTGGTATCGTCGTCCAATTCCTGGAGAAGGCGTTGATCCAAGTGGCTTGAGGATGAAATTGGTGAGTGACATAAAGTGGAAGTTGATGGTTTTGATGTGATGCAAAGAGGTCTATATGATGAGGACCCCACAAACGATTTATCCAATTGAATGTTTTCCTCGGTAGCGACCATTCTATTTCCTGGTGTAGTTGTCTGGATGGAGCGTCCGCTGGATTCAGCTTGGATGGTACATAAAGTGTTGTTAGGTAAAGAGAGTGGTGGAAGCATGTTTTCCAAATTCTCATTGCTATCGAATTCAGTGTTGAGGAACGAGTGCCACCATAATGTTGAAGGTAAGCCATCGCTGATCTGTTGTCCATGCAAAATTGTAGATGGTGATGTTGAGGTAGATTGACCTGTTGAATGAATTTTTGAATCACTAATAGTTCTTTGGCATTGATGTGAAGTGAATCTTCTGTTGTTGACCACTGTCCTGTGATCTGTTTGCCATCCCATATGGCTGCCCAACCTTGATTGGATGCATCTGTGAATATTTGTGTCGTTGGAATGTGGGAAAGAATGTGATTGCCATTCCATTTGATCAGTTGGGATATCCACCAAAGAAGTTCTGCTTTGATGTGAGGTGTGATGGGACAGGATGGTTGATTGCGGTGTGAATTGATCATTTGAATTAGGTGTCTTGTTCTGTAACGTGCTTGTTGATTCCCTATTTGCGTGGCTAATGCGGTTCCCACAAATCTGGATAGAGTTGTCCACGAGGTTGATGATAGGTGCAGAAGTTTGTAAGCCATCCGACGTATGGATCTGATCTTTTTCCCTGGTACTGATATCATCATAGCCTGAGTATCTATTGTCATTCCTAAGTGGTTGATCTTTTGAAGAGGAAGAAGCGACGATTTCTTTAGGTTCATTAGCCATCCTAATTGTGTTAGTTTCTTTACTACCATCTCTGTATGTTGAATGGATTGTTGATGCGTCTTGGCTATTATTAGAAGGTCGTCGAGGTATGCTGTAATGCGTATTCCTTTCCTGCGTGCCCATTGCAAGACTGGTTTTAGTACCTTGGTAAAGATGAGTGGCGAAAGACTGAGGCCAAATGGTAGTACCTTGTATTGGTAATTCTTGTTTTTCCAATGAAAACGTAGAAGGTGACGTGAATGAGGGTGCACGGCTATGTGATGGAATGCATCTTGTAAGTCTATTGATGTTAGATAGTCGTTGGGTTGAATCAATTTGGCAATTGTTGATAGCGTTTCCATTTTGAAATGTTGTTGTGGCAAATAGTTGTTCAGTGTTTTCAAATTGAGGACTGGGCGTAAACCCCCATCCTTTTTGGGAATTACGAAGAGGTTGGAAAAGAATCCCGGGTTTGGAGGTGCCAATTCTATTGCTTGTTTGGATAAAAGTGTTTGTATTTCTAATTCTATAGCGTTGTTGGATGAAGTTGACGGAAGGTGAAGTGGTTGAAATAGATGAGGAAGGGTTAGAGGTGGACGTGGGTTGGTTGGTATTCGATATCCTTTCTTTATGATTTGATGAATCCATGGATGTACGGAATAATGTAGATGATGTGACCAAGAGGATGCAAAGAAGGATAAACGACCACCTACCTGTGTTAAAACCTTTTCTTCGTTTGTTGTCGTGACTGAAAATTTTTATTTCGTGTTTGTTGATTTTGTATAGGATGTGATGATAAATTACCCTCGGATAAATTAGAATTGCCCGTGCTAGTCGAATTATTTTGTATATTATTAGGTAATATATTAGAAAAGGACTGTTGAGGGTTACTATTTTGAAAACGTCTAGGTCGAGGCCTATTATTGTTTGTTTTTCTATTTGTATTTTGATATATACTTTGCTGATTTTTAATGTGGTCCGCCAATTCCTTTGGATCCATAAGATAATTTTGTTGATCGTTAGATGGTGCTGAAACATTAGGATAAGCGTTAAACATGTTGTCAGTTCGTAATGAAGTAATGTGTGAAGCCATATCCGATAACAGTTCATGCATTGCTTCCACAAAGTCCAATGTCTGTTGTGTTTGCGTTTCTTGATCCCATTTATAGTGTAGTAATCTATAAGCAAACCAATCGATAGGTCTTGTAAGACCTGATAGACGGTATTGAATATTATGCAAAGTGGTGTCATGTTGTTTATCCTTGTTTGAAAGATTAACCTTATTAGTCTTAGGTGGATCATAATTTCTAATCGAATTTTTAGGGCAGTCAAATAGATATCGTCTTCTATCATTATCCGGAAGAGGACGATTAAAGAAATTTTCAGCCATATACAGTGGCTTCCAGAAGTGTTCGAATGTTTTCGTTTTTTTTATAAAATCAATTGTATCAATAAAACTTATTATTTAACCATGCATGATTTATACATCAATCGAAAGCCCTATTGATTGGCTTTCATATGAATATATTTATATGCATTTCCATATTTGGGTTGCGGAGTAAATGGTGTTTGAAAATTATTGGCACATTCGAACAGTTGTGTTGCGATACCAAAAAAATTAAAAATATAATTAAAACACAATATAAATGGTACAAAAAGTCTTTATTTAATAATCAATCCAATAGCCCTTTGCTTTTATTACATCATTACAACGTTTAGGCATTGTTTCTATTACTTTTTTACAATCTTCAGCCGTGATTGTATTCCATACTTCCTGAGTACGGTCCCACAAGTCTAACATCCCTTTTGGTGGTGTAGTATAGTTGCTAAAGAGTCTGTTTTTCACCAAAGCCCATATATTCTCAATGGGATTCAAGTCAGGTGACTGTGCAGGCCATTCCATTACCGAAAAAGGCTGGTTTTCCAAGTATTCTTTGACTGTTTTGGCTGTGTGTTTTGGATCGTTATCTTGTTGAAAGACCATTTTGCTTTGATCCATGCCATACCAGTCAAATGTATGCACTAATTCATGCTCCAAAATAGCTTGGTAGAGTTCCTTATCTAAAACTGTATCAATTTTAGTCATGTAACCCGGGCCATCGTACGAAATGCATCCCCAAACCATTATATTTCCACCACCATGTTTGACTGTTTGCTTGACATGTTTAGGTTGAAGCTTTTCCTCGGCCCTTTTCCAAGCATAGCGGCGTCCATCCGATCCAAAACGATTAATTTTGGTTTCGTCTGACCAAATGACACGACTCCAGTCATCTAAAGTCTAATCTTTGTGTGCTTTTGCCCAAGCTAAACGAGCTTTAACATTTTTGGCACTGAGGAGAGGTTTCTTTGGCTTGACAAAGGACCCTAATCCTTTTTCTTTAAGTGCTCTACGGACTGTTTGAGCACTTATATCGATTTCCAAATGTTCCTTTAATGCCTTCTGCACCTCAGTAGCATTACTTTTACCTCCTTTGGTCACTTGATGTACACAAAAGGACTTGTCTCTACCAGTGAGCTTGGATACAGCACCACCAACAGCCATAGGAATCTCCCGTTCAAGACCTGCAGAGTACTTGTGGACAGTTGTACAACTTACACCAACATCCTTTGCTACTTGACGCATAGATTTACCTTGTTTGAGAAGGTTAATGACTTGGTTCTTAATGGAATTTTGAATAGGACGCATGTTGATAACAGATCACTAAAAAATGGACAATATTGATATAAAAAATATATAAAAAATAGAATATTAGCTATAGATTTGAACTAAGAAAGTGCGAAACAGGTTTATTCTAACATTTTATAGGTTATTTTATACTCTATTATTGTTTTATTACAAGTTGTGGTATTTTTTTGGCATCGCAACACAACTGTTCGAATGTGCCAATAATTTTCAAACACCATTTACTCCGCAACCCAAATATGGAAATGCATATAAATATATTCATATGAAAGCCAATCAATAGGGCTTTCGATTGATGTATAAATCATGCATGGTTAAATAATAAGTTTTATTGATACAATTGATTTTATAAAAAAAACGAAAACATTCGAACACTTCTGGAAGCCACTGTAAGGGCATTGGTCCAATAATTCTTGTGTAGGATCCAAATCTGATCCAGGATTTCTAATGTGTACATTAGGGTCATTTTGGATAAGACGAGACGAATAGATGGATGATTCCATATTATCCAATCTAGCAGCAAATTGTGTAAACCATGCAGGAGGTTGTTCATTATTATTGTTATTATGTTGATCTTGCATTACTTGTACGACGGAAGTCCAGTGCGTAAGTAGTAATTCGAACGAAAAGAAGATAAAAAAAAAAAAAAAAAAAAAAAAAAAAAGGAAAAATTTTACTTCCTTTTAAACTTTTAAATATTTTAAAACTCAGTTTTATATAAAAAAATTTTAATTTAACTAAGTAGTATTTCGTAATAAATAAAGAAAAGAATTGATAAACAACCATTATCACAAACGAAGTGTAATAATTTTAACTTATTTTACTTATAACTTATTCAAATTACTGAATTTATCTATTTTTTTATAACAAACTATATCATTTTATTTTTTTATTTTATATTTATTTACTTAAATATATTTTTCAACAATTCAAATTTAAATTACTTTTTAAATTTTCTTATTATATATATTTTACATTGCGGTTACTGAAATCTCTCTTTAATCCTGCAATTATATTACACCTTTTAAAATTTTTATTTTTTTATTTCTTTATTTTTTACTTTATTTTATTTTATTTTTTTTATTCCTTTATATTAAGTCGTTCTACTTATAAAACAGGAACTGGTGCTCACTGGAATTATATTATACATATCAAATATTACTTATAATACTCATTCCTCATTTCAAAAAAAATAAATCTTAAACAAAAACCCACACAACATTTCTTTTATTTTATTTTTATTTTATTTTATTTTTTTAATTTTCTATTCCTTTATATTAAGTCGTTCTACTTATAAAACAGGAACTGGTGCTCACTGGAAACTTATTATATACTCCAAATATAACTTATAATACTGTCGCGCAGGATAATGATCCTACCGGTGTTTAAAAAGTTTTTTTAACTTTTGTTTTAATTGGTCAAGCTCACATCCACAACCGCACATCCACAGACGCACATCCACAGACGCACATCCACAACCGCACATCCGCAACCGCACATCCTTGACCGTATGACTTCTTTCTCTCTCTCTCTAAAATAAAATTTTGTTTTAATATAAATAGGAAAGAATATTTTTCTTTCTCTTTTGTTTTTTTTTACTTTGTCAAATATAAATGTCAAATTTTTAAATAATATTTTATATAATAAATATTTTATTTGTCCAAACTAATTTTTATTTTTATTTTATTTTAATTTTATATTAATTTCTTAATTGAAATCATTTTTATTACTATAACAAGTATATTTTATTTCTTAAGTGAAATCTCTTTTTATTTATATACAACATATATAAACTTTTATATTTTATTTTTAATTTTATTATTACTTTATTTGATTATTACTCTTTTTATATAATAATCTATTCTCTGACTTTTAAGTTCATTTGCATATACTTTTGAATTTTTTTAAATATTTTATTTTATTTTATCTTTTTATTTATCTTTTACTTTTTATTATATTAAGTCGTTCTACTTATAAAACAAGAACTGGTGCTCACTGGAATTATCTTATTTATAGTTAATATAAATACAAACTCTCTTATTTTATTTTAACAAAAATAACTCTTACCAAAAACACACACAACAATACTCATTCCTCATTTCAAAAATAAATCTTAACCAAAAACCCACATAACACTTACCAAAAACACACAAAACAATAGAGTCTAAGGGTTGAAATGATTTTAAAATTCCGCCAATCGTACCAACACAAAGCCTACGCGCACCACCTGGGTAATTATTTATCCATAGATGATGGGCAAAAAGAAATCCCTTCAACCTGATTCGAACAAGTGACCTAAGGATGACAACTTTCATTACAGTCCTCCGCTCTACCAACTGAGCTATAAAGGGATTAGTTGAATGCTAGACCAATCTGAAATAATTGAATATTTTATCAAAAATAAAATAATAAATAACATATTTATTTTTATTTATTTCATATGTTTATTACTTAATGCTATAAATTATATCATTATTACATTATATGTTTTATATTATTGATATTATCCTTGTTTGTTCCATATATTTTAACTATATTAAAACAATTGAATGATTTTATTGGATAAATAGAAAATGAAATTAGAAAGGTAAAAAGTGAGCATATTAAATATATTTTACAAATTCTTTCATTTTTTCTGCTTCTACTTTCTTTTAGTATGCCTAATTATTTATATACTTACAGCTTGTATTAAAATTACCATTATACCTAGGTGTTGTACTTATAGATTTTTAGAAATTACTCTTTTTAAAAATAAAATAAAATAAAATAAACGAGATTAAAATAAATTAAAATAATTTACAGTGGGGGAAAAAACTGTTCATACGTTTTCAAAATTTGACTTTGTTCTTTAATTACTCTATCAATACTTTATCAATCCTTATGAAACTTAGAATAGTAATAGAATAGCTTATTTATAAATATATTACAAAGTTTGAGTTTAAAATATTTAGATCTCCGGTTTTTATTAAGGTTTTAATCAGCGATGTCCATATGAACAGTTTTTTCCAATTTCTAATTAATTAACTAATATCTTGTTGGTCCGCCTTTAGCATCCAATACAGCTTGAATACGATCAAGCATACTATCTATGTATCTTCTACATTGTTCCTGTGTAAAAGAATTCCATTCTACATCAATTCTTTCCCATAATTCGTGAACACCTTTAGCCCTGGTACTGTATTCACTAAGCTTTAACTTCAAATGGTGCCACACATGTTCAATTGGGTTTAAGTCAGGACTTTGTGCTGGCCAATCTTCGAGTATTTTTATCTTTTCTTGTCGCATCCATTCAATAGTAGATGTTGCCTTATGTTTTGGGTCGTTATCCTGTTGAAAATAATACTCTGACCAGTCAAAACCATAGTATTCCATGCTATCTCTGAATGTAGTGTTCAAAATTTCTTGATAATCCTTAGCTTTCATAGTCCCATCGTAAACTTGACATGCATATCCTGGTCCAGAATGAGTTATACAACCCCACATCATTATATTTCCACCCCCATGCTTGACTGTTAAATCAAGATGATGAGGCTTCAATTTGTCACCTGGTCTTGACCAATAATATTTGCAGCCATCAGACCCCCAGACGTTTATTTTGGTTTCGTCAGAGAATACTACACGTCTCCAGTCATCAATAGTCCAGTTTTTGTATCTTTTTGCAAAGTTTAAACGGTCCTGTTGATGCTTTTTTGACAAAAGTGGCTTCTTTTTTTTGATGGCAGAAAAAAAATTCATAGATTTTAAAACATTAGCCGATGTTTTGACTGTCAATTCATATCCTAGGTTCGATAACTTCCTTTGGACATCCGTGGCAGTTAGTAGTTGACCTGATAGAACCATTTTTTTGATAAGAGATTTAGTTTTGTCGGCTACAACAATAGGTCTTCCACCAAGATTACGGTTTCTATTAGGGAACCACTTATTAGAGTAGTTACTAATGACACCTTTCGATAAACCAAGTCTACTAGAAATGATACTGTATGGTATTTCATTGATCAGCATTGCTTTTAAATCATTTTGGACATCTACAGGTAAAGCTTGAGGCATCTTGTTTAATGGATAAAGTGAATAGGTACAGTGGGTGAAAAAATTGTTCACGTGTTACTCACTTTTTCACTTTTTCGCTTATATCTCAACAACGGTTAGTAGTAGCACAAAGCCAAATACAGTATTTGAAAGCCACGTTAAACAGGGTTATTTTGATGTGTAACATAGGCGGAGTTTATTATTAATATAAGCAATGAAAGCGTTATAAAGAGGAAGGGGTTACGTGAACAATTTTTTCCAATGGAAAACATTTTCAATAATTCATGTGGTACCGCCAAGAACTGTTAATTAATCGTGCTGACAAATGCATTGGAGCCTTCTAGATGGTCCTACGAATTATAAAAAGTATATAAACACCATGATTTTGCCGGGGAAATCCCTATTTCGCCTTCTTTTTTCGCTAAACCCTTTTGCTTACTATACTTCCCTTATCATGACTCGTGCTCTTCCTGTTGGCGTCCAAATGGATTTAAAAAACCTTCTTATGAAAGATGTACCCATGGTAACTATCTCCAAGAGGCTAGGTGTATCCAAAGGGGTGATCAGCAAGTATGCCAACAAGTGGTTTCCCAACCGCGATCGCAACCGAGCTGGTAGACCGGTGATTGTGGCTGATGCAAGCAAGTCTTTGGTGCGTAGGAAGGTTCTTTCTGGTGCTCTTCTTACTGCTCATGATGTCCATAAGGAGCTCCTGCAGCTTGGATACACCTTGACAGCAAAAACGGCCGGTAATGTTCTCAGGTCAATGAACTTTTTTTCCGCCATTAAGAAGAAGAAGCCTTTGTTGGGCGCCAGGCACATGAAGGCGAGGTTTGACTGGGCGAAACGACACCAACATTGGACCATCGATGATTGGAGAAGAGTCATCTTCTCAGATGAGACCAAAATCAACATTTGGGGGTCAGATGGGTGCAAGTACTACTGGTCAAGACCTGATGATGATCTCAAGCCGCATCATATCGATGTTACTGTCAAGCATGGTGGTGGAAGCCTGATGATGTGGGGTTGTATGACCTACTATGGACCTGGATATGCATGTCAAGTATACGATGGGACCATGAAATCGGAGGATTATATTCACATCTTGGATACAAGCCTGCGTGACACTATGGAGTACTATGGTCTGGACTGGTCAGAGATGTATTTTCAAGACGATAATGCACCCAATCACCGTTCCGTTGCCACCAAAAGATGGATCCAGGACCAAGGCATCGTTGTTCTAGAAGATTGGCCTGCTCGGAGCCCAGATTTGAATCCAATTGAGCACCTGTGGCATCATCTCAAGCTCAAACTTAGTGTCTATGAGAAGAAGGCCAAAGGTGTCCATGAACTTTGGGAAAGATGTGATAAAGAGTGGAATACATTCACCAAGGATGAGTGTAGAAGGTATATTGACAGCATGCCAAAGAGAATCAAGGCTGTGATTGACGCTAAAGGTGGGTCAACAAGGTATTAGTGATAGATTTTAGAGAAGGAAAAAATTGTTCACGTAACCCCTTCCTCTTTATAACGCTCTCATTTCTTATATTAATAATAAACTCCGCCTATGTTACACATCAAAATAAACCTGTTTAACGTGGCTTTCAAATACTGTATTTGGCTTTGTGCTACTACTAACCGTTGTTGAGATATAAGCGAAAAAGTGAAAAAGTGAGTAACACGTGAACAATTTTTTCACCCACTGTAGTTTAATTGAAGTGATAAAGAAAAGTGAAAGAAAATAAAAAAAAATAAACTGAAAAATAATGGTTTAAATAGTTTTTCGGAATGCATTTATGTTAGTAATCATTATTCTATACTTTCCGAACCAATAATAAAAGGTAAGGTAGGCAAACAGAACGGAAATGCTTAATATTCACATTATGGAAAAAACTGTTCATATGGACATCGCTGTTTAAAACCTTAATAAAAACCGGAGATCTAAATATTTTAAACTCAAACTTTATAATATATTTATAAATAAGCTATTCTATTACTATTCTAAGTTTCATAAGGATTGATAAAGTATTGATAGAGTAATTAAAGAACAAAGTCAAATTTTGAAAACGTATGAACAGTTTTTTCCCCCACTGTAAAAATTCACAAAAATAGAAAGTTGTCTGAAAAAACTGAGCAAACGACGATTATTTTATATTTAAGTTATATATTTCTTTTACCTACAGTAGGCAGCAAAATTGTTCACATGTTTTTGATTTTTATGAAAAATTGATTTTTTATAAAAATACTATTAATTGATGATAGCTGCTTCTTATATTGTTAGAAAGCCCTGTTTAATGTGTATCTCTCTCTATATGTTACACTTTTGTATCACTTGTAGTTTGGCAGTAATAGGAGTTTAAAAACTGTCGCATCACTTGAACAATTTTGCTGCCGAGTTCTAAAAAATAAAAATTAGTCACAAGAGGCTTGTAAATGTTACTGAAAACCTTTTATTTTTAATTTTTTTTAAAAAAATAACTTTTCCCTTTTGTTTACTTTGTATATTTATTTATTTTTTACAAAATAATACTATAAAATTTTAGATTTTTGTCACCATGAAGCCAATTAGCAATGAAATGGATCGTATTGTAATTATGCACCTTGGTAAAGGTCTGTCTGTTCGCCAAGTAGCTAAATTAACAAAGGTTAGTATAGGAAGAGTTCAAAAAACACGTTCAACAATGTTAAATTTTGAAAAAATTAATAATCCTGGTCGGCCATCCTTACTTACTAGCCGTGAACATCAGTATAATGTGCGTTCTATCACTACACCTAGAGGCAAAACTGATCACGGTGCTCGCTTTTTTGATTGTTTGGCATTATATTTTATTTAATACAACTAAAAGAAATATATTGATGGGTGATAAATTTTCCTTAACTAATACTCTATATTTTGAAACAATATGGTTTAAAGTCCACGGTCAATAAATGGAAATTAAATTAATTTAAAAAAAAAATCCAAAATTTCCGGATCGGTGATTTTTAAAAAAAAGTTTGTGTTATTATTTAAACCTCCATGGCCTGTTTCAAATCGGTCAATATTTTATTTCTTCAAATATTTATATTCTGTATTTTGTATATTTATTTTAACCTTCTTCTTTTTCTCTTTACATTTATTTTTAAATTGCATAAGTTTTACTGTGATCAAATACTTGATATTTTATTAATATGACTTATATTACAAGACAAAAGAAACAATATATAACTGATGCAATAAAACATGGTGATACTCATAGGGCAATAGCAGAAAAATATAATATATCTGTTGGGGAAATATCAAAAATTAGACAGTCAATTGGGCCAATAAAAACATGTCACGGTGGTCGACCAAAAAAAATATCCAAACATACCTCTAATTTAATTGCTAGATCTATTAAAACGGGGAAGGTTATCAATGCTGTTGAAACTCAGAGATATTTAAAGTATAATAATATTAGTGATGCAAGCCTTCGGACTATTCGTAGGTTCCTTAAATCTCGAAACCTTTTTGCTCATAAAAAAAGAAAAGTATTTCCAATATCACGTGATGTCAAAAAAAACCGTTTGCAGTTTGCAAAAATGTATGGTGGTTGGGACTCTAGTGATTGGGATAAAGTAATCTTTGCTGACGAAACTAGGGTGCACAGGTTTGGTGGAGAAGGCTATCAGTGGGTGTGGGGAGAAAGAAATAGGCCAACAAAACCACATGAAGTATATGAAGTGCCAAAAGGTGGTGGAGGTTCAGTATGCCTTTGGGGTTGTATAACAGCACAAGGTGTCGGTTACTTGACTAGAATAGATTCGACCATGGATACGCAATTGTTTATAGATATCATGAATGACGAATTTATAAAAACTGTAGAATGGTATAACTTTGACAAATCACAGGTTAAATTGTTGCAAGATAAAGATCCTAAACATACAGCAAAAGCATCCCAAGAATGGTACAAAAAAAACAATGTGGATTTACTTTATTGGCCTACGTACTCTCCTGATTTAAATCCCATTGAAAACATGTGGGCTTATCTAAAGCAATTGTTACATGAAAAGTATGCTGAACCTGCTGTATCATTGGATGATTTGTGGGAACGTATTCAAGTCATTTGGGATTCTCCGGCTATGAACAATATGGCTAAAACTGTTATCCATTCCATGCCTAAGAGGTGCGATTTAGTAATACAAAATAAAGGTGATCATATACATTATTAAACAGTAGATATCAGTTATTGTATGAAGTTGTATTTTTTTACAGATTTATAAAAACTAGAAATAAAAATTTTAAAATGCATTTTATACATAATAAACACATTAATAGTATTTGTATTACTGCATGAAAGAAAAGTCAATCATGTGAGGATACATTTAAAGAAAATAAATAATTAAACTTGTATTTGAATATTTAGTACAAAATCAAGTCCAATAAAAAATAACTAAAAAATCAAAAAACCGTGATCAGTTTTGCCTTTAGGTGTAACTAAAATAAAATAAGAAAAACAAAGATATAATTCAATCTTCAAAATACTTCAATTAAAAGAAATAAAAAAAAACTAAAACTAAAAACCAAGATATGTGACTAATATGCTAAAGAAAAGTGAATTATTATTGTAATGAAATCCTGACTTTATATTTGCATATTTCTATCGGAAGTTAAAATATAATAAAGTTTAAAAATAAAAAAATAAAATAAATAAAAAAAAAATATAAAAATAATATAATGATAATAATAAAATTACATAACATATAATAAAAATAGTAAAATAAATAAATTAACAAAAATAATTATAAAAATAAAATAAAAAAGAAAAGTTTAAGACAGAGTAACTTTAAAAAGATACTCTCGCTCCTCAATTCAACAAGTGCTTTGGTAGCTCAGCTGGGAGAGCGTTAGACTGAAGATCTAAAGGTCACGTGTTCAATCCACGTTCGAAGCATTTTTATTTTTGTTTTCATTTTAAAAATAAGGTTTAATAGTTTAGCCTTTGCCGCTGTGTGTGTTTTTGGTAAGAGTTATTTTTGTTAAAATAAAATAAGAGAGTTTGCGTTTATATTAATTATAAATAAGATAATTCCAGTGAGCACCAGTTCTTGTTTTATAAGTAGAACGACTTAATATAATATAAAAGTAAAAAAAAATAAAAAGATAAAATAAAATAAAATATTTAAAAAAAATTCAAAAGTATATGCTGTTATGTGGGTTTTTGGTTAAGATTTATTTTTGAAATGAGGAATGAGTATTATAAGTTATATTTGGAGTATATAATAAGTTTCCAGTGAGCACCAGTTCCTGTTTTATAAGTAGAACGACTTAATATAAAGGAATAGAAAATTAAAAAAATAAAATAAAATAAAAAAAATAAAAGAAAATAAAATAAAGATTATAAGTAAAATATAAGCAGGATTAAAGCAAAAGTTTAATGACCGCCGAGTAAAATAAGTAGTAAAGAGTTTAAATGATTTAGATCAGTAGTATAGAATATTTAAGTAAATAAATATTATAAAATAAGATAGTATATAATAATATAAAATATTATAAAGTAAAAATAAAATAAAAATAAAATAATTTGTTAAATAAAAAATAGATAAGTTCAATAATTGAATATGTTATAGTAAGTTAAAATAAAAAAATTTAAAATTATAAAGTTTGTTTTATAAAGTGGACAAGTTCAATAATTATTTAGTAGATAATAATTTATTATAAAAATTTGACAATTTAAGAGAAAGAAAGAGAAAAAAATTGGTTCTATTTATATTAAAAAAAAATTTAAAAAATTATTCAAAGTATATTGAGAGTAGGGAAAAGAGATGAAAGTGACTATCGTATGGAGTGGCCACTCCAAGAGCGGCTACTCCAGGAGTAGCTACTCCAAAAAGCAGTACTAGTTTTAAGGAGCGCCATTGGTATCACCATTGTCGACACCCCCAACGCCAACAAAAGATAGCCCTCTATCTTGAATATCATTCCATGGATCCATGTTTCTTATTCTTCTTATGATGACTTTATTAACCTTAGCAGTACCAACACCAGTGAAAAGTTCTTGAAGGAGATTTGTTCGTTGCATTTTATATATTGCTAAACTTTCATTAGTAGTAGGACGATCCAAAGAATGATGTAAAAATCTGTGTACCATAGGACAGAGGCTAGCAGAAAAGGTATCATACATTCTATTTCTAATTTTTTCTACAGTTTGGTGATCGTCTACATACATAGGATATAAATATCTTATGAACATCCTATATGTCTCGATTTCTGGTAGTTTATCAAAGTTTTCCAAAACATTTAAGGCTTCATCATAAAGAGGGTCTTCATCTAGGGGTACACGGTTTGTATTAAAGGGCATATCCATGGTTGTTAAAGTAGCAAAGGATAATAAGAAGGTAAAATGGTTAAAAAAATTTTTTTTTGTAATAATTTGATAAAAATAAAGAGAGTAAGAAGAAGTATAAATGTATATATATATTTTTTTTTTTTTTTGTGTTGGCAGATTAGCTCTTTTGTGTTACTGGATCAACTTCGTTAAAATTATTATTGTTATCTGATTTTTTTTTTTTTTTAATATGATTTATACTATTATGATTATTATTATATATATTATATATTATTATTATTATTATTTTTCGGAAGAGTACGTAATAATTATTATTATTATAAATTTTTTTTTTTTTTTTTTTTTTTATATTTCCAATCCATAGGTTTTATAAACATGTACATTCCAATTTACATCAGGTAATTGTAAAATTTTGAGCCTATTACCATGAACACGCTTTATCCTTGTCTTTGTTGTATCTAGTGGTTTAATCATATAAGTACCTTTCCCAAGAGATTGGTGTATGATATATTTTCCTTGCCACATGTCAGATATTTTCCCAGACCAAGAATTTGCTTTTATTCCATTATATAACGTTACAATGTCACCGATTCTGAAGGCAGGTTTCCATTCTCTATTATTATTTAAGACTTTTTTATCGATCGCCAATTTCTGGTTCATTTGTGATTTTTCTATCATTTTTGATGCTGATTGTCTTATCTGATTGAGAGCTAGAATTTCCTTTTTTGTCCTTAATTTTAATTGTGTATCAAAATTATAAGTATGAAAATCAATAGGTTTGGCATGTTGATCAAACGGAGTTTTAACGTCATATCCATAAGTTAAATAAAATGGTGATTGTTGTGTTGAAGATTGTTTGATGGATCGATACGCGAATAGAACCGAAGGAAGATATTGATCCCATATTGATTTTTCAGTTGATGTAACCTTTTTTATTATAGTTCCAAGTGTAGAATTAAACCTTTCAATCAATCCATTGGCTTGAGAGTTTCCGACTGATATTGTATTATGATGTATATTATATTGATTACAAACCTTTTTTATTAAATCACTAATAAAGGGTTTGCCATTATCCGTAATTATAAGATGAGGTGTACCATGACGACATATTATTTCTTCATAAATAAATAAGGCAACTTCTGATGTTGTTTGATAACGTAAAGCACGAGCTTCTACCCATTTAGTTAGATAATCTATACCGGCAATAATATATCTGTATCCACCTTTTGATGTAGGTACATGTTTAACATCCAAGCCCCATTGTTCAAATGGTTTCGATTTAACTGGTATAGGATAGAGAAATTCATTTAATTTTTTAGGACCTACCGTTTGACATCTTGAACATTTTTTTATATATATTTGTATATCTTTAGCCATAGAATCCCAATAATATCTTATTGATAATTTATATAATGTATTGTGATAACCAATATGTCCACCTAAAGGATGTTGATGATACATGTACAGTGCTTCCAGAGCTTCTTGCTTATTTAAAACTTGTCTTAGAGTTTGATGTTTGATATTAAATTTATATAGTTTATTGTTTCGAACAATAAAATTATGTGAGTTTCGTTGTAAGTATCTTTTCATTTTTATTGTTATGTCTTCAGGAATTTTTAAAGTTGTGAGATATTCTTTAATGTTATTTATAATTTGCTGATCCATTTTTTTTTTTTTTTTTTTTGTTGTGAAAAGAATTTTTTTTTTTTGTGTGTGTGATTGTAACTATATTAAATAAAGTTGTGTGAGTTGTTTTAATATATTCTGCAAAGGATTTTTGATTATGTATTGTTGTATTAGTGTCGTGTTATAAGTTGTTTTTGATTTTGAGTATAGCTTTTAATGTCTTCAATCGTCTTCGGACAATATATATATATATTTTTTGTATTTGTTTAAGTGTTATGTGTGTAGTTGTTTTTTTTTTTTTTTTTTGTAGTTTTAAATATTGTTGTAAAATTAGTAGATATATAATGATGTTTGTTGTAATATTAGTTATTGTAATCTATTAATAAAAGAATAGTTGTTGTAAAAATAATTGTTGTAGTAGTTGTAAAAATAATTATAAGAATTGTTGCAATTGTTGTAACAATAATTGATGTAAAATAATAATAGTTAGTTAGATTAGCTTTTAATGTCTTCAATCGTCTTGGACGCTATATATTTTTTTTTTTTTTGTATTTGTTATGTGTTTTTTTTTTTTTTTTTTTTGTTATGTTGTTTTTAATTGTTGTAATTAATGTTATTGAAGTGGTAGTTTGTTAAAAATAATTGTTGTAAATAAATAATATAATTGTTGTATAAAAATATAGATTTTTGTTGCAAGCGTTGTTGAAATAGTAATAATTGTTGTATAATATTGTCTTCTATAAAATAATTGTAAAATAAGTTGTTTTGTTAATTGTTTGTCTAGCTTTTATCGTCTTCAATTTCTCTTGGACGTTTGTGTCTAGCTTTTAGCGTCTTCAATTTCTCTTGGACGTTTGTGTCTAGCTTTTAGCGTCTTCAATTTCTCTTGGACGTTATATTTTATTATTATTATAAATTTTTTTTTTTTTTTTTTTTTTGTTGTTTTTTTTTTTTTTTGTTTTAATAACCAAGTCTTGAAAGAAAGTCTGCAGATTGTTGTTTCTTTCCACTGCGATATTGTATTTCAAATTCATAGTCAGCCAAGTAAGTAATCCATCGTGCCACCATACCAGTAGGATTAGGAGCCTTTATCAGCCAACGCAAAGGAGAATGATCAGAAATTACAGTAAATTTTTTTCCTAATAGGTAGGGTCTAAACATTTGTAGACTCCATATGAGAGCTAGACATTCCAATTTAGTAGCACTATAATTTCTTTCACTTTGTTTTAATCCACGACTTGCATATACTACAGGATGTTCTTGTTCATCATCATCTAATTGTGATAGAACGCAACCTAAACCTTCTATTGATGCATCACATACTATGATAAATGGTTTACTATGATCTGCCCTTTTAAGAATAGGTGCTTCTGTCAGTTTTTGTTTTAATAATTCAAATGATTTAGTTGTTATATCAGTCCATGGTGATTTATTTTTTGTCTTTGTAACATCATGTAATGGTCTTGCTATTGCTGCAAAGTTTTGTATGAAACGTCTATAATAAGATGCTAGTCCAATAAATCCTCTTATCTGTTTAATTGTTGTTGGTTGTGGATAATCTTTTACTTTTTCTATTTTTGCTGGATCTGTTTTTATTCCATCTTTGGTGATAATATAACCAAGAAATTTTAGTTCATCTTTAAAAAATACACATTTTTCTATGTTGAATAATAATCCACCAAGTCTTGCACATTTAAATAATTCTTCAAGATCAGATAAATGTTGTTCAATATTACTAGAGTGTACATTGAGATCATCTATGTATGCCACTAAACATCTATTCATCATAGATTTAAAACATATATCTATAAAACGTTGGAAAGTAGCAGGACTATTAACTAACCCCATCGGTAGCATTTCATATTGATATGTTCCAAATTTTGTAACAAAACCAGTTAATTCTTTACTATTATCATGTAAAGGTACTTGATGAAAGCCAGCTCTAAGATCTAATGCAGAGAATATACTTGAAGTTCCTAGTTCATCAATAAGATCATCAATTCTTGGTAGTGGGTAAGCGTCTACTTTAGTTTGGGCATTCAGTTTTCTGTAATCTACTACCATTCTATATTCACCGTTTTTCTTTTTAACCAAAATAATAGGAGCAGTATAAGGTGTATTTGCAGGTTTGATTATTCCAAGATTACATAGACGATCTACAGTGGCTTCCAGAAGTGATCGAATGTTTTCGTTTTTTTTATAAAATCAATTGTATCAATAAAACTTACTATTCAACCATGCATGATTTATACATCAATCGAAAGCCCTGTTGATTGGCTTTCTTGTGAATATATTTATATGCATTTCCATATTTGGGTTGCGGAGTAAATGGTGTTTGAAAATTATTGGTACATTCGATCACTTGTGTTGCGATGCCAAAAAAATACCACAACTTGTAATAAAACAATAATAGAGTATAAAATAACCTATAAAATGTTAGAATAAACCTGTTTCGCACTTTCTTAGTTCAAATCTATAGCTAATATTCTATTTTTTATATATTTTTTATATCAATATTGTCCATTTTTTAGTGATCTGTTATCAACATGCGTCCTATTCAAAATTCCATTAAGAACCAAGTCATTAACCTTCTCAAACAAGGTAAATCTATGCGTCAAGTAGCTAAGGATGTTGGTGTTAGCTATGGAACAGTTCACAATATCTCTGCAGGTCTTGAACGGGAGATTCCTATGGCTGTTGGTGGTGCTGTATCCAAGCTCACTGGTAGAGACAAGTCCTTTTGTGTACATCAAGTGACCAAAGGAGGTAAAAGTAATGCTACTGAGGTGCAGAAGGCATTAAAGGAACATTTGGAAATCGATATAAGTGCTCAAACAGTCCGTAGAGCACTTAAAGAAAAAGGATTAGGGTCCTTTGTCAAGCCAAAGAAACCTCTCCTCAGTGCCAAAAATGTTAAAGCTCGTTTAGCTTGGGCAAAAGCACACAAAGATTAGACTTTAGATGACTGGAGTCGTGTCATTTGGTCAGACGAAACCAAAATTAATCGTTTTGGATCGGATGGACGCCGCTATGCTTGGAAAAGGGCCGAGGAAAAGCTTCAACCTAAACATGTCAAGCAAACAGTCAAACATGGTGGTGGAAACATAATGGTTTGGGGATGCATTTCGTACGATGGCCCGGGTTACATGACTAAAATTGATACAGTTTTAGATAAGGAACTCTACCAAGCTATTTTGGAGCATGAATTAGTGCATACATTTGACTGGTATGGCATGGATCAAAGCAAAATGGTCTTTCAACAAGATAACGATCCAAAACACACAGCCAAAACAGTCAAAGAATACTTGGAAAACCAGCCTTTTTCGGTAATGGAATGGCCAGCACAGTCGCCTGACTTGAATCCCATTGAGAATATATGGGCTTTAGTGAAAAACAGGCTCTTTAGCAACTATACTACACCACCAAAAGGGATGTTAGACTTGTGGGACCGTACTCAGGAAGTATGGAATACAATCACGGCTGAAGATTGTAAAAAAGTGATAGAAACAATGCCTAAACGTTGTAATGATGTAATAAAAGCAAAGGGCTATTGGATTGATTATTAAATAAAGACTTTTTGTACCATTTATATTGTGTTTTAATTATATTTTTAATTTTTTTGGTATCGCAACACAAGTGATCGAATGTGCCAATAATTTTCAAACACCATTTACTCCGCAACCCAAATATGGAAATGGATATAAATATATTCATATGAAAGCCAATCAATAGAGCTTTCGATTGATATAAAAATTATGCATGGTTAAATAGTAAATTTTATTGATACAATTGATTTTATAAAAAAAACGAAAACATTCGATCACTTCTGGAAGCCACTGTAATTCCATTTTTAAATAATCTTGTTCTACCGGACTCATACGATAAGGTCGATGTCTAATTGGTACTGTGTTTTCTTTTAATATTATTTCATGTTCAATCATTGTTGTGTAACCCATTTTATCATTATTCCAATCGAAAACATCTTGATAATGATTTATTAATTTCCAAAACTTAATCTTATATTTTTCAGGTATGTTTCCAAATTGTAATTTTTCTTTAAAAGATTCATCCAGTGGATTGTCATCATTTATATTATCAATATTGAATAGTTCTGTTGTTGTTCCTTCTATACCAATTTCTTCGACTATGTCATAACCTTTCAGATCATCAGTATCTAGAATAGATTCATTGCTCATTAAATTATAAAATTCACTAATAATATGATGCGGAGGTAAATCAACATCTTTATCAGATCTATTAATTATATTTAATGTATATTCATTTGGTTTAGATATAGTATGAGGATCATCTTGTGTAAGTAGTATAGGTTCAGACGTATGCATGTTAGGATTAATATAAAATTGACAGTTTGTATGAGGTGGTATAGTCATTCCATCATTACCAGTAGATATAGTTAAACTATTTTCTTCTTGATTACGTTCAATATTAATTTTTATATCATCTTCCATGTAATAATTTTCTTCTTCTGAATATTCATCATGTTCCCATTCGTCATCATCTGTTACAGAATCAGTAGCATCAGTATCACTATCAGTATTTATTTCATTATTATTTCCTGTTGTATTATCTTGAGTTTGGTTTTCGGTTTGATAATTAGTATTGATTGTTTTAATAGTAACTAAAGGTTTATCTGTTTCTTTTAAAAAAGTGATAGGTAGTTCAGCTGATTTATGTTTATATACAGTGGGAGAAAAAACTGTTCGGACGTTTTCAAAATTTGACTTTATTCTTTAATTACTCTATCAATACTTTATCAATCCTTATGAAACTTAGAATAGTAATAGAATAGCTTATTTATAAATATCTTATAAAGTTTGAGTTTAAAATATTTAGATCTCCGGTTTTTATTAAGGTTTTAAACAGCGATGTCTATTCGAACAGTTTTTTCCAATTTCTAATTAATTAACTAATATCTTGTTGGTCCGCCTTTAGCATCCAATACAGCTTGAATACGATCAGGCATACTATCTATGTATCTTCTACATTGTTCCTGTGTAAAAGAATTCCATTCTACATCAATTCTTTCCCATAATTCGTGAACACCTTTAGCCCTGGTACCATATTCACTAAGCTTTAACTTCAAATGGTGCCACACGTGTTCAATTGGGTTTAAGTCAGGACTTTGTGCTGGCCAATCTTCGAGTATTTTTATCTTTTCTTGTCGCATCCATTCAATAGTAGATGTTGCCTTATGTTTTGGGTCGTTATCCTGTTGAAAATAATACTCTGACCAGTCAAAACCATAGTATTCCATGCTATCTCTGAATGTAGTGTTCAAAATTTCTTGATAATCCTTAGCTTTCATAGTCCCATCGTAAACTTGACATGCATATCCTGGTCCAGAATGAGTTATACAACCCCACATCATTATATTTCCACCCCCATGCTTGACTGTTAAATCAAGATGATGAGGCTTCAATTTGTCACCTGGTCTTGACCAATAATATTTGCAGCCATCAGACCCCCAGACGTTTATTTTGGTTTCGTCAGAGAATACTACACGTCTCCAGTCATCAATAGTCCAATTTCTGTATCTTTTTGCAAAGTTTAAACGGTCCTGTTGATGCTTTTTTGACAAAAGTGGCTTCTTTTTTTTGATGGCAGAAAAAAAATTCATAGATTTTAAAACATTAGCCGATGTTTTGACTGTCAATTCATATCCTAGGTTCGATAACATCCTTTGGACATCCGTGGCAGTTAGTAGTTGACCTGATAGAACCATTTTTTTGATGAGAGATTTAGTTTTGTCGGCTACAACAATAGGTCTTCCACCAAGATTACGGTTTCTATTAGGGAACCACTTATTAGAATAAGAGCTAATGGTACTTTTTGATAAGTTAAGTCTACTAGAAATGATACTATATGGTATTTCATTGATCAACATTGCTTTTAAATCATTTTGGACATCTACAGGTAAAGCTTGAGGCATCTTGATTAATGGATAAAGTGAATAGGTAGTTTAATTGAGGTGATAAAGAAAAGTAAAAGAAAATAAAAATAATTAAATTGAAAAATAATGGTTTAAATAGTTTTTCGGGATATATTTACGTTATTAATTATTATTCTATACTTTCCGAACCAATAATAGCAAGTAAAATGGGAAAACATAACGAAAATACTTAATAATCACATTATGGAAAAAACTGTTCGAATAGACATCGCTGATTAAAACCTTAATAAAAACCGGAGATCTAAATATTTTAAACTCAAACTTTGTAATATATTTATAAATAAGCTATTCTATTACTATTCTAAGTTTCATAAGGATTGATAAAGTATTGATAGAGTAATTAAAGAATAAAGTCAAATTTTGAAAACGTCCGAACAGTTTTTTCCCCCACTGTAATACTTTAAGTGTACTAGTTCTAAAATTAAGGAGAGCTTGTGCATGACTTAACCAATTATTTCCTAGTACCAGATGAGCAGGACACTTAGGTAATACTTCCATATTAACAGGTATTATAATATCAGGATTTACTTGTATTTGTACATCATGTATTGTTCCAAGTGTTGCTTGTTTAGTACCGTTTCCTAATATAAATATGTTAGTAGAAGGAGCATCTATTTGCAACCCTAACAGTTTCATCATAGATTTAGACATACATGATTTAGAAGCACCACTATCAATCAAACCTTTTATTCTTTTATCATTAATGATTAAACTTGTATAAGCTGCTGTTGTTGTTAATTCTGTATTCGTTATTGTATTTAATGGTATACAGTAGGCAGCAAAATTGTTCACATGTTTTTGATTTTTATGAAAAATTGATTTTTTATAAAAATACTATTAATTGATGATAGCTGCTTCTTATATTGTTAGAAAGCCCTATTTAATGTGTATCTCTCTCTATATGTTACACTTTTGTATCACTTGTAGTTTGGCAGTAATAGGAGTTTAAAAACTGTCGCATCACTTGAACAATTTTGCTGCCGAGTTCTAAAAAATAAAAATTAGTCACAAGAGGCTTGTAAATGTTACTGAAAACCTTTTATTTTTAATTTTTTTTAAAAAAATAACTTTTCCCTTTTGTTTACTTTGTATATTTATTTATTTTTTACAAAATAATACTATAAAATTTTAGATTTTTGTCACCATGAAGCCAATTAGCAATGAAATGGATCGCATTGTAATTATGCACCTTGGTAAAGGTCTGTCTGTTCGCCAAGTAGCTAAATTAACAAAGGTTAGTATAGGAAGAGTTCAAAAAACACGTTCAACAATGTTAAATTTTGAAAAAATTAATAATCCTGGTCGGCCATCCTTACTTACTAGCCGTGAACATCAGTATAATGTGCGTTCTATCACTACACCTAGAGGCAAAACTGATCACGGTGCTCGCTTTTTTGATTGTTTGGCATTATATTTTATTTAATACAACTAAAAGAAATATATTGATGGGTGATAAATTTTCCTTAACTAATACTCTATATTTTGAAACAATATGGTTTAAAGTCCACGGTCAATAAATGGAAATTAAATTAATTTAAAAAAAAAAATCCAAAATTTCCGGATCGGTGATTTTTAAAAAAAAGTTTGTGTTATTATTTAAACCTCCATGGCCTGTTTCAAATCGGTCAATATTTTATTTCTTCAAATATTTATATTCTGTATTTTGTATATTTATTTTAACCTTCTTCTTTTTCTCTTTACATTTATTTTTAAATTGCATAAGTTTTACTGTGATCAAATACTTGATATTTTATTAATATGACTTATATTACAAGACAAAAGAAACAATATATAACTGATGCAATAAAACATGGTGATACTCATAGGGCAATAGCAGAAAAATATAATATATCTGTTGGGGAAATATCAAAAATTAGACAGTCAATTGGGCCAATAAAAACATGTCACGGTGGTCGACCAAAAAAAATATCCAAACATACCTCTAATTTAATTGCTAGATCTATTAAAACGGGGAAGGTTATCAATGCTGTTGAAACTCAGAGATATTTAAAGTATAATAATATTAGTGATGCAAGCCTTCGGACTATTCGTAGGTTCCTTAAATCTCGAAACCTTTTTGCTCATAAAAAAAGAAAAGTATTTCCAATATCACGTGATGTCAAAAAAAACCGTTTGCAGTTTGCAAAAATGTATGGTGGTTGGGACTCTAGTGATTGGGATAAAGTAATCTTTGCTGACGAAACTAGGGTGCACAGGTTTGGTGGAGAAGGCTATCAGTGGGTGTGGGGAGAAAGAAATAGGCCAACAAAACCACATGAAGTATATGAAGTGCCAAAAGGTGGTGGAGGTTCAGTATGCCTTTGGGGTTGTATAACAGCACAAGGTGTCGGTTACTTGACTAGAATAGATTCGACCATGGATACGCAATTGTTTATAGATATCATGAATGACGAATTTATAAAAACTGTAGAATGGTATAACTTTGACAAATCACAGGTTAAATTGTTGCAAGATAAAGATCCTAAACATACAGCAAAAGCATCCCAAGAATGGTACAAAAAAAACAATGTGGATTTACTTTATTGGCCTACAGTGGCTTCCAGAAGTGTTCGAATGTTTTCGTTTTTTTTATAAAATCAATTGTATCAATAAAACTTATTATTTAACCATGCATGATTTATACATCAATCGAAAGCCCTATTGATTGGCTTTCATATGAATATATTTATATGCATTTCCATATTTGGGTTGCGGAGTAAATGGTGTTTGAAAATTATTGGCACATTCGAACAGTTGTGTTGCGATACCAAAAAAATTAAAAATATAATTAAAACACAATATAAATGGTACAAAAAGTCTTTATTTAATAATCAATCCAATAGCCCTTTGCTTTTATTACATCATTACAACGTTTAGGCATTGTTTCTATCACTTTTTTACAATCTTCAGCCGTGATTGTATTCCATACTTCCTGAGTACGGTCCCACAAGTCTAACATCCCTTTTGGTGGTGTAGTATAGTTGCTAAAGAGCCTGTTTTTCACCAAAGCCCATATATTCTCAATGGGATTCAAGTCAGGCGACTGTGCAGGCCATTCCATTACCGAAAAAGGCTGGTTTTCCAAGTATTCTTTGACTGTTTTGGCAGTGTGTTTTGGATCGTTATCTTGTTGAAAGACCATTTTGCTTTGATCCATGCCATACCAGTCAAATGTATGCACTAATTCATGCTCCAAAATAGCTTGGTAGAGTTCCTTATCTAAAACTGTATCAATTTTAGTCATGTAACCCGGGCCATCGTACGAAATGCATCCCCAAACCATTATATTTCCACCACCATGTTTGACTGTTTGCTTGACATGTTTAGGTTGAAGCTTTTCCTCGGCCCTTTTCCAAGCATAGCGGCGTCCATCCGATCCAAAACGATTAATTTTGGTTTCGTCTGACCAAATGACACGACTCCAGTCATCTAAAGTCTAATCTTTGTGTGCTTTTGCCCAAGCTAAACGAGCTTTAACATTTTTGGCACTGAGGAGAGGTTTCTTTGGCTTGACAAAGGACCCTAATCCTTTTTCTTTAAGTGTTCTACGGACTGTTTGAGCACTTATATCGATTTCCAAATGTTCCTTTAATGCCTTTCGCACCTCAGTAGCATTACTTTTACCTCCTTTGGTCACTTGATGCACACAAAAGGACTTGTCTCTACCAGTGAGCTTGGATACAGCACCACCAACAGCCATAGGAATCTCCCGTTCAAGACCTGCAGAGTACTTGTGGACAGTTGTACAACTTACACCAACATCCTTTGCTACTTGACGCATAGATTTACCTTGTTTGAGAAGGTTAATGACTTGGTTCTTAATGGAATTTTGAATAGGACGCATGTTGATAACAGATCACTAAAAAATGGACAATATTGATATAAAAAATATATAAAAAATAGAATATTAGCTATAGATTTGAACTAAGAAAGTGCGAAACAGGTTTATTCTAACATTTTATAGATTATTTTATACTCTATTATTGTTTTATCACAAGTTGTGGTATTTTTTTGGCATCGCAACACAACTGTTCGAATGTACCAATAATTTTCAAACACCATTTACTCCGCAACCCAAATATGGAAATGCATATAAATATATTCATATGAAAGCCAATCAATAGGGCTTTCGATTGATGTATAAATCATGCATGGTTAAATAATAAGTTTTATTGATACAATTGATTTTATAAAAAAAACGAAAACATTCGAACACTTCTGGAAGCCACTGTACGTACTCTCCTGATTTAAATCCCATTGAAAACATGTGGGCTTATCTAAAGCAATTGTTACATGAAAAGTATGCTGAACCTGCTGTATCATTGGATGATTTGTGGGAACGTATTCAAGTCATTTGGGATTCTCCGGCTATGAACAATATGGCTAAAACTGTTATCCATTCCATGCCTAAGAGGTGCGATTTAGTAATACAAAATAAAGGTGATCATATACATTATTAAACAGTAGATATCAGTTATTGTATGAAGTTGTATTTTTTTACAGATTTATAAAAACTAGAAATAAAAATTTTAAAATGCATTTTATACATAATAAACACATTAATAGTATTTGTATTACTGCATGAAAGAAAAGTCAATCATGTGAGGATACATTTAAAGAAAATAAATAATTAAACTTGTATTTGAATATTTAGTACAAAATCAAGTCCAATAAAAAATAACTAAAAAATCAAAAAACCGTGATCAGTTTTGCCTTTAGGTGTATTTTTATAAATAAAGCATTTTTTTTAATCGGCAGCAAAATTGTTCAAGTGATGCGACAGTTTTTAAACTCCTATTACTGCCAAACTACAAGTGATACAAAAGTGTAACATATAGAGAGAGATACACATTAAACAGGGCTTTCTAACAATATAAGAAGCAGCTATCATCAATTAATAGTATTTTTATAAAAAATCAATTTTTCATAAAAATCAAAAACATGTGAACAATTTTGCTGCCTACTGTATCTGTTGCAGTTGTATCAATTTGTTCTTTTGATTTTGTTGTTTTTCTTTTAGGTCTACATGCTGTTAATAATTGACGTCGTAAGGTGTGTGAAGATTTAATTAGATCGCCAACATCAATATTAGCTTTCTGATTAAAAACGTCATCTACAATATTATATTTTATTTGTAATGGTGTTGGTGGTTGTCGTTTGCGTTTTATTTTATTTTCTGATTCATTAATATTATCCATGATATAATCATTAATTATATCTTGTTGAGTTAATTGTTGATCAGTTATATCCTCGATCAGTTTAGAGGTATTATTTATATTTAGTTTTTGCTTCCCTTTACTGATTATTTTAGGTGTTTTAGAAGATGAAGGCATTACTGCAGGAGGTTTATCTAATCTGGCTGCGTAAAGATCTTCATCATCATAATGTGTATATTCATTTTCATCCCATAGTTCATGTTGATCGAAGATTGCATTCATATTTTGTTGATTTTTTTCAATATTATTATTTTTTAAATTGTTTTTGTTGTTGTTGATGTGATTATTATTGTTGATATTTTTATTATTATTATTGTTAATGGATTTGTTATCAGGGACTGCCAATTGACCATTATATGCAATTGCCCCGTCTAGTTTTTTGAATGAGTTTGTTGTTGAATGTGTTGTTGTTGTTGATTAAATTGTTGTTGTGTATATTGCTGTTGCTGATGTTGCTGTTGTTGCTGTTGTTGCTGTTGTTGCTGTTGTTGTGTTTGATTAGATACGTAGTTATTATTATTATTATCATAATTATAATCTTGGTTATATTGTTGATTATTATAACGTCTTGATCCAAAATTATTTTTATAAGAGCCATTATAATTGTTAGATCCATGATAATAACCATTATTTCTATTTGATTTGGATAATTCACTACGTACGATTTTAACAATATCATCACTTGTAAGGTTGTCACTTTTATGAGATTTCTTAGTCGATTGATTTATCTGTTCTATTTTATCATTCATATTCTTTTCCATTGTTTCCATATTAGTAACTAAACGTTCTAATAATGTAACGACAGGATCAGTTTTGGCCGATAAATTAGTATCCGTATTTCGATGACTAGAGTCTATCATATTAAATGATTCGTTACTAAAAGGATAATGATGTAGTTGAACATCAGTAGTAGTATGATTAATTCCAATATCATAGATATTGTTATTATTTGATCCATAGGCTTTATTAGCATTCCACCATGATTCAGCATATTTTAACCATTGTTGTTCAGTAATGGATCCATGTTCAATGCAATGTTTGCTTATAACAGGTAACAATCCATAACGGAAACGCATTAACACAATGTCATTATCATCTTTATTAGCCAATCGTGCAACTTCCTGTAATCTTGAGTAGAAATCACGTGGATGTTCATCGGCACCTTGTCGCATGTTATTAAGTATCAATTTATAAGATTCGAGTAATTCAGCAGTTACGAATTTCTTTTCTAATGCATCCATAGCTACATCGAATGTTAACCCATCTTGAAGTTGATCCTTAAGTGAATCCAAGTAAGTTTTAGCAGATTTTCTAACTTGAATTTTTAAAATTGCAAGTTTTCTACTATCGGTAGTATTGTTTGAGAGTTCCAAATAAGTTTCCAATATTTGTCTGAAGTGACGAAAATCTTCACGTTCACCTCCAGAAAAGGAAATAAGTTGAGGTTTAAAGTCCATTAATGGTTGCTTTTGAGCCAACACGGTATAATCGTAAGACATCCTATAGTTTATTATTTTCACCTTGCTTGATTATTGTTTAGTAGTTTTAATAGAATGAATATCTTTCCCAGTAGTTTATTGATTGTATAAGCTTGTAGAAAAGATCCCCGCCAGTGAGCACCAAATATGTTATGTGGGTTTTTGGTTAAGATTTATTTTTGAAATGAGGAATGAGTATTATAAGTTATATTTGGAGTATATAATAAGTTTCCAGTGAGCACCAGTTCCTGTTTTATAAGTAGAACGACTTAATATAAAGGAATAGAAAATTAAAAAAATAAAATAAAATAAAAAAAATAAAAGAAAATAAAATAAAGATTATAAGTAAAATATAAGCAGGATTAAAGCAAAAGTTTAATGACCGCCGAGTAAAATAAGTAGTAAAGAGTTTAAATGATTTAGATCAGTAGTATAGAATATTTAAGTAAATAAATATTATAAAATAAGATAGTATATAATAATATAAAATATTATAAAGTAAAAATAAAATAAAAATAAAATAATTTGTTAAATAAAAAATAGATAAGTTCAATAATTGAATATGTTATAGTAAGTTAAAATAAAAAAATTTAAAATTATAAAGTTTGTTTTATAAAGTGGACAAGTTCAATAATTATTTAGTAGATAATAATTTATTATAAAAATTTGACAATTTAAGAGAAAGAAAGAGAAAAAAATTGGTTCTATTTACAGTGGGGGAAAAAACTGTTCATACGTTTTCAAAATTTGACTTTGTTCTTTAATTACTCTATCAATACTTTATCAATCCTTATGAAACTTAGAATAGTAATAGAATAGATTATTTATAAATATATTACAAAGTTTGAGTTTAAAATATTTAGATCTCCGGTTTTTATTAAGGTTTTAAACACCGATGTCCATATGAACAGTTTTTTCCATAATGTGAATATTAAGCATTTCCGTTCTGTTTGCCTACCTTACCTTTTATTATTGGTTCGGAAAGTATAGAATAATGATTACTAACATAAATGCATTCCGAAAAACTATTTAAACCATTATTTTTCAGTTTATTTTTTTTTATTTTCTTTCACTTTTCTTTATCACCTCAATTAAACTACCTATTCACTTTGTCCATTAATCAAGATGCCTCAAGCTTTACCTGTAGACGTCCAAAATGATTTAAAAGCAATGTTGATCAATGAAATACCATACAGTATCATTTCTAGTAGACTTGGTTTATCAAAAGGTGTCATTAGTAACTACTCTAGTAAGTGGTTCCCTAATAGAAACCGTAATCTTGGTGGAAGACCTATTGTTGTAGCCGACAAAACTAAATCTCTTATTAAAAAAATGGTTCTATCAGGTCAACTACTAACTGCCACGGATGTCCAAAGGATGTTATCGAACCTAGGATATGAATTGACAGTCAAAACATCGGCTAATGTTTTAAAATCTATGAATTTTTTTTCTGCCATCAAAAAAAAGAAGCCACTTTTGTCAAAAAAGCATCAACAGGACCGTTTAAACTTTGCAAAAAGATACAGAAATTGGACTATTGATGACTGGAGACGTGTAGTATTCTCTGACGAAACCAAAATAAACGTCTGGGGGTCTGATGGCTGCAAATATTATTGGTCAAGACCAGGTGACAAATTGAAGCCTCATCATCTTGATTTAACAGTCAAGCATGGGGGTGGAAATATAATGATGTGGGGTTGTATAACTCATTCTGGACCAGGATATGCATGTCAAGTTTACGATGGGACTATGAAAGCTAAGGATTATCAAGAAATTTTGAACACTACATTCAGAGATAGCATGGAATACTATGGTTTTGACTGGTCAGAGTATTATTTTCAACAGGATAACGACCCAAAACATAAAGCAACATCTACTATTGAATGGATGCGGCAAGAAAGGATAAAAATACTCGAAGATTGGCCAGCTCAAAGTCCTGACTTAAACCCAATTGAACATGTGTGGCACCACTTGAAGTTAAAGCTTAGTGAATACAGTACCAGGGCTAAAGGTGTTCACGAATTATGGGAAAGAATTGATGTAGAATGGAATTCTTTTACACAGGAACAATGTAGAAGATACATAGATAGTATGCCTGATCGTATTCAAGCTGTATTGGATGCTAAAGGCGGACCAACAAGATATTAGTTATTTAATTAGAAATTGGAAAAAACTGTTCATATGGACATCGGTGTTTAAAACCTTAATAAAAACCGGAGATCTAAATATTTTAAACTCAAACTTTGTAATATATTTATAAATAAGCTATTCTATTACTATTCTAAGTTTCATAAGGATTGATAAAGTATTGATAGAGTAATTAAAGAACAAAGTCAAATTTTGAAAACGTATGAACAGTTTTTTCCCCCACTGTATATTAAAAAAAAATTTAAAAAATTATTCAAAGTATATTGAGAGTAGGGAAAAGAGATGAAAGTGACTATCGTATGGAGTGGCCACTCCAAGAGCGGCTACTCCAGGAGTAGCTACTCCAAAAAGCAGTACTAGTTTTAAGGAGCGCCATTGGTATCACCATTGTCGACAATGCAAATGAATTTTAAAGTCAGAGAGTAGATTATTATATAAAAAGAGTAATAATAAAATTAAAAATAAAATATAAAAGTTTATTGTTGTGTAAATTTTTGGTTGTTTGAAAAAGTAGAATTTCCTTTTATAGTTTTGGAAAGTAGGTAGTTTTATAGTTTAGTTAGTCATCAGTGAGCACCAGTATCTTGCTTTATAAGTAGATACAACTTAGTTTAAATTAATAAAGTAAAATGAAATGAAATGAAATGAAATAATATAAATTATGATAAATCTTTACATTATCAAAAATATAATATAATACTTTTGAGCCAAATCCATAAGCATAAGAGGTGGATTTTATGCATAAACGATTGATTCCTTCTTGATACTATAATTAATTCATAAAATTCTGATAAATCATTTATTTTGAATAATTCAAATAATATTGAACTGTCAAAATTATAAATATAAACTTATTTTTTTAAAAAATATTAATATAAAATAAATATAATCATTAGCTAAAATGATGAGTTAAGAGTATTTAATATATAAAAAGCTTTATTTCAAATTAACTGATTTTTCAAAAATAAAATAAAAATTCGCTCCTTTATATATAAAAATGCTCTGAATTCAAACCCAGACCGGTAGGTAAGTTATAAAGACCTTTATAACAAGGAGAGTATAAATTGGTTAAGTTATAAAAGATAAAATAAATATATATATATAATTATAAAATACTATTAGATAAAATATAAGGTTAATATATATATACATATATTTATATATGCAAACACACCTATATAAAAATATATTTAAAAATTATTTTTAGGGTTATTTAGGTACGATAAGTTCAGCCATACCATAACAGTAGATACAACTTAGTTTAGATTAATAGTGTTGTGTGTGTTTTTGGTAAGAGTTATTTTTGTTAAAATAAAAAAGTAAGAGTTTGTATTTGAATTAATTATAATAATATAATTTCCAGTGAGCACCAGTTCTTGTTTTATAAGTAGAACGACTTAAGATAAAGCAAAAGTAAAAATAAATAAAATGATTTCACTTAATAAAATATGTTTGTTGTAATAAAATAAAATAAAAAGATTTCAATTAAGAAATATAAGTAAAGTTAATAAAGTTTAAAAATAAAATTGGTTTGGACAAATAAAATATTTATTATATAAAATATTATTTAAAAATATGATATTTATATTTGACAAAGAAAGAAAAAAAAAAAAACGTAAGAGAAAAAAAACATTCTTTCCTATTTATATTAAAACAATTTTTTTTAGGGAGAGGAAGAGGAAAAAGTTTGTAGGAGTTTGGTTGTAGAACTTTGGTTGTGAAAAAAAATTAATCGCCGCCAACTTCATCCGCTAGGATGACACTTGCTTTATAAGTAGATACTACTTAGTTTCAGTTAATAAAATAAAATAATTATGTATATATGAATGAGATAAAATTAATTAATATCGGTTAGGATCAATGATATTAAATAAAGATTTAATTTTTTAAAAAATGTACCTTTTATGGTTTTTTATATGTTTTCCAATATAACTATCTGTCTTTTAATAAAGCTGAGATTTAATTTGTTTTTTTTTGCAATAAATATATTCTTGCCCTTTTACTTTTTTATTTATTTAATAAATTTGTTTACAATTTTAAATGATTAAACTAGCGATCATAAGATATCAGTTGATTTATTGAAATTAATTGCCTTTAACTTGTTATAATAAAATAAAATGTGATGAAATAAAAGAGTCGATAAAACAAAAATTATGTGTTGTATTACTTTTTGATTTTATTTATTTAATTAATACAATCTGATTATTTTTATACAACCATATTTTGATATCAAATCATATAAAAAAAGAAGACTATGTCGACTAAAAAAAAAAATATTAAACGGTAATAATAGAACGCAGTTAATAGCAATAAAAATAAAGTGTAAATGAATAAAAAATATACCTTTTTTTATTAAATATTTTGATTAAATATTCAATTATTACAGCCTGGTCTAGCATTCAACTAATCCCTTTATAGCTCAGTTGGTAGAGCGGAGGACTGTAATGAAAGTTGTCATCCTTAGGTCACTTGTTCGAATCAGGTTGAAGGGATTTCTTTTTGCCCATCATCTATGGATAAATAATTACCCAGGTGGTGCGCGTAAGCTTTGTTGTGTAAATTTTTAGTTGTTTGAAGAGTAGAATTTCCTTTTATAGTGTTGTGTAAATTTTTGGTTGTTTGAAAAGTAGAATTTCCTTTTATAGTTTTGGAAAGTAGATAGTTTTGTAGTTTAGTTTAGTCGTCAGTGAGCACCAGTATCTTGTTTTATAAGTAGATACAACTTAGTTTAGATTGATAGTTTAAAATAAAAATAAAATAATAAAATAAAATAAAATAAATTATATAATTGGATAAAGATCAACAATTATATAGACAAAATAATAAAATTAAAATAAAATAAATATAATATCGGATAAAGATCAACGATTATTATAATAATATAATATAAAATAATATTGGATAGTAATCAACAATATTAATATAAAATAAATATAATCTTTAGCTAAAAAGATGAGTTAAGAGAATTTAATATATAAAAATCTTTATTTCAAATTAACTGATTTTTCAAAAATAAAAATAAAAATGTCGAGTATTTATACTATTTTTTAGAAATAAGGTTTGACTTTTTATCTTCTGAGAGAAGGTAAAAGTATAGAACTTTTTATCTTCCAAGAGAAAGTAAAAGTAATATATAAACTTTTTATCTTCCCATGAAAGGTAAAAGTATAAAATAAGGTTTAAAATTTAAACACCGTTTTTGAAGTGATCCAAACGAATCCACTTCATAACATCATCCCACCAGGAATGAGATGGACCTCCATCTTTTCTTGTCCACTTGTCTTTGGCATTCGTCTTTTTGATAATTTCATTTTTAAAATCTTGATACCCCAGACCTTGAAATAATTCTTCCAATATCTTTCTTCTTTTTCCATAATAAATTTTCTTTTCAGAAAGCGTGTTTGGTTTCTTGAGCGTTTCATGGATATATTGCAAGGCATCAGGAATGATAATATTGTCTAACAAATTTTCCTTTTTCCATTTGTTGTCCAATTCAGCGATACAAAGGTTAACAAACTTATTAAAATTGTTCTTGATTTGTATTTTTAAATGGTCTTCCATCGTAAAATCATTATTTAGCCATAGCATCATTTCAGGCGTGAAGATGCTATTCATTATTTGCATATCACCATTTGGCATGGAAGTATCGCTATTGTTTATTTCCATATTAAGAAGATTATCAATATCTTGTTTCAAAAATTCATTTAAGAAATCTTGATTCGTATCCATAGCTTCGGCCATATATCCAGAATCACAATCCATGGTTTCGAGGTTTAAATCAAAGATATTTGAGAGAGTGTTCATGTTGAAGAGATAAAAGTTATTATTATTATTTATAATTTTTTTTTTTTTCAAAATTTTCCTTATTTATAGTTTTTTTTTTTTTCGGAATTTTAAATATATATATAAAGTTTTTCTTTTTTTTTTTTTTTTTTCCCATAAAAATTTTTTTTTTTTTTTATACGATTGTCTTTTTAGCAAAGTCAATCCAAAATACGTCAGGCATCTGCAACAACTTCAATTTATTGCCGTGTATTCTTCTTAGTTTGGTATTGGTCACGTTGAATTCTTTTATCAGATAAGTACCTTTACCTAAACTTTGATGAACAATATATTTGCCTTTCCAGTTATCTGATATTTTGCCACCCCAAGAGTTTGATTTTCTTCCAATATACATCATAACAATATCACCAATTCTAAAAGGCGGTTTCCATTCCTTCTTTTCATTATTAATCTTCTTGTCAATGGCCTTCTTTTGATTCTTTTGGGATTTCTTTATAAATTCTGCAGCGTCTTCTCTTATCTGTTTTAGTGACAATAATTCTTTTGCAGCACGTACGTGTAACTGATATTGGAATCTTGCAGAATTTACTTCTATTGGTATATCCATAAATAAATCATAAGGTGTTTTTGCTTCATGCCCGTAAGTTAAATAAAAAGGAGAATAATTTGTTGATTTTTGTTTGATAGTACGATAGGCAAATAGAACGGAAGGTAAATATTGATCCCATACTTGTTTTTCTTTATTGTTTAACTTTTTTAGAATAGCGCCTAATGTGGAATTAAACTTTTCTATCAACCCGTTTGCTTGCGAATTTCCAACACTTATAGTTTTATGGTGGATATTATATTGGAAGCAGACCTTTTTAATTAAACCACCTATAAATGGTTTTCCATTATCTGTAATTATTATGTGTGGCGCACCGTGTCGACAAATAATATCTTCATAAATAAACAATGCTATTTCGGCTGCAGTTTGGAATTTTAATGCACGAGCTTCAACCCATTTCGTTAGATAATCAATACCTGCAACTATATATCTATATCCATTTTTAGATGTAGAAATATGTTTGACATCTAATGCCCATTGGAAGAAAGGTTTGGATGTTGTTGGAATAGGGTGTAATAATTCGTTATGTTTAGCAGGACCTGTAGTTTGACATCTACTGCATTTCTTGACGTAATTCTGTACATCTTTTGTCATATTTTCCCAATAATAATGATTTGCAAGTTTGAATAATGTGTTGTGGTAACCCATATGTCCTCCTAATGGATGTTGATGATGCATATATAATGCTTCTGACACTTGATCTTTATTCAAAACTTTTCTTATCGTCTGCAGGTTAATATTATATCGGTACAATTCGTTGTTGTGTATGATAAATTTGTGGGAATGTTTTTGTAAATAATTCTTTTCTTTATCGGTGATGTTGTCAGGTAATTTTAATGTTGATAAATAATTTTTTATTAAATCAATTTTGTTTTGTTCCATTTTTACTGATATTTGTTGTAAATTTCTTGTATTTAGATTCTTGAATATATTGTTGAATAATATTTTAGTAATACTGATAAATAGTGTTGATCGATTTTCAATGTAAGTATGCAGCTTTTTACGACTTCAGCAAAACTTGGTCGAGTAGTAAGTAATTGAATTTTTTTTTTTTTGTTTTTGTTTGTTTTTGTTTTTTGTTTTTTTTTTTATATATATATGTATTTATATTTATGCATTTTGTTATTTTAGTAGCCTAGCCTTGAAAGAAAATCAGCAGCTTCTTGTTTTCTTCCAGCTCT
Organism: Cunninghamella blakesleeana; assembly: GCA_017871115.1. Taxonomy (NCBI): domain Eukaryota; kingdom Fungi; phylum Mucoromycota; class Mucoromycetes; order Mucorales; family Cunninghamellaceae; genus Cunninghamella; species Cunninghamella blakesleeana. The sequence continues at coordinate 1,371,342 of JAFCIZ010000002.1, read as the reverse complement.
ATATTTGATTTCAAATTCATAATCGGCTAAATATGTGATCCATCTTGCAACAATTCCAGTAACTTTTGGTGATTCAATTAACCATCTTAACGGCGAATGATCAGATATAACAGTAAACTTCTTTCCCAATAAATACGGTCTGAATATTTGTAAACTCCATACCAAAGCAAGACATTCTAATTTAGTAGCACCATAGTTTAATTCACTATTCTTCAATCCTCTACTGGCAAATATTATAGGATGTTCACGACCATCATCATCTAGTTGTGTTAATATAGAACCTAGTCCTAGTTGTGAAGCATCGCATACAACAATGAATGGTTTATCAAAATCAGGTCTTCTTAATATTGGAGCATTGATTAGATTTTCCTTTAATTTTTCAAAAGCTTTTGTTGTATCTTCTGTCCATGGTATTCTCTTTTTGGTTTTTGTTTGATCATGTAATGGCCTAGCAGTAGCAGCAAATCCTTTTACAAATCTTCTGTAATATGAAGCTAAACCTAAAAAGCCTCTAACTTGTTTAATTGTTTTTGGTATTGGATAATCTTTAACCTTTGCAATTTTATCTGGATCAGTCTTGATTCCTTCAGCAGTTATTATATAGCCTAAAAATTTTAATTCATCTTTAAAGAATATACACTTTTCAATATTAAATACCAATCCACCTCTTCTAGTGTATTCGAATAATCTTTCCAAGTCAATTAGGTGTTGATCCAAGTTTTTGGAATGTACATTAAGATCATCAATAAATGCGACTAGATTACTATGCAGCAAATCTTTATAACAGATATCAATTAATCTTTGGAAAGTAGCAGGACTATTCACCAATCCCATTGGCAGCATTTCATATTGATAAGTACCAAATTTAGTTGTAAAGCCAGTTAATTCTTTACTTGATTCTTTTAATGGAACTTGATGGAAACCAGATCTTAAATCCAAAGCAGAAAATATTTTTGATTTTCCAAGTTCGTCAATTAGATCATCAATACGTGGTAGTGGATATGAATCAACTTTTGTATGTGTATTCAGTTTACGATAGTCAACTACCATACGATATTCACCATTCTTCTTTTTGACTAAAATAATTGGTGCAGTAAAAGGAGAATTTGAAGGTTTTATAATTCCCAATTTACAAAGACGGTCTAATTCATTCTTCAAATATTCTTGTTCACTTGGTCCCAATCTATATGGTCTGTGTCTGATAGGTAATGTATTTTCTTTTAATATTATTTCGTGTTCTATTAATGTAGTTTTTCCCATTTTATCATTATTCCAATCAAAGATATCTTGATAGTGGTGTATTAATTTATAAAATTTCTTTTTGTATTCTTCAGGTATGTCACCCATTTGGATTTTTCCTTTTATATTTGGATCAAGAATAATTTCTTCAGTATCATCTTCCAGCAGAGAAGGTGGTAATTCTCTATAGTGGTCCTCAAAATCATAACCAGTATATTCGACATATGGATCCTTTTGTATTGGAAATTGTTTTCTATTTATGAATTCACCTAGTATGTTGTTTGGCGGTATTTCCATCATGTCTTCAGTTTTATTGATAATTTCCAAGATTACATCAAAGTCTTCATGTTTATCCAAAAATTCATCAAGATGTTTAAAATGTGGAACGATTATATTTTCATCAATAGCATAGTTGATTTGACAAATATGATAAGGTGGTATTGATAAACCAGTATTTCCACTTAATATCATCATAGTACCTTCATCTTTATTTGGACGTGTTTGGATTACTGGACTTTTTTCATGATCATCCATTAGATAAAAGTCTTCATCATCTTGTACAGCATCTTCTTCATTACTATCAGTAGATTCTGTCGTATCAGGCTATTTTATCTTATAGTAAACAAATATAATGCTATGATTATATAATAGTAAATAGTATAAAGTAAAATAATGATAATGATCGTCAAGTGCACTGAGATTAAAATATATAATCTTTTATTTAAATGGATAGCTATACTAAATAAGGAGTTAAATCTAACTCAGATATATTATTATCTTTAAACTGTCAAACTTAACCTTATAAACTGAATGTTAAAAGTCCCTATATTGAATCTAACTATATTACTACATTAATATATAAAAGAACCAATGACAGTTATCATGGATCATCATATAGTAATAATAAAATATATGAAAGATCGTCATAATGGGGTTATAAATCATATTGATTAATATCACTAATCATATGAAAAGTGAAATATTATTTTATATAAATACTAAAGCAGAATTAGATTATTATTACAATCTTCATCTTATATTTATAATAAAAACAACCAACCAAGGAATTTCACTTAATTATTTTGTTTTTCTCTTTTATACATAAAAACTATTTATTTTACCTATTTTTAATTTTAACATATTTTTCATTTTTTTAAGTGAATCTTCCACATACAAAAACCCTTACCTATCATGTCTATTCTTACCTCTAGTTCAACTGATTCTGCTATTTCACAAATAAATACTATGGATAATACTGTGGCTACACAAGATAACCTCCAAAATCTTACCTTAGCCGATGTAGTTACTAATAACAATCCTATTGATAATGGTGTTCAAGATAGTTTATCAATTAGTTTCCAAAATCAAGATACTCTGATGATGAATAATACAGTTGATGCTATTACTGGTTCTCCTGTTCAAATAAATAGAACTTCAAAATCAGTGATGATTAATATTACTTTGCAATCATTAGTGGCTGCTGAAAATCAACTTCAAGATGCCCATCAAGAATATCTTCAACTTTTGGTGAATAATCCTACAAGAGAACAGCTAGAACAAAATGACAGAACAAGAAGTGATGCCTTGAATCGTGTTAAATCACTACAAGATACTTTAGATTTTTATGTTCAACAAAAGAATAAACAAGAATATAAAGTCAAATTACCTTACAACCTACCTGTATTGCAGTTTTCCAATGATTCTGACAAGAAAAATAATGGTACCATATTTGAAACCATAGATAAATTTTTGGACCATTTTTGAAATGATACTTTATCAGCACAAATTGAAACTTGATGATGTATGGGAATCTTGCTATATTGGTGCCATACAACATTCTGAAAACAAGTTATCATGGTTTAAAGCTAACTTGATGAACAAGAATTTTTCTTGGGAACAAGCTAGATCCATGATAAAAAAGAAGTACGCTGGTGATCGTAGTGAAGGATGGTACATGCAAAGATTAAACGCCATGATCTTGAAGAAAGGTGATAATCCATTAGAATTTATTGAAAAATTCAATGTCACAAGAATCAATGCAGGTGTTGAAGATAGTATGGCATTTGGTTTCATGCTTCTTCAAAAGATGGATGTAAATTTTTATTATTTAGCACAGCAAATAAGACAAACCCATGCTGGTATGGCTGTTGAAGTACGTCCTATATTAAATTGTAAATTTATAATGGATACTGCTGCTTTGCTATATAATCCTGATAAGATGGATATAGGTGTTTCTGCTGCTACCATTGGTGCTAAATCCTATAAAAAATATAATAAAGGTTATTCTAAACCTTATGAAAATAAGAAACATAAAAAGTTTAATAAGTCTTCGGACATAAAAAACAAAATTAATAAAAATAACAATGAATGTTATTATTGTCATAATGAATGGATACCTGGTCATCGTTGTGCGAAGGGCTATGAACTTCGTGCAGCAAAGAAGGAATTCAAATTTCGTATGGCACAGCTAAATGCTAAACAAAATGAAGCTGAACTTATCAAAAATCCTATGGATTTAGATAACTGTAAGTTAATAAATAAAAAATTAAATCAAAAAGAAAAAGAAAATGAATTTAAAAACAAAAATACTGATTCTATCATTGTACCTGTTATTATAGGATCTTTCAAAACGTTTGCTCTTGTAGACACTGGTTGTAACTTCAGTTGCATCAGTAATAGTTTTGTCCTTAAAAACAATTTTATTTTTAATAAAGTCAATGATGGTATCATTAGTTTAGCATCTAATAATAATATAATAAAAAGAATTGGTGTTACTAAAAGCTTATCATTCACGCACGGGAAGTACAATATTGATCATTGTTTTGAAATAATGGACTTACCTGAAGATGAGAATTATAAAATAGTAATAGGAACTGATATTATGAATAAACTTGGAATCTACTTACAAGGATTGGCTGTATCACATGGTGATCACCAACAAATGGAAGTAGAAGAAATTATTGATGAAGTTGAGCCTGATAATTGTCCTTATGGATCATTAGAAGATCAACAACAATTCATAAATAATATTCAATCCAGTATAAATAATAATCAATCCATTCCTAATGACGCTTTTTGTACAGTACCTGAATCAATTGTACATTTAGACACACCACCTAATGAATCATGTTATCGTCGCCAATATCCTATTGCTGAAGCTGATATGCATTTGGTTGATGAAGCTGTTGAAGCATGGTTCAAAGAGGGTACCATTACTAAAGCTAGTGTAAATAATCAATGGAATAGTCCAATTACACTTGCACCAAAAAAAGATGAAAATGGAAAGAAAACTAAAAAACGAGCTTGTCTTGATCCACGACACATAAATAAGTTGTTGCAAGATGATAAGTACCCTTTACCTTTGATTAGTGAGATTTATTTAACTTTACAAGGATCATCGGTATTTACAACACTTGACTTAAAAAGTGCTTTTCATAGATTTATGATTGCACCTGAAGATCAACATAAAACCACCTTCACACATAGAGGAATACAATACATGTTTAGAGGTTGTCCATTTGGATTAAAACCTTTATCTAGTAAATTCCAGAGGGTGACTGCATTAATATTGGAAGACATGCCTTTTGCTACATCCTTTATTGATGATATTGTTGTATTTTCCAAAAATATAAAAGAACATGCTGATCATGTAAAAATAGTAATAAACAAATTAACTGAAGTCAACTTGTTGTTAAATCCTAATAAATGCCATTTTGCACAACAATCCGTCCATTTGCTTGGATTTTGTGTATCAGATAAAGGTATTTCTTTGGATAAAAGAAAATTAACAAACGTAGAAAATTGGCCAAAACCTAAAACAGGAAACGATATTGAACGATTCTTGGGTGTCATTAATTATTTTAGGGAACATATTCCAAAAGTTTCCACACTAACAAAACCACTTGATAAATTAAGAAAAGTTAAAGAATTAAAAAATAAATGGGATGACCAGTGTGAACACGCCTTTATTACTTTAAAAAAGGTTATAAGCCTTACACCTGTTATTTCGTATCCGTTAATGCATAAACCTTTTTACAGTAGGCAGCAAAATTGTTCACATGTTTTTGATTTTTATGAAAAATTGATTTTTTATAAAAATACTATTAATTGATGATAGCTGCTTCTTATATTGTTAGAAAGCCCTGTTTAATGTGTATCTCTCTCTATATGTTACACTTTTGTATCACTTGTAGTTTGGCAGTAATAGGAGTTTAAAAACTGTCGCATCACTTGAACAATTTTGCTGCCGATTAAAAAAAATGCTTTATTTATAAAAATATGTAAAAAATATATAATAAACTAGTATTTGGTCCATAGCCCTTTGTTTTTAATAACTTCTTGGCAACGTTTAGGCATGGTTTCGATACATTTCATGCACTCTTCTTTAGTAATACTATACCAAGTTTCCGAGATCCTTTCCCAGAGGTCGTTCATGCCAGCTGGAGGAGATTCATAGTTTTTAAATAGTTTTCTTTCTAGTATAGCCCACATATTTTCAATTGGATTCAAATCTGGTGATTGAGGAGGCCATTTCATCACCTTAAATGGTTGTTCAGCAAGCCATTCTGTCACTATTTTTGATGTATGCTTTGGATCATTGTCATGCATAAATTCAATTTTGTTTAAATCCATATTGTAATCGTCAACTGTATTGATTAAATCATCTTGTAAAGTAGAAAGATATATTTCTTTATTCATATGAGACGTTACATCGACGATATACCCGACACCTTCCCATGTAATGCAGCTCCATACCATAATACTTCCACCACCACCTTTTACCGTTTCTCTTACATGACGTTTTTGAAGACTTTCGTGTGGTCTTTTCCACGCATACAGTTTTCCATCTGAGCCAAACCGATTTATTTTTGTTTCATCTGACCAAATAATTCGTTTCCAGTCATCAATAGTCCACTCCTTATGATCCTGTGCCCATTCTAATCGTAACTTACGATTTTTTTCAGATACCTGCGGTTTTTTTGGTTTAACAAACGCTTTTAACCCTGATTTTTTTAAGCTGCGGCGGATAGTATCAACACTAACATTGATACTCAAGTCTGATTTTAATGAATTCATGACCTGGACAGCATTATCGTTTCCATTTTTAGTGATAGAACGCACATTATACTGATGTTCACGGCTAGTAAGTAAGGATGGCCGACCAGGATTATTAATTTTTTCAAAATTTAACATTGTTGAACGTGTTTTTTGAACTCTTCCTATACTAACCTTTGTTAATTTAGCTACTTGGCGAACAGACAGACCTTTACCAAGGTGCATAATTACAATACGATCCATTTCATTGCTAATTGGCTTCATGGTGACAAAAATCTAAAATTTTATAGTATTATTTTGTAAAAAATAAATAAATATACAAAGTAAACAAAAGGGAAAAGTTATTTTTTTAAAAAAATTAAAAATAAAAGGTTTTCAGTAACATTTACAAGCCTCTTGTGACTAATTTTTATTTTTTAGAACTCGGCAGCAAAATTGTTCAAGTGATGCGACAGTTTTTAAACTCCTATTACTGCCAAACTACAAGTGATACAAAAGTGTAACATATAGAGAGAGATACACATTAAACAGGGCTTTCTAACAATATAAGAAGCAGCTATCATCAATTAATAGTATTTTTATAAAAAATCAATTTTTCATAAAAATCAAAAACATGTGAACAATTTTGCTGCCTACTGTATGTTGCTACTGATGCTTCTAACGTGGGTATAGGTGCTGTGTTATTCCAATTGAATGATAATAATAAAATAAGACACCTTGGTTTTATGGCGCGCTCGTTATCTAAATCTGAAATAAATTATTCCACAACAAAAAGAGAACTGTTAGCAATTGTATTTGCTTTAAATAAATATCATAAGCTCTTATGGGGTAATCATTTCGTTTTATATACTGATCATAGAGCTCTAACTTACATACATACGCAAAAAATAATGAACGCTATGATGAATAACTGGCTGGATACTATTTTGCAATATAACTTTACTGTTGCCCATATACCTGGTTTAAATAATATATTACCAGATGCCTTATCTCGTCTTTTTACAGTAGAAAAAAAACTGGAAGGGGGTGATGGCATAGAAAAAATAAAAACAATTAAAAATATTAAAGAAATAGAAAATAAAAAATCAGAAGAAAAGGAAGAAAAAATGAAAAATTATTCTTCCAAAAATAAAAATAATCACAGCCACACCGGATCTGATTCCGAAAAAGAATTCCATAATGAAAGTAAAAATAAAAATACTATTGATGACTACATAATAATAGATAATAAAAAAGAAAGAAATGATATTATTAGAAAATATCATAGAAGTGCTGCTATTTATTCTATTAATCATCTTCAACAACCAGAAGAATTAAATAAAAGAATAATTATAGATCAGGACGAAAAATTAAAAATATTAAATAATCATCATGCTTTTGGTCACTTCGGTGCCGAAGCAATAGAAAAAGCAATACATGCTGATGGATTGCATTGGCCTAATATAAAAAATGATGCAATTGAATTAATTAAAAAATGTCATCAATGTATGCAATATAATATTGCAAAGAAAGGTTACCATCCTTTAGCATCTATAACAGCTAATCTACCTTGTGATCATTGGGCCATAGATTTAGCTGGTCCGTTAGATGAATCACATAGAGGTAATCATTATATTTTAGTAATGGTAGATATCTGTACTAAATTTGTTTTACTCAAACCTTTAATTGATAAAACATCTTTTACAATTGCTGAAACATTGGTAAATATCTTTTGTGATTTTGGATTTCCAAAAATAATCCAATCTGACAATGGAACAGAATTTGTAAATGAAATAATAAAAGATATGTGTAAGATTACTGGAATTGATCATAGACTAGTATCACCATATCATCCTAGAGCAAATGGTGCAGCTGAAAAAACAGTTCAAACCGCTATGAATACAATAAAAAAGAAAATTAAAGGAAAAGCAAGAGATTGGGACTATTATGTAAAAAGTGCTCAGTTAGAAATTAATAATAAATATGTAAGACTACATAATTCTACGCCTTTTGCATTAATGTTTGCTAGAAAATTAAATGAATTCAAAGATTATTCTGATATTTCAATTAATGAAAATCATATAGAAAGAATAAAAGAAGTTCATAATAGAATAAATGATATGGCAAACATTATCCTACCTGCTATAATAAAAAGAACAAAAGAAATAAGAAATGCTTCTCAAGAAAAATTTAATAAAAATAATAAAATAATAGAATTTAAAGTAGGTTCTCTAGTTAGTATGATAACCCCTTATAAAACCGCAAAACTAGAACCTAAATATATAGGACCCTTTACTGTTATTGAAAAGAATAAAGGTGGTGCCTATAAGTTAATGGATAAAAGAGGAAAACCATTACCTTCTAAATATCCTCCAAACTTATTAAAAAGTGTATCCGAGGATCCAGAATTTGCTGATGAGCAAAGATGGGAAGTAGAAAAAATAATTGATCATCGTTTAACTTCTGATGGTGATTATGAATACCGAGTACGTTGGAAAAGCTATAAAGCTGACGATGATACATGGGAAAAAGAAAAACAGTTTGATGATATCAATACAATTATATCTTATTGGAGAAAAAAATCTGAAATTAATCTAGATCATAAACAAACTGTAAGAAATAAAAGAAGAAAGTTATAAAATAAAATAAAATAAAATAAAATAAAATAAAATAAAATAAAATAAAAATAAATAAATAATTGTATGTATATACAAATAAGATATATTTAATATATATAAAATGTGTTATAAGAATAACAACACATACAGACATTATCAAAATATCGCGATTAATAAATACTATTATAAATAAATAAATATGTGTATATAAACATATCTAGATACTGACTAGCCTGCTTTTCTGTTGGAGACGTCTAACAGACTGGAAGGGGGTAATGTCGTATCAGGCTATTTTATCTTATAGTAAACAAATATAATGCTATGATTATATAATAGTAAATAGTATAAAGTAAAATAATGATAATGATCGTCAAGTGCACTGAGATTAAAATATATAATCTTTTATTTAAATGGATAGCTATACTAAATAAGGAGTTAAATCTAACTCAGATATATTATTATCTTTAAACTGTCAAACTTAACCTTATAAACTGAATGTTAAAAGTCCCTATATTGAATCTAACTATATTACTACATTAATATATAAAAGAACCAATGACAGTTATCATGGATCATCATATAGTAATAATAAAATATATGAAAGATCGTCATAATGGGGTTATAAATCATATTGATTAATATCACTAATCATATGAAAAGTGAAATATTATTTTATATAAATACTAAAGCAGAATTAGATTATTATTACAATCTTCATCTTATATTTATAATAAAAACAACCAACCAAGGAATTTCACTTAATTATTTTGTTTTTCTCTTTTATACATAAAAACTATTTATTTTACCTATTTTTAATTTTAACATATTTTTCAGATTCTTCGTCATCAATCGAATCTTCATCATTAGAATCAGTATCATCTTCAGATTCACTAGTATTTGATAGATTTTCAGCTACTTCTTCACCTTGTGGCTGTTCCAATTCATATTTAACATTTGTAACACGTTGATATGTATATGGACGTTCATTTGTTTTTATATAGGTAATTGGAATTTCTTGTGTACGACGTTTATAAGTCACCTTTAAGGTACCTGTTTTAAAGTTTATTACTGCTTGTGCATGATCCAACCAACTAGTACCTAACACTATATGTTGTGGACACTTTGGTAATACTTCAACATCAATTGGTATAGTTAACCCTTCACCAACAGTAATAGGAACATCATGAATTACACCTAGTGCAGGTTGTTTAGTACCATTTCCCATTACAAAAATACTTGTAGATGGTGCATCAATTTCTAGATCTAATGATTTCATCATTGCCCTGGACATACAAGCTCTTGCAGCTCCACAATCAATTAATCCAGTAACCTTTACATCATTCACCATTATATCGGCATATGCAGCGGTAGTTACAACATCACTATTATCAATAGAATTTAATTGTACATCTTTTTCTTTACCTTTATCAATTGGTCTTTTTATTCTTGATTGTCTACAAGCTGTAATCAATTCTCTTCTTAATGGAGCAGATATAGTTATAAGGTCACCAACATTAATATTAGCTTTTTGATGTAATATATCTTCAGAAATATTATAATTTATTGATAATGGTTGTGATTTCCTTTTTGGTGTCTTCTTCTTTTTATCAACAGGTGGTTCTTGAATGGATACTTTTTTCCTTTTATCATTTATTACTTGTACTTCTTCCATCATATCATTATTATTTGATTTAGAAGGTTCAGCTACATCTTGATTTGGATGCTGTGAAAATACGTTTTGGAAAAATGGATTATTTTGTGGTGGAACATGTGTATGATCACGAATATCTTGTTGTATTTGTTGTGGAATAGATTTTGTAGCAGCTGCTGATGTACTTGGTTTTTCTATAGTCTTCCTTGTACGTGGTTTTCTTATTGCTTTTTCAACAACTGGTGGTTTTGGATTTGCAGCAACATTAAAATCACAATCATTGATTTCTTGATCACTATCTAATATATTTTGAAGATAATAATGATTTTGTGCTGATAAATAATCATTATGGTTGTCCATTATGTTGTGTGGAACGTAAGTATTTGTATTATAATTTCGTGTATTTATGTTGGAGTTATTTGGTGTATTATAGTTGTGATATTTATTAATATTATTTTCTTGATATAGTTGATTATTATTTGGATGGATGGATTTTGTAATAGGGATTCCCAATTGACCATCTGTTACAATTGCCCTATTTAGTTTTTTGAACCATTAACTGGTGTGTTGTTTTGATTATTATTTGGTGGATTATTATAATTATTTTGTTGTGGATTATAATTATTATATTTCTGCATTTGATTTCCTTGGTAATAATAATCTCTGTTGTTATAATTATCTTCAGGTAAATATTGATTGTTATAATTATGATTATTGTTGTTGTTATTATTATTATTATATTGACGATAATTGTTATACTGATTATTTCTGTATTTTTGATTATTATTTCTGTTGTAATTATTAGGTCCATTATATGTTTGGTTGTTACGAGTATTATTGTTGTTGTTTCTTTGGTTATTGTACGAACCTCTTTTGTCTTCCAATTTGGTGTTTATCAATTTTTCCATATGACCTAAAAGTTTTTGCATGAATGCAGATTCTCCATCAACATGTTCAGCTGTATTTAATGATATATTGCCATTATGATCACCATAATTATTATTTGACTTCTTTTTATGGCCTCCAGCAAATCTATTAGCATTGGTAAGATTACATACAGATGGTAATGATTGTATATGTCTTGTCTTCCACCAATTTTCAGCATAGTTATACCATTGATTCAATGTTTCAGCACCTTGATCCATACAGTGTATTCTGATTTCTTCTTTTAAACCAGCACGGAATCTCATCAATATAATATGGTCATCCTTCAATTGTGCCAATCTTGCCATTTCTTGGATACGTGCCAAAAAGTTCTTTGGTCTTTCGTCATTGCCTTGTTTAATAGTACCAAGTGCAATTTCGTATGATAATATCAATTCTTTGGTGACATACTTTTCCCTTAAAGCATTCATCAATTTTTGATAATCATTAGCCATATTAGGATCTTGTTCTAATTGTTCAAAATAGAATTCAGCAGGACCAGACAATTGCACCTTCAAGATAATTGCCCTTCTATCCATACCAACTCTAGATAATTTAAAATAATTTTCCAAGGACTTTTCAAAATAACGAAAGTCTTCGTCATCAGAACCTGAAAAAGTTAAAAGATTAAGCTTCAGCTTAGCAGCAAGGTTAGGATCATGGTGATAATCATGATTTTCCAACGCGGTTTGCTCGATACTTGATTTTTGTGGATTTTCCATTGGAATATAAAGATAAGTTTTTGAAATAGGATGATAAAGTTTGTATATTTTTAAAGTAGTTGTTTACTTGAATTTAAGTATTCTTGATTATATTCTTTTATAGATTTAGTTATTCCTTGATAATTAGTGTTTCCCTGGATTTTTAGTATATCCCCCGATTTTTAGTATTACCCCGCCAGTGAGCACCAAAATATGTTGTGTAAATTTTTGGTTGTTTGAAAAGTAGAATTTCCTTTTATAGTTTTGGAAAGTAGATAGTTTTGTAGTTTAGTTTAGTCGTCAGTGAGCACCAGTATCTTGTTTTATAAGTAGATACAACTTAGTTTAGATTGATAGTTTAAAATAAAAATAAAATAATAAAATAAAATAAAATAAATTATATAATTGGATAAAGATCAACAATTATATAGACAAAATAATAAAATTAAAATAAAATAAATACAGTGGCTTCCAGAAGTGTTCGAATGTTTTCGTTTTTTTTATAAAATCAATTGTATCAATAAAACTTATTATTTAACCATGCATGATTTATACATCAATCGAAAGCCCTATTGATTGGCTTTCATATGAATATATTTATATGCATTTCCATATTTGGGTTGCGGAGTAAATGGTGTTTGAAAATTATTGGCACATTCGAACAGTTGTGTTGCGATACCAAAAAAATTAAAAATATAATTAAAACACAATATAAATGGTATAAAAAGTCTTTATTTAATAATCAATCCAATAGCCCTTTGCTTTTATTACATCATTACAACGTTTAGGCATTGTTTCTATCACTTTTTTACAATCTTCAGCCGTGATTGTATTCCATACTTCCTGAGTACGGTCCCACAAGTCTAACATCCCTTTTGGTGGTGTAGTATAGTTGCTAAAGAGTCTGTTTTTCACCAAAGCCCATATATTCTCAATGGGATTCAAGTCAGGCGACTGTGCAGGCCATTCCATTACCGAAAAAAGCTGGTTTTCCAAGTATTCTTTGACTGTTTTGGCTGTGTGTTTTGGATCGTTATCTTGTTGAAAGACCATTTTGCTTTGATCCATGCCATACCAGTCAAATGTATGCACTAATTCATGCTCCAAAATAGCTTGGTAGAGTTCCTTATCTAAAACTGTATCAATTTTAGTCATGTAACCCGGGCCATCGTACGAAATGCATCCCCAAACCATTATGTTTCTACCGCCATGTTTGACTGTTTGCTTGACATGTTTAGGTTGGAGCTTTTCTTCGGCCCTTTTCCAAGCATAGCGGCGTCCATCCGATCCAAAACGATTAATTTTGGTTTCGTCTGACCAAATGACACGACTCCAGTCATCTAAAGTCCAATCTTTGTGTGCTTTTGCCCAAGCTAAACGAGCTTTAACATTTTTGGCACTGAGGAGAGGTTTCTTTGGCTTGACAAAGGACCCTAATCCTTTTTCTTTAAGTGTTCTACGGACTGTTTGAGCACTTATATCGATTTCCAAATGTTCCTTTAATGCCTTTCGCACCTCAGTAGCATTACTTTTACCTCCTTTGGTCACTTGATGTACACAAAAGGACTTGTCTCTACCAGTGAGCTTGGATACAGCACCACCAACAGCCATAGGAATCTCCCGTTCAAGACCTGCAGAGTACTTGTGGACAGTTGTACAACTTACACCAACATCCTTTGCTACTTGACGCATAGATTTACCTTGTTTGAGAAGGTTAATGACTTGGTTCTTGATGGAATTTTGAATAGGACGCATGTTGATAACAGATCACTAAAAAATGGACAATATTGATATAAAAAATATATAAAAAATAGAATATTAGCTATAGATTTGAACTAAGAAAGTGCGAAACAGGTTTATTCTAACATTTTATAGGTTATTTTATACTCTATTATTGTTTTATTACAAGTTGTGGTATTTTTTTGGCATCGCAACACAACTGTTCGAATGTGCCAATAATTTTCAAACACCATTTACTCCGCAACCCAAATATGGAAATGCATATAAATATATTCATATGAAAGCCAATCAATAGGGCTTTCGATTGATGTATAAATCATGCATGGTTAAATAATAAGTTTTATTGATACAATTGATTTTATAAAAAAAACGAAAACATTCGAACACTTCTGGAAGCCACTGTATAATATCGGATAAAGATCAACGATTATTATAATAATATAATATAAAATAATATTGGATAGTAATCAACAATATTAATATAAAATAAATATAATCTTTAGCTAAAAAGATGAGTTAAGAGAATTTAATATATAAAAATCTTTATTTCAAATTAACTGATTTTTCAAAAATAAAAATAAAAATGTCGAGTATTTATACTATTTTTTAGAAATAAGGTTTGACTTTTTATCTTCTGAGAGAAGGTAAAAGTATAGAACTTTTTATCTTCCAAGAGAAAGTAAAAGTAATATATAAACTTTTTATCTTCCCATGAAAGGTAAAAGTATAAAATAAGGTTTAAAATTTAAACACCGTTTTTGAAGTGATCCAAACGAATCCACTTCATAACAATAGTTTTGTAGATTAGTTTAGTCGTCAGTGAGTACCAGTATCTTGTTTTACAAGTTGTTGTGTAAATTTTTGGTTGTTTGAAAAGTAGTGTTGTGTAAATTTTTGGTTGTTTGAAAAATAGAATTTCCTTTTATAGTTTTGGAAAGTAGATAGCTTTGTAGTTTAGTTTAGTTGTCAGTGAGCACCAGTATCTTGTTTTATAAGTAGATACAACTTAGTTTAGATTGATAGTTTAAAATAAAAATAAAATAATAAAGTAAAATAAAATAAATTATATAATTGGATAAAGATCAACAATTATATAGACAAAGTAATAAAATTAAAATAAAATAAGTATAATATCGGATAAAGATCAACGATTATTATAATAAAATAATATAAAGTAATATTGGATAGTAATCAACAATATTAATATAAAATAAAAATAATCTTTAGCTAAAAAGATGAGTTAATAGACTTATTGGTTATAATATAAATTCTTTTATTTAAAATTAACTTGTTATTAACTGATTTTTCAAAAATAAAATAAAAATTGTCGAGTATTTATATAAAAAGGATTTGAATTTTAAATACCGATCATTGATATATATATGCTAGTGCATATATATAAGAGAGTATATATATATATCTATACTGAGTTTAAATGGGATATATATACCTATATGTATATATATAAAATAAGATTATAGTTAAGCCTTGCCCAAATATGGGAGGTTTAGCCAGAACATAACAGTAGAATTTCCTTTTATAGTTTTGGAAAGTAGTGTTGTGTGGGTTTTTGTTTAAGATTTATTTTTTTTGAAATGAGGAATGAGTATTATAAGTAATATTTGATATGTATAATATAATTCCAGTGAGCACCAGTTCCTGTTTTATAAGTAGAACGACTTAATATAAAGGAATAAAAAAAATAAAATAAAATAAAGTAAAAAATAAAGAAATAAAAAAATAAAAATTTTAAAAGGTGTAATATAATTGCAGGATTAAAGAGAGATTTCAGTAACCGCAATGTAAAATATATATAATAAGAAAATTTAAAAAGTAATTTAAATTTGAATTGTTGAAAAATATATTTAAGTAAATAAATATAAAATAAAAAAATAAAATGATATAGTTTGTTATAAAAAAATAGATAAATTCAGTAATTTGAATAAGTTATAAGTAAAATAAGTTAAAATTATAAAATATGATTTATAAAGTGGACAAGTTCAATAATTATTTAATAGATAATAATTTATTATAAAAATTTGACAATTTAAGAGAAAGAAAGAGAAAAAAAATGATTCTATTTATACAAAAAAAAAAAGATAAAAATTAAAAATTTATGAGAGTGAGGAGAGATAAAATAAAGTTTGGAGTCATAACGCTGGAGTCATGACGCTGGAGTCATAGCACCGGAGTCATGACGCTGGAGTCATAGCACCGGAGTCATTACACTGGAGTTATGGCTCTGGAGTCATGGCACCAGTAACACAAAATCAGGCCCAAATAAGGAAAAAAAATAATATTAAAGAGCATTATTGCTAACAGAAAATAAAATAAAGATTATAAGTAAAATATAAGCAGGATTAAAGCAAAAGTTTAATGACCGCCGAGTAAAATAAGTAGTAAAGAGTTTAAATGATTTAGATCAGTAGTATAGAATATTTAAGTGAATAAATATTATAAAATAAGATAGTATATAATAATATAAAATATTATAAAGTAAAAATAAAATAAAAATAAAATAATTTGTTAAATAAAAAATAGATAAGTTCAATAATTGAATATGTTATAGTAAGTTAAAATAAAAAAATTTAAAATTATAAAGTTTGTTTTATAAAGTGGACAAGTTCAATAATTATTTAGTAGATAATAATTTATTATAAAAATTTGACAATTTAAGAGAAAGAAAGAGAAAAAAATTGGTTCTATTTATATTTAAAAAAAATTAAAAAAATTATTTAAAGTATATTGAGAGTAGGGAAAAGATATGGAAGTGACTTTCATATTGAACAACGGTTCAAAAAAGCAGTGACCAATTTCAAAGAGCGCCATTGGTATCACCATTGTCGACAATAGTTTTGGAAAGTAGTTAGTTTTATAGTTTAGTTTAGTTGTCAGTGAGCACCAGTATCTTGTTTTATAAGTAGATACAACTTAGTTTAAATTAATAGTTTAAGATAAAAATAAAATAATAAAATAAAATAAAATAAATTATATAATTGGATAAAGATCAACAATTATATAGACAAAGTAATAGTATGTAATACGAATACTTTATGAAGTATTTAACATATTACACGAGTAAGTGATAATGGTTGTTGTAATCATTCTTTATTTATTAAATCGAACTTTGCACTGAGTTTAAAATTAGAAAATATAAAATAAAATATATAAATATATATATATATATTTTTTTTTTTTTTTTTTTTTTTTTTTTTTTTTTTTTTTTTTCTTTATCTTCTTTGAGTGAGTATGAGTGTAATTATAGCTTAAAGATAAAAGGGAGAGGAGGGTGGGAACAACCATTATCACTTACTCGTGTAATATGTTAAATACTTCATAAAGTATTCGTATTACATACTATTACACTTCGTTTGTGATAATGGTTGTTGATCCAGAGTATAAGATATAATAAAAGAAAACAAATGTGATAGACAATTAAATGATTGTATCAATAATGAGATAACATATAATTGTAGTGTACAAATCAAAAATATTTGTATAGAAATATAGAATTATGTGTAGAAAGATTTAAAGGGTCATATAACTATAACTGCATATTTAAATGTATTTAACCAAGTGTAAAGATGCATAAATGGGTCGGGTTGCTATTATAATAATCTGTGTTGAACCAAATATTTAATATGTATGTGTCTATAGCAGTGTATTGTTATATTCAAGTTGTAATGTATGTATATATCTCTTTATACATATACTTTTTTTTTTTTTTTTTTTTTTTTTTTTTTTTTTTTTTTTTTTTGGAGATGATGATAGTGGTAAAATTAAACTACTTACTAATCCATATATATTTTCTTGGGTGATGATAGTGATAAAATAAACTACTTGTTAATTTATAAACATTGTTGATGTATATGAATTTTCTTGATTGTTGAGCTAAATATTGAAATACCTTGTAATAGTAGTAGCTCTACCCTAGTTGTCTCTATTAGTAGCTTTTGTCATTAATACGTATATCAATGGTGTAATTATACCAGTAACTCCATAGTGTAAAATAATAGTAGATCCGTTTTTTTTTTTTTTTTTTTTTTTTTTTTTTTTTTTTTTGGCGAATAAACTTCCTAATAAATAATAAGTATATGTGAATTATTGTAGAATTGTATAATTTACTCTTCTATATGTTATTCTGATATCCTTTCTATGTATTTATGATGTTAGCTTATATTGCCATGTAGATCTATATTATTGTATATATTAATATTTCCTTTATAATTATTATTGTCGATGTATATGTATATGATTAATTCATCTTATCTTTAATATTCATTTGAATTAAAATAATGTAGTGAGAGCTGTTATATAATTTAATTAGAATGTAGTTGAGCAAGTCGAATAAGTAGTGGTTGTATAACATATTTGAAAATCGATATAAAGAATAGACTATGTAATTATATATATCTATTTAAATGTGATTATGTAGGTTGATCAAGATCCCATGCTAACATTGTCCATCTATTATTCTTTTTTATAATATGATTATCTTCCTCATGATCTATTAAATGATGTTGTTGTAATATAATTGGTTGTTGTTGAGCAAGATTAGCTGCAATTGGATACCAAGGAGCTGAAGGCCAATTAGGTGTAATTAGCGTCGCAGATTGTGGAGACTTTTGTAACCGTTGAAGTACTTGTAATATTAAATTCCAAGGTGGAGCTAAATATATTCTACCATTAATGTTTTTCCATGATATTGAAAATGCATTGGTTCCTGCTGCATCAGAATAATATTGATATGATATAAAATAAGTCGGAATTTTTGAATTTTTTGGTGAGGCAAACAAGTCTACTACATGAGGTCCCCAAAGGTTATCGAGCCAATTAAAAGTACGTTGAGGAATAGACCATTCAATTTGATCATGGAGCTGTCTTGAAGGTGCATCAGCCGGATTAAGTTTTGAAGGTACATATAGAGTAGATAATTCAACATTATTACTAAAACAATATTTCCAAATGTCCATAGCTAAATTATTGAGTTTTTTAGAACGTGTACCACCAAACTTATAAATATATGACATAGCTGATAAATTATCAATACATATTTGAAAGTGAAGATGACTATCGTTTATATGTAATTGTTTTTGATGTTGCCATTGTATGGCTTTTTTAACTACAAGGAGCTCTTTATAATTTATGTGTTCATGTATTACGGAAGGTGACCATTTTCCACTTAGGTTACCATTATCCGAAACGATTCCCCATCCATCGTTTGAAGCATCAGTAAAAATTTGTAAAGGTGATTGTTGTATAATATTTCTTCCATTCCATTTTAATAATTGAGATATCCACCAAGTAAGCTCTTGTTTCATATGTTGATTAATTGGAACTAAATGATCGGTAGATTTTTTACGATACATATTAAGTTGTTGGATTAGTCGTCTAGTTCGAAATTTAGCCTGAATATTTCCCATAAAAGTTGCTAATGCTGTACCAATAAAACTTGATAATAATCTCCATGTTGTTGATGTTTTATATAGTAACTTATAGGCTAAACGTCTGATGGATCTTATCTTCTTGCCAGGCACCGTAAGTGTCATGTCCATTGTATTAATTGTCATACCTAGATGATCTATCTTTTGAGTTGGTGTAAGTTGCGATTTTTTGTCATTGATTAACCATCCCATTTGCTTCATTTTATCATGAACCAGTTGAGTATGTAATATTGATTTTTCGCGCGTTGGAGCCATAATAAGAATGTCATCCAGATATGCTGTGATTCTAATACCTTGTTTACGTGCCCAATGTAATAAAGGTTTAACTACCTTTGTAAATACCCAAGGTGATAATGCCAAACCAAAAGGTAAGACTTTATATTGATACAGTTGTTGTTTCCACATAAATCGTAAATAATTACGTGATGTTACATCAATAGGGATATGGTGAAAGGCATCTTGAAGATCAATGGATGTGAGATAATCATTAGGTTGAAGCAGAGAAGATATCATTTGTAAAGTTTCCATTTTGAAATGACGTTGAGGTAGGTATTCATTTAAACGACGTAGATTGAGAACTGGTCTTAAACCTCCATCTTTTTTTGGTATAACGAAAAGATTTGAGATAAAGCCGAATGAACGATCGTTGACATGTTCAATAGCATTTTTTAATAGTAGGGTGTTTATTTCTTTATCTATCACACTAATAGAAGTAGTCGAAAGTTGATTTATTCCATAAGGTTGATTAACTTTTAGTGTCAAAGGCGGTGGATAATTGAAATAAAGTTTGAATCCATTACGTATAACTTTAAAGAGCCATGGGTGTAAAGGTTCTTGTAAAATAGAAGACCACAAGGAAGCAAATGAAGATAGACGCCCTCCTACTATATTTTCTGGTAATGCATTTTCAGTAAAATAATTAAAACCATTATTAGATACCGATGATGAATAGCTATCGTGTGTTAAACTAGAGTTGAAGGTGTTGTTATAATTTTTTCTATACGAACTTCGTCGTTTATTATTTATGTGATATGATGCTGAACACTTATATTTTAATCTTTTAGATTTTTTATTTTTTGTAAACTGTTGTAAATAGCGATATATCTCTAAGTATTTATGAAATTCGTCGGGGGAACTAAATAATTATCTTCCGAACTTCTAGTATATATAGCTTTTCTTTTTCTCCTTAACAGTGCTGTGTTAAGAGTAGATTGTTTATCCCAAAAGTTAACAGTGGCTGAATTAGTTGATAACGGAGATTTATTTAACTTATCAAGAAATTGTGGTAGCCAAGGAGGAATATCATTACTATTATCAACAGGATCTTTATTCATTATGAGAATAGTACCCAGACGGTAGATACCAGGTGCATAAGTACAAAGTTCGAACGAAAAGAAGATAAAGAAAAAAAAAAAAAAAAAAAAAAAAAAAAAAAATATATATATATATTTATATATTTTATTTTATATTTTCTAATTTTAAACTCAGTGCAAAGTTCGATTTAATAAATAAAGAATGATTACAACAACCATTATCACAAACGAAGTGTAATAAAATTAAAATAAAATAAAATATAATATCGGATAAAGATCAACGATTATTATAATAAAATAATATAAGGTAATATTGGATAGTAATCAACAATATTAATATAAAATAAATATAATCTTTAGTTAAAAAGATGAGTTAATAGACTTATTGGTTATAATATAAGTTCTTTTATTTAAAATTAACTGAATATTAACTTCGTATTAACTGATTTTTCAAAAATAAAATAAAAATTTCGCTTCTTTATATATAAAAAAATCTGAATTTAAACACAGACTCTTAAGTATATATAAAGGTCAATATAAATAAGGGAGTAAATATAAGTTAGATAAAATATATAATATAAGATATATAAATAAGATAAAATATAAATAAAATATAAGGTTAATATATTTATACCTGCATATATTTATATATGCAGATACATATATATATATATATATACATATATATAAATGAATATATATGTATTTAAAAATTATTTCGAGGATTATTTAGGTATGGTAAGTTCAGCCATACCATAACACCAGTGAGCACCAGTTCTTGTTTTATAAGTAGGACGACTTAAGTTAAAGCAAAAGTAAAAATAAAAATATAATAAAGTGTGTAAGAGAAAAATTCAAAAATATATGCAAATGAATTTTAAAGTCAGATAGTAGATTATTGTATAAAAAGAGTAATAATCTAATAAGATAATAGAATGTATATAAAAAAAAATATAATGATATAAAATATCAGATAAAACAAAATAAAATAATTAATTTATATATGTTATAAAAATTTAAAGATAAAATAAAATTGATTTCACTTAAGAAATAAAATAAAAAGATTTCACTTGAGAAACATATGTAAAGTTAATAAAATTTAAAATTAAAATTGGTTTGGACAAATAAAATATTTATTATATAAAATATTATTTAAAAATATGATATTTATATTTGACAAAGAAAGAAAAAACAAAAGAGAAAGAAAAATATTCTTTCCTATTTATATTAAAACAAAATTTTTAAAAATTATTATTTTTGTACGAGGTCAAAAGGTTGCCGATTCAAAGGTTGTCGGTTCAGAGGTTGTCGGCTCAGAAGTTGTTGGTTCAGAGGTTACAGACTCGAAGGTTAAAAAATTAATTTTTAAGCACCGTCATCTTCATCTGCTTGGGCGACGCCCTCACCCTTAGGAGAAGATGAATCTTCATCGTCTTCAGCAACAAACACCAATTCTTTTCCCCAAGGATTTACACTGCGTATTTTTCTATAAAATATTTGTTTGAACCGGGGTCTTTTCAAAGAGGAAAAAATATTATTCAGAGTTGCAGCATGTTCACAGCGGTAACTAAAGAGGTTAGTTATGTCCTAAGTTTACTTATGATGGAATGAAGATATTTGATGATATTAGGTAATATATGAATTGCAAAGTTTTCTTGCATGTTCTTATGAACCCCTATAACACGATGATAGTCATCTACATACATGTAATAAGAATATTTGATGAAGAGTTTCATTAGTTCCACTTCGGACAAGTCATCTGTAAAGGTAGACAACACTTCTTCATATATTAGGTCTTGATCCACAGAAGAACGATTAAAGTTGAATGATAAGTCCATAGTAATAATGATGGTTCAAAAGAGTTAGTAAAAATATTGTTATTTTTTTTTTTTTTTTTTTTGATTATTACTGCTATTATTATTATTACTATTATTATTATTATTATTATTATTATTATTATTATTATTATTATTATTATTATTATTATTATTATTATTATTATTATTATTATTATTATTATTATTATTATTATTATTATTATTATTATTATTATTATTATTATTATTATTATTATTATTATTATTATTATTATTATTATTATTATTATTATTACATGTATATTTATTAATTTTCTAATAATAGTTGCTTTTCGCATTTCTTGTATTCTTATTTGCTTCTAGTTAATTTTTTTTTTGAATGGTTTTAAACTTATAGGGTTGCGACCTAGGATACAGTTCGAAACTTGTATACGATTTTCTTTTTTAAATAAATTCTACTATTAATTTTATATACTATTATATGAATTATTATTTGAATTATTAAATCTATCCTTGTAACTTAGGTAGCTTATCATTTACAGTTTTGAGACTATTATTTACAAGATAAATATGCATCTAGAGTAATAGTAACAATAATAGTATGTTAATAAAATGTTCATAAAAAGAGACTATTGAATTATATCTTTATTGCATATTTTTTTAAGATTTCTTTTTTTACTTTTTCATATTCAAGTTTATTGAAATTTGATAGTGTTATTTTATATTAACTGGGTAAATTTCCTTAAAGATCATTGGTTATTGTAAGAGATTTTCTTGTTAATGTATACGAAGTTGTTGTTATAATAAATCATTAAAACAAGAAAATATATAAGAAATGCCTTGGCAAAGGGTTTAGAAATTAGAAAATAAAGAGAGTTAAACACTTTTACCTATACATTGTTCCCAAAAAAAGTTTTAATTTTTTAAAACTGCGCTAGTATTTTTTTAAAAATTTTAAATTTAATTTTTTTTCTCTCTCTTTCTCTTTCTTTCTTTTTACTTATTTAATATATTTTTTTTTTCCAAGACGCGTTTATTTATTTTAAAAAAAGTTCTTTTCGCGTTTTAACTTGATTAATATTTATAACATCCATCTATCTTTGTAATAATAATAATGTCTTTAGTTAATATTTTAAACATCCAAGTTCTTGATAATCCCACAAGTTTTACCAACGAATTCAAATTTGAAATCACTTTTGAGTGTAATGCTGAATTAAAAGATGGTAAACTATTCTTATTATATATTTTTATTTTTATTATTCTTATTATGTATATATTACTATGGTTAAAAATATCATATTATATGAGCTAATATATATGTTTGTGTTTTTATAAAAGATATTGAATGGAAAATGGTTTATGTTGGTTCAGCTGAAAGTCCTGAATATGATCAAGTATTAGAATCCATTATGGTAGGGCCTATTCCTGTTGGTATAAACAAATTTATATTTTCGGTAAGAAAAAAGGAGATAAGATAATATGATATAAAAAGTAGGTGGAGGAGAGAAGAGAGAGAAGAGAGGTTAATACATATATATAAGGACGTTATTTTATTGGAAAGGAGACTGATAACAAAAATAAAGGGAGTTTTATTAACAAAAGCGTATATAAATATAAAACTAAATATTTATCGTTATTAATATAATACTATATAATCCTATATTACTACTTATTTAATAGGCAAATGCTCCAAAAATCGAACTTTTACCTCAAAGTGATTTATTAGAAGTAACTGTTGTATTACTCAGTTGTTTATATCATGACAAAGAATTTGTACGAATCGGTTACTATGTCAACAATGAATATGCTGATGAAGCTCTAAGAGAAAATCCACCTCCTCAGGTAGCTGTTGATAAATTACAAAGAAATATTTTAGCTGAAAAACCTAAAGTAACAAGATATAATATTGATTGGTATGAGCAAGATCAATCTACTCTTTTAAATAATGGTGATCAGCAACAACAACCGGATGGTACTTCGCAACAACAAAGTAATCAAGATATGATGGTATTATGATTTTTTTTACACATATATTTTTATTACTATCGCTATTATTACTGTTTATTATATACGTGAATATAAATAATAATTATTATTGTTTATTTATTTATGTGTTATCTTCTCTCTTCCTTTATCTCCCCTCCCTTCCTTTTTTTTTTATTTATGTATAATCCATTTCCATTTTTTTTAATATACTAAATAAAACAAAAATAAAAATAAAAAATAAAACTATATAATCCATACCATGTACATATGCAATAAAAATAATGAATTAGACTACTATTTATTAACCTAATTTATTTATGAAAATGTTTTAATATGTAAGAAAAAATATAAAATAAAAAGATAGAAATAAGATAATATATAAATGGGATAATATAAATATGTATATATATATATATATATATATATATATGTGTGTGTGTATTTATGTATAGGCAAGAAAAAAAAACTTATTGAAGATGATCGCTATTAGTCTTTACAGTGATTTCAATATTTACTGATAAAGGAGATTGACTACTTGAAAAATCACATAAAGTTTCCAAAAAATTTTCTTGTTGAATATGTTTAACTGTGTAATCAATATGATCGTTTTGGAATTGACCATGACCAATTAGTGCTGCGACATTTTTATTTTCTTCAGTGTCTTCGTCACTTTCATCATCAGATAATCCTTCGAATACAATTCTTGATGGTGAAGCTTTGGCTTTTTGTTGATTTTCTTCAAATCGGAGTAATGCTAATTTCTGTTCTAAAATCTTGATCTCATTATCTTTTACTTTCAAATCCTTTTCCACGTTTCGGATAGCACAATTGAGTGAATAAAATGATAAATTATTATAACTATACATAAAAATAAAAAATTAAATTAAGTTATAAATAAATGAGATGAGTTAAAACATCTGTTCCTTTTTTTTAAATATTAAAATAAATAGTTATAGTCTGATTATTCTTATTCTTACTTTTTTAATTCTCTACCAACAGGCCGTTGTTGTAATTTAATTTTATCGTGTACACGAGATTCCAATTCTTTTAAGGTTTCAGCTTGACTGCTAGATCTTTTTTGTATTGTTTCAACATCTTTACGTACAGATTCATCTAATTTGACATTCTTTAAAGTGATTTTTAATGTGTCTGCTTCTTTATTATCTAAACATTCTTTAAGTATCACTTGCTTATCCATTACTAAAAATTAAATGAAAGTATAAATAATAATAATAGATATAGATATAGTGTGAGCTAATGTAATGGGCATTAATTGTTATAAAATGTAGTGCAAATAAAAAGTAATAAAAGGATAACTTACATTCTGCGGTTTTTAATTCCAAAGTTTTTAATGTTTCAATTTGACTTTTAGTATCACAACCTTCCAATTGGGTGGCAACGGTGTGGGTTATAGTACTGAGATCTTTACAGTCGCCTAATCGCCATTGATCCAAATTACTATTAAGGTCTTTTACGGATTTTGACATTGAGTTTAATTGTTTATCTTGATTTTTCAATTGTTCAGCAAATTCTGTATGTAAAACTGAGAGCTATTTTTTTTAAATAAGCAAATATAACATATATAGTAATGAAAAAATGAGTTCATATATATTTTTTGAATAATTATGATTATGGTTATTTCTATTATTATCATGTTTGTCATTTAATACCTTTTTTAATTCTTCAGTGATCTTGAAATAAAGTGATTCAAATTCTTTAGCCATTCCCTATAAACGGATATAACATTAAGTTCAATTAAATAGTATGTAAATGGATAATTATATAAAGAATTATGTTGTTTTGTTTTAAATATAAATTATTCTTACTTCTTTGGAATCAATTTTAACAGGTTCTGTTTTAATATTTTCTTTAGTTTCTTTAGTTTCTTTAGTTTCTACATTAGATTTAATAGTTTTATCTTGAGAAGAAATAGGTCCAACTTGAGGATTGACTGCACCAGGTACTTTATTTTTAGCTAATGTACCAAAACCGCCAAATCCTGTAGTAGTACTAGTGGTGGTGGTGGATGAAGTAGCTGTAGCACCAAATGCTGGAATACTCTCTTTATTTGTCATAGTACCAAAGCCTGTTGTTGAGCCAAAAGCAGGAACATTGTCTTTTTTAGCTAAAGCGCCAAAACCTGTAGTAGAACCAAAAGCTGGTGTAATAGTATCATCTTTTTTTGGCATACCACCAAGTCCAGTTGTAGGATCATCTTTTTTTGCTATAGTGCCAAAACCAGTAGTAGAGCCAAAGGCAGGAACGTTATCTTTTTTAGCTAAAGCACCAAAACCTGTTGTAGAGCCAAAAGCTGGTGTGGTAGTATCATCTTTCTTTGACATAGTGCCAAAACCAGTAGTAGAGCCAAAGGCAGGAACGTTATCTTTTTTAGCTAAAGCACCAAAACCTGTTGTGGAACCAAAAGCTGGCGTAGTAGTATCATCTTTCTTTGATGTAGCACCAAATCCAGAGAAAGAACCAAAGCCTGCAGTTGAACCAAAAGTATTTGTGTTATCTTTTTTAGCTAAAGTACCAAAGCCAGAAGTAGTAGTAGTAGGAGCTGGTACATCGTCTTTCTTTGTATCAAATAATGAAGGAACATCATTTTTAGCTGGTGATGATGATGATTTAAAAGAAAAATGGGGAGGTGTAGATGTTGTAGCAGGAGTGTCTTTTTTTTCAGATTGACTTTTATTATCGATTGTGAACGAATCAAATGATATATTTTCTTTATTGTTGTCGTCGCTATCCTTATTGGGACTATCATTTGCATCTTTAATAATTTCAAAACTCGAATTAGAATCGTTATTGGGTGTCATAGAAGCAAAGGCTGATGTGGTGATGGGAGCCGATGTCGTAGTTGCTTTTCCAAAAGAAGCAAGGCTAGCTGAAGGTGCAGAGCTTGCAGCACCAAAGCTGCTAGAAGATTTCATAGAGCCAAAGCTAGTAGCAGAACCAAAAGTAGGCGTTATAGCGTTAGGGACGGTTTGTTTAGCAAGTAATCCAAAGTTTGAAGTTGGATTTGTTGCGCCTTGAACTTTAGTTAAGGATGCAAAACTTGTACCTGATGTATTGGATTGTAAGGCTGCACCAAAAGGACTTGTTGCAAAAGCAGATTTAGAAATCGCATTTGTTGACGTATTAGTAGTTGCTGTTGTTACCGGTCCAAATGAAAAAGTGGCTGTAGATGATTTCTCTTCTATCTTTTCAGCCTTATTTTCTTTTTCTACTGCTGTTGTTGTTTGATCATCAGTGAATGGTGTAATTGCTTCGTTATGAATATCAATAGGTGTTTTCATACTTTCATATTTTTTCCCTTCTTTAGCTAATTCTTCACTATAACAATGATGACTACAAATATGACCTTCATCATTAATGTATAGAAGCACAGGGAAAGGTTCCACACCAGTTTCATCTTCACTAGCATCATAAGGTGGTAGTTTTTCAGTAGCTGTAAAATCAAGAGCTAAACCAAGAGGAAACGTATCAAAATTCGTTTCTTCAGAAAGGGGTAAACTTGCCATACCATTTTCGGGTAGATACCATGTAGCCCATTTTCCATCACTATCTTCACCAACAACAGAGATTTCATTTGTTGCACCGTTTGCCAAAATTACTAAATGAGGAATGTTTTTTCCAAAGTGACGAAGAAGTTCCATATAAAAATGATTGCTGCGACCTTCAGGAGAAAAAATAGGTGTGATGTCTGGGACACGAATAAAGATAGGTCCGTTACCAGTTTTTGGTTTTCGATCAATAATAAATCCATCATTTATATATTCGTCGTTTTCAGGTTCGATTGGGCGTGCATAAACAACTAAAAATTGATGATTTTCAATCCATAAGACAGCTTGAACTATAGTGTAAACATTAGTAAAATGCTATCATGATTAATATCTATCTAAAATAAACAAACAAGTATGTATTGTACATATATATATATATATATATATTTACCATTTCTATCCACTTTTTCATCGCCATAACCAGCTTGCATTGATTCAGGAGATGCTATAGTATCTTTTTTTTCACCCTTTATATCGTAAAATTCCAAAGAACCTTGTAAGCGGCCACATGCAACTTGTTTGCCTTTTGGTGACCAACAAATGGAAGAAAAATCAGTTCCAGGAATATCTGCCATCACATCACCAGTTTTCCAATTCATAATGCAGCATTTATTTCCTTCTAAAAGTAAACATACTGCTTCAGGTATAGCTTCAGGATTAGGTCGAAGATCAATAATAGCTGATTCTACTTCAAATTTATTTGTAGGTAAAGCAGCTTCTTTCTATAGAATATAAAAATGAAAAAATCATAATAATAATTAAAAGTTAATGTGTTTACTTTAAACGTTACTATATTATTATTATTATTATTATTATTATTAGTATCATTATACTATCTATTTTACTTTATCTAAAATGTCAGTGACTTCATAAGTTAATACTGTATTATTAGAGAGACCGATGATAATCGTTTTTTCATCAAAAGTTAATCGTAAATGGTGAACAAGGGCTCCAGTGACAGGAACAATAATTTTATCTTCTAGTGCTGTTGTAGATCCTTTATCAGTATTATAAAAAGTTTGTCTCAATTGTTTTGTTTGACCAAAAACGAAACCTATATATATTATTTATCAAAAAAAGTAGAAGGAAAAAGAAAAATAAGAGTTTCCGCAGCAAAAGTAAGTTAGTTCCGTTCTCGTTTTAAAAACAAAGGAAGAGAAGAATATATCAATATGTTTTTTTACCTTCAGTATGACCAGCTACAAAGTATCCGTATATATTAGAACAAGCAAGTAAAGAAACATAAGAAGGATAATCCGTTTTGTTAAAAGTAGTGTCTTGGATAGATACTTTTGCATCGGCAACTAAACCAGAAAATTTAAAAAACTGTTTTTGTATTATATAGATAAATGAGAAAGAAAATAAGTATTCTTATTATTACTTATTATTAACATGAATAATAATAAAACATTAAACCTACTTCAACATCAATAATTTCTCCTTCATCAGATCCTTCCCCTAAAACTTCAAACGTATTGTTACTCATTTTATTAGTTAGTAATTATTTTTTTTATTCACAGGAAGTCAAAAAAAAAAAAAAGTGAAAGAGAAAGAAAAAAAAAAGCGCGCCGCATGTTTTAAAATAAAGCCACTTGTTACCAGCATGTGCGTATTTTCACCCAACTGAGATTAAATATGGGATATTTCAATTTCTTTAGATTAGTGACCAAAAAAGTAAATATATAGTCGTTCAAAGCAATTTTGTAATGAATAATTGACGATAGTATGGTAAGTAAAGCAAGTATAATAGATACCAAGAGTGAATGGATGAAGTCCATTTTTAAAAATCCTAATTACTACATTCTTATCTCGATCAATATATGTTTTTTTATTAAGTTTTTTTACAAATACAGTTAGAATTTTGATATACAATATAGAAGTACTTGCTATTAAGTTTATTTGAATGTACGATGTTTTAAATAATTTCAATTGTTCTATCAGTGTTTCCTTGTTGATGTCCCTCTATCCTTGTATTGATTACCTTACTATCAGAGCCATACAATATTTCATTAACTTTGTCAAAGTTCTTTATCAATTTATTTAAAGTCTTGTAAACTTGTGCAGATTTTTTTTTTATTTTTTTAGAGCAATTTTGACTATAGAAAATTACTAATATTGAACATGCTTTTGATTGGTTTTGTGATAACTAAATTCTTTTTAAATTTTCCATTAATATATATTCTTGCGATGTTATTGATTTTGAGGTTTTTTATAGTTGTTATACTTGTATCGTTCATTCGTTCATCAATAATAATTTGTAGATGATCCATATTTTCCCAAGATCAAATGTAATATAAAATAAAAAAAGAATATAAAGAGCAAAATGCCATTTTGTTTTTTGTATGTTTACGTTTATACGTATGTTTGTATATATGTCTATATGTATAGTACCTTACGTATTTTTCATAATATATTTTTTCATTCTTAGATATAATTTCAATTTCAATAACATTTTACAATAAGCTAAGTTATATTTTTATTATGTATACTACTTAAATCGGTCGTATACTAAGTAATTGATGGTTGTATAATATAGGGAACCCCGTTCAAAGAGTCAGTTTATTTAAGTCCAGTATTTTCTATGCCTTGTAACTAAAGGTCTTTTGCATGTAGCCTTGAGTTTTTTTTTTTTTTTTTTCCAAAACATTTCCCAAATATAACCCATAGGTGATTTGGTTAAAAAAATATATCCATATCTGTCCTTAACGATTAGGGCTAATTGCTGTCCAGCTCTATTACCACCTTATCTGGGTTTTAAAGTGCTTAATTTTTTTTTGTTTGGAACCATTTAAGTTTGCATTAATAAATTTATTATGTTATATGATAATATATATTCATTTTTTTTATATACAGCTGAAATAACTTTAATATAATGCTTTAGTAAATATGCCTCACTAATCCACTATCTAGAAAAAGTAAAATGATATAACCTTCAAAATTTTCGTTTTTCAATTGTACTACCTCTGTTTCCTTTTTGAGAATTTTAATTTGAAATTCTTTTTTTAATAGCGTTTAAAAAATAATATTTATCGATTTATTTACAGAATGATATTAAAGTTATATATTGATTTATCTTCATAGGAAATGGAAAAATTGACTCCAAATTTTAACAATTTAATAAAATAGTTATTCTTCATATATTGGTTTATTTTCATACAATAATATTAAATATTAGCTGAATAATTAAATAATCATATTTGAGTTATATATACATTTATTTTCATAGATAAAAAGTCCATTGGTTTGAAGCTTTAATGAATTTATAGTATAATAACTGACTATATGTATACTAATTCAAAAGATGGTTATAGATATTTGATATTTAGTTTGAAAGTTCATACTGAGTATTATATTTATTTAAATTGTAACGAATCATAACACGATGATTCATTATATATAGTAAATTTTCGTCTGTGAACAGATAAAAGAATCTAAATAAAATTGCTTAGCAAAGGGTCGAGAATAATGCAAAATAATAAAAAAATGATTATCTCTAATATATTTATATATAAATTATTCATAGATGAATGATTTTTGTATATATTTCACCAATATAATTGTCTATGAATTGATAAAAATACTGCTGTACATGGTTAACATTAGCTATCGTAAAACGAACACTCTTTTAGGATAGTTTTATTGTATATATACATATTACAAAAATATTAATTTATAATAATTGGATTTTTTTTATTCATATCATCGATGGCTACGGAGTCTTTATAAAGGTGATTATTTTTTCCCAAAACATAAATGATTTTAAGATGATTAAATATTAAAACAGCGATGACTTTCAGCTTCCTTTGGATCATTGTTATCTACTCACTGATATATATTCTTAAAAATAGAATTTTTAATTTGATTTCGATATGGAACATTCATAACGCAAGGCCAAAAGTGTGTGCTACAGTTTTTTTATTTACATCATCCATTTTAGCCTAAGTACTTAGCATAATTAAAATAAATAACTTACGAAACGTAAGAATTAAAAAATACATATATAGTTAAGAGCATTTAAAGATCAGTTTGTACTACCGGAGAGAATAATCCGTAAATGGTAATTCATTCAGCCACTTTTTAAAGTATATAAAACAAAAACGGGATTGAACCTTTTTTTAAACTTTTCTTTTCTTTTCTATACTTTATTCAAATCAAAAAATCAAATCAAATCAGATCAAATAATAATCTACAAATCATGCTTATAACAAAATTATTTAAAAAGAAAAATGTTGTGCCAGATAGTACCCAATCAAATGAACCCGTAAAACAGAAGAATGAAGATAAAGGTGGTGTAATGAGTTTAATAAAAACAAAAGAAGAGAAACGTCGCTTTGCTTATAGACAGCTATTATCTCTTGGTACAATGGTGGTGGTTGATATTGCTCTTCCTTTAGTTTTATTTTATGTTCTTAAAATGTATATTAGCTTGTTAGCTGCTTTACTTATATCTGGTATTCCTCCATTGCTTCACGTTATTGTTAAATTCATTTATCGTAAAAAAGTCGATGCTTTGGGCTGTATAATTGTCTTTTCTTTTGTGTTATCTGCTATTTTATCAGTGATCAGTGGTAAGTATTCATTATTATTATTATTATTATTATTATTATTATTGCTATAAAAGAGGCTTTTTTTTTATTTATTTAAATAATAATAATAATAATAGTTATTCTAATTATATAAATTATTATTGCTATTGTTTTTTCCAGGGGACGCGCGATTAGCATTATTAAGAGATTCTACTGTTACAGCTGTTATTGCAGCTGCCTTTTTAATAACGTTAATCCCAATCACAACAAAATGGTTTACACTTCGCCCACTTACCTATCTTATTGGATTACAATTCATGTCAGAATTACCGCCTCTTACTTGGGTTGATAAAAATGGAGAAAAGCAGGAACAGCATATATTAGAATTTCTTTGGGATAAATCAAGAGATTTCCGTATGCAGAGTCGTATTCAAACTACATCTTGGGGTGTTACTTTAATGGGTGAATTTATAGCTACCTTAATCATGATTGAAAGTTCTCTTTCTGTTGATAATATTGTTTGGATTTCAAAAGTCATAGTAATTGTCATGATTATTTATAACGTTATTTTAGCCACGGTATTACATTATGTCTATCGAAAGAGTTTATCAAGATGTGTAGCTGAATGGTTAAAGGAAAACGATTATACTGAGGCTTATAAGTCTTCAACGGAAGAGGATGTTCAAGAAGAAGAAATGGGCGAACAAGTAAATCATTCTGATGATAGTACTAAAAAACTTCTTACAAATAATAGTGGTGATAACTTAGTTTAGAGTTTTTTATTATTTTTATTTTTTTAAAAAAATCCATTCCCATCCGTATATGTGTACTATATCATTTTTTGTAAATTTTCTAGAATATATATAATTTATACATTTTAACTTTAATAAATATAAATAATTAAGTAAAAGAAAAAGAAATAAAGATTGGAAGAAAAAAAATTAAAATACATTTTTGTTTTTAGCCCGTGGAGTTTGAATTTAATAATTTTTTTTAGGTGTAAATTATTTGGCTGATTGAATTTTTTCTTTTCTACTTTTCTAATTTTTTTTTTTTTTAGTTTTATAAATAAATAATATATTGTTATTATTATTATTAATATTTTTCGTATTTTATTACTGTATTTTATAATTGTATAATAATATGTCATTTTTAACTTCAATATTCGATGCAATGGTAGCTGCCACAAGTTGTTGTATTCCAAATCCTAACATAAGTATTAATGGACGTGCTTATCGTATTATCAAATTACTTGGCGAAGGGTAACCATTAAACTAATATATATATATATGTATTTATGTTTATATAAAGACAATGTATATAATAATTAATTAATCCTAAACATGTTATATACATATATATTAAATATATTTAGTGGTTTTTCATTTGTATACCTTGCTCAAGATGGTTCAGGAAACTTGTATGCTTTAAAAAAAATTAGATGTACTTTGGGAACTGAAGAAGCTGAGCAAGCTCAACGTGAAGTAGATATATATCGTTTATTTGAACACCCAAATATCATAAAAATGTTGGTAAAAATAAAAAAAATAAGATAAGATATAGATAGGTTAATAAAAATAGTATGATATATACATAAATTAGTTATAAAGTAATTAAATATGCTTATATTATTTTATTTTATTATTAGGATACTAGTACAGTTACTGACCCAGATGGAAACAAAACTATTTATATCTTTTTGCCTTATTATAAGGTAAAACAAAACAAAAAAAAGAAAAAAAAAATAGAAGAAAAAAGTTATATATTTATATCAATGGTGAATGGATTTCTTACATTGGCTTTTGTATTAATTAATTTTTTCTATTTTTATGATGGTCATAGCGTGGAAACTTACAAGATGCTATTAACCGAAACAATCTTAATAAAACACATTTTACAGAACAACAAATGCTTCAATTATTCCATGATGTATGTGTAGCCGTAGCTTATCTCCATAGTTATAAACGTCCAGGTGTGACAAGAAAAACTTATGCAGCCAATGGTCAACACCCTATGGATGATGAAGATCATCGACAAGATCAAGCTTTACTTAGTGGTCAACATCATCAACAAGAGTCTTCAAGAATAGAAACGCATAAACCTGGTATGGAACATGAAATTGTACCTTGGGCTCATAGAGATATTAAACCTGGGTAAATTAAATTTAATAAAAATAAAATAGGAGGATTGTATTTATTTTTTAAAAATAAATATAAAAAGAAAGAATATAATGTTAATATATATATATACATATTAGAAACGTATTATTAGCTGATGATGGTGTAACACCGATTTTGATGGATTTTGGATCAGCATGTGAAGCACGTATCCCAATTCATACTAGACAAGAAGCATTAGCACAACAAGTAAGAAAGTATAAAAATGAAAAAAATGAAAAGAGTGATTGTTTATTATTATCAAGATATGCTCGTAGAGATGACGACGGAATAAAAAAGAAAGATAATAATTATATTAAAAATAATAATTTTTATTTTTCATGTTATTATTATTATTTTAGGATCTTGCAGCAGAACATTGTTCAATGCCTTATAGAGCCCCAGAACTTTTTGATGTTAAATCGGAAACAACGTTAGATGAAAAAGTAGATGTTTGGTCATTAGGGTGTACATTATATGCCATGGCTTATGGTCAATCGCCTTTTGAAATGGGTATGAATGAACAAGGTGGATCCATTGCTCTTGCTGTACTTAATGGCCAATTCCGTTTTCCAAGTGATCCTGAGTTGGACCAATTATATTCTCAGTCTATAAAAGATTTAATCACTTGGATATTAATAGCTGATCCAAATCTTCGTCCTGATATTCATCAAGTAAGCCAAAAAATAAAATAAAATAAAATGCAATCTAATAACAATAAAAAGGAAAAATATGATACAATAGGATATACTTATTCATTATATTTTTATTTTTATTTTTATTTTTTATTATAAGGTAATTGAAAAAGTGAAAATTTTATTAGAACGTGAAAATGGTACAGCTAACTAGATATGAATACCCTCTTCTCCTATTATATATATATTTTAAAAAAAAAGAAGATATCTTTATTTAATAAGTTTATTTATTTATGTAAAACTATATTTCATATAATATGTAATAAAAAAAACATTATTTGTCAAGTTTTGATATTCAAAAGGGGAGAGGGAATTAAAGTAAAAAGAAGGAGAGAGATAAAAAAAAAAAAAAACAAGATAATTTATCTTTTTTTGGGACTTATCAATAAATAAGATAAGGAAAGCAGGCTTTTTATTATTATTATTAACAGTTTTAAAATTTGTCGCCGTTATCTTTTTTTTTTCCATTGTAGGAAATTGTAGATAAGAGGTATCTATAAAATTTACTATTTGTTACTATTGATAAATAATAAAAAGAATATTTATTTATAAAGATATATATATATATATATATACAAAAAAGTAATATTTATTTATTTATTTGATAGCTATTCGAATGTCTTAATGAAGATACATTATTAGAATGATTTATATAAAGAGAATTATATGTAATATTATTATTTATATGACTATTAGTACTTGAACTGTTGTGATGTTGGCGGTTTGTTGAAGCAGATGAAGTTGGGGGAGGTGTAGGAGGTCTTGGGACATGGTGCTCGTAAATAGAAGAAGGTACAGTTGTATTATTATTATTATTATGAGCTGCTGTCGTTGTTGTAGATGACGATGATATGGAGGATAATATAGAATTTAATAACAAGTCATTAGGACTGTTTGTATTAGGTTGAGATGATTGATCCTTTAGTTGTTTAGCATGGTGTTGATTTATTTTACTTGACATAATCATCTCAATACTTTCTAAAACATCAGAAGATTGTTGTAATAAACGATTAATATGATTGACTTCTTTTTGTAATTCTTCCCGTTTTTCTTGTAAAGTTTGCCGAAAAGATACTGGATCTAAAATCATGGTAGCGATCAAAGTGATTAAATTATTTGATTCGAATAATGATGATATAGACTGATTTTTCATTTTTTGTTTCTGTTCTTGGTGTTGTTGATTATGATCGGATAATGATTTTATAGATTTTAATAATGGTAATAATAAGTTAAATATTAAGTCAGTAAATGACGATGATGAAGAAGATGAAGAAGGTACTAACGATTGGATTATGCTTTCAGTATTTAAATGATGTTGGCGATGATGATCTGTTGTATTTTGGTTATTACTGTTATTATTTGATGAATAAAGGGTAGATGAAGGGGGTAAATGATAATGCTGTCCTTGTTGTTCTAATATAAAAGAATGCTGCTGCTGCTGCTGTTGATAATTACTATTATTATTATTGTTATTTATTTTTTGTTTATGTCTATGAAAATTAATAATACTACTAAATCGTTTTCTTCTTTTAATAATGTTTTTTTTCATTGTGATAGGACGTTGAACGTTATGTAATTTATAATAAAGACCACAGGCGTTACATATTGTTTCACCATTATCATTTCTACGCCATAATGGTGTATTTGTTGTTTCACAGTTAGTACATTTTATTTCTGGTGGGCTCCACTTTAATTGACCACTATACCCATTATGATTTTGATTGTTATTGTTATTTGATGAACTGTTTATAGTGGATAGTGTTGTATCATTTATTTCCATTTTTTTATATGGTAAAAGATTGTTTTTTTATATTATGAAAGGTTATTATTATTTTTTTTTAAAAAAGAAGAAAAAGAGAGAAAAGAAAAGAGAAAAAAAGAAAAGGAAAAGAGAAAAGAGAAAAAAAAAAAGTAATTTAAATATGGCAAATGATAACGATAACAAACAAGATATGCTTTAAAAATTTAATGTCCGCACTTTTTTAATGATAATAAATATTATATTGTATTTATTAATTATATTACTATATATTATTTTTTTATAATAATAAAATAGAATATTAAAAAATAAAATGATATTGTATTAAATCGATATGGCCAAATAATATACGTTGAGGTTAATTGTAACATATGCATGAATTTTTCAGAGAGTGTGAAAAATCTGTCTATTTTAAATTCCGCCAGTTTTTATACTTGCACGGTTTTTTGCTTTATCTTTTTTTTTTTTTTAAAATACAAAAGTATTCATATTAACATGTTGAATAGTATAATATGTTTTATCATTAGCGCCTTGCTATTTTATTTCTATTTCTATTTTTGTTCTTTATATTTAAGGTTTTGGAATGTTCATAAAGTAGATCAGGATTATACCTTCAATTACACCTATCGTATTAAACAATCATTAACCTGTGAGAATCATACTCAAGTAAACTAAATATAATAAAATAATAAAATAATAAGTTTTGGTTATTTTATTAAAAAAAAAAAGTAGTATTCAGGCTATGTCGATTTTCCGAATAGTGATGACCATTTCTTTTTTATGTTTTATCCTTCTCAAAATGATTCTTCCTATGATCCAACAATATTATGGTTAGCTGGAGGACCTGGGTGCTCTTCGATAATGCCTTCTTTAGCTTGGATAGGGTAAACAAAATAAACAAATAATAAACAAAACAAAATAAATAATAGAGTAAATTGACATGAATTCATCCA
Source organism: Cunninghamella blakesleeana (assembly GCA_017871115.1). Lineage (NCBI taxonomy): Eukaryota > Fungi > Mucoromycota > Mucoromycetes > Mucorales > Cunninghamellaceae > Cunninghamella > Cunninghamella blakesleeana. The sequence goes on along the minus strand of JAFCIZ010000002.1, from coordinate 1,333,220 downwards.
TTTATTTATTTATTTACATTAGCCCTTGTCGTGTTAACCTTGAAGGTAATAACACAATCCCTAGCCCTTATCATTGGAATAAACATGCCAATCTCTTGTTTCTTGATCAGGTTGGCAAATAAAATAAAATAAAATAAACAAGATAATGGATTTTTAACATATAAATATTAACAATGGAGTTCTTTTTTTATTTTTGATCAGCCAATAGGTACTGGGTTTAGTTTTGGATCATCAAAAATAAGTCAATCTTCTGAAGCTGCTAAACATGTCTATATTTTCCTTCAAGCTTTTTTTAAGACATTACCACAATACACGCCTTCAACTTCCTTTATTATCGCTGGAGAGTCTTATGGTAAGAATCTCTCTTTATTTTTTTTTTAATAAAAAAAACTGGACCAAAAAAAAAAAAAATAATGGAAAACTGATATATATATCTATGTATCTATATCTATATGTATATTTATTCTATATATTGTATGTAGCTGGTCATTATTTACCTGCGCTTTCCAGTGAAATTATTCAGCAAAATAAAAATATAGATAGTAATCAGCATATTTATCTTCCATATACTACTATGATTATTGGAAATGGTTGGACGGACCCTAAAAAACAACTTGAATATAATCATATATATGCCTGTGATCATGACAATCAATGTAAATATATATATATATATATAAATATATGCTATATATGTTTTATTTTCGTTTTCAACTTTTTTTTTTAATTTTTTCTTGAACTAGTTAAACCATTATTTGACCAAAGTACATGCCAACAAATGAAAAAACAATCATCAAAATGTCAATCGTTAATGAGTAAATGTTATCAGTATAAAAATAAATGGACCTGTATACCTGCTGGATTATATTGTCAGTATACCCAGTTGGCACCTTTTGATGAAACGAATTTAAACCCAATGGATATTCGAAAGTCATGCGTAGATGAAGAATATTGCTATGACATGGAGCGTTCCTTGGAAATATATGCTAATAATGAAGAAGTGCAAACTCAGCTTGGGGTAGATGATCGAGCTAAACCATATGTAAATTGCAAAAGCTCGATCGAACGAAGATTTTTATTCGCTTTTGATCCGTAATTAAAATAAAAATAAAATATATTGCAATTATGTAAATATATGCAAAAAAAAGTATAAAAAAGAAAGTTAACAAAAAAAGCCATTTTTTATTTGATTTTTGTCCAATTTATTTAGCGTAGTTGATTATTCTCATTCCATTAGTGAAGCTCTTCATAATGATATTCATGTTATTTTAATTGCTGGTAAAAAACAAAAAAAAAAAAAGAGTAATATAATTGTTACATAAAAACAAAATAAATGTTTTGTAAGCCTTAAATGATTTAATATATTGTATTATATTATTTATATTTTTATAGGTGATATGGATTGGCTTAGTCAATGGTAGTTATTATAAAATAGTTTTATTATACATATAAAAGAAAATATCTAATTATACCTTTTTAATCATTATATATATATTGTTATAAACTTATTTGTAGGTATGGAATTAAAGCATGGGCAATGGAGCTTGAATGGGATGGAAAAAGGGGATTTAATTCTGCAGCGGATGAAATATGGTTGACAGCCGGAAAACCAACTGGTGAAGTGCGTCGTTTTAATAAGTTTACATTTTTCCGTGTCTTCGATGCTGGCCATATGGTAACGAATATAAATATATAAATATATAAATAAAGATAATCATTTTCATAATAATAAAAATTAAGAAAAAAAGATCATTTATAGTAATTTTTATTATTTTTATTTCTATTATTATTATTATTTTTATTTTATTATAGGCAGCATTTGATCAACCTGAAATAGTTTTAGCATTTTTACAGAAAATAGGGTTCTAGATTAAACTTTTGATAGTTCCCTTTTGACAAATTACCAAAAAAAAAAAAGATAATGAAACTCAGCTCATAGGGTATTGTAATAATTAGTAAAGTCCCTTAAAACCCTAAAAAATATAATGTTTATTTTACTGATTTGTCTATTCTTTTCTTTTAAAAAAAAGATTAGATAATTTTTTTTTTTTTTTTTTTTAAAAAAACTACGACAAATGATTCTATTATTTGGTATTATAAACACCTATATTTTACACTATCAATCAAAAAAATAAAAATAAAAATAAAAAAAGATAAAACATGTGAGGTTCCGTTTATTCGGACCAAGACGGAGAAGGCGGGGAATTGATGTGGAGAAAGAGAAAGGGTAGTTCCATGTGATATAATAATAGCCGTTCCAGCATTTTACTTATATAATCTTTTTTTTTAAAAACTTTTTTTCTCTTTTCTTTCTTTTATTATTTTAGTTTATTCCTATTATTATTTAATAACCTTTACTATCGCTTAGTTTTATTATTTAAATAGATAGCAAACAACAACAACAGCTACTACTATACTACTACTATTACAATAGCTACAATTTTAACTATAACAAAAGCCTATGCCAAGAGACAGTTTTTACCATGAAGAAGATAACAATAGTTTTCAACAGAGTGAACAGCATAGCAGTACAACAAATCTCGAATCGCTAATACAACAATATGGAGACAATACTGAACTGCTTGAGCTGATATTGAGAAGTAAAGTGGAAGAAGATAAACGAAGAACGGAAGAAGCAAAGTTAAAAAATAAAGAATTGGATTTGATGCTACAAACAAAATTAAATGAATCCACAGCCACCGCTACAACTGCTATTGATAATGATATACCATGCTTTTTTCAAAAAGCAACACATTCTTCACTTTTTTTTAATTCTTCTAATTTAGTAGATAGTTATGATTCACATAAGTCTGATATTGAACCAGTTACAACAGCTTCAACAACAGCAGCAAATATTAAGCCTATCAATACATCTTATCCACCTATGCATTCGTCTTCACTAGCATCATCATTACCCTATAAAAGGATTTCTTTACCTTCTATTAACTCACTTGGTTCATCCAATATACCATTTCAATTTTCTACTTCTCGATTAGATCATTTGAACATAACCTCATCACCAGTATTAAAACAGTCATTATCGATAGATCAGAATAACATTTATCAAAAAGCCAATATGAATAATGCAGAGTAAATGATATATATATATATTAATAACAAGTTTGTAGTAGTCAAATAAAATTCATTTTAACTAACATGTATATCCCCTTTTTTTTAATAATAGTTATTCAGTAAATGATACAATTAATAATTCCAATCAAACTAGTTTAAATAATATAGAACAACATAATCAATTTGAAAAAAGAGAAAATTATCTAGAGTCTAATAATAATAATAATAATAATAATAGTCAAATGCATATACCAAACACATCCACATTGAAAACAAAAGGAATTTTGTCATCATCTATAAAAACAGCAACAGCAAAAAAATTACTTTTACCACAAAAATACCATCAAGGCACTAATGCTAGTACTATTACTAATAATAAAGCATCACCTATCATGAAACGTAAGCGTAGAGAAATGCAACCTATTACAATGATTATTGAAACAAAAGAATTTCCTTATAATGATAACTATCAATGGAAGAATAATGGAAACACAATACATAGAAAAAATGGACAAAAAAGTATTTATTATAAATGTTCTAATAGTACGAAGGTAATAATACATAGATACGAAAGATAAGGAAAAAAAAGAAATAGGTTTTTAACTAAATATAAGCATTCTTTTCTTTTCTATCTTAAAAGAACTGCCCAGTAAATAAAACGGTTGTATTCAAGGATAATGGTGAATATTTGATTAAATATAGAGGGGAGCATCTTCCTGATTGTCGTATGATTGAAAATGTTCGGGATTTATAGTTTTAATATATATATGTATGTATGTGTAAAGTATTTAATACTGTAAGTAATATATTAATATTCATTCCTTTGTAAAAGTTTTGTAAATAATAATAAAATCAATTAGATCGTTTATAAGTATATATATAAGAGCAAAGGAAACGCTATCAACGAAAAAAGAGATGTTTTTTCTTATAGGTTTTATTGAAGAAGCTTTAGCATGTAATCTATTCAGTTTGAACATATGATATCAATGGTTAGTTTTATTTTAGTACGTTTAATGATAGTTATTCAATATGTGAATCTCTATTTTCAAAAAGAAAAAAAAAAGATAAAGTATAACTTCAAAATAAAACAATCTTTCTATTATTATTATAATATTATTTCTTTGTTTAACGAATTAAAATTACATTAGTGCTATAATGTTAGTTTTATTAATAAGAATTAATATATAAATTCGTGGTAAATCAAAAAAAAATCGTTTAATTTTTTTCGCTCTTCCTTTTTCTTTTATTTTTATTTTTTCAAGCTAATTATGTGGAAGACTACCTTTTTTATGTTTAATATTATTTTATCATTTCATGTACATATATGTATATACTGTAATGTAATAATATAATTTATATGTACAATTTTTTTTTTTTTTTTTTTCGTTTTGTATACAGTGTTTGCGGCAATATCTATTTTTATGCTTTTAATTTTCTAGCATGGTAGAACTTTGAACGGAATTTAAAAACGATTTCAAAAAAAAATTAAAAAAAAATGCCTTGTTTTTTGACTATTCACATTTGCATTATTTTATCAATTGCCTTTTTTTTGTATATATATTCTCTATTGATATAATAACTTAAGTTTTTTAAATAAATAAATGGATAGATTAATGTTCAATTCAACTTGACTCAATGGTAGTTATCAAAAACTCTAATTAGTAATTTGAGAACGTTGTTAAGGAAAAGGATATATGAGTAATGAAATTAATATATTTAAAAATGTTTTCCTATTTTACTTTGGCGTTTTATAAGTATCTATTTTAATATAGTAAAATTCATTACATTTTTTTTTAAGAAAAGATAAAACAAATAATTCTATAATTTATCTGGAAAAAGATAACGATATTCGTATTCTTTGGTACCTGGAGCATTCAATTTCTATAATATAATTAATTATATAGAAAAAAAGTAAAAAAAAGAAAAGGAAGCACAAAATAGTACAATATATAATAATAATAATAACAACAATAAACTATTTTTTGGTTCTTCTTTCTAATAATAAATATATGACCTAATTGGTTATATTCTCAGTTTGAAATAATAGTTATGCATAGTCAAGAGTAATCAAACATAATTATTGGGATGATTTATCGAATGAAACCATTAAAAAGGAAAAAAATATATTATCAAGAAATTCGTTTTTATCAATCAAGAAGATAAAAAAAATCACCAATCGTCATAACTAACTTAGTTGAGATAATTAAGAATAAATAGGATGATCTGAAAAAAAAAGTCATGTTAACTGTATTAAATATATCAAAGGAATATAATATATTTTATATAAAATATTTTAATACTAATCTTAAGTATTATTCCTCTTTTATTATATATATAGATTTTATAAATGTATATGCTTTAATGGATATAAAGTGAAGGAAATGAGTGTAACACAATGCATAGTCTAAATTGGTGGTATCGGATGACATTGGTTTTTTTATAAAGAAAAACAATTTTAAAGGAAAATAATTTAAATCAATATTAATATGATTATATATAATTAACAATAATAGTACTTATGTATTAAAGTTTAAAAATTTGCAATGGCAAATCAATGCAGATAACAAGAATGAATGAAAAAAATATCATATATCAATAGTTGAACTATACTTATACAGTGCTGACTTTTAAAATAGATGTATTATTTAAATATTTGAATCCTTTAGTATTTTTTGATCCTCCTCTACTTTTTATATCAAAAATGAAGTTCAGTGCTGGTAAGATGGACGACCAAGAGAATGATATATTTATATAATTTTGATGACAACGACATTTGGATACAGTAAAGAATGATGATAATTGATGGATGGATTCATTTTTAAATATATATGGAAATGGATAGATGGAAAAAAAAAATGGATGGATAAATTTTTGGATATATATGTATAAAAAAAAGGCGTAGAAATTAAATTTATGGCCAAAATTAATTCACTAAAATATATATATATATATATATATATTTTCTTTTTACAATTGGATATACATGTACATATACCTATACCTATAACATATACATATACATATACCTATACCTATACATATATGTATATATAGACGTCAGTTCCTCCCGTAGAAAATCCAGAAAGGCTCACTTCACTGCCCCTTCTCATATCCGCCAAAAGTTAATGAGCTCTGCTTTATCTAAGGAACTCAAGGAAAAGCACAGCGTTAACGCTTTACCTATCCGTAGAGATGACGAAGTTTTAGTTGTACGTGGTACTTATAAAGGTCGTGAAGGAAAGGTTGTTCAAGTTTATCGTAAAAAATGGGTTATTCATATTGAACGTGTCACCCGTGAAAAGGCTAACGGTAAATAATTATAAATATATACATATCAGTAATATAAAGACATATGTGGTATATATTTATATTCAACTCACATTCTTTTTTTTATTTTTCTATATGATTATAATTATTATTTTAGGTGCTACTGCTCCTATTGGTATCCACCCTTCCAATGTCGTTGTCACTAAATTGAGACTTGACCGTAATCGTCAAGCTTTAATTGATCGTAAGGGCAAGAAGGAAGCTATGCAACAAGTAAGATAAAAAAGTATAACCATTACCATCAGCTTTTTATATATGTATTCATTGTAAAAATATTAACTTTTTATTTTATTTTATAGTAATTTCTAACATCATTTACGAAAATATATATAAATACGCATCATTATATATTTAAATGAATTTCATGTAATCCCATTTTATTTTTATTTTTTTTAAAAAAATAAACATATGTAAATCATCCTTTATATATTTAAATGTTAATACACACCATATTAAAAAAAGAAAATATCTATATTTATATAACCATTATTATTATGCAACACTATCAAATCAGAAAAAAAAACTCAAACGTAGGATTAATTATGACAAGTATATTATTAAGGACTAATATAATTATGGAAAGGGGAAAAAACAGAAATGATAATCAAAAAGAAAAAAAAAAGTCATGGGTATGAATGGTTTAATAGTTTAAAAGGTTGAAGGTGGTTTAAAGAATATTTATTTAATTACACAATTGATAGTAGTATTGTAATGTAAAAGAATGGCAAAATCAATATTTTATAAAATTTTATCCTGGAAATGGTTATTGTTATCATTATTATTTTTTTTATATTAATTATGTGATAATTCGTAGCTAAATTTATATAGTTACTTATAATAATGAGTATTTATAATTTGAATCCCATAATAGAATATTATAAATGTATGTATACAGTATAATTGATCAAATAATTTAATTAAATGATGACACCTCCAAAACTATATAAAAAAAATAGAAAAGGATTGAAAAAATTTAAATAGCGCAGCTAGACTTTTTCAAAAAAAATTTAGGTACACCAATTTTTTTTTTTTTTTTGCTCTTTCCCTTTTTTTATTTTTTTTTAAATAGTAATGGATCGTAGAAAAGAAGAGTTAGAGAAGAAACGACAAAAATTAGCAGAACTCCGTCGAGCTAGAGAAGAACGTAAAGCAATTCTTGAGAGTCAATCAAGTCAAACACAATCTACTAGTTCAACTTATACTTCTGTAATAAAAATAATAATGATAATAAACAAATATATGTATAAATATATGTATCCAACTTTAAATGCTGATAGAATCAAAAAAATAAAACAAGATGATAATAAATCTAAATAGTATATATTAATCCATTTAATCCACTATTATATTATTTATTACTATTATAACTTTTTTTTATTATAGTCAAGTTCAGGGATAGATAGGCGTGCTATTGATGATTTAGTTGCTCGTGTTTTAGGAGAACGACCTTCGACATCATCCGATGCTACATCTGACCGTGGTTCTGATACTGGTTCTGAATTTTCTTCCTCCAGACCTACTTCTGGTGTTTATGCTTCAAGTCCAAGTACACCTGTCAGCACGTAAATAATAGGAAATAAAGTGAATTAGCTAGAATTATCATATATTCGTTAATACTGTTTCATTTATATATTATTGTAATTATTATAATTATAGTGATCCACGTTTATCCATTGGTTCTCAACTTGCAGCTCAAGCTCCAACTTATATAGCTGAACTTACAGAAACACAAGCATTTGTTGCAGATATTCCTCCTTTGGTAATCCTAATGGTTTTTTTTTTTAAAATACACAGATTGCTCTATCCTACTTTCTTCTTCTTCTACTTTCTCTTTATTAATATTAATATTATCATTTCTCTCTTTTGTTTTTTTTAATATGATTGTTGTGGTTATATATTATAGGAACATGTCGTATACAGTAAAGAAATTCAAACATCTGAAGGATCTTTTGATGTTCCTCAGTTATCTGAAGAAGAAATTAGACAACAAATTTTGGATGAAATAGAATTAAAAGAAAAACAAAAACAAGCTCAATTAGAGGAAGAACGTAAACGTGCAGAACAAGAAAAAGCAGATGAATATCAAGGTAAATATAAACGATAATTGATATACATACACACATATACATATATATGTATTATATTAAAAAAATGAATTTTTAATGTTAATATATTACTTCGTATTATATACAGATCTTACTGAAGATGAAAGAAAGTTGATTTTAGCAGCACCTGAATTCCTTGATTTTGTTGACAATTCTTCAAAAGTTGTAGAACGTGCTTTAAATGAAAAATATGATTTTATGAAAGACTATACCCTTGGTGTTGATATCGAAAAGTAATTACGATCATAAATAATAACAGTAATTATAATGAAAATCAATGAAGGATGATCAGTTGTATTTATTAGTATTAAAAAATTCATGCTCATGTTCATTTATTTTTTATTTTTTATTTTTTTTCTATAGTGATGAAAATTCTGGAAAAAGAGTTAAATTTGTATGCGAATTTTGGGATGATAAATGGGCGAAAAACAGATCAGTAACAGATGTAGATTGGTCATCCAAGGTAATAAATATACATTTCAAGTATATACATGTGTATTATTAATATTACAGTTATATCGAGGGTATAACTAATATATATCTCTTCTAATTTTATTATTATATATTTAAAACAGTACTCTGAACTTTTAGTATCATCTTATAATAAGAATCCAATGGCACCTAATGAGCCCGATGGTGTTGCACTTGTTTGGAATTTGCATTTATTGGAACGACCGGAGTTTGTATTTCACTCACAGGTAAAAACATAAAAAATATGTTCAGTTTTGAGTATCGAATGGATTTAGAATGTAATTTATATATTTATATATACTATATTTCTATATTTGCATTATGTAGTCAGATGTTCTCAGTGTTAAATTCAGTAAATTTCATCCAAATTATATCATTGGTGGTACTTATTCTGGACAAATTGTATTATGGGATACTCGGGCAAAATCATTACCAGTACTTAAAACTCCTCTTTCTGCTGGTGGACATACACATCCTGTTTATTCTTTAGAAATGGTAGGAACTCAAAATGCACACAATTTGATTTCTGGAAGTACAGATGGGTTTATATGTTCTTGGCAATTAGATATGCTTGCTCAGCCTCAGGTACACAAATGAAATGAAATTAAAAAAAACAATGAACAAAAACAATAGATGCCTTTTTTGTATGGATCATATTAACTAAGCATATCTATATTTTATATAGGATTATTTGGAATTACAACATGCTGCACATAATAAAACTGATGAAGTATCTGTTACAACAATAGGTTTTCCTGATAATGAAACAACCACATTTTGGGTTGGTACTGAAGAAGGCAATGTGTATCAAGCCAGTCGATATGATAGTGCTGGAAGGTAATTTTAAAAAAATTAAAAGGAAAAAAAAATATAGCAATGGGTAATAGATTACACCCTTTTCTCATTTGTTTATCATCTATATTTATATATTTACACTTATATATATAGTAAAGCAGGTATTAATCAATATGACACTTATCGTGGACATTATGGTGCTATCACAGGACTTCACTTTCATCCATTATCTGGCCCAGTTGATTTCTCAGATTTATTCCTTACATCTTCTGTTGATTGGACCGTTAAGTTATGGAGATCTAAGGTATAAAAATAAAACAAAACAAATAAATAAATAAAAAAGATAAAATAAACCAAAAAAATATCCAATTTTAGAAAATAAATATTAACTGCATTATTTTTCATTTTTCCATTTTAGTCCATTTCGAAGTCATCTACTCAGCAAACTACTATCTCGCCTTTATACTCTTTTGAGCATTCCGACGATTATGTATATGACGTAAAATGGTCACCTTCTCATCCTGCTGTATTTGGATCTGTCGATGGTAATGGTCAGTTCGATTTATGGAATTTAAATGTCAATACTGAAGTAAGTAACCTTAGTATATATATGTATATGTATATGTACATGTTTATGTGATTTAGCGTTTAATTTCGATTTTAATTTTAAAATGCATTATTATTTTTTTCTTTTTTTTTAAAAAAAAATAGGAACCCATTGTAAGTACAGCGGTTGGATCTGGAAAAGCATTGAATAAAATAGCTTGGGATAAAGATGGTAGAAAAACAGCAATTGGATCTAGTGATGGTCATGTATATGTATATGATATAGGAGAGGTAAATGCTATGAAATCAATATATATATATGTTCTTATCAAATCAAAATATGAAAATTAAATATTCTTTTACCTTTTTTTATTTTATTTTTTTTATTTTGATATAGATGGCTAGACCTAAAGCAGATGATTGGCACTTGTTACAAAAAAATATTTCAGAAATGATATCAAGTCAAGAAAACCTTACAAAATAAATAAAACATGGAGCTGTTACTATTTTTATAATTACTACGTATTACAATCATTACCACTGTTTTTTTAACGGTTAAAATATTACATATTCTGTGTAGAAATATGTTTAAAACTTGGCAAAGTTAATAAAAATATTGCTGAGGCATTCACGTTACACTTATCTATTTTTCTATATTTGGTCTTTTTATTTTTATTTTTATTTTATTAAAAAAATAAAAATATATATATATACAGAGTAAAAACAGATTTTTTTTTCTTTCTTTCCTTGATTTCATTATATATAACTACTTTTATATAGAAAAAATGGTAAGAGAAGAAGTAAGCACAGACCCTTTAATCCGCCAAATAAAAGGCATTGATTCAAGTTACCAAAGTGAAGATGGACTTCAAAAACCATTATTCTCTGAAACAAATCAACGAGATCAAGAACAAGAACAAAGGAAAATGGGAAAAAAGATGTTAAGAAAACAAATTCTCATGTTTAGTTTGATGCTTCTTATCGATATTATTGCGCCTTTCACTTTATATTATATTTTAAAAAATTATACAACCCAACTAATTGCTTTGGTTATTTCGGGTGTACCTCCTTTATTACACGTTCTAGTAACTTTTATTTATAAACGAAGAATTGAAGTGGTTGGTTGCATTTGCATCTTTTCATTTATTTTATCTGCCATTTTAACTCTTATTAGTGGTAAGCCAAATTCATTAACTGACAAATATGTATATATATTTAATTAAAAAATAAAACTAATAAATTAGTAACATATGTAAAACTAATATAATAATTGTTTTTTAAAAAAATTAGGTGACGCAAGGATAGCTTTACTCCGTGATAGTTTTACAACATTAGTGTTTTCTTTATTCTTTTTATTTACATTGATCCCAATAAGAACACAATGGATTCGGACTTATCCATTAACTTTTTTGATAACGCAACAAATGATGTCAGAATTGCCCCCTATTGAATGGTATGATGATGTAGAAGGAATCAAAAAATCTTTGCCCCGGCCTGATTTTTTATGGAAATACATGCCTACTTTTCCAAAGTATCAGTATATTTCCACATTTGTATGGGGTAGCTGTTTATTATTGGAATTTGTGATAAAAGTAATCTTGATTGAAGCCACGTCGCTTTCGGTAGATGATATTTATACCTATGGTACCATTTCTATGGGGGTATTGATCATATTTGCTTCGGTGTGTTCAATTTCTCTTTCTATTTACTTACGTAAAAAAAGTCTAGTCTTTATTAATGAATGGAAAAAAACTCATGATTATTTGGTGGATCAGAGTGTTTAATTTTATAGTATTAGAAAAAATATCAAGATTCTATTAGTTTTTTATATAACTGTAAAACGAATATATTATTATTATTATTATTATTATTTATTGATTTATATATATATGTGTATATATTATAGTATTGTGTATATAGTATGATGATCATTATATCTTCAATAAAATAAATGGAAAAATATAAATTATTGAAAAATCGCATAAATTTAATTTTGCGGAGACTGATTTTATTTTTAAAAACGGTTTTGAATTTTTTTTTTTTCCTTTTCACTCTTCTCTCTTCCTTTTTTATTTTTTATTATCATTCAACTCTAAATAAATAAATACTCAATTCATAAACTATTAATATTTATTATTATTGTTATTATTATGGATAATAATAATAATAATAATAATAATAATAATAATAATAATAGTAATAATAATAATACTAACGGTAATAACAATGAAATACCCCGTCGTCCTTCCTTAGATTCAAATATCGATCAACAGATTGCAGCTATTTTAGTCGTTGGTTTTCATCATGCATATGGTCCTATTGTTGAATTTTGTTATCCTCCTTTACCACAACAAACACAAACAGATCAAAAAAATTTGGAAAAATTAGATTTACCTGAAGAATGGAATTTTTTACCTTTTCTCGCGTTACCAGGTAAAAGAAAAAATAAAAAATAAAAACGAAAAGGCAATATATAATAAATAATAAAAGATAAAGATATGAATGTGTATATTTATTAATATTGGTAAACTATTTTTTTTATCATGTATTTAATTTATATAGATGGTGCTCATCAGAAAGATGAAGATTTTGCATATTTTCATTTACCACCAGTACCAGGTTGGTCGGTAGCAAAAACAACATTATTCGGCATTTCTTGTAATCGTCAAATTGCAGCAAAGGTAGTAATATATATATATATATATATATATATATATATATAGTTATGAGTGTACTTTTTATATTTATTTATTAACATAAATATGATTTTTTTTTCTTTTTTTAAAAAATGGAAATTTGCGTGTATAGGATTTATTGGTGACAACACCTGATATTACTCGGTCTATTGTACAAAAGGCTGTTGTAGTTCTTGCTCGACAGGTAGTAATAATAAATGATTATATATATATATATATATATATATATATATATATTAATGTTATTTATTTTATTTTTTTTCCTATATTTTACATTTTTAAAATTATGTTTTTATTTATCTATTTAATTATAGCCTATCTTTGGACCACTAAGGCAAAAGCTTGCAGTCATTACAGCTGCTTGGTTTAACCAAAAAGATTTTACTCAGTTAGGAATTTTATATGTAAGTTGTATATATGACTAATAGAAGTAATGACAATAGAAATAAAAAAAGGATTACTGAATTTTATCGCATATATCTAAATATAATTATTTTTATTTTTTATTTTATTAGAATTTATATAACAATTTAACAAATACTATTCGTGGACCAATTGATGATTCAACATTATATATGGGAACCTCACTTCGTGAACTATTACACAAATTCAAATCCAAGACATTAATACTGCTGAAACTATTATTATTGGAAAGAAAAGTAAGAATTGATGTAGAGAGATAAAAATATGGATATAAGAAATAAAAATAAAATAAAAAAATAGAAAAGGCCAATGAACTTTGTTTTTTTTAATATATATATTAGATTTTATTTTATGGATATCCTGTAGAACGATTATGTACTTTTGAGTACTCTTTAATATCTCTGATACCAGGTTTATTAAGATCATTGCAAGATTCTGGAGCTCCTGACCTTGATGCTTCTTTAGAAGATTTACGTCAAACTGAAGCAAAAGAATTGGAAAATGGAAATAAAAATAGTTTATTACGTTATATGGGTTTACCATTAAGAGTTTTTGAGAAAGTAAGTTGTAAAAGTAAAAATGAAGAATGAAGAAAATCAAATATATATATATATATATTAATGTATGATTTGTTTTTATTTTATGCTTATTAATTAATCTATTCATTAAACATAGGGATCCTTTTTTCAACCTTATTTGCCTTTACAACAAATTGATATGTTATCATCTAGTGTTTCAAAATCTTATGTTGCTGGTACAACTAATCAAATATTTTTTCATCATAAAAGCGATATTGATATTGATGTATTAGTAAATGTAAGTATATGTTTTGCTTGTAAAATGATGATAATAAATAAAAGAAACATGATTTGTTTATATGCTTAACTATTATATGAATAGGTTGAAAATGGTACTTTAGAATTCTATAATCAAAAGTTAGCATCAATTGTCAACCATACACTTGCAGATAGGAGATGGATGGAAAAAATAGTAAAAGTAGTACATGATACATGGGATGAAAATGATCCTGGACGACCTCTACAAAATACATACCTTGGTTCAGATGATTATCTTCGTGCTCGATTTGAAGAGTATATTTTATCATTATTATCAAGTACAAAGCATGCTCAAGATTCTAATATATGGTCAACTATGAATAGTGATAATAATAATAACAACCAAAATGATAATAGAAATAATATGTCACTGGATGATCATATGGTATCAGAAGAAGTTATTCTTGACGATGATAAAGGTAATAATATATAAATATATATAAGGAAGGAAAAACAATGATCATGTGAATTAAAGTTTTTTTTTTTTTTTTAAAAAACAAAAACACTAATAATAATAATTATAATATATATATTCTCCAATTTTTTTTAGAACGAAATTATATTTTGGATTATGGTATCAAATGGTGGGATATGTGGAGAGAAACTACAAATTTTAAATTATGGAATCAGTATACCGATCATGAAATTTATGCCATTGTAGAACCCGGGTAAATTATATATATCTATATACCATATGCATGTTTTAAAGTGTTGTTTAAGTAAAACAAGGCGTATATCAAAAAAAAAAAAAAAAAGATAACAGCCATCTTATTTATTATTTATATCATTATTACCATTTTATATAAATATAGACATCCTGGTATGGGAAATATTTCAATTGTAGATATTCAAAACACTTTAGCAAAGTAAGTGATCATATATACATATGTATAAAACAAAGGATTGCATATTTATTTATTTTCATTTTCATTTTTACCTAAACCATTATTATCCTTATCCTTATTTTATACATACATATTTATTATAGTCGATTTAGAGATTTACAACTTAAAAATAACTTGGGTCCATTAGGAAAGACGTTATCTAAAGCTGTGTCTGGTGGAGCTAAAGCTGTATCTAACGGTGGAGTTCGATTTCTACGAGGTGTAGATGCTTTTTGGAATGATTTTGAAAAAAATAACATAGAAGATCACTTAAATGAACGTGATGCTACAGCATCGTCATCCAATAATCCCAATCCATCATTGTCTCATCAAAATAATAGCCATAATGCATCCATTCATTCCAATCCTAGTGCAAGCTCAACGTCATCTTATATTGCCGAAACCACTACACAGCAGGCAAGTCGACTGTTTTCCAATCTTTCAACATTTTTATCTAGGAAACAAAAAGAATTTAGTCAAACTATTGAGGTAAATGAATAATATATATGTATATTCATGATGATTTCATTTAAAAAACAAAAAAGCAATGTATACAGTTCTAATAAGAATTGTTTATTTTATTTTTATTTGAAAAAAGGATAATATGCAATCTGAACCATCCATTAGGCAAGGATCTACTTCACCTCCGACAGTAGTATTAGTGAATAGTAATAGTGATGATGACAGTTCGACATATGTAGACCTTGGGGTCATGTATAAAAAAAAACCTGTTTCAATGAGTGATTCTTTAGATCCTATACAGCAAGATGATCATGCAATAAAAGAGGGTGATGGTTATAGTAAACAGAATAATTTAAAATAACTATAAATATAAATGTAAGAATTCATAATAATAAGGTTGATAGTATTAGTGACAATAAGAATAAATCAAAAAAAAAAAAAAACTTGTTTTTTAAATTTTTTTTTAGAAAAATTTTGTAAATATAATGATGACACATAAAAAATAAAATAAAATAATGAAAAAGGATAATTAAAGGATACTAAAAAAAAAGGAGGTCAGCAGGCACATAGGGTGGCGTACGTATTTATTTGATAATGAATATAAAGATAGCATATTTTTACTCTCAGTAAGGAATTCTTAATGGCCTGTGACAGCAGCAGTAACCTGTTTTTTTTTTTTTATGTATTTTTTTTTTTTAGTACAACTTTATCGCGATTATGATACTCTTTGATTATTATTATTATTTAAAGTTAATTCATTATAATCTCTTTTTATAACACAATAATAAATATAATTCCCATAATCTACTTTTTATATATATATATACTATAATCATAATTTATATGAATATATAAATAAATAAATCTTAAAAACAACAATAACAAATGTGGCACTAAATAAAAAAAAACTATATTCTGCTTTACTTGAATATAATTAGTGTATAAAAAGATTAAGAATATTTCCTTATGCATCGTTATTATTATTGTTATTTTATTTTTGTCTCCTATTTTTTTTTTTCTCTGTTCAATTATCGTAAAATGCTACGTAAACAACAATGAAAATAATTAGAATTTTTTTTTTTTTTTTTCCCAAACTATAAAAGCTCACAAAAATAATAATAATAATAATAATTCTTACCTTTATTAACAAAATCTTTATAAATATAAATGATTACTTTT
The DNA here is from genome assembly GCA_017871115.1 of Cunninghamella blakesleeana. NCBI lineage: Eukaryota > Fungi > Mucoromycota > Mucoromycetes > Mucorales > Cunninghamellaceae > Cunninghamella > Cunninghamella blakesleeana. The sequence goes on along the minus strand of JAFCIZ010000002.1, from coordinate 1,316,424 downwards.
CCTTCTTTCTCTTTTCTTTTCCCACTTTTTTTTCTTATCTTTCACTTTTTTTTATTAAAAAAAGACAAAAAATCTACTTCTTTTAAAAAAAAAATAAAAAATCAAGCCATCATGTTAACTTCAGCTATCAACGTTAATCCTATTCAAAAACAAACTTTAGCTAATATGGGTATTGGTGAACCTGTCAGTAAGAATAATGATGATGTAAGTATTTTTTTTTTTTAGAAAAAAAAAAAATAAGAAAAGGATGAGAGTTTTTATTTTTTATTTTTAATGTTCTTTCTCTCATTCTTTATATATATATATATATATTGATATTTATAAACTATATAGATTCTTTTAGAACCATTCCAATATTTATGTGCTTATCCAGGTAAAGATGTCCGATCCAAAATGATAGAAGCCTTTAATTTATGGTTACAGGTGCCTAGCGATAAATTGGTAATTATTACTAGAGTGATTGAAATGTTACATAGCGCAAGTTTATTAATTGATGATGTAGAAGATGATTCGGCTTTAAGAAGAGGTGTTCCTGCTGCCCATCATTTATATGGAGTTCCTCAAACTATTAATTGTGCTAATTATGTTTATTTTTTGGCTTTACAAGAAATCTTGAAATTAAATAACCCTGCTATGGTTACCATATATACTGAAGAATTAATTAATTTACACAAAGGCCAAGGTATGGAACTCTTTTGGAGAGATACTTTAACATGCCCTACGGAAGCGGAATTCCTTGAGATGGTTGATAATAGTAAGTTCTTTTTGATTTTTCTTCAAAAAAAAAAAAAAAAAATACGTTGTACCCCTATTTTTTAAATGCAAAACAAAAGCAAAAACAGGATTTTTTTTAAAAACTTTATTTATTTATACGCATCCCTTTCTTTTTTATAAATAAATAAATAAATAAATAGAAACTGGTGGTTTATTAAGATTAGCAGTTAAATTAATGCAAGAAGCAAGCGAATCAAATATGGATTGCACCAGTTTAGTAAAAAAAATCGGTATTCATTTCCAAGTTCGTGATGATTATATGAATTTACAATCTTCTACTGTAAGTATTTGATAAAATTGTAATAATAATAGTTTGTTAATTTTTATTCTATTTTGTTTTATTAAATGTAATAATAGTATACTGATAATAAAGGCTTTTGTGAAGATTTAACTGAAGGTAAATTTTCATTCCCTATTATTCATGGTATTCGATCCGATCCCAACAATCGTCAATTGGTTAACATTTTACGTCAAAAAAGTAATTCAGTGGAATTAAAACAATTTGCTTTACAATTATTGGAAAAAACAAAAACTTTTGATTATTGCCGTCATTTCTTAAGGGATATGGAGCAACAAGCTCGTAGTGAAATTAAAGCTTTAGGTGGTAATCCAAAACTTGAAAAAATCATGTCTATGCTTAGTGTTCCTTTATAAATTTGTATTAATTTCCATTTGATAAATGGTTTATATTTTATTCTTTCTTTTATATATATATATATATATATATATATATATATTTGTTTTTTAAATAATAATATTAATAATAGTCCTATATCTATATCTATTTACATATATATATATATATATATATACATGTTGAAATACCAAATAAATAATAAAAATAAAATGGATATTGATGGTTTTTTTTTATATAGCTACTCTATCTAAACTAATGATTTCTTGAATGATATTTAATTGATATGCTGATGAAGATGATGTTGATGATAATAACCTAGATGTATATTTCATTTTCAATTGTTCAAATAATTGTTGTTGATCGTGTTGTGTAGGTAAAATACAAACTGGATAAGTAAATCGAAGTAATGAATGTTCATGTTGATGATTTTTTTCTTTTATATCTAATCGAATCCATACTAAAGGTCTATTTCCTAAACAATTCTTTTTAGGTTCCCATTCGTCTATTATTTCTTCATTTAATTGATGACAAACGTATATCATTGGATATTCTAATAACCATCCTGTTACAGACACCATAAAACTTGGTAAGGTTGAAATCAATAGTATATTTTCTTTATCATTATTGAACAAAAATGGTTCCAATTTGGTTTTAATAAATTGTTGTACATCCTCTGGTATAGTTTCTAACTTTTTTTTTTAATATATATTAGTATCAACAATGTTGTCTATTTATTTAATGATTTATATGTTTATATCTATATCTATGTCCATATCTATTATTATATAATTACCAAAATAGGGTTTTCGCCTTGTATATCAATATAAATTCCCTCAAAACTTTTATAGTGTTCTTTTAAGCGTGATCGATGGCCAATAAACGTAAATCTATCGGTAAACTGAAGCAACAAAAGTTCTTGACACTCTTTTTTCTAATAATAATAAATAATAATGAATAATAGTGTTAATAATAAATTTATACGAGTTAATATTAGCCATATATATATATATATATATATATATATATATATATATGCATATTTAAGTATAAATTATTATTATTACTTGTCTAAGGTTATCAATAAGTGCCTTGGCTTGTTTTTCATTCAAATAATAATCTATCAAAAGTGTTGCTCTAAACTTAATAATTAATATATAACGTACTGCGAATGAAAGAAGGAGATAGATAAACCTATTATTACCGAAACCCTTTTGCAATAAAATAAATATCTATTGTCAAAATAATAAATAGGTGTAATATAATATTGTAAGTGTCAAAAATTATTTAATATACATGTTTTTCATTTTCATTTTTGTTTACTTTGGGATAACGTTGATAAAGTGGATGGTGAGAGTTTAGTACGTTGAAAAGATTCTTTAACACATTTTTCTATAAACGAATACATATTTTTTTTTTTTAAAAAAAAAAAAATTAAAAATGGAAAGATAGTTTTTTAAATTTTTTTGTGCGGGCGGATTAAAAAAAAAAAAAAAGGCGGTGACCTTTTTTTATTTATTTAAACCTTTTTCTCTTGCTTTTATTTTTATATATTACTATTTTTTATAATAATAATAATAATAATGCTACGTCGATTATATATTGGATTAAATCAACAACGACAACAATCACGTCAATTTATTAAATACTCCCCAATAAAAAGAATAGTGGTAAATAATAACATAGGGATCAATCTAAATAATAATAATAATAATAGTAATAAACGTACCATAAATACCACCACTACGTTACTTAACCAACATGATACTCCTTCAACACAAGTGACTAATCCAATTACTCTACTTGACCAATTAAATACTCTCACAACAGAATCAGCTAACGAAGTTTTATCCACTTTTACACGTCAAGGACAATGGGAGCAAGCACAAGAGGTTTACGATAAAGTATTTCGACACGGGGAATATAAAGGACAAAAAGTGAAAGCAGATATAAACACCTATGGATTATTAATGGAAGCATATATTAAAGGAGGACATAGTGAAGATGCTATGGAAATTTATTATACTTTAAAAGATTATATGGATCAGCATGATAATAATACTCACTCACTCGTATTAGATACTCCTTTTTATCATCGATTAATTAAATCTCTTACTGATACCATTATAACAACATCATCAACAACAACAAATAATAATAATAATAATAATAATAATAGTGATGTGTCTCCTCATCTTGGATATACAGTAGAAGAAGATATACCAGCCATTATGAATATAGAGCACGATACATCGATTAGTTTACAATTAGCTTTACAATTGTTCCAAGATATGCGACATAAAGATATACCAACTGAAAAAGAAATATATATTCATTTATTAAAGGCTTGTGGTTACGAAAAGGATCAATTTGTTTTAAACCAATTACATCAATTATTAAGAATGGATTATCATGTAGAATTAGACCAAACTTTTATATATGAATTAATGAAAACATATCACCAAGTCAATGATATGGGTATGGTGTTTGAATTATGGGAAAGTTCTAGTGGCAGTCAACAAGGTATACAAAAAGAAATGATTCACTTTTTATTAAAGATTTGTTATGAAAAAAAATACAAACATCATGCATTAAGGATCTGGACTGCTTTACCAACTTCATTTAATAAAGAACAAGATAAAGTAGCATTAACTTTATTAATTCAATGTTTATGTGATACTAATGAATGGGATCAAGCCAAATCAATCATCATGTCATTATCATCATCATCTAATAATGATCAACATCGCCCTATTGATTCAGATACAATTCGATTATTAAAACAGTATGGACAGTCAAATCAAATTGATCAAGAAAAATGGGTTCACTTGTAGATTTATTTATATATATATATAGAAAGAGAGAAAGGTTGGGTAGAATTAGAATTAGAATATCATAGTTACAATAATAATAATAATAATAAAAGTATTATCATGCCATTCATATATCCTATATATAAAATAAAAGGGGAAAAAAGAAAGAGAAAATAAGATAGAGAAATGTAGAAATAGAGAAAAAGAGAGAAAGGGTGATCTTGTAGTTTACTAGTTTCTTTCCTCCTTCCTTTTTTCTCAACACCCCTTTTGATTTTTAGTGTCTTTTTTTTTTTTTTTTAAAAAAAAAAATCCTTTTTTTTTTTAAAAAAAAAAATCCTTTTTTTTTTATAGCCTTCTTTTTCTTTTTCTTTCTATTAATTTTTTTTTTTTTTTTTTTTTTTAAAAAAAAGAGAAATAATATAACAAGATGGCACATGTAAATATTAATTTTATATCAAAGTTATTCATTTAACTATATATTCACTCTTTTATTTTATTTTATAGAGACTTGGTGGACGTAGAAAGAATGTAAAGAAAGGGTTTCAATTTACTTTAATGGTTGTTGGTAAAGAATAAGGCCAAAAAGAATAAGAGTAATAATAGCAAAATAACTAATTTTTATATATATATATAATTATAAAGGAGCTTCGGGTACTGGACGTACTACATTTGTAAATACACTTTGTAACTCCAATGTACTTGCTAAAAAGGTATGTGATAATCCTGAAGAAGCACATAATGAAGAAGGTATTACTATAAAGCCAGTATCTGTAGGTAAATGATCATACATATATCTGTTTAAGAAATAATAATATAAATATGATTTGATTTGATTTGTTTAATTGTTTTTATTTTTATTTTATATCCATAGAGCTTGATGAAGATGGTATTAGGTAAAAAAGATAAAGGGTTGAAAAAGTTTAAAAACTTAAAAATAAAAATAAAAATCATGCATACGTAGGGGAAGAGGTTTTTTATACAAGTTAGGAGGAGAAAAAAAATAAAATAGGAGATGTTGTGAATATGACAGCAGCCAAAAAAAAAAAAAAAAAAAAAAAATAGAGTTTTTTATATTGATCCTCTCTTTTTTATTTTTATTTTTATTTTTTTTAAAAAAAAGAATCTCATTAACTATTGTAGATACACCTGGATTTGGTGATAATATTGATAATGAAGAATGTTTTCAAGAAATTGTTGGTTATCTTGAAAGACAATATGATGATATTTTAGCTGAAGAATCTCGTATCAAACGTAATCCAAGATTCCGGGATAATCGTGTTCATGCTTTACTTTATTTTATTTCGCCTACTGGTCATGCGTAAGTTTATAATAAAATCAATAAAATCAATCAATTTAATTTTGTTTATTTATTTCTTTTATATATTATCAAATTAGTCTTCGTGAGATTGATATTGAATTAATGCGTCGCCTTAGTCCAAGAGTTAATGTAATTCCTGTAGTTGGCCGTGCAGATTCATTAACACCTCAAGAACTTAAAGATTTTAAAAAAAGGGTAAAGCCTTATACATATTATCTAATATCAAAAGGGGTTGTAATAATAATAATAAAAAAAGGGGGAGGAAAGAGAGAAAGTTTAGCCCACTATCCACTCACTGTTTTATTCTTTAGATTATGGAAGATATTGATCATTATAATATCCCAATTTACAATTTCCCATATGACGTAGAAGAAGATGATGAAGATACGATTGAAGAAAATAGTGAATTAAGAGCATTATTACCCTTTTCCATTATTGGTAGTGATGAAGAAATTGTTGTTGGTGGTAGAACAACAAGAGGTAGACAGTATCCTTGGGGTGTAATTGAAATTGATAATCCTCATCATTCTGATTTTGGCCGTTTGCGTTCTGCTTTATTAAGTTCTCATTTACAAGATTTAAAGGAAATCACTCACGACTTTTTATATGAAAACTATCGTACTGAAAAATTATCTCGTACTGCCGATGGTGATGAACCAGAGTAAGATAATAAAATGAAATAATAATAAAAAAAAAAATAGCAGTTACTTTTGGCCCATGTTTATATTTATTTATTTATTGATATTACTATCAGGGATAATACCAGTTTGGATGATATAACCAGTCAAAATGTTCGATTGAAGGAAGAACAATTGAGAAAAGAAGAAGAAGAAAAGGTAAAAATAAAATAAAATATCAAGAACCATTATATATGTACTTATATCTTTTTATTATCATCTAGTTACGTGATATTGAATTAAAAGTACAACGAGAAATCCAAGAAAAAAGAGCAGAATTATTAAGTAAAGAAGAAGCTTTACGTAGTTTGGAATCAAGATTAACTCAAGTTCAAGTGGCCGATGCTTAAAAAACTCATTTCTCTCTCTTTTTTTTTTTTATTATATCGTTTTATGATTATTATTTTATATATACTTCTTATATTTTATCTATATAAAATGAACCATTATAATAACAATAATAATAATAATTAACTTTAATAATAATAATAAACTAATAATAATAATAATGCAAAAAAAAACGATTATTTATGTATAAGTACATTCATTAAAAGGCAAGTTTTATATCATTTTGGCTTAATATGCTTTTTTTTTTAATTCTCCTCCCCTTAATTTTTTTTAAAGTTTCGACTCCTCAAATTTTTTTTTTTTCTCTTTCCCTTTCTCTTTTTCACTTTTTTTATATTTTTATATTTTATCAAATATCAACTTATAAACACCTTCCCATTCCCTTTTTAACAAAATAAATACCCTTTAATATATAAACTATATATCCAAATGTCTTTAACTACTGAATTTAGCAATCCTTTACGAAAGTATAAGTTGGTCTTCTTAGGTGAACAATCGGTAATAAAATAAGGATCATACATATATATATATATATATATTATTTTATTTTATTTTTTTTACAAATGTAATCTATCTATATAATGCATAATAATATATAGGTTGGCAAAACTTCATTAATTACTCGGTTTATGTATGATACTTTCGATAATACTTATCAGGTAAATACGTAATAAAATATAAAATATAATAGAAAGAAAGAGAGGGAGTGTGTATATGTTAGGATGTGGGTACTATAACATGTATTTGATTCGGATGTTCAATTTTTTTTCCTTTCAATATATATATATATATATATATATATATAGGCAACCATTGGTATTGATTTTTTATCAAAAACTATGTAAGAAATATTTATATATATATAGAATAAATAATGGAAATAAAATAAAATAAAATAAAGAAACAAAGGATAAGATAATTAAAATACAATTTGATGAATTTAATATGATACTATTAGGTATTTATCTGAAAGAACCGTAAGATTACAACTCTGGGATACTGGTAAGCCATAGTCTTTTTATAGTTCATAATCGTTCATATTATTATTTCATGTATATATATCTATATATATATTGTTATATTCATTTTATCTCTCTTTCTCTTTCTTTTACATATAGCTGGTCAAGTATGATATATTTATATATATTTAACAAAAAAAAAAAAAATAGATCATTTTATTCATACAGTAACCCTTATTTCTGTTTTTATTTTTTTATACACAGGAAAGATTTCGTTCTTTGATTCCTTCGTATATTCGTGATTCGTCTGTAGCTGTAGTAGTTTATGATACAACAAGTATGAAAAAAATAAAAATAAAAATAAAATCAATCCATCGATCATTCCATATTAACATAAAAAATTGCAAAAAAAAAAAAAAAGATCATCATCACTCATCACCAAACATCATCACTGTTTTTTATTTTACTTTTTTCAACAGATCGAGCATCCTTTTTAAATACCGCAAAATGGATCGAAGATGTTCGCGCTGAAAGAGGAAATGAAGTGATTATTGTTTTAGTTGGTAATAAAACAGATCTTAGCGAAAAAAGGTAATGTAAAATAAAAAAAATAAAAATAAATAAATAAATACATATATACATAAGTACATATATACATACATACATACATATAATAATAATAATAATAATAATAAATAAATAAATAAATAAATAAACAATAAATACTTAAATGGTAATCTTATTAAAAAATAAAATAAAATATTATTATTATTATTACCAGGGAAGTCTCAGTTGATGAAGGTGAACAAAAAGCAAAGGAACATAACGTTATGTTTATTGAAACAAGTGCAAAGGCAGGTCAAAATGTAAGTGAAATAAATAAAAATAATAATAAAAAATATATAATGTGGATCATCATTATGCTTTATATTTAAAGATAAAAATAAATAACACAATTAATAAATGCATATTATAGGTTAAAGTGTTATTTAAAAGGATTGCTTTAGCATTACCTGGTGCTAATGGAGAAAATTCTGAAGAAAGTAAAGAGCAATGTAAGTTAGCTTGTATGGTATAGTGTTGAATGAAACAATAATATTTGTAAACTCATTATACCTAATCACAATTATTATTATTTTATTGCAATTAGTGGAAAAAGTGGATTTACATAATAGTGAAACAAATGATTCCAGCGGTTGTGCATGTTAATATATATTTTTTGATCCCTTTTTATTGGATTTGATCTTGTTTTTTAATAACATTTTTTTTACATATATAATTTTTATTTTTTCATTTTTTTTTTATCGAGTTTATATTCATATATATTTTTTTTTAAATAGAACTATAAATAAACGCTTTTATTGTATATTTTTTCATTTTCTTTTTATAAGGTGTAAAGCACACCATTTTCCAAGTTATTAGCGGCATTTCATTTTTTTCTATACTTGTGTTGTTCACTTTTTTAAATAATAACCAATATTGCACATATACATCAAATGTAACTCATTAAATACAACCGTTCAATATATATTGATATATCTGATATACAGTTTTTTTTGACAATCATGTTCATTTTAAAATATGCTTTTTTTTGCGGCAATTAAATTTTTAAAAAGTAGTTTACTCCCTAGATTATTTTAATTTTGCTTAACTTTTTTTCACTTTTTTTTTATAAAAAAAAATATATAAATTTATTGAATATGATTACTGTCGAAGTATTGAGTTTAAACCAAATAGATAGACTTGAAAAAGTAGTAACAATAGCCAAGGCGCAATTATCAACAGCAGTGACGATGGATTTGCTTCGTTCAGCTTTAGAATCGCCCGCAACGACTATGTTTGTAGCTTTAAATAAAGAGAGCGATCTTGATACACAAGTAATAGGCACCGCAACGCTAGGTATTATTCATTGTATATCAGGTATAAGGGGACATATTGAAGACGTGGTGGTGGATGAAAAATGGCGTGGTAAAGGTGTTGGCAAATTATTGTTGGAAAAAGCCATTTCAACGGCAGTTCAATATCATAAAGTGAGAACGTTGGATTTAACAAGTCGACCCGATCGTGTTGCTGCTAATGGTCTTTATAAAAAAATGGGTTTTATTCAACGTGATACCAATGTATATAGATATCAACCTTCTTCTTCAACTTAGATTTTTATTTTTTATTTTTTTATTTGCTGTTTAATTATATTAACCTTATATCGATGAATAAATTATTTATATATATTGTATGTTGTGTGGGTAGTTATTTATATATTATTATTTTTACAGATAAAATGGGTATAGATGTAAAATCGTTGATTTACAAAGATAAAGAGGCGGATAAAATATCAAACCAATTTAAATTCACTTGAGTCTTCATAACATTAATGGTTGTAGATATAAAATTACTAGTACGCTGATAATCTTGTTCTAATACTTTTAAAGGTGTATCAATATTTTCGGTGGATGATTGGCTAAACATATTAGCTAGCCGTTCTACCATATCAAAAATATGAATGATAGCTTTTTTAATGGAAGAGGACTAACGAATAAATATATGAATAAACAAAGGAAAGTAGTTATGTTTAAAAATACATTGGTTAATTCAATATTTTTTTTTGTTTGCATACAGTAATATTCATTATTATAACTGAGTACTTTACTTTATCATTAAGTAAACATTTATCAATAATACCCATTATATATTGATCATGTAGTAGAATCATTTTATCAATATCGTTAATATTAGATATTTGTTCTTTAAAGACCATAGTGTCAGCATGTATTACCTAAATATATTATAAAAATTAATATAATATATAATTATTATTAGAGATTGAGCCAATATTAATATATATATATATATATATTATCATTTTGTTATCGTTATTATTACCGTTGTCATGATATATCTCCAAAAAGAATTAATAAACCAAACCATTTGCATCCTTAAAACATATAGCCGTGTGATTTTATTATTTTTACTGGTCGAATGTGAATTATTAGTATTCAAGTTTGTATATCTATTATCCTGTTTATCTAGTAGTGTTTTTTTTTCCAAGACGTATTTTGATCTTTTGATTCGCAATAAAAGATGCATTACTTTATCATAATATTTCATACAATCAGGTTTAATAAAATTATTCAATGGCCAAGGAATTTCATAATCTATCGTCAATTGGTCTAAATAACTTGCGGTAGATGTCGCTTTGAATCCAGCGGGAAGAGTTGTTTTTCTTGGTATATTTAAGTTATCTTTATCTAATTTCATCTTTATATTGATGGTCCTTGTTGAGAGTATATGTTGTTGTGAATTTACTAATTTACAGGCATTGCTGAATGCTTGATTAAGAAAGACTCGATCATACCAGTGCTGTTTTTTATCCATCTATTGTTTATTTTTTTATTTTTTTTATTTTTAAAAAAAGTAACATGTTTTTTTGTTAAATAAATCAGTTTGCATCTTTTTTTTTAAAAATAAAATAAAATAAAATAAATAATATTAATAATATTAATATTAATAAATTATTACCTGAATAAAAATAGCTTCACAAAACGAGTGCATTAAATTACTTTCCAACATAAAGTAGATCATGGTGAGGATTTCTAAATGATAAGATAAGCCTTTATTTTTTTGAAGAACTGATATTAAACGGGAGGTACTATCTTCATAAGGCTTATTAATATACTGTTGTAAACATTCATCAAAATCATAGTTAAATAATGTATTTGATGAACAAATTTCTATTTTATTGATTGACTGGTATGAATCCTGAGTTTTTATTTTTGGTACACCAAATTTAATGAAATGATTATCTGTGTTATCATGTATATCTATTATGGTTGATTCAGCTAATTTTGTATTTGTATTTTTGTGTTCATTTATAAATAATTGTTGCTTGTTGATGGCAAATCGCTGAGAATATATATTTTCTAGTGATGAATATTCATTATGCGTTATTGAAAATGACTATGTTAAGTACATTGATACATGAACGTACATTAAGTAAAAAATTAATATTTTTTTTTTTTTTTTTTTTTTTTTTTGAAGTACCTGGTCGATTTGCTTGCATAAATTAATAGCTTTACCAACAAACAATATAGTTTTAATAAAATTGGATGAAAATAATGGGCATGAATTAGTATTTGGTGCCGTAGCACCAATGATGAAACCGTCAGACCAATATAATGGGCTGTAGTCATTAAGTTGTGTGTTTCTAAAAATATAAAAGTAAAAGCATAATTATTATTTATGATCTCTCTTTTTTTTTATAATATATATATATATATATATACGTATTTATGGATCTATCCATGGGTTAGAGTACCTAGTTACAAAAAATTCATTTGCAATATCGTTTTCTAAAGTGCCTTGGAAAACCCATTCATCCATTAATCTTGAATAAGGGCTTAACGTTTGTTTAAATATAGTACACATCGTTTTATAAATATAATCATTTCCTGACATTTCTGCGTTTACTATTTGATTGAATAAAGTGGATAATAATAATGTTGACATCATTCTTGCATTAGTTGTATTAGATTGTGAGTTGGACGACACTATATAAAACATTAATATTAGTACCATGTTCATTTTGACAAGTCATATTAATACCTATTTTTAGTAAAAATATATGCCAATACCTAAATTCGAGCATTGCAGCAGAGTATCATGAACAGCAGAAAGGCAAGATAATGGACGTTGTAATTCTTCATATAATTGTAGAAGAGAGTATATTTCTTTGGAATCTAATAATTTTTTTTATAATATTTATTATTATTATTGTTATTATTAGTCATACATAGTAAAATGTATATAAACATTTCAAAATTGTATCATATTTTTAATATAAAATACCTGATACTGCTAAAGCCATATATTTCATTTCTAGCCTAGCTAGTAAGGATTCAAAATCATTTAATGCATTGGATATTGCTACAGAAAAAGCCTGATAAGTTTGGCCATTATTTCTAACAAATACAGTTCTAATATATTTTATAGTATTAGTCAAAGGAAAATAAGAGAAAATAATTTAAATATATATTAACTAACCTTTTCACATGTCGCCGTAATCTATATAAAATATTTCCGTATTGGCAAAACGTATTCATTATTGAACTAAAGGATTGGCTACTAAGATGCTTAATAGAATAGTTACTATTAAACTTTTTTTATTAAAAAAATAAATAATATATTTATATAAGTATATAAATATAATCAGTAAAAAGTAAATCTTATTTTTTCTTTCATCTTCAATTAATCGATTGTATTATTTTAGTACATATGAATGGTTGAACTTACATAGAATATAGAGCTAATTGTACTTGTATTGTTCTGATCTGATCTTTTAAATATAACTGTTTCATATCCACGCAAAAAAAACAAGGTCTCACGTATAGCATGTTGTTCTTTAATATAATAACATTCTGTTGGTGAAGATTTCATACAATTGTATTGATTCAAAGCCATATCTATTTATATTCATTTCCAACAAGTATATTTGTATATGTCATTTTAAATCAGTTTTGTTTATATATGTATATATTTGTTTTTTAAAAGAATAACTTACTAAGTAGATTGGCTTTCTGTAACAAAGAACTATTGACATCAAATTCTAATATTAAATAATAAATATTGATTGTTAATTTAAATTCGTAAACATGTATGTGTTTATGCATATTTATATTTGTGATACCTTTTTCATTTTCATTTTGTCGTAAATTTTTATGCCAGTATTGTTTATGGTAGAGTTGGTCCACAGTAATAGGTATTGGATCATCAGATATAGATTTGCTATTTGATTGTAGTTGTTTTATATAATATTCGTTGTTATCATCTTCCCAATATGTCTGAAAAGAATCATTTTGTGATGCATTTCTCTCTTTCTTTTAATAATAATAATAATAATATGTTAGTAGGTTAATTAAATATATATATATATATCTAATATATAATTTTATTGAAAATACTTTGTTTGGATCATATGAAGTATCTAGTTCAAATTCATCACTTTTGTCTTCTACCATCATGGAATCTTCATCGAATTCCATATCATCCCATTGCTGCCAATGATTTCCTTCTAATGGTTCTTCATTTATAACATCATTCCAAGTTTCTATCTCTTTTTTTTCTTTCTCGAAATGCCTTTGCTTTTTTTCATAATGTTGTTTCATAGGTGAATCCGATAGTTCCAGTAATAGTGATAGTATATCATATGAAAGTTTTCGTTGCTATTTTTATATACATATATAAGATGTAAAAAGATTTTATAAGTTATAGCCTGGAGTCTCTATATATTTACAATAGCACTTATTTAAGTTCAAATGTGTTTATTTACAGGCGCGCTGCAGTTTTTCAATTTTTCTTGGTATTCCTTTTTGGCATTTATTAAATCAGTAGCTAAATCATCGTATGCTTTAATTAAAAATTTGTTTGAAAGACTAATTGAAGAAAAAAAAGAAGTTTAAGATAAAAGAGTCATAAAATGATCAGTAAAAAATAGATCAAAATAAAAAGTTATGGCAAGCAAGTATATTCAGTATTACTTTGCATATCTCTGATCAATAATATGTTCTTCGGTATCTGTGAAGCGATGAGTTTTAAGCTTGTTTAAAGTATTATTTTTTAGTTGTTTCCAATCAACTGAATGCTCCTGTATATCATATTATATTTATCGATTAGTGAGCCATAAAAATAAAAATATATAATAGAAATAATAATAACAATAGGTATTGGTGTTTTAATAATTTACATTTAATCCAGTGATGTTATTTATTAACTGATGTATTTGTTGATCAATAGAATAGTCAGTCATATGTATAACATTTAATATCAATAAATAAATTGATAATAAAAAGAAAAATGAAAGTGGGGAAAAGAAGTAAAAAAATTAATATTAAATTTTGTGAATAGTTAAACGCGCTAAGTTTTTGAGAATTTTTTAAACTCAATTTTTCTTTACACGTACTAATTTATTCCCACTTTTCTTTTTGCTTTTTCTTGCTTTTTTTTTTTTTACTTTATTATATCATAAAATATCTCTTACGTGTTTAATTATATGAACTATTATTAAAAAATAATCATATAAAGAAACCAAAAAATTTACTAGAAGATATAAATGAAATTAACAATAATTAAGGAACATAGAAAAAATATTAATGCAATATAAAGAGATATGACACTTACAAAATGATACTACAGTATGAAATATTCATCATAGGAAGATAAATGACTTTTCAAGATATGTGGAAAATAGAAAAATCTTGAAAAAAAAGGAAAATAAAGAACTACTTCAAAAGTACAATTAGCTGAGTGAACCAATTGAAAATAATTTTTTATACTAAACTTATAAAAAGAATTTTACTCTAGTAGAAGTTGATGACAGTTTTGATGAAAATGATTTTGTTGAAAATGCTACTGTCGCCACTTTTGATAAAAACAACTTAGATGAAAATATGTTAACTGAAATCAATTATTATGCTATTGATCTTTGTTCATACATAAAAATGGATGATGTAGATTCAAAATTCTTTCTACTGGCAGGTATTGAAAATGAACGAGCCATGAACTATTTAAGTTCTGGAACAAGATAACAACATTTAAAGATTGTTTTATACCGGATAGATCATCTATTTCGATACAAAAATTGACCAATATACCAAGTCTGATTTAATATAAGAAAGTATAATAAAAGATGGAAAAACTAATAACAGGCGAATAGCCTATCTCGAACAACATATTCGCCAAATGGAAATGAATTAATCAATTATGATTTTGAAAAAAATTAATTTTGGAAGAATACTGGGAATGGCCAAAGCATCTCTGCTACCAGAAAAATGTGATAAATATATATTAAAAGGGCATACATGAATTTTTTAAAGCGTTTATAATCAAGCTTTTTGAAGTACAATAAAAAAATAATTAGAAAATATACTCTTGTAATGGTAGTAGTAATATGAAAAAACGTAAAAAAGCAGTATATTGAATTTGATCTTTACAGCTAGTGCCAACAGTTATTTTAATAAATGAATTTAAACTTCGCAACTATGTTACTACTGTGAGTATCTAATCATTCATCCAAGCAATAATTAAGGGTATCAAAATAAAGGAATGTTGCTTGTGCCAACAGTAACTATTATTCAGTCAATTGTCATAAAGCAAGCTATAAAGATCTTAATATCATTATCAATCTTTTTGGAAAATATTTTAATTTTTTTTAATGGTTATCATCATGTGCAAATAAAACCGCGATTTAACAATAGTTTCATCATTTACAAATTAAATATCAACGAAAATAACAAATTCATTAAAAAAGGATAATAATGTTAATTTTTAATAAAATTAATACATGGTTTTTTTTATCCCATTCTGTTTATATATATATATGTTAGCCAATATCATTTTTTTACTCATTACCATAAAATTTTATTTTTCTCATCGTTACATATTTTATAAATTAATTCAGAAAGAATGTATTTTTTATTTTTTATTTTATCCATATGTAGCCATGGAATATAATAATTATATAGTCCGTTGATCAGTTAAGCAAGTAAGATAGTCTAACTTTAATAATTGAAGGAATTAATAGCATATATTTTGGTTAAATTGCGAAATTTTTCAAAGTTGATTTGTTACGACATGCATACCATATTTAAGTTTAGAATCATAAGTTCATTAGCTGCCTACATCCATTATATCACGATTCATAGGAAGGAGCTTCAGATTAATTTCGGGCAAGTATACTATATACTGCATATGAAAATCCTGCATTAACATTCTCTCTATTTTTTTATTTTTTATTTTTTATTTTTTATTTTTTATTTTATTTTTATTTTTTCAATACATGAATAAATATATATATGTATATAAATTAAATAATTTATGAGATTTTGCAAACGATTCGTTATTTGATTTTACATTTAAATTTTATTGAAGTATATAATAAATAGAGTAGGTAAAATTAAATAGGAAAGTAAATTGAAAAATAATAATATCCCTATTGTTAATGCCGATAATAATATTGTTGTTGATGTTGTTAAATATGTTCATATTATTTTAAAAAAAAATTGAAAAAGTTAATTATTGATAAATATACACGAATAAAAAATAGAAAAGAGTTCAGAAAATAAATAAAATAAAGATGATATTGGTCAGTAAAAATGTGTTTATATGTGTGCTTATGTGACGCGAGTGTAGGTGAGAATGTATTTTAGGTGTTGATTTTATTATCCATCTTTTTTTATTTCTTTTTCTATTATTGTTAAAAGTAAATATTATATTTTGTTGGCTTAAATTTTGCTTCCAATAATTTTATAACCACGATCAGGTTTTGAAGCACGGATGTCTTCTTTTGTAGGAATTTTATCTACGTTTTCAACTTGAACAAGCTCTTTTAATTTCAAAATACTTCCAGCTGTACTAGCGTTGACAGGTTGATAAGTAGTTTGTTGGAGACGATATAAACCTAAAGTGTGAGCAGCTGCCTTATAATCTTTTGAAAGACCAATGGTAGATCGTTTTAAAGTAATTTTATAATAGTTATTTATGGTGGTGCTGTTAGAAAAAAATCGGCGTTGCATATTGTGTAAATAAAATTATATATATATTTTTTATTTTATTTTTTTTAAAAAAAAGTGAGAAAGAAAAAAAAAGGAACCATCAAAATTTAGTTTGACCAGGCAAAAAAGTTCACCAAAGTGGCTTGGTGCTAAATATTTAAAGCCCGTATTATACATTTTTTGCTTTATTCCAATTTTTTCCAATCAATTTTTTCTCTCTTTTATTACACTTTTATTTATTTGGTTTAATATATGTACAAATATATAGATGTAAATTATTATATTGCTGTGCAATTTTTTTTATAATGGATATAAGGTATGTTTATTAAAATACAAAAAAAAAAAAAAAGATTTATTAAAGTCTGGTAAAAATAAATAATGATAATAATTAAAAAAAAGTAACTAAAATAGAGATAAAACTTAACTAACTTTTAAAAATTTATTTTCTAAAACGAACTGGCCCTTTTCCTCTATAAGCAGCTGTAGTAGGTACTCTTTTGACAATTCCATTTACACTTGTATTTGCAGGTCTACTTGTACCCCTACTTATAGTTCCAGTTGTATTTCTACTTGAACTTCCACTTGTGCTTGTCCCATCGCTTTCAAGGTTTCTTAGATAACCATGATGTATGCCATATCCAGCTCTAGCTCTATTAATATCTCTATTATCATCGACACTATCATCACGGCAGGAAGTATCAGCATCACTTGTTCCACTAGTTTTATTGCCTTGTCTTGAATCTACACTTGGAGCACTACTTGCAGATGATAATATATTAGTTGTACGAAGTCTACTGCTACCTTTCTGCGTAGGTGCAACGAATCTGCTATCAGCGGTATTATCCTGATGGCTGGCATAGCTAGATTGAAATTCTTGAATACTTGGATGATTATCGCCACGATCAACTTGTTTTCCTTTATTTCTTGAACCACCATTATGCATGGATTGTTGTCCTCTAATAACTGGCCCACCAATTTCTTGTAAAGGTAGTTTTTCCATAATTGGGTTACTTGGATTGTGTGCACTACTTGGGATACTCGGTTCATATTCAAGGCTATTATCAGACATAATTAAATCACCATTGTCATCCACTGTATCTGTGTCTTTACGTATTGATCGATAACCTTCTTTATAATTTATTTTTTGCTGTAAAATATCTCCTATTGATTGCTGAGATATTTTATCCAGTCGATCACGATTTTGACTTTCTCCATAAAGGTGTTCACTTGATTGATAAGTGCCTTCATAATCTTTAAAAGGGTTCTCATATGGGTGATGAGAACCTACGCTAATTTGAATAGGATCTTCGCTTGGTTGATTAAAACGACTACTACTTGGCTGATTATGGCGACTACTGCTTGGCTCACCGTGCACAGGATCAGAACCACGATAATGATGATCAGATCCACCAGAATAAGGTTTATCTTTTTTTGCACCAACAAATTTTATTCTAGGCCCTCCTTTTAAACGTTTTTCAGATACAATTCTAACATTTTTATCCTCAATTATAGAACCAGTAGTACGATTATCGTTATCAGATTCAATCCTATTATTATCATTTTGACTAATATCACCACTATTCCCTTGATTAAAATCATTACCACCGCCAGTTACGTCGACATGTTCGCTATCGTTCGTATCGCCAAATTTACCTTCATCAGTAGGATTATCAACTTGGTCTTCAGCAGTAGGGTTATCATTTTCACCGCCATCAGTTGGACCACTATCTTCATTTCCATCATTATCATCGATATCCATAGAGTCTACATTTTCTTCAGAATCTTCCCATTCTAAATCATAACGATATTCGAATTTTTGACGATCAAAAATCCCTACACCACTTTCAGCCCAAGCAAGTAAATTATTGATAGCAGTCAAGAAGGCATCCACTTCATCACTTAATCGATTATAAGGAGGTTCTAATAAGAATTTGCGACGATTATAGGAAGTGTTATAAGCAATCTTCAGCTCTTGCATATATCTTGTCCAAGGGCCAATATGGTCTGTCACATAAAACCCTTTACTTGGAAATCGGCGATTGATATCACATATCTCAATAGGTTCAGGCAATTTTGGTGTAATACCATAAGGCGAATATTCTTCATCAAGGATATATTCTTGGTAGGCATGAATGTAGTCTAAAATTTCCTCTAAATTGTACCAATTCAAATAATGTGCAACGAGATTTGATCTTGCCCTCCAATTTCGATACATTTTTATTTTAGATAATTAATTGAACGTGTATGCTTTTTTTTATATAGGATTAAAAAAAAAAAAATAAAGAATAAAATAGGGCTAAAAAATTAAATGAAGGTTTGAAAAATAAAATAAAAATTTGAAAAATTATAATATAGTAGCAATAAAAGAAATTGAAAAGAAAATAGTATATAGGAGTTTTTTATTAAATAAAATTGCTTTATATATGCAAAATTTATATACTTTTTCTTATTAATAATTAAAAAAGTATTTCATTGTTTTTTGGTGATAGTTATTTCCATATTTATCCTTTTATTATTTTTTCTAGTTCTAGAAATAGTTTTTATATCAACTTTTTTCTTCATTATTATTACTATCAGTATTGTATTTATGTTTATATTCACTCTCATTTCTTTGTGTTTTGATGGTTTATTAATATTGAGTTTAAAAAAATTCATTTTTGACATAAAAAATAGAAATTAATAATTTTTTTTAAAAAAACAATATTTTTTAAAAAAATAAGCATATAAAAATAAAAATAAATAAATAAATGCTGTATGCGACTTATAATATATATATATATATATATATATATATATGCATGTTTATGAATGATTACAAAATATTAAAGATGAAGATTTATTTGTATGAAAAGAAAAATGTGAAAGTATTATTAATAATCATTTTTTTTTAAAAAAATGAAAAAGTAATTGTAATAGTACTCTTATGCTTTTTTTGTATATAGGATTTAAAAATATATAAATAATAATCTAGTTAAAAAAAAATGATGATATATTATAAACATAAAAAAGAGAAAGAAAAAGGGAGGGAATGAAAAAAATCTAATTTATTTTCTTCCACGCTTAGTTCCTTTGCCCTTTTTATTATATCCTCCAATACCTGCAGATGATTCTGCTGTATTTGATTTATGATGTTTTCCACGTTTACCACCAAACCCATATTTAGCATTCTTAACATCACGTTTAGTTGGTTTATTTGTCTTTTTATCCGTTTTTTGTCGTTTTTTATCAGCACTTTCCAAAGCAATATCAAAGTCATTGTCTAAAGTAAGTTCTTGTCCATTTTCCTTACGTTCTAAATAAATAAAAAATAAGAGAGAGAATAATAATAATGAGTATAACAATGAGTGATGATTTCTTATATATTTAATCTTTATATTCAATTGTAATAATACTTACTTCGTTTTAATAATTTAATCTTATCAAGAGTTTGAGTTTTTTCCCGCTGTCTTTCCAATTGTTTTTCAATTTGAACCTTTTTACCGAATTTTTTAAGATCTCTTTGTCGTTTTTTATCTTCAGCAGCTTTATTTTTGGCGGCTTCATCTAATAATCGTTGTCGAATCTATTACCGTCACCGATTTTTATAATATAAAAGTAATATGAATAAACCTATCTCTATACATGAGTTTAATTATCTACCTCCATATATATCTCTTTTTACCTTAGCCATATGTTCATCACTTTTAAGCATTTCAGCGAAATAATCATCGGGTCGAGAAAAGGGTACATCTAATTGTTTAAACTTATCTCTAGCAATATAAGCAGCTTCTAAAGCTTGTTGATAGAAAGCCAATTCACGAGCAACATTTTCATCTTGATGTGATTCATCAATTTTTATTGGTTTGGATGATGTTATTTCCATTGTTTCAATCCATGGTAATTCTGCTAACTTAATTTTATTGGTAAGGCGTTGTAAAGCTTCCTAATGACGATAATAATAATAATAATATATGCATTTATTTAATATGGATGATACTGTTTATTTTACAAATATATATTATTATGTATATTTGTATATACATGTACCTTATCATTAATATAATCCTTCTTTTTATTATCTTCTTCTTCTTCTTCTTCTTCTTCCTCTTGTTCTCCTTCTTCACCTTCTTCACCTTCTTCTTCTTCTTCTTCTTCTTCTTCTTCTTCTTCTTCTTCTTCTACTTCACTGTCAACTTCATTTTCTTGATCTTTAGATTGAGCTGTATTTTCTTCACCTTCTTTTATTTTATCTTCCAACTTTTGAATTATTTCAATTTTTTCTTTTTTAGCAGCTTTTCTTTTTTCTTTTTTTGAAAGTACGTTGGCTACCATTATATATTAGTATATTATATTAAAAAAAAAAAAAATGAATAAAAGAGTAAGAAGAAAAAAAATTAAAGCAACTGGATTTTTTTTTATCCAGCAGTCAATGAGGTAAAAGCCACCCCATAGCTAAAAAATTATATGGTGCAAAAATGAAAGCGGTAGTTAAAAATGATTATATATATATTTTTTTTTGAAGAGGTACATATTTTTTCTCCTTTTTTGTTTTTATTTTTTATTATTATAATAATAATACATATATATATATATCATGTCTTTATTCAATCGTACTTTAAACAATACAACAAAATTATACCAATGGAGTTCATTAGCTAATTCTACTACTACTACTACTATTCAATCCACAGCTTCTGGTAAACGAATTGGCATGGATATTTTTTTTTTTTTTTTTTTTTTTTTTTTTTTTTTTTTTTTTTTGCCATTATTCTATAGAAAACAAAACAAACAGCTTTTTTAATTTTTATTTTGAACAGCTTTAATATATTAATATGCCATTTATTATTTATTTCATTTCACTTATTTCATTTATATATTTTAGTTATGACACAAATGAGATATGCTTCAAAAAAGTCCGGAGGATCATCACGTAATGGACGTGATTCTGCTGGTAGAAGACTTGGTGTAAAAAAGTTTGGTGGGCAACAAGTAGTACCTGGTAATATTATTGTTCGTCAACGAGGCACAAAGTTTCATCCCGGAGAACATGTAATATATAGTATATAAAATATAAATAAAGATAGAACAAACAAATAATTAAATGACAACAAATAATAAATATAAGAGAAATATGGATTAAATATTTATACATCTAATTTTTTTTACTTTTTTTTTTTTAGATTGGTATGGGTAAAGATCATACACTTTATGCACTTGAGCCCGGATTTGTACAATTTTATAAAGACCCTGAACAACCAAAGCGTCGCCTTGTCGGTATCGTATTTAATCGAGAAGATAGTCTTCCTATTCCTCTTGGTCAACCAAAGCCTCGACGATTTGATTTAGTAGATTTGACAGCTTTATAGATTCTTTTTCTCACTTTCCCTTTTCTCTTTCCTCTCCTTTTTTTTTTAATATAAAAAAAATCACATAGAATAACATAAAAAAGTACCTTTATTTTTTTTTTATTTTTTTATTTTTTATTTTTTTTCATCACCATTATACAACATTTATTATTTTTATTATTATTCTTATTCTTATATCATTTTTTTTAAAGTGATTCTGAAGCTTATTGTAAATAGATATATATATATTTTAAAAAAATAAAATAAATAAAGTTTATCTTTAGGAAAGATCAGCAGGCTTTCTTGGCAAAACTTTTTTACTGGAAAGTCAAGCTGAGCAAATGACATATACTTTTTTTATTTTTTCAACAATGGAAGTTTCTGATTATACACAATTATTCAGCATCTCTCTTTTCTAACGTATCTTTATTTAAAACTCAATTGGGTTTATTTAAAGCAACTTTCATTTTTTTTTTCTTCCTTTTCTTTCTTTTCTTTTCTTTTTCTTTTTCTTATTTTTAACACTTTTTCTTTTTCTTTCTTGAATAATTATTATTCTTATTTAAAATGATACCTTATTTTTTTGGGTGGATTGGATTTGCTTTTTTGTTCCTTTTTGTTTGTTTAGTTTTAATAAGATATCGAAAAAAGAGAGAGTTGGAAAATAATCGTCGTATCACAAGTAAGTTTGTTTTTATTTTTTATTTTTATTTTTTTAAATATATACATACATATATGTATATAAATAAAAATACAAGTGAAAATATATTTAATGTTATTATTATTATTTAAAAAATAATAATTAAAATAGGTACAGGGAACCCTCGACCAAGAGATGTTTATGCTGTTAATATGTCATCATTAGGAGGAGATAGCCATTCACCAAGATATCATGGTCAAGAATATACTACACCAAATCAACACTTACCTGTCTATAGACCACCAGCAGATGATTTAACACCACCACCTCCTTCTTATCAAGATTATAAAAAAGATATCCGTTTACCTAATAGCAATTAATCATATATATATAAAAATCTATATCCTAAATTATTTCTGTATTATAATCATTATATTTTTCTTTTTTATTTGTATATATATATATATATTTCTAAATATAAATGATCTAATTATTAAAAATATAAAAATATAAAATAACCATTTATGTATTAATTATATATAGACAATAAAGTATTTTTTTTTCTTTGTTTATTATTATGTACCATATGATACCCTTTTTTAGAAGACGAGACTTAAAAATCGATCCATTTTTTTAGTTTATGTTATTTTTTTTTTTTAATATGGCCATGATATTATTTCTTTACATAACAGTAATAAATTATAACTTTCATGATGATGTAAATGTATAATTTTTGTTCCAAATCGAGTGCATTATAAATGCTTTCATTGGATGTGTTCTTATTGTTAAGATTATTAGGTAGAATTTTTTAAACTACCGGATAAACGCTTATATACCTTATTTTTAATATAATTAATCCTTTGTTGTAGAAGATTCTCTTCAATATTATAGTTTAATATTATATACATAAAATTGTTCATTCTAGTTATAACAAAAGTAAGTTTTGTTATATGAGTGATATATTATTTTTGTAATGATAATAATAATATGAAAGTGATATTAATGAACCAAATCTTGCCCATGTTACATGTTTTGTAATTCTATTGTGGAACAATCCCTGGTACATATTCTATCAGCAGTGAATAGTTATAGAAATGTTATTTTTATTTTTGTTTTTATTTTCTTTTTATTTTTTTAAAAAAAAGGTTAAAAATATTCAAATTGATTTAAAATAAATAGTTTTTTTTTTATATTATATTTTTTGTGTCCAATAGATTCATTGTTCTTTAAATGGAGTTCATATATTTAGGTAAAAAAAAAAAAAAAGGAAAAAAAGAAGATCTGGCTGGTGAAATTTTTGAGGTATTATTGTACATGTACGTAGTAAAAAATATCATGCTTTTTCTGTAAAATCTTAAATGCGAAGCCAATTAAATCACCGACACTTATTACATAATTTTTTATGTATAAAAAGTTCAAGTTCCTTGTTCAGTCTATTTTATTTTATTTTTCTCTTCTCGTTATGAATATGGTTGCTAGAAATACATTTGATGAAATGAGCCTTGAAACGAAAATATTTATTATTATAGCTTTGATTTTTATTGGTCTCATTTTTCTTATAGCCTGTTGTCAGAGGAAAAAAAAAAAATCACAAGCTACTTCTAATGATATAACAAGTAAATATCTATATAAATAAATAAATAAATAATAGTATGTTTATTGATATTTTGTGTTAATCATTTTTTTATAAAAAAAAAAAAGGTACGGAAATTAGTTCAACAGATCACCATATAGTTAATATTCCAAGTATATCAAATAATGAATCGAATAATATAGCCATCAACCAACCATCCACTGGTTTATCACATGAATTAACTTCACCACCTCCATCTTATCAAGATCATAAAAAAGATCAACGACCTCCAGAGTATGCATAAATTATTAGTATTCTTCTGTATTCATAAACATATCATTGCAAATATACCCTATTTTATTCATTTTATATTATTATAAGTGCTAAGCTTTTTATTTTGTAACACACACACACACACACACATATATATATATATATATATATATATATATACATACATACGTACATACATACGTATATATATAAATTTATTTTAATTTTATTAATAATATAATAAATTAATTGATTATGATTAAAAAATAATAATGAAGATTCGTATTTTAAAATTACAAAATGATATGTATTTTTTTATTTTAATGTTGTTGTTTTATATTAGGTGTTTCATCCAAATCAGGGAATAATACTGCAATAACTTCATCAAGAAGAATATAAACTAAATGTTGATTCAATCTCTGATTTTGCAGAACACTGAAAAGTCTTCTAGCTCCACGACGTGCGTTTTGTCTTCCAACCATATTCCCCAATAAATCTATATTAATAATAAAATTCATTTAATACTTTATTTTATTCTTCTCTTTCAGTATATATTTATATATTGCGCCAATATTATTATTATTATTGTATATATTACCAGGTAACCAAGTAGATAATTTCCTATTTGCTTCTTCTTTTGTGTGTAGTTTTTCATCAGATTTCCTTGGAGTTTTAAAAGTTAGTTTTGCACCTTCTGGCCATAAACTATCTAGTATTTTGCGAAGATAAAAAACTATCATTGAATCAGACCCTAAATACTTGACAGTATCACGTAGTTTTCTAAAAAAAAAAAAAAAAAATGGTATAGAATATTCATTGATTAGTTTTATTTTCATTTTCATTTTTTTTTTTTCCATTTTGTATATGTGTACCTTTCAATAGTTCCACCAAGAATTTGTTGTAAAATAATCACTACCGCTTGTCTTCTTAACCAATTATTTTTTTCTTTTAATTCAAACATTTCTATAAATAGATCACACAGAGGTTCTGTGAATTTTGTAATGCCTTCCATGTCTACTTGTTTTAATTCAGATCCTATAGGTGGAGTAACAGATGTTGATTGAGTTGATTCATAATTCATATCCCCTGCCGTTAGTCCTTCCTCTTCATGATGATGACTAGTTGATTTTTGATAATAATGAGAAGTAGGTCCGCTTGAATGAGAAGGCGATAAGGAAGAAGATGAATTCTCTGTGTTAGTTGGGAGGTTGGCGTCATTATTGTCTGCTGAAAATCCCATTACTTGTTCACCTAATCGTTGTGTGATAAGATCTAACATAGATGGGCCAACAAACATGTCGTCTATCCCTGCTGCTACAGTATTATAAATATGACGCATAAATCCATTTGGTTTTTTATTTTTATTTAATTCATTAATGGAGCCTATAGAATTAGATAAATCACCATTATTATTATATTTTTGTTGCTGTTGCTGTGGTTGTGAAGAGGATTGTCCAGTTAAAGAACGAATAGATAAAATTGATTGGGTGCTTGAAGAAGATTTTGGACTAACAACTGTATCTTCATTTGATTTCATATCAGTACCATATAATGATGGCATAAAACCGAAGGATGTAAGAGCTGTATCTTGATAAAATGTTGACGGTGACCATGGATGTTGTTGCTGCACTGGTGGAGATGGGCCAGGTACAAATATATTTTGTTGCGATAAAAATATACGAAGTGCTTCGCTTTGACATATATCTGGGTGTTCTAATAGCTTTTTTAAATAGCGTTCCAAATTAATTCTTCTAGCTTCTACGAATGATTTTTGAAGTTTTAATAATGGCCATTTAGCTGGGAATTCAATCATTTTTACATTAGGATAAATTGTTTTAAGTTTTTGGTGCAATTCAAAAAATTCACTATATCGTCGTGCAACAATCCACCCAGATGCATAATTTCCATCCATACCAACTTGCTGAATTTCAATCACATAAAGAGCAAAATCGCCACTTTGATCTGTTCCAATAGTTGAACTAGTAATATTGATTTTAGTACGGTCCTATTTTTTTTTTTTTTAAAAAAAAAAGAAATTAAAATCGAATAAATAGATGAATGTATTAAATAATAGTAATAAATATAAAATGACACACACACACACATATATATATATTTATATTACCGGTGTAAGAACGTTTTCTGATTCTTGTAATTCATATTGGCTTTTTTGATATTGCATTTGTTCCAATTCTCTTCTAAACATGTTTTTACTTTTGATTAAAATACGTAATTCTTCTGTTTTGCCCTTTATTTCAGCCTTTTTAATGAGTTCATCTACAATTGATTCTTGTTGTAGTAATTTATCCATGTCATCAGATAATTTTTTCACTTTATCAGATAAGAGTAAATCACCAGGTGGTGCTAAATAAATATTATCAATTGTATTTTCGTCCATTGTTTTATCAATTGTCAATTGTTGTTGTTGCTGCTGTTGTTGCTGATTAGAGACAGGTTTTTTATTTTTCCCATTCGTTTGATTACGTTTTGTTGTTGATTTATCATTTTTCCATTGATCGTGAATCACTTGTGTTAATTTCTTTGAATCACCAACAGATGAAACCCATGATGTAAGTGTATCTGAATTCGCTACAGGATCAGCAGTGCCCGATTTGACATTTCCTTTTGTACCACTCAGTAATAAAGTAGATGATCGATATAAACTGGACGTAGAGGATGTTGAATTAGGAGGGGACGGCGTAGTTGGCTTATGATGATAATCCACGTTGTTGTTATCACTTGTGTCAATATCATTATCATTATTATTACTACTACTACTTTCATTACCACCAATGATTGATTGTAATTCTGCTTCAACTGCGTCCACAGTATTACGCCTAATGAGATTGCGAGAGGGATGACTGGAGGAAGTTGGGGGAAGAGGCGGTGGTAATGGTGACTGAGGTAATCCATCTAGCGTTGTTACTGATTTATTTAAATCTTCATCCGTGTCTGGATATTCTGTATCTGTCGATTTTATAGAACCATGAATAGAATTACGTTTAATAGGTTGCAATTTTTTTTGACTTGATAAAATTTCTGTAGGGTTCCACCATTCATTTGCTGTTCCTAATACACGCCCAAACAATAAAAATTTTGATGTTCCATTTGATACATTATCAGAGATTGTTCTTGTATGCCCCTTTTGACGTGGGATTTGACTGGTCGAAGCTGTTATATCTATTTTTTGTTCATTTGGTGCTAGTAAATTTTCAGATGCTGATAAAGGTCGCTTTTTTTCTCTAATATCAATTTCTGTGTCTGAATTAGATGTTTCATTTGAATTTGTTGCTCTCCATGGAGTTCTTTTCGTTGCCATTCTTGCTGAGGTTGTTCTTTCGATTACAATACCAGTATGAGACACGAGGTCATTTTGATTTTGTTTTGTTGCATGTGATGATACGACACTTTCATGACTAACAGGACGATGATGTCTTTCTTTATTTCCTACTGACGATGAACGTCGGTACACTGTTGGCTCATCTAAACTGCGTCTTCCAGGAGCATTAGTATCAGGAGTAGGTGTAGATGCTAAAAATTTAAAATAGAGATCAGACCGTTTGAAATAAGGAAAATGCTCTTTTTCTAATTGCCAAAATACATGTTGTTGGATCCTATATACTCGACTTCGCATATCATTAAAAACTTCAGTGTTTTTTTCAGTTTGATTGGTTTTAATGGATTGTTCACAGTGTTGAATAGAATCATAGAGATCTTTTGTTAGATGGTCCGTAACAACAAGTCTGTGTGGAGAGTTGACTGAGAAATACATATCATATACCATTTTAACATCTTGTAAAAACGTTTGATCATCTCTTTTTGAATCATCATTATCTGAACTTCGAAATCCTTCTACAATAAGCCAAAATTGAAGTTTTACCATGTCACCACGTCTGTCCATAAATTCCATAAAATATGATAATCCTGTTGTATTTGTTAATATATCATGTAATGAAAATCCTGGTGATTGAGGTGGTTGTTTAGAACGTTGTTTACCAACACCAAAAAAGTTTGAGGCTGAAGTTTTCTATTTTTAAATATCAATATCAATAGCAATCGATTAATAATTAGTTTCATCTTTAAATTATTTATTTATCTCAAAAAAGGAAAATACATTTGACTTACAAAATCTATGTGTTCACCAGATAATGTAGCAATTCTCTTATCTACTCTTTTTTTCGCAACACTAAGTCGATTTACATATACAATTAAATCTTCTACTTTTTCACCATCAATGACTTCTTCAGGATCACGGTCCACTAAAAATCAAATAAAATAGGATACTTGAGTTAATTTTATGTTTATGATTTTATGTTTATGTTTTATAATTATTTTAGACTTTCAAGTAACTTACTGATCAATGCTTTTTTTTTACGAATTTGAGTTACCACATCATTTCTGACACGTTTAAGGTCCAAAATATTTTTTTCTTCTTCAATTATTTTTAAAAATTCTTGAAATGTACGCCTTCCCATCCTTGAACTACGGTAGCCCTGTCGTCGTTTTGATTTTTCAGGGTCAAAATCTTGGTCATCCCATGCAACATCATCATCTGTTCCCATACCTAAGAATGTTGAAGAGAATTGACTAATTGGACCAATTTTACGTTGGCTATTTTCACTTTGTTTACTTGAGGATGAAAAATTTGGATCTAGTAATTGGCTATTATCCGATTCTATATAATTATTAAGTGTATCCATATCATTAGAATGTCGATCCAAAACCTCTCTTAATTGTCGCACCATTTTTCTAAAAGTAGTTTATTTTTTAAATAATAAAATAAGGTAGTATATATATGATTTATCAGATCAGGATGTATTCGACCTTTTTTTTTTATATTCATCACCCCTATATTTTACTTACTGTTCCCGGAGCACATTTCCTAACTATTTTTTTTAAGAAAATAAATAAATAAACAAATATATAAATGGATACATGCACTTATAAATAAATATAAATATATGTGTGAACAAAAATGCTAAAAAAATAATTACCTGGGTATCTATAGTTTGGTTCCAAAAGTCAGGATCTGCCAGCATAGTCATGATTGGCTGTAGTAAAGCACATGTAGCCATTTCCCGGATGATGATGCGTACCGGAGCACAATCAATTTGATCTGAATCAACAAGTTTTGGTAATAATCGATCCATTAACTGTCTTAGATAGGCTACTTCAGTAGGTTTTGTCGTCATGGCGGCTGTTGTTAAAGCCGGATGTAATTTCCCACCGCGATAATGAGATGCAAGTAAGAGGTCAAGTTCATAGGATTCTGTGACAGATCTTTCCAAAAACCGACCTCGAAGGGCTACTTCTGCCGCCCTGAATTCTGATATATGTGCTGTAACACGAGGTATAAGACGGTTGAGCAAAAAAGACATTGTATCCACTTGCTCCAAACGGTGTTTCAAAGAATCGGCAGCTGACCTTATAATATGATCTACTGATAATGAAAATGAGACTTCATTAGGTGTAGAGATATTACTGAACCAAGACTGAATAAAATCACGAATAACATAAGATACAAGCTCATTAAAAGCGTTGGAGATTGCTTGGTTATCATCAATTAAACAAGATGATGCTTTGCTGTTTTCTTTGATTCTTTGTTGTTGGATACGAGACCAAATAGCTTTATGAGTAAAGCGTAATGGGCGAAAATCTTCAAGTTCTGTTTTATTACGACTATCTTGTCCAATTCTTGTAGGTGATATAAAATAAGTAACGTAAATGTATAATACAACAAGGTTAAGCGCTAGCAATCCGCCAATACTTAATGTACCAAGTTGAATAAGGTATATGAATGAATAAATAGTGTTAGGGCTAAATATTTTAATTATCGTACATATTAATAAAGTAAGTATTATAGTTCTTTTAGTAGGGTAAAAACTTGAGGCCATATTTTATAATTTTTATAATAAGTTCATATTTAATTATATATTAAGAGAAAAGTAAAAAAAAAAAAATAGAGAGAGAGAAGAGGGACGATAAAAAAAAAAAAAAATAGGCAGTAAAAAAATTTAAGCAAAAAAAAAAAAAAATTGAGCGGCCTTTAATTTTTTACTTCTAATTTTTTTTTTTCTTTTTTAAAAACTTTTTTTTCTTTTTTAGTTCATAATAATGTCAAACATAAACAATGAACCTACAGGTGCTCAAGCTGCAGTGTTTGTGGAATCAATTGAAATGCCAGAGGATTCTGTTTTAATCAAAGGACCCGATTTCAATAAACCAATATCATTATTAGATTTATTATCTTCGTATAACACTATGGGCTTTCAAGCAAGTAGTCTTGGTGAAGCTATTGATATTGTAGAAAAAATGGTAATGATAATAGCAGACTTTATAAACAATAAAGGATATAAGTTTTATTTATTTATGAAGATTGTATAAAATTTTTATTATTATTATTATTAATAAAATAGATTCAATGGCGATTATCTGATGAACCAGTAACTGAAGATGAACCTGACGAATATCGTGATCCTAAAGTACGTCAAAATACCAAGTGTAAGATCTTTTTGGGATATACTTCTAATTTAGTTTCTTCTGGTGTACGTGAAATTATCAAATTTCTAGTACAACATAAAATGGTGGATGTCATAGTTGCCACAGCTGGTGGTGTTGAAGAAGATTTTATTAAATGCCTTGCTCCCACATATCTTGGTGATTTTGCTTTACAAGGAAGCGAGCTTAGAAAGAAAGGATTAAACCGTATTGGAAATTTGTTGGTACCTAATAATAATTATTGCAAATTTGAAGATTGGGTGATCCCTATTTTAGATAAAATGCTGGAAGAACAAAAATCAAAGGTAATACTCATTTTTAAATATGCTTATTCATTCATTTACTTTTTTTTATACATACAATATAAAAATAACTAACATAATAAAAAATACAATAATTATTAATGTTAATATTTTTATTATTGTTTTTATTACAATTTTAGGGTAAAATTTGGACACCATCAAGCATGATCAAAAGACTTGGGGAAGAGATCAATGACGAGTCAAGTATATATTACTGGTGTGCTAAAAATGATATCCCAGTTTATTGTCCAGCAATTACTGATGGTTCTCTTGGTGATATGATTTACTTCCACTCGTATAAAAATCCTGGATTAATTGTTGATATTGCTGCCGATATTAGAAGTATTAATAATGAAGCCGTATTTGCTAAGAAAACAGGTATGATCATCTTAGGGGGAGGAGTAATTAAACATCATATTTGTAACGCCAATCTTATGAGAAATGGTGCAGATTATTCAGTATATATAAATACAGCTCAAGAATTTGATGGAAGCGATGCTGGTGCCCGCCCTGATGAAGCAGTTTCTTGGGGTAAAATAAGGGCTCAAAGTAAAATGGTCAAGGTTTATGCAGAAGCTTCGTTAGTATTTCCTTTAATTGTAGCTTCCACATTTGCAAAACACTATCATCAAGACAAAAGTTCATCATCATCATCATCATCAACAACAGCACCATCACCATCAGCGTAGATTAAAATGATTGCAACTATTAAAATTATGTATTCTAGATTATTATATAAATATGTGTATAGATAGATATAACCTTTATTTTTTTCTTTTAAAAAATAAATAAATAATCATTTTCATTTATAGATAGATATTTGAAATGATTAATAAAATATGTTATAAGCATCTTTTTATATGTAATTATCATTCGTTTTTTATATATTTTAATGAAATAATTTCATAATATTCAGGAGTACATACGACGCTGTGTATTGCAATAATAAAACAAGTGATGCGCTTTGAAATAGAAAAAAACAAAAAAGCAAAAAAAAAAAAAAAAAAGAATTATTTTTAGAGCGTTCATTTAATTCCTGCGATCTTTTTTTTTTAAAAATTTTTTTTTTAATATATTGAATGTTATCTTATAAATAGTTATAGTCATAAAATTTCTATTCTTAACATGTGTAGATTTACTGAGTATATATCCACGTTTTTGGTAAAATATATATATATAAACGAAAAAAGATAGTGTAACCATATTGTATAATCAGTATTTTTTTATTGTTATCCTTTTTATATTTATTTTC
This sequence comes from Cunninghamella blakesleeana, assembly GCA_017871115.1. Classification (NCBI taxonomy): domain Eukaryota; kingdom Fungi; phylum Mucoromycota; class Mucoromycetes; order Mucorales; family Cunninghamellaceae; genus Cunninghamella; species Cunninghamella blakesleeana. The sequence continues at coordinate 1,283,494 of JAFCIZ010000002.1, read as the reverse complement.
AATATATTTTCTTAATAACATATAGTTGTATAAGTATGAGTATATATATATGTATTATTTATATTTATATAATACATAAATATTTATTAATTGAAAACATCATATGTTTATGAACCAAGTCAGGGTTATATTTAATTTTTAAAACCCGGCGAGGTTTTTTTTAACTCTGATCAAATTTTTAAAGTTGGCTTTTTTTTAATTGTTTTATCTATTCCTTTTTCTCTCTCTTTTTTTTTTCTTTTTCTTTTCTTTTCTTTTCTTTTTTTCAACCATTATATAACAATATTGCAAACTTGAAAGTCGTCTTTTTCTTCATTTTAATTTTGAAGAAAAGAAGGATCATTTTCTTGTTTATCAATTGTTGTTGAAGTTGCTCCTTTTTTGTATATATATACATATATATATATATATTATATTATATATATATATAGTTATCCTTTTTATTTATAATATTGTAAAATAGTCATAACTTATTTCGCGTCAATGACCACAACTTCATATTTACCATCCTCGGAAAAGTTATACCATAACAATTTATATACAACAAATGATATCCCAGCAAATACAACATATACTTTAACTGATTCAGTTACTTTAAATCAATTAAAAGTACTCTCACAATGGATCAACTTTAAACTTGAACAACAAGTAATTGATATTACTAAAGACAACATCAATTTTTTTATTAATAATGAATATATAATTAAATTAGTTAATAAAATATGTCCTGGTTTAATACCATTGGATAATAGTGATATTGAAAACAACATGAACAATGATAAATTCACTACCACACAAAATGATCACCTGTCTCACGTTGCACAAATCTTCAACATTCTTTCAGAACGAGACGATGGTCATATTATCCATTCAACTTTGGTTAACAAACTTGAACAAGCTATAGTCGATAATAATGTGGAATTAATATTTGAATTTATTTCTTGGATTGCTCTTAAATTATCTTTGAATAACATTCTTTTAGATGACAACATTAAATCTTATGCATTTCAGGTACATATTTTTGATGATACTAGTTTGGTGACAGGGATAAGAAATAGAATAAAGGAAAAAAATATAAGAAAAAAAACTGAGGAGTTTATAGATGAGGCGAAGGGATGGTAGGAAAGGGGTGTGCAATTACTTATATATGTATTTATATATTATCTATCAAAAAAAAAAAAAAAAGAAAGAAAGAGAGAATAGAAATGGGAGTGGAAGGGATGTATTGAAGGAGATAACATATAATATATTAATCAAGTTATTAATTCATCTCTACTATTATTATTATTATTATTATTATTATTATTATATATTTATATATTTATATATAGCTGAATGATGATTTTACTGGATATACAACTCGATCAACAATACCAAAATTCCAATTACATGATCTATCATTTCATCATATTTTCTTAGATATTCGAAGATATTTATTGATATGGGTTAACTGGCAATTCAAGTTTTGTACTGATGATATCAGCGACAACTTTGTTCCTATTTTGGATTTTGGAAATTCTTGGAAAAATGGCTTGGCATTTACTTTATTGATTTATTGTTTTAATAAAAGCTCACTTTCAGATGATTTACAAACATGGATTCAACAAACCATTCAAAATACACAGCTAAACGAAAGATGGATTTCCAATAGTGATAATAAGAATACTGGAACTATATTATCAACTGTATTTAATATATCAAATAAATGTATGAATATTCCAGTTTATTTACAACCTGAAGACCTATTGGATGGATCACCTCCTAATGAATGGTGCATTATATTATATGTATATGAGTTTTATCAATATTTTTTGAAAAAATTAGCTAAAACTACAGCCTCAGAATTAGATGTACAGAAAAATTTGGCTTCAGTAGTAGAAAAAATGTCTCATAGTGTAAATAATAATCATACCATTATACCACCTCATCCATTGGACCATCCTAGTAAAGAATCTGTTAGCTTGTATATTCAAAAGATTTCTGAAGCACGTTCTTTATGGGAAGAATCAAAATTGGAAGATATTAAATTGAAATCAACATTAGATGCTAACTCGCAAATCAGTACAATGAATAATGATTATGAAAAATTTATGCTTGGAATAGATTTTGTCAAGATCAGCGATGCTATACAATATGAACTTCAAATTATAAAAGATATGATGAACCATTCTGCTGCTCAAATGAATAATGATATCATTCAACAGCTTGTAAAAAAAATCGGTATTGTAAAATCTTCTATATATGGCTTGAAGGAAGAATTTAATACATTATTGGTCATGCAAGAATACAACAACCATTTTCTGCAAGTAAAAAATCAATACGAACTGGTTAATGATTGGATTAATCAAGTAAATGTATGGGTGACTGAAGCTGAAACCATTAAAGATAATATATTTCGTTGGATTAGTTTAATTAAACAACGTAATTCAACAACCGATAAATTTGATATCAATGCTTTAGAAATAATGGATATATCAATTTTTAATGATTTGAATATTATGGAAATTCATACGGAACATGAACAACTTAAAAAGGAGATTAAACAATATGATAATAGCAATATAAAACATTTTTATGACTATGTTAATAAACAAACAAATACACAACAAAACAATTCGACTCCAGCTGATACAATAGCATCATTTGTTGTATCAAATACTCTAAATATACTAAATGAATTATTTCAGCTAGTTGATGAACGTAGTTTTTGGATTGATTGCTTGGTTGATCGACTAAAATGGGAACACGTTTTCGATAAGTCAGTAAAATGGATTGCATCAATGGACTCCCATCTTGATTATTTTTTTCGCCATCAAGCGCTATGGTGTCAACAAGATAATGATTTTGATATGTTGGATACCAGTGACGATGGAGAAATTCTCTTATCATCCACTTACGAAAATAAAGAAAACGCAGAAAAAATTATCACAACACTAGTTGAACTGGAACAATCTATATCCAATTTTGACCACGGTTCTTTTACAGAAGTATTAAATGCTTATCAGGAAATGGAAGCACATATCATTGATAATAAAGATAACAATCATTTGCCTCAATATTTGGAACAGCGACAAAGTGGTTTTGAATCAGCATTTGATGATCTGATGAAACGGTGCACTCTATCTCGTAAAGTAGTTGAACAGCGATTAATAATGATGGATGTGGCCACTCAATTTAAAAATATTAAATTTACTGGGGAATCATTAAGACGACGATTACTTGTTGCAAATGATGGATTGGACGATACCATTATGGGTGCTACTTTTTCTGATAATAGTAATAAATCAGCCACTAACAGAAACGGTGACAACAAAATGCGTAATAATAGCGATGGTGGTGGTAATGATGATGATGATAATAAAAAAAATGGAAATGGTAGTAGCAGCTCTATAGAAACTTGTGTACAATCATTCAAGACATCATCTGCCGATTTTATTACCAATGTAAAATCTCGTATACCCTTTCCAGATGTACCAGAAATGGCAACGGCTATGGGTTCTACTGACGCTCAAGATGTTGCTGCAACAAATGATGCAATTCGAAGTACAATTCATACTTGTGGTATGACACTTGCTCTACTTGCTGATGGTCTTGAACAACTTTTAATGGAACGACAACACATTCAGTCACTGCAACAACGAACTAGATATGCTTGTGAACAATTATTACGTTTTACTGTTTGGATGGAAGATAGAAAGCAACTACTTATTAAATCGGATTTTGACCTTTATAAGTATATTGGTAGTGATGAAAATGATGGGGATTTTACTCTTTATGCAGTGGAAGATAAAAACGAAGAGATACTTGGCCTTGAAAAGGAACGTGACAACATTGCTTCTCGTTTACAACAAATAGAACAAGAAGATTTAGATAAACTATTGGAAAGTGTTAGTAATCTGGAGTTGGAAATAGATAAAGCCAATGCTGTGTCAGTAGATCGCCATGCAATAGTAAATACACTTGAAAGATTAGAAGCTACCAAATTAGAATTGAACAGTATGTTACTTGAACGGTCAAATAAATTAGAGTCTCTAAAAAAATATTTAGCTTGGAAATCACACTGGATCAAGACACATCAATGGGTATCAGCTACAGCTCGTAAATTATGGGATTTTTGTATGAAAAAAGCTATGTTTGATTTACAAGTGGAAGATATTAATAAACCTGTTAATGACCATGAACGGGAAATGACGGTTACTCTTAATTCATATCAAGACCGTATCAATGATGCCAGTGATAAACAAATAAAAAATCTTAGTGACCTGTATGAAATCATGGTGGATGAAATGAATAAGTGGGAACTGGGGTCAAATGGTGACTCTGTTAATCAATTGCTGAAAGATCAAATTGTTATAGATTTTACTAGCAAACAATCTATTGTTATCCAAAAATACCGTAGTTTAATAATGCTTTTACAGTATGCTTCAAAATTAATCAACCAGCGCTCAGCTATAATACTTGTACTTCAACAAATCCATGAAGCTAATCGTGAAGGTGAAAGGATACGCGATAATATAATAAAAGCAACTCGACGTATTTCAGAATGTGATGTTGAAAACGTAAATAATATTAATAATAATAATAATAATAATAATAATACGCAGCAACAACAACAACCTAGTTTACATCAACGTGCGGAACAATTTAAAATACACATAAATGAAATATGGGATAAGAATGTGGTATCAATTATATATCCAGTGTATAGCCCAAAATGCAACGATCCAAGTTTTTGCTCACTATTTTTATCTACACAAATTCAACAAAAACAACAAACTGAAATAAAAACATTATTGAAAAATAAAATGGATCAGCTGAAGAAGCTAGATTCTACGTTCACAGAATTATTAGAAACATATGATCGAATATCAAAAAGGAAAGAATTAGTAATGGAATATAGTATGAATGCTTTGGAATTGGATCAATGGATACAAACACAAATAATTAGCCTTAAAAAAAGACATATAGATGTATCGCTCGAAACGATTGATATTTTAAATGAAAGATCATGGAATGATTTGGATCAGCAACATAAACAATTTATTGCAATGATAAATGCTTTTGAAATAGATAAATTACAGCCTCTACATTCTAAGATAACATCTTTAGTAAATGAAGAGTTAGCGACAAATAAGCAGAAACAACAAAATGCTTCATATAACTATCAAAGTAAACAAAGAAAATCTATGGATATAGCATTAACTGCAACTCAACATCTTGGTAATGCAATAAATAATTTTTCTACATTAAAGCAGGAAATCAAAGATGAAGATATATCTTTAAATGCTGTTGCTAAAAGGATTGAATGGGCTGAAGCTCTGCAAAACGCTCTTTCAAAATTGGAAGTTATGCAAGATAGGCTTATTGCTTGGTCTAAACATAAAGATGAATGGGTGGAATATGACATTGATTCAACTGGTGATTACAATAATCAAGTAATTGAAGAAAACATGTTGAAAAACCTTGTTGATGAATTGGAAAGCATTATAAATGACAAAGATGATTTTATTACATCTGTATTACCAAATGTATATGAGCTTTATGACACATTTATTGAATGCTTTTCTAACCTTCCCAGACCAATGGCTACACCTGACCATATTGAAGTTAAAATGAATTCACTAATTAGGTCAAAAAATAGATTTCAAGAATCTTTAAGCTCCAAAACAAAGGAATTAGACATTCTTCAAGAATGTAGGCGATGGGATTCAAAGTGGAAACTATTGTGGGATGACATGAACAACAATACAAATTATATGGGGTGGTTTGCTACCAATCGTGCAAGATGGAATGATGATTCACCTAATGATGATGGGTTTTACAGTCGGTTGATCAAGGATGCAGAAGAATTACAACAACGTTGCTATGCTCAAAAGAAAGTGGATGAGCTTAAGGACCAATTGGATCGTGTGACAGAAGATATATTGATGAACAATATGAGTGATACTATTTCTAAAAAAATGTCAACAAAGTTTACTAGATTGGATGCTTTATCAAACTTTACCTCTAACTTAAGTTCATTTTTAGATATGGTAATTAACCAACATGGTCTTGTACGTGATTTATGTTTACAATTAAAGCAACTTGAAAGTGATTTGATTACAACTGTACAATTATATAATACTAATTATATAGAAGAAGATAAAGATAAAAACAACAATAAATTATCTATTATTCAGCAGTACAAGCAATTCAATAAAAATATACATCAACTCCAAATTAGTATTAACGGAATAGTTTACCCTGTTCGGCCAACAGCTACGAATCATATTTTTTATTATAAAAGTAGAGATGAAATTAAAAATTCTGACGACAACGGTTCAAATGTAGATATTTTAGCTAATAATTTGATCAAAGAAACGCTGAATAATGGGATCGTTAGGTTAAATAACTCTTTATCTGAACTTGGGCGGCTACTGGCACATGAAAAAAAGGTATTGCAAGACGAATCTTATCAAGAGTATTCTTTACAGCTTTCATCAGTAGCAGAATGGATTAGTACTCAAATGACAAAACTAAATGACATTAAAGCCATTTTAGAAAATGTAGCCTCTCAATTGGTAAGTATTTTTATTTTCTTTATTTTCATTATTATTATTTTCATTATTATTATTATTATTATTATTATTATTATTATTATTATTATTATTATTATTATTATTATTATTATTATTTAATAACACTATATATGCATAATACCCATTATTTTTTTTTTTTCTAGTTTATTAAGGTCAATGAAGAGGATGTTACTGAAGACATATCAACTGAAAAATGTTATGTAACACTGAGTGGTACTTCTACTACTATAAATGATATTCAACAATTGTTACAATCTAATCAGCATCTCATTTCTGAATTGACTTTATCTCATTGTAATTGGATGGATTTATTTGACGACAGTATTTATTTGATAGAACCATCATCTTCTTTTGATGCTCAAGCAACGCAAAATACTTATAAAGAAATTTTAACAGAATGGGATGAATTACACAAATCTACTGAAAGCTTAAAAGATCAGGTGCAAAATTTATATATGCCTACTCTTTTAGATCGCGGATTACTTCAACTGGGTAATAATATAAAATCATTGGAATTTAATATGAATAGCCAACACTATTCACTTATATCTGATGATCATCTAAACAAATGGTCTGAACAGTTAAATTATGCTCAAAAAGAATACGCCTTCTTAAATAATAAATTTTATGTCGACACAGAAACAGCAACAAACTCAATAATTATGATTGAAAAAGATATCGAGCGGGTGAATTCTATGTATAGAGTTTTAGATAAAAATAGTAAGGACTGGCAGAAAACTCAAAGGCAACAACAGGAAGCTGAACATTTTTTTATTCGGGTAACTGATGTTATTAAAGATTCAACATCGGTATGTGAAGATATTGCCAAAGCAAATCTCTCTGATGGGGGTGACTATATGAGATTACATCAAATTCAATGGTCAAATCAACATAAGATTGTGAAGGAAAAGATTCAGGAACTGGAAACAGCATACCATGACTTACTTTCATCATTACTTATTTCACCATCTACCAATATCACATTAAATACATATGATGAATTTATATTAAACCATCAAAAAGAGCTTGAATCACAAATTAATAAATCTTGGCACAACCTTCAACATCATACAGCACTTATTGTCAGAAATTTTAGTATCTTTAATAAATGGGCCAAATTATATACTGAATTAAAGGATGCAAGACAAGTACTACTTGGATGTAAAACAACACTGGAAACTATGACACTTCACAAATCCAAAATTTTAAACAATAAAGATTATTTACAATCCAATCAGTCAGCCATTATTGATAATGTGGATAGACAATTAAATACTGTGCTTCCTTGGCTTAAAAATTTAAATGAAAACATCGATCCTATCTTAATCAATAATCAAAGTCAATATGAGGCTTTTATAGTTTACTATGAGGATTCTATGGACCTTGGAAATCATGTACAAACATTATTACATGACTATTTTAAAACAAAAGAGTGTAGTATTTTGTATAAACGATACCAAGATACTATTGATCAACGAACCCAACAATTTGTCAAGCATTTGTTTACGCTGAAAAAATACAACAAACTTTATCAAAATGCATATCATGATTGGCAACAACTAAATGATCAGCAATTCAATTATGATATCACTAATAACATACGTAGCATATTAAACTCGCACCAATCTGATATAGAACATGCTCAAGATTTTATAATTGAGTTTAAGGATGAATTAGCTGACTCAGGTGAAATTGGTAAATTGCGGGATTCATTGATTAAAAAATATAACCAACCTTATGAATCATTAATGAATGAAAAAATCGAGTTAATTAAAACCATGGAAGATTTGGATTCACTTATCAATTGGCAGCTAAAATGGCAACAATTTATTACAATAGTTGATATACATATAAGTAATAATACTAAATTATTGAAAGATATTGATCAACTATATTATAATCTTCTTAATATACAAGATTTAAATGGCACCGCAATTCAAAATGATATACAGCAGTACAAAATTTTAGAAATAACAATGTCAACCTTTGTCACCTTTGAAAACTACCATAAACAGGATAAATATAATTTTGATTTCATAAATCATTCACAATATGAAGGAGAATATATACTTTGGTTGGAATTGATAAGCAACAATGATGAAAAAATCAACAAAAAATGGGATTATTGTACTGATATATATAATAAAATTCAACATAAACTTAATAAAAGCAGAGAGCAACAACAGCATATAGTTCTATTAGATAGTGTTGTTCGTCAATTAAACGATATGAAGATACGTGTAGATTCATTACGATTATCTGGTCAAAATATTACTGTAGAACATCAAGAATTAAAGGATATCAATAATGAATATAAACAAATCATAGATACCAGTTTAGAAAATCTTTTAAAGAATTATCAGTATCATGATGTTCAATCCATTCAACAACGCCACTTGGAACTGAGCCAATTAAAGGATATCATCAATAGCACCATTATTGAAAAACAAAAGAAAGCTAAAAAACAAGAAAATGCAGTACAACTGATGGACTATATTAAAAAGTTAGAAAATATAACAGACTCAGTTGATATTGCAATTGAGGATGCAGCACCCTATCATGCTAGAATGGAAAATGGTGTATTTGTTAAATCTGATTTACAAGAATTATTGAAAAAATTCATTAAAGATTATAAGCAACATGCACAATCAATCGACAAAGTATATAAAATTATTGAAGAAGAGATTAAAACGAAGATTGAAACGTCTGAAATTGTTGACGATTTATTAATATCATGGAAACAACGTTGGAAAAATTCAAAAGCTTCAGCTGGTATCAGAGAACGTGAATTACAATCATGTATTGAGCAACTTCAACACGATTTTTTTACTAAATTGGCATTAGTTAATAAAAATAAAAAAGTTGAAAAACAAAACTTACAACAGCAACCACTATACAGTTCTTCATCTACAACGACTACTTTATACTCTTATGAGAATGATAATCAAAATGAATTGGATGTACAGTTGAAACGCATTGTTAAAGACCAGGCTTCTAGACTTAAAGTTCGCACAGTACCTGGGCAAGTTGGTAAATATTGGTTTGGAAATTCAAATAGACGCCTTGTTTATTGTCGAATCCTACAAAGTAAAATGGTGATGGTACGTGTAGGTGGAGGCTGGGTTGAATTATCTAAATTTCTCTTAGGTAATATATAATGTATCTATTTATTTTTGTTTTTGTTTTATTATTTACAACGTAATAACTAAACATCTTTTTTTTTTTTTTTTGTTGTGTAGAACACGGTTGCAAAGAAGGTATAAAGATATCAGATTCAGAAGCTAATAGAAATTCAAGATTTACTGAAACATATATTACAGTGGAGCGGTGCCTATCTCCATCGGGTCGTATTACTATTCGTGGAGGAGGTGCTGTTGGTACAACTAATAATGAAAATGGACTTAATCCTACCCCTTCTAGAACATCAAGTAAAACATCAATAAGCAGTCGATGCAAATCACCTGTAGCCGGATTTATGGATGGAGATAGATTTATTCGTATTGATGAATCGGGAAATCATCTTGCTATTAAAATGGTTCGAGCCGATGAAGATTCATTTGTACCATATCATCCACACAGTAAAACACTCTATCAATGGTGAAAAAAATATAATTTTAAAAAAAACAATGTATATATTCATATTTTAATTATAACAACATTAATACAACACAACTTATTATATCCTTTTATTTAATCATATTTATTTTGTATGATGCATAATAAACAACCACTACTCAATTTTGATATTAAATTGAAACACCGATTTTTATTGATTTAATTTTTTTTTTTGATTTTTTGAATTTTTTTAAATTTTTTGTTTTCATTTTAAAAAAAAAAAAAAAAAAAAAATGAAATCTTTGGTAAATTATGAATCAACAACCGACGAAGAATATAGCGACAATGAAAAAATATTATCATCTACAAGTAAAAAGCGGCGTTTATCAGTAGAAGAAACAATAAAGAAAAAGTAAAATATAAAAATACTTTTGCCCGTTCTTTTTTAATTTATTGAAGCAACAAACATACTTTTGGTTATATAGACAAACTATCCCAAAATTACCTTCATTCTTTTCTCCTGGTAAATAGTAAACAGCGCGCAATAGTAACAATTTAAACTATATTATTATTGTTATTATTAGTATTAATATCAATATTTTTTTTTATTTTTATTATAGTTCTTGAAGCCAAAGAGTCCGACAAAAAAGATTATCAGGGTAGACTAAGAGGTACGCCTGCAGTAGTAAATAGCTGGGCGACTCATATTTATATTCAAGGTAATGATTATTATTATTATTATTATACGAATATATATTTAGAATATATATTTATTCTATTAACGCCATATTCTCCTATTCATAGTTCCCCTCAATGATGAAATCCAGTCTATTTTAAATACTATTTCTCAAAACTCAAATATCCATATCTTTGATGAAAAGGACCTTCATATCAGCTTATCAAAATGCTTTTTGCTTAAAGAACATGAATTAGATAGTTTTGCTAAATCCATCAAGAGTCAGCTATCGCATATAAATAAGTAAATGCAATTAATAAAAATAATGTATACATATATAACTTTGCTAATATATACAAATATAATATGAAACATTTTATTGTTATGTATTTCTTTTGAAGCTTTGGTATATCGTTTGCCCAATTGACTAAGTTTGAAAATGAAAATAAAACAAGGTTTTTTTTATCAGCCGAAATAGGATTTGGATACAATGAGGTATAGCATATTTAATTTTAATTGAACGAAAAATAGACGGTTGAAAAAGAATATTAATTTTTAATATTAATATTATTCATATTTTTAACTTGATATTACGAAATGGTTAGATAAATAAATGTGTAGAAAGAATCGATCAAACTGCAATAAAATACAAACAACCACCATATTATCAGGTAAATATTAATGCAAAAGCTAATAAATTAAACAAATTTAATAAAATTAAACAGGTGCAAAGTTATCATTGATTTAAAATCTGTTTTAGCCACCTCGTTTTCATCTTAGTTTTGCTTGGTCATTAAAATCAGATCCAATTGAAGAAGCATTGGATAATATCAGCAAAAAACAAATTGAAGATTTAATTTATGTACAATATAATATACACACTATATATATAAAAATGGGAAATCGGATTGTAAATATTGAATTAAAATAAGCTTATAAGTGATCTTCACCATCCAAATTAAAGATAGTGTCAAAATCAACTAATAAAAATAATAAGAATCATTTTCGAACAACAATAAAATTATCAATTATACTCTTCATTTTCTATAAAATTACTCATTTTATAAAACACCAATCAAAAAGATCGATAGTAATATTAAAAATAATTTAAGCATACACTTCAAACAATAAACATGCTTAATTTCAATATTAAATTCACTTTATTATTGATTAGTTGTAAGTTTACTAACATATAAAAAGTTTAATTTACTAAATACACACATACACACACACACACATATATATATATATATGTATATGTTACATTATTTATTTAATTAATAAAGATCCACAAGTTAACGCACCTGAGCCTTTAATAATTTCACTCATATTCAAAGCTACAACATTATAGTCTTTTAATGCTTCACGAAGAATTGATTCAGAATTAGGAAATCCATCTTGAATAAGAACTAAACCATTGGCACTTAAAACATTAGCGGCAACTAAATCAGGGACGTATATAGCGGAATAATGATTGTTGGTTAACTTATTCATTTCTTCTACAACATGGCGAGCACCCTCATATGCGACCAATGTCTTTTTATCTTCAAGAGCAGTAACAACACACTTTAAATGCAAAATGTCACCTGGTGGTTGAAGAATAAAAGTTTGAACTTGATTTTCGAACGCCTGTTTACATTAATTGACAAAAGAATCACATAAATAAAAACAATAATTATGCATCATTACCTATTTCATTTCCCTTTTTTGATTACCTTTTTTAAAACTTCGCCACCCTTTTGATTAGTACGATCTGATAAACCGACAAATACATGTGCACCTGTATTTAAAACGTCACCACCATCAACTACAGCATCTTTATCTACTTCGTCCATACGAATGATTGTTTTTATACTTGGAATCTACATTGAAAAAGGAAAAAAAAAGATTAAGTTTCTGAGTTTGAAGGTCATTAGTCATAATTACGTACCGTTTTTAAAGTTTTATGTATTCTATCTACTTCCCCACGACGGGTTGGATGTCCTGGTTGGTCAACTACAGCAGTATGTTCGAAAATAGTTGCATTATCTTCAACAAAACTACAATCTATGGAATATATTATGAAATAAAATAAAATAAAATAAAATAAAATAAATTAAAATAAAAACCCACTATCTACCATCTTGACCACTACACTCAAAATTTATTACCTGGATGATTTTCATCACCTTCAACGACATAAACATTTGGAATATATTGTTTTAAAACTTCAATATATTTATCATGTTGTTCTTGGGCAAGTTTAATATCAATAGGACTTTGGCTATTATCTACAGTAGTAACACATTTTTCATATGAATTTGGAATATGACGAACAATAGCGGAAGTATACATTATTTTGGAAAGTAAATAATTTAAATTTTACAAATGATATAAAAAATAGAAAAGAGAAAAGAGAAATATATAAATGAATTAAATAAACAAAAGAAAAAGAAAGACGATAAAAATGTGGGAAAATAAATATTTAATAAAATTACAAAATGGGATTATAAATCTAAACTTTAAATGGTGACGATACGATAATATAGATAGAAAACTTTAATTCGTTATATACCTTTCTATACATAGTATATTTTAAATTAATTTGAGGTGCTTAATAAGGACGTCCTTTCAGTTGCTTGAGATCCTATGACATTTCCACCTTCATAAGATGTTGCAATTGCACCTCCTTTATAAAATGGTTCAATCTGTTTGTCATTAATTGGTTTACTTTTATTTCGTTGCTGACTTAATATACGATTCATACGAGTACTTCCACGGCGATGTGCTGTTTGACGTCGAATGACACGAATTTTATTATGCACTGTATAGAAAATATGAAAAGGTAAATAAATAAATTACACCAAATTAAAATATATTTATATAAACATATCACTAAATTATTACTATTATTATTATTACCATCAATGTATACGTCAGTTTCATCAACAATTTCTTCGCCAATCAATTCTTCTATAACATCCTCTAAGGTAATAACACCAATCGCCCCATCGCTACCACCAGGATTTTCAGAAACTAGTACCATATGACCTTTTTTTTAAAAAAATAAAATATAAAATAAAGACCATGATCAATTTTTTATCTATATATTTAATATTTATTATTATTATTATTATTATTATTGTTATTGATTTACTTTTCCCTTCTTGAAAAAAATTTAATATGTCCAAACAACTAGTATCTGGACCAGTTTCTGGTAATGTACTGATTGGTAATTCTTTTACTGGTAGTGCGTCTTCAGGATCATAAGTAATAAGTAGTTTAGTTAAAAGCATTCCAACAAAATTAAGAGGTTCATTAGGTGCATGGATAGGAATACGAGAATATCCATTTGATAAAATCTACATTTTTATTATTATAAAAATATTGTAAATAAAATAATATCATATAATTAAAATATACTCATGAATATTTTTTTATATTCTATTTTTTATCTTTTTAATATGCGTATTATTTTTATAAATCATGATTGTTACCTTGTCAACAACTTTTTCATTTAAAATATCTTCTGTTGATAAAGTGAAAACGTCTTCAATTGGTGTCATAATTGTTTCCACTGATTTGGACCGTAAATCAAGAACAGCACTGATCATGGTTACTTCATCTATAGTTAAAGCATCCGCATCTGAAGGGTTGACGGCTTGGTGTAATGATACAAGTGTTTTAAGACCTAAATAAATGGAATATATAAATAAATAAATAAAAGCTCTTTTAATTACTTACCTTTCTATATATATTATGTAAAATAGAAATGTGTGCTTACCTGCTTTTTTATATACTGTTCCATGGGATTCTCCAAGGAAATAATCTAACAGTAAAGCTGTTGGATAAGCTATTGGATACATTATATACATAAACACTAATACCATACTAATTATTTTTTTAAAAAAATGAAGAAAATAAGAACAAAAAAATCAGTAATGGTAATAGTAAAATATTGCATATTATATATGTCAATTAACTAATTACTCTGCTGTTTTCGCGCCAATAGTTAAACCATATCTAACACAAATAGCTACAAAGATAAATATGTCAAATAAAATAAAAAATATATATCAGCTAATTGATATAACCAAAAATAATATCGACTTAATAATTCATTTATGCTTGATTAGCAGTTTACATTACATTGAGGCAATACTCTAAAATACATAGTAAAAAATAAAGTAAAATAAAAGTTAATAATGATAAGCACCACTTTATTGGTACTTCATATCATATCAATATTATCTAATCATCACTTACTCTCCAAAAATGACGATCAAAGCAGTAGATAGAGCAACAGCTTGCCAACCACCACCAATAACACCATGAAGAATAATCGGAAGTGTTTCGTTCACTACAACATTGGACAAAAGTAAAGTAACAAGTAACCAGTGCCTTTTTCCTGTAATTAATCCCAATACCTTCTTTGCATTTTTTTTTTCCGATTCAGTACCTGTTTCAACAAGAACCTGAAGATTAGTTTCGTCCAAACCCATTAAACCAAGTGTCAAACCTAAATATATATACATATGCATATATAAAAATATAAAATATTATACATACTCTTTATTTATATTAACTTTATAAATGATATATATATATATATATATATATATATATGTGCATGTACGTATATGTGCATTTAAGGTATTTTTTTATCATTACCAGCAAAGATACCACCTAATAAAACAAGAAAGACAACTAAAATAATTTCTCCAAAATAAGCACCAGGAGATAAAACACCACTTTTTGAAGTTATAATATTATCAATAGGATAACCGCACACTTTAGATATTAATGATATTGAGGATAGTAAAATAAATCTATGATTAGCATATTGAATCATTGATGGGGGATGAGAAGAAGAAAAGATAAAAAAATAAATAGAAAGAAAGAAAAAAAAAAGATGGGATTGTTAAAAAAATTTATTGTTTTAAAAAAAAAGGGTTCATATATCTCCGCAGATAAAAAAAATAGATATAAAAGGATAAAAAATCATGAAAGTTTTTAAAAAAATTCAAAAACCGAAAAAAGTGAGCGATTCATCTTGACACGTTTTTTTTTTATCTAATTTTCATAATCAACAGCAATAAGATCAGAGAATAAAGATTTGTATTTACTAAGGAACACCTGATGTTCAGGATGGCTAGAATAAGTAGATAAATCCTAATATATTAAATATAATATTTAAATAAATATATACAATGTTTATATAATATTATATAATAATAAAAAATAATAAATAATAAAAACTATACCTCTTTGCTTTCTAATTCAACAACCCAACCTAAGAAATATGCAAATATAGTATGGTATGGATAAGTGATTGCTTTATTTAAATCCCATTTACGCGTTACTTTTTAATCACTTTTGATAGTTATTAAATATTTTATTATATAATAAGCATATTTACCCCAATCAAAGCCTTGACTTCTATTAGTAAAATTTTTTCCGGCGGAAGCTTTTATAATTTGAGGAATGGAGTTTTTGAGAGCTAATACATCATCTAAAACTTGCTGTTTAACCGTGTCGTTGACTTCGGGATGGAACTTGACAATAACTATATAAACAATAAAGAATAGAAAGAAATAAAAGTTTTTTTTTTTTAAATATTAAAATATAACTGTCGAAACTAATAATACATGCATATATATATATATATATTCATTTTCAAGTGTTTATATATACATATTATAATACATAGCACTTATATTTACCAATATGAACAATAGTCATTTTATAAACAAATATTTTTTTAAAAAAACAAGAAAAGAGAGAAAAAATTCGTAAGCCTAGGCTTTATCCACCTAAAAAAAGCAAATTCCGGTAAAAGGCTGAGATTTAATTTTTGTACTCTGACTCTTTCTACATCTAATACTGTTTTTATGCTTTATAAACTTTTTATTCAAATGGTATTAGTAAAACTATTGCATTATAAAATTTTCAGAGCATGATATAATTATTAAATTATTGTCTGTATTTTGATTTTATCTTTTGTATTAGTGATATTTTTTAAAAGCATTAATAGAATGATCGATAAAAATAAAAATAAAAATAGATATACTATAATGATAAATTCAGAATAGATTAAATCAAGGCTTAAGTTTTGTTAAATATACATGCAATAAAGTTTACAACAAAGAAATTAACGGATCGGAATAAATTTAAAGTAATTTTTTTATTCAAAGTATATATTGTTCAACCCTAAATTGCATCAATCAAATGATACTGTATTTATCTATTTGAAATGAAAACATAAATACAAAATTCTTTGTATCAGCAGGCATCATCAATTAAAAACATTATATACAGAACTAGGATTTTTTTAACTTAATTTAAATATCAATGACATTAATCATAAGTAAAACACTATTCGATTGCATTTATAATTTGTAAATTAAAAAGGAACGTGAATAGTATAACTAGCTTATTAAAGTAATATTTCATATATAAAAAACAGTTGATATATTAACGACAACAGTAAAATTTGATAGTATCACAAAATAACAACGTTTTATTTACAACAATTTTCATTTATTTTGGAATCAATTATACATAAAAAAATAAATAAAAAAATAGAATAATATATAAAGGAATAAGGTAGAGTATATATTCATAAAAAGAAAAAGAGTATGTATAGTATTAATAAACGGAATCTATAATACTAATTATTATCGTATAAAGTAACTATAATTAAAAAGATATGTAAATATTTTAAAAGATTATTTTTTTATTGGGAACAAAACTCTCGATAATATAAGGGAAGTAAACAATAAGTTGAATAAATAATCAAATATCAGACGAATAAAAAAATAAGCATATGCGGGCTTTTTAGAATTCTTTATAGATGTATAATAAAAAGCTCTTTTTTTTTTCTTCTTGGTAAATCACCCTGCGCCAGTGATGCATCTAGCCCATACTAATAATTGTAGACGAATAAAATAAATACTTTTTTTCGTATTCTATTTATTTTTCATATTTCTTTTTCATGTAAGTTTCTTTTTAAAAAAGTGAAAGCGTACTTTTGTTGCACAATAATTCCTTTATTCAAGAATAGTAAATTAAAAGTAAAATACCATACCTTTTCAAAGTTAGGCTCGTCTTTAAACCCTACGTATTAAAAAAATATGAATTATAAAAGCAGCCCATTTTGAGTATCTACATGTTATGATTAAGCCATAGTATATTATATTTGATAGTTGAATTATTATAGAATAAAATAATTTAAATATCCTGAATATACAAGGAGAATACTATAAGATTAAGGTATTTATAGATTTTGAATATTGTAGTAGGTTGCTGTCTATATGAACCTAAATAAAAGTGAATTTTAAAATTATTTGAAATTCCGTTGCTTTATTTTCTTTTAAAAAATTAATACGTTTTCTCTTTTTTTTTTTTTTTTTTTTTTTTTGTGCTCATTTCTTAATCTTGTAATTTATTTGTTTTTATTTATTTTAATGGCGAAATAATAATGAAGTCTAATAGAAGAGCACGTGATTCAAATCGTAATCATGTTAAGGTATTATAATAGACATATGAATTATATATGTAGACTTATCTATATAAGAAAAAATCAATAAAATTATACATTTTATCAATGCGTAGGATCATGAGCAAAATGGAAATCAACCACCAGTTATTCTTGAACGACGCGATCGAAGACAATATTCACAGCCAATAAAAAAAAATGGATTCAATAATAATGGGGATTCATCGTCAGCGGTGGATTCACCAAGACAAAAGCCAACTATTAATGTCCTCCAAGCTAATCAGCAACCCCCACTTTCTCGACAGTCGATAAAAAAACACCAATCTCAAACAAAATCAAATATCACTCCTTCAATACCTTCGCCAACAACAACAGTATCATCACAGATACCACCATCAAATACATCGTCAATAAAAAATAAATCAAGCTCACTTGTAGTACCTTTTTATCGTCGCAATGAACATTTTAATAATGAAAGTGTCTTGAAGGTAGGAGAGAATAATATTGCATAATATAGTTAATAGATACAATACATTATCAAATATCTTACACTGATGTAAAAAATATAAATAACATAGGTCTTAGCGGATTACCCTGGTCATTTTGTAGTTGGAGTTATTGGTCAACAAGGTGTTGGAAAATCTACTATCTTGTCCCATTTTACTCCAGATCCAATTCATGTAAGATTTATATTTTTAAACAAAATAAAATAAAATAATTTATTATTATGATAATATATATATATTCAATAATATTCACATTTATTTCATTACTTTTAACAATATTTGAAGGCTTTTGCATCACAATCAAACGATTTATTTTTAGCTCATGGTCATAAAACAAATGGTATTGATATGTATGTTTGTCCCGAACGAATGATTCTTTTAGATACAGAAGTAAATATATATATATATATATATTTTAAAAAATATATAATGCGATATTAATTCACAACTATATTAACATAATTAAAATATTCTTTTTAGCCTATATTAAGTTGGTCAGTGTTTGAAAAAGCTCTTCGTCATTACCAGTTAGATTCACAGCCTGACACATGGTTAGAAATGGATGTAAGTATTAATACCTATATATATTCATAAATATAAATACATACATTGTAGATATAGGTATATAATCTTACGAGCTTATTTTAATAATATGATATGTAGTCTTTATATAATTTAGTGTTCCTTTTATCAATCTGTAATGTAATTGTAGTTGTTTTTAATGGCACAGCTGTAGATATGGATGTTATTCATTTTCTTCGAAGAGCTGAAATGTTAAAATTCCAGATACCTGATTTTCCATTGATACCTCCTAATCATTTTGGACAAACGCAACCAGATGTGAATTATTATCCTGATATTGGTAATGATTATTATAATTACTATTATAATATATATATATTAATGTTATTATTATTATTATTATTATTATATTATGGTAGTATTTACTTGCAACAAATGCCAAGAGGATGACTTTACTTGGGTGAAATATAAAAGCGTACAAACTGTATTAAGCAAGGCATTTGGTGAATCTCAATTAAAGACTACAGGTACACTTAAAAAACGAATAAGATTTAATATCAAATTTAGAATGGATAACGGATAATAAAATCATATACTGCAAAAATAAAAAAAAATAAAAAAAAAATATTACATCTCATTTATCCTTCATACTCTTATTTTTTTTTACGTTTTATTTTTTTAAGGCATAGGTTCACTTGGAAATATATTACCTGCTTATATGAACAAAGATGATAATATTAGAGATATGCTTAATCTGTATTTTCTACCTTACAATCAAAATATAAATTCGTCAAATAATAATATAGGAAATGATGAAAATGAAGTAGAAAGCTTTTATGATATAGTATCAAATTTAAGAAACCATGTTATGTCAGCTCCACGAAGACCGGGAAAAAAAGGACAAGTCTCAGAAAAAGAATGGTAATAATAAAGCATTTTTTACAATTTAATTTACTCTTATTTATTATTATTATTATTATTGTTATTATTATTACACTTTTATTATTAGGTTTAAAAATACAGTAAAACTTTACGAATTGGTACATAAATCCGAATATATTAGTGAATATTTGAAAGTAGTAAGGAAGCTACGTGATGGATAGATACAATTGAAAAGAAATTTAATTTGGAGTAATATTTGAGAAAAAAAAACCATACCTATATACACATAATTAATTTTGATGGGTTATCTTAGATTTATGGGGTAAATATAGCTATTATTGTATTTACTTAAAAATGCATCCTATTTTTCTGCGATGAATTAATCTATTGTAAAATTTAATAAATTTGAAAAATAGTTTTGAAAATATATTGATTTTATAAAATACAATAGCATTCTATTTTTCTAGAATCACTTTTTAAATTTTTTCCAAAAAAAAACTGCTTTTAAAAATTTGATCCTTTTATTAATAAAAAAATCTGTCTATTTTTCACTCTGTCTTTTTGTTTTTTGTTTTTTTGTTTTTTTGTTTTTTTGTTTTTTTGTTTTTTTGTTTTTTTTTTTGTTTTTTTGTTTTCTTTTTCTTTTTCTTTTTCTTTTTCTTTTTCTTTTTTTTAATATATATAATTTATAAAATTATAACATTTTAAAATGCCTTCTGTTGCGGTTACCATTGGTAATATATACTTTTAGAATTTTTTTATTCGAACATTATTATTATAAAAGTTATTATTATTAATTAGCATTAAAAAAATAAAAAAAAATAAAGTGTCTGCTAAAAATTTAGATAGTGAGGATGTTGGTAGAAATGATCCCTATGTGTAAACATCATTATATTATACTATATTATAACACATACTTATAACACATTCATATATACATATATTTATGTCAATATACTGCTTTTCTTTCCCCCTTTCTTTTTTATTTCTTTTTATTCCGCTTTATCTTTTATATTAAAAAAAATGATAGTGAGGCTTGGTTTGATGAAAAATACAAACAGCATACGTCAGTTATCAAAAATTCTAGTTCTCCAGAATGGAATGAAACGTTAGTTTTTAATCTTGTACAAGGTTCTCGGCACCAACATCTATATCTTAAAGTCCTGGACAAAGATCTCATTCATTCTGATAAAATTGGTGAAGGTGAGCTTGATATTAAACCTCTTTTGATCGGCGATGTTGGATTAATTAAAGAAGAAGTAAACTTACCCGGTAGATTTGGTAAATAATCAAATATGAAAATATTAACATCAATATATAAATATAAAAGACGCGTGTTAGACTTGTAAAAGATACTAATACAAGTTTGATCTGTTTTATTATTATTAAAATTTTTATTGCTATTACTATCACAATTATATATATATATACCCATATTTCGATATATATTAATATAGGCTCAGGTTCTCGCGGTACAGTCAGCGTTATCGTTAAATTTGCTTAGTATATATATATATATATAATGACGGTAGTAAAAGATACGTGTTTTATATTCTTTTACATTCGAACTGGATTTAAATAAAAAAAATATTTACACTCGGAGTTTGTTATTTGGCATGAATTCTTCCTTCATTTTACTGTTTTAATATAACCTATATTTTTTTTATCACTGCAAAGTAAATATCGCCTGTTGGTACAACTATATATTTATAAATTTAAAATTTGAGTTCAAATTTTTTAGATATTAGCTTTATAAATGTATATGTATGTATATAAACGCACACTTAAATATGGAATGAAACAATATCTTATGTAAAGGTACATCTGAAATATCAAAA
Organism: Cunninghamella blakesleeana; assembly: GCA_017871115.1. NCBI lineage: Eukaryota > Fungi > Mucoromycota > Mucoromycetes > Mucorales > Cunninghamellaceae > Cunninghamella > Cunninghamella blakesleeana. Next base: position 1,261,460 of record JAFCIZ010000002.1, on the reverse strand, counting down.
AAAACACATTAAATAGGTTAAATCCATATTATTTGATCGTTGTTAATACCGAAAGTCAGTATATTTTAAATAAACTTTTATCTTTATACTATTTTATATTTATTGTTTTTTTTTTTTATTAGACCATAGAAAACCCGTTTTTTAACGAATATAAAAATTATGTTTATAAAAATTAATATCTGATTTAACTTTTTTTGATAATTGTTTGAGATACTTAGCCTATTTGATAAATCTTTTATGTAATTTATTTTTTAATATATATATAAAGATCGTAATTTTTTAAAGTGATTACTGGTAGAATATAGTTAAGCTTGGAAATTGTAATAGGAAGTATTAATATTAGCCAATTAAATTTTTACATTTAATTCTGACTTTTTTTTCGCTCTTTTTCTTTTCTCTTTTTTTTTTACATATAATTTATTACATATTTTTTTATTACAATGAAACCAGCGTATAATATGAAGAGTTCTGGTACATATCATTATCCTTTATTTATAACTTTATATTTAACTACGATTTACTAATATATATATACATTTATTCTTATAGCTGTAAAAAGAATATTGCAGGAAGCAAAAGAGTTATCAAAGGAAGATAGTAATGAATTTGAAGCCCATCCATTAGAAGTATAGTATTTTATAATAACAGCATATTTTACCATATAATATTATTTTGCTCCTTTTACTTATTAATGCTGCTGTTCTAATTTTATTTTTTTGTTGATATATATATATATATATATCTAACTTATATAGGACAATATTTTCGAATGGCATTTTACAATTAGCGGTCCCGAAGGCACAGACTTTGAAGGTGGAAGGTAAAAATAATAAAGGCGTGAGAAAAAAGAAAATAATATGAAAAAAATATAATATATTGATATGAGGCTATATATATACGTGTGTGGTATTCTGTATAGATATCATGGAAGAATTTTATTACCCGCTGAATATCCATTTAAACCACCTCACCTAATATTTTTGACAGTAAGTTCAATCATTAATAAAAATAAAATAAAATAGGAAAATAAAAGAATTATAGTATGCTAGTACTAATTTTATGTAAACTCCTTTATATATATATACAGCCAAATGGTCGATTTGAACTTCACACTAAAGTTTGCTTAAGTGTTACTGCTCACCATGAAGGTAATTTTAAATAAATATATATATCATAATATTTTTAATGAAATTTAAATACATATATATTTGATACTAATAACTAATACATCAATATATGTTAAATAGAACACTGGCAACCATCTTGGGGAAGTAAGTATATATATATATATATATATATATATATAAATAGCTAACAAAAAAAAAAAATTAAAGGAAAAAAGTTCATTTATTTATTATTTATATTACCTATGGCTTTTTCTTTTTTAAATTATAGTAAGGACAGTATTATTAGCTGTTATGGGGTTTTTGCCTACCCAATCCAAAGGAGCCTTAGGTGGTTTAGATTATCAAAAAGAAGAAAGACAAAGATTAGCAAAAAGGTAATATATTAAATTAAACCAAAATAAACCAAACTTAAATAAAAATAATAAAAAATAACTATATATAGTAAACAGCCTATTGATATACAATTATAAATATTTAATAGGTCTAAAACTTGGACTTGTAATGTGTGTGGAATCAAAAATGAAGATTTCATCACCTATAATAAAAATAAAACTACATCATCAGTAAAAAAATCAGAAGAAAAAGAAACCACCTTGCCTTCGTTTACATTCACAATAGAATCACCCAATAACACACATGGATCAGAAAATAAATATGAATCATCAGTACAGTCCTCATTTAATAATAATACAAATAACGAACCGCCATCATCAGAACAATGCAATAGGACTAGTATCAATGATTTATCTGACAAGTCCCAATCATCGCAATATAAAACTAGCATTTCTAATATTTCATCATCATCATCTTCACCATCATCAGTATCAGATTCTGTACCAAATGAAAAAAATAGTTTAAAAAATTCCTCAAAATACACTGGTATCCAAACTGATCAGCTAGCATCTTCTTCCGTATCAACAGATTATATTCATCCACCAATATGGTTAGATTTTTTAATTGGAGCCCTAGTTTCACTATTATTATATATATTATACCAGAGATACATGTGAATAAAAAAAAATTATAAAAAGTAAATAGTAATATATGGAGCTAGATTTTGAACTAAATATTAATTTTTAAAAATACAATAAAATCATTTTCATTATTTTATTAAATATAAATTACTTAATAATTTATAGGATTATACATATAATACATTTAAATACATTTTTAAAAATAAATAAACGCTTAACTAAGTTCGAACCCTGTATTTGAGTGAATTGCTATATTTTTAAAAAAATAATAGTAAAATATATAATAGAATTAGTAATGGCAATATATTTAATTATAATAGCACGTAATAAAAGATTAAATGTATTTATAATTTTGATAAAAATAGGTTACCATAAAGAAGTTTCTCTCTTAACACCGATTTTTTGGTATATGCTACATTGGATAAATATATTTATAATTAGCATAGTTCTATTAGTATGCATTAATATATATTGTTTTCATTTTATATCAAGTAATATTACCAGGTAATTTGAGCAAGTTAAAACTAATAGAGTTGGTTATTTACATGTAATAAATATTAAAAAATAATAAAAAATTAATAATTAAAAGGAAGGGTTGGGTTGATATATTAGCCTGGTAAATTATTTCAATTTAATATTTTTTTAAATAAGTAAATGTATTTACCATGTTGAACTCGTGGGTAAACGTCCGGACTTTTCATTATTTGAGTTAAATTTCAGCATTGATTTCACTAATCCAATACCATCAAGAGATTGATCATTCAATGATACCATTCGAATAGTAAACGGAGGCTGTAAAAAGTCAAATCCACCCAAAGGAGGCTAATAAAATAAAAATAAAAATAAAAATAAAAATAAAAATAGAATTCTAAGGCAATATTCTATCGACTTTATCCTAATCATCATTCCTGCTTAATCAATATTATTTTTTTAAAAATAAATGATATTACCTTTGGACAACTTGTTACAAATTTGAGAAAAGCTCGTTTATCGTCAGATTTAAACTCTTGGATGATTTGCCATAACATTTTTATTATAGGATGTTGGTCAAAGTATCCATTTTGATATTGTGTATGTTTACGTAAATCTGGGATATCTATTTTAAATGATAATAATAATAATGGTGATAATAAATAGATTAGAATAACAACAATCTAAATTAGTACATTATAATTATTTATTCTAAAACGAATAAAAATTTCTAAAATTTACCAAAGTCTTTATCTTCGCCAGATATTACCCTTTTATATAAAATTAAAAATAAAATATGATTTAATATCGGTACTAGAACCTTTTTTTAACAGTGATTAAAATTTATATGTACTTATATATTGATATACCTTTGTAGTTCAGGTGGTGAAAATACTTTAACCCAATCTGCTGAGATAATGCTACGAAATCCGTTTAAAAATGCCTTTGTTTGTTCCCATGCTTGTTGATTTAATTTATAATCTGCCATCAAGTACACATATTCAAGTTTGTTTTCATTATTCACATCAATATGTTGCCCACGCTTAAAAGGAAAAGAAAGATAAAAATCAAAATCAAAAAAAAAAAAAAAAGTATAAATATCATTTATAAAATTAAACTATAAATACACAAACACACAAACACACACACACATATATATATATATACTTACATATTTCAACTCTTTTGTTTTAATTTGTCCAAATACTTCTTCATCAGTAGAAAACGTTAAACCTAAATCTTCAGCATTACCTAATAAAATAATAGCAATAATAATAGCGATGAATTAGTTGTATATAATGGCAGATAAATAAATAAATATCACTTATTTATGTATCATTCTTTATCATATATATATTACCTTCATAATGCTTTAAAAAAATCAAATTTTTCCATATATCTTCATCAAGTTCCTGTAATGCTTCTAAAAAAATATTACGACCCAATAATTTGGCTAAAAAAAAACGAGCGAACTGGCAATCAAGCAATATTCCTTCATAAACAGCCTTTCCAATCATCTATTGTATATATATATTATTAATTAATCAATGAATTAGTAAACCAAATATATATATATATATATATATATATATATATATATATATATATATATATATATATGTATATTGACCCCCCTTTTTTTGTTATACTTATTACCTTTCCAATAAATTCAAATAATTGTATATGGTTTGGGCCGTGTATAGAGGAACTGTTGGATGGATAAAAAAAATTAGTGTTGGCTGTATGAGAGAACAAACTGTAAGAAGGTTTAAACACTTCGGCTATCAGCATTGTCACAAAATCTATATAAAAATAAAATAAATAAAATAGAAAAAAAATTGTAAGCATTATAAGTATAAATATTTGAAATTATAATAAAGTATTATTGTTATACAGATACAAATACACACACAAACACACACACACACACACATATATATATATATATATATATATATTACCTTTAAAAGGACCACCTTGATCAATACCAGCTTCCACTACACCTAATTCATTTACAAAACTAACTTGAAACCCAGATTTCCAGCTTTCAGAAGAAATATGACCAAGAGCTTTTAATCCATCTTCCAGTATAAATTGGCGACGTATACGTATAACATTTGTAGGACGTTTAATAATAGATGATTTATCAAGCTGAATCCAATCTCTAAAGATATGTAACCGGGTATCGAATGGGATAGTATGAGGCATTGATTGTAAAATGCGTGTGGATACTAAGTCGCCTTGCCGTAGTTGCGTTAAAAACTGAGAAGCTTCTGTACGATGATCTTTGGAGGAATTGAAAAGAAAGCGTAAAAACGTTTGTTTACTTAATAGTGGATCTGATATTAATAGCCAATGACCAGAAGGACAAAATGGGTGGCGAGTATCTAAATCATAGATCTGTAAAAGTAACCTTCTAGTTGCTTGAAATGAATGTAAAATAGTTTTATATTGCTCCACTAAATACTTTTGCTTGCTCTCTTGTTGAATAGTAGATGATTTTATTTGATCTGAGTTTAATTCCACTGTTGGTTCTAAAACTTGACTTGATTGGCGTATTAAAGAAAAATAGAAATTGTTTAGAAACTGCCCAAGGTTTAATAAATGAGATACTGTAAATGGTTTTTCATTTTGAAATATATCTATATCATCCAAAGTTCTATAGGATTATATATATAGTGCATAAATAATTAGTATTTATTTCTATATATACTATAGTAGATAAAAAAAAATTCTTTTTATACTTTACAAAAATACCAACGAGCAAGCTTCGCAAAATATCTTAAGTACGTCAATTAGAGGTTCCTTTTCAACCTCTAAAATATTTTTTTTGGCAGCCTTGAGATAAATAAGCATATTTCCCTCAGGTCCAAAATGATTCATGACCAACCAAAGTTGAGATATTAATTTAGGTGTAAAAGCAATGCGAGCTAAAATAATCTTTCGCTGTTGGGTAAAAAGACATCCTAATTGGGAATACATTGAAAATATAATCTGGATATCCATAGAAAATTCTGCCATATTTGTATGATTGATATTATTATTGCTGTTTTTGATTATAAAATTTTTTGATGAATCATTTTCATTTGCTGCTGTTGCTGTATTTCTCTTTTTTCCAGAAAAAATTTTGAGAGCCGTTGTAGATGACGAAGATTTATTATTATTGTTGATTGAAGGAGATGTTGGTAGTGGTTGGAATTTTAGAATTGGTTCAAACAATTGATCCATAAAAGATTTTGACCATAGAGTTGCTATTTGATTTTGTAAAATTAATTCGAAAATAGAAGAATCAATAGTATTGCCCCAAGTGCAGGACGACCATTTAAAAAGTGGATGGTAATTTGTAAACGATAAATGCTGCCTTTCAGAAAAATAAGGAGATATCATGGATACAAGCTGTTTAACCATTTCCATTAATTGAAAAGTAATAATACGTTCTTCATAATTTATAATCTTTTCATGATAAAGATCCACCAAATTAGCTGTAATAAATAAATAACCATTACCACCAATGGTTGATGATGATGACTGTTGTACATTTTTTTCTTTGATCAAATGATAAATAGCACCCAAAGTCCAAGTACGTAAATGATTTAGTATCATTGAAGATATATATTTAGGTAAAAGTGGTACTACTAAAAGGTATGTCCATATATATTCAGCCATGACATTCATTTCCGTTGTATTCAGTGCATTTTCCACAGCAAATAAATAAATACGAGTGGTTGTTGACAACCATAATTTCATTCCATTTAAAATTTTCATATCATCTTTATCTAAACCTTTCCCAAGTTGTTTACCACGTTTTTCTAATTTTACAATCCGTTCAATCCGTCTAACACTAGCATTACGCAGCTGTTTACCAGCAAGAGAATCCATTTTTTTAATCAGTTGAGTATCCTTTGTAGTAGCAATATCCAAAGTGGAATGTAATATGTTATGTGCAATTTTTGTCAACGTGTTTTCTGTATCTTCAATAGAATAGGTGGTATCCATAGCTGATTTTAAAGGTTTATAATTACTTGGATTCAAATAAAAAAGTAATGTTGTTAACTCGGGGCCAGTGATATATAATGTGCTATTGTTAGTGGTGCTAATGGTTTCATCGCATATAGTGTTCAAACATTGATTCATAATTAATTTAATATATTTTATGGTTTGTTTTTGATATCGCTTATCAGTGAGCAGAATATAAAAAGGTACTTTTACAGTAGACTGGTCTTGTAAAAAATATTTATTGGTTAGCCATTTACATATACTATTAAGTCTCGTTGAATCCGCTGAAGTAGAATGATACTGGCTAAAAAGACAATATTGCCCAATCATATAAAAGGCCGATATAACGGTTAAGGAATGACTTGTTGGATTAATATGACCATATTCAGTATCCCACCAGCACCATATATTATTTTTTATTTTTAATTGTTGCTGACGTTTTCGCCACCATTTTTGAAGAAGAAGTGCAGCGTTGGTTTGTATTAATTGCTGCTGTATTTCTTTTTTTTCTAATTCACGTTGTTGACGTTCAATGCGTCTCCTTTCAACAAATGATTTTTTACTTTCATCTGTACTAGAAAACATAAGTGTAAAAGAGGAAGGAAGAAAAAAAAAATATAGACCCAAAAAAAAAAAAATGAATAAAGAAAAGAAACATTGCAGCCGCCATTTTTATAAAAAAAATATTAAAAAATGAATTCAAAGGCCGCTTTTTTCCTTCTTCATTGCATAAATTCATACATCTGTTACAACCAATATTATTTATACATATTCATACTTATATATATATATATATATATCAAGTGATATTTTATATATTAATGTCGTTAATGTATAATATATATATATAATAATAAATAAAACAAAATTAATCTAATGTTGAGAGAGCACCTAAATAAAGGAGATTTAAGTGGATTTATTATTATTAAGGGGTACAGAACATTTGGGCAAAAAAAAGGTAATAAATCCTATTTATTATGTATTTTCTCCATCTCTCTTTTTCTTTTTCTTTTTCTTTTTCTTTTCTTTTCTTTTCTCTTCCTTTGTTTTCTTTGTTTTATTTTTTTATTTTATTTTTTATAAAGCTATATACTTATTTTATATGATGGAAGTAATATACTCGAATGTTGATAAGATAAATAATGAAAATAAAAAAATCCATAAGCGATCAAGAATATCCAGTGACCATGATCCATCGACCAATAATTCAAATATATCAACTATGAAAAGGTCATTCTCAACTTCCATACCAATGCCTTTATTTGAAAAACAAAACACTGATCTTCATAATACTTCTAGTAAACAGGATGAAAAAAAATTAATAATCAATAGACCACTGATCGATAATTATAATGATGAAAATAATAATGAATGGTTCACTATTTTTAAATCAGGAGTTTATCCTTTTGGGAAAAAGAAATGGCCAGCAGCTGCTAACTTTGTATTATTGACGATTATGTTTTTAATTTTATCGGGAGAACTATTATTAAGTCAGCAAACATCAAGTAATTTTTTTAAAAAAAAGAATTTCTTATTGTCACTTTTTTTTATTTTTATGTTAAATAATAACAATAATAAAAATAATAACCAAATAATACGAATTAACATTTCTTATTCTTTTTATTTTTTTGATTTCAAAAAGATGAGTTTTTAGAATTGGATCCTTTTAATTATATGCTAGGTCCTTCTATTCAGGTAATAAATTCATATATCATATATGTGCACATTACAATATATTAATATTATTTATTCTCATTGTTTTATTCTTCATTGTCTATTTTTTTTTAAAAAAAAAAGATTTTAATAGAGACTGGAGCACGCTATAGCCCTTGTATGAGACCAATAGAATCTATGCCAGCTAATGAAAGCTATGTTTGCTTAAACACAACACTTCCTTCACCTACAGTCAATTCTAATAATAATAGTAATGAAGATTTACAGCCTATCCCAGCAACCAGGATATTACACCGTATATATGACTTGACTCATAATAATAGCGGTGATAGCAACAACTATACAAATCTTCCTTTATGTACATTACAGGATATATGTGGTATGAGTGGTTTTGTGACAGCCACTAAACCTGATCAATCATTTCGCTTTTTTACTCCTATCTTTGTTCATGCTGGTGTTTTTCATTATATTATAAATGCTATAATTCATTGGTTTTGGGCTATGGATGTGGAACGTATGATGAACCCGATAAGATATAGTGGTAAGATCACAAATAAAATAAGTATAAATAAATATATATTTGTATGTGTATGTGCTATTGATGCGTTATAAATATACTCTTGTTTTTAATCATCTTATCTAATATTTTAGTGGTTTATATTTTATCTGGTGTATTTGGGAATATATTTGGTGCTAACTTTGCTACTGCAACAAATCGTAAGTAAAAGAGGTCATAATCATTATCATTAATATAACAAAATTAATTTGAATTATTTTTTTAAGAAAATACTGATAAACTTTTTTCTCTTTTTTTTAACCATATTTATGTAACAGCCTATATGGGAAGTAGTACACCATTTTTCGGTATTCTTGGATGTTATATAATTGACATTTTGTATATGTGGCCACAAATTAATCAGCCTTTCAAGCACTTAATTAAAACAGTCGTATTTATTGGTTAGTAAAAATTAAATACAGAATAATACAGATCACTACCATATATATATATATATTCTTTTTCAATAATTATTTTAAAAAAATTACTGACTATATTATAATACATATTTATTAATTATTTTATTGTATAATAGCATTCAGTTTTATACTAGGTCTACTACCTGGGTAAGAATATATATTTATATTAAAAAAAAAAAAAAATGATTTGGTTTGAATGGTGTTATTGAAAGTTTATTTTTATTCTTGATTTTTTTTATGTATATTTATTTATTTATTTATTTATTATATATATAGTGTAGATAACTTTACTCATATAGGAGGGTTGATTGGTGGATTATGTATAGGTGCAAGTACAACACCTGCCGTTTATTATTCCAAAACGTATAGATATAGTATATGGACTGCGAGATTGATTGGATTAGTACTATATATTACATTAACCATTGTGCTGTTGAAAGCTTTTTATCAAGGTGATGGTCCTGATAAATATTGCACTTTTTGTCGTTATTTATCGTGTATACCTATAGGCGGGTTCTGTGATTGATAGCCAATGAACTTTTTTATTTTATTCTTAATTTTTATTTAATGTATATATGTATAAAATATTAAAACTAATAAAACTACTATAATTTTATAAATTATTGAAAACGCTAGATTTTTTTGTTAGAATAAAAATAAACAATCATAATAACTATATGATACAACTTTACATAATAGGTTTGTTTATTAATAATAGATGTAATAAAAAATATAGCAATAAATAAATACTATATATATATATAATATTTATTCTAATGAGTGTCAGCATCAGTAGTTAACTCTAATTCATCAGCTTCATTTCCTCTATAATCTGCATTGCCTTCCTCTACATTATGTTGCAACTTTGATCGACGTTCAGTTTCCTTTTTTACTACATCATCAATTAAAACAATAGCTTGTTGGATGGATTCATGAGAACCTTGAATTGTAAATTCACGTTCATTACTATCATCGTCCGTCACTTTAGCAATAGCAATACGAGTATTTGATAATTGCCTTATTTCAGAGATTTTACTACCAGCCTTACCAATAATAGGTCCAACCATATCAGTAGGATAAGCTTTTTTAAAAGTTTGCATATCTACACTGCTGTTGTCTCCATGATCATGTTCATTATTATATACTTTTGATTGTGATTGAGTTGAAAACCGGCGCGATCGATTACCGCCACTATGACCATTACCGGAAAGACTCATATTTTTATAATGATGTTGGTGATGATGAGAATGATGAGGATGAGGGTGAGAATAATTACTATTATTATTATTATTATAATTATTATTATTATTGTTGTTGTTGTTATTGTTGTAAATGCCTCCATTTGAAGGATGAGATAAAGAAACACGACGATTACTTTTAGCAGTATAAGGATTTTCTCCATTGATTACAGCTTTTAAAGGGTTATATAATATAGTACCAAACGCACGCTCTTTATCATTCATTAAACATTGACCAACATCTAAAACAGCAGTTCGGATCCCTTCTACATTGCCACATATTTCCACTACTCTTTCTGTGCTTTGAGATAATAATGTTTTGGATGCTACTATCTTTACACCAGTTTCGTCTTGAATCAATTTGATTTTTTTTCCTTCACGACCAATAATCGTACCCATTAAATTATGTGAGATCAATAAACGAATGGCTGCTGCAGTACCTTGATTAATACTTGTATTATTTTTAAGAAGTGACGAACTTGATATAACTTGATTATCCAATAAACTTTTAGCAATTAATGAATATGCCTATTTTAAAAAAAATTACAGTAAAAAAAAATGTAATAATGAATGATAATATTAATAATAGTATGTAATAATAAAAAAACCCATATTTCTCTTTTTCATATATTTTATTAATTTTTACACTAGCAACGCCTTCTAAAGTTCCTGTTACTGTTAATACACGATCAGGGATACCTTGAACAATTTTAGAAATGCCAGATTTTACACCAGTACTATCACGAATCTCTGCAATAGTTTTACCACCTAAAAACAAGAAGAAAAGAAAAAAGAAAAAATAAGTACTATATAAATAATAGGAATCATAATAACGATAATACTAATAATAACAATAATAATAATAACAATAAACATATATTATTTATTTACCTTTTCCAATAATAACACCAGCCTCTTTTGTTGATACAAGTGAGCGTAAAGTTAATAAATTATGATCTTCAGAATTAATTTGATCTAGCTGCTCATTATTATTGAAATATTCTTGCTGTGGTTCAGAAGTAGTTTGAGACATAATATAGACACAAGTTTTGAATCGCTAATAATATGAATATATAGTATATATTTATATATAAACTTGAATAAAAAGAAAAAGAAAAAAAAACATTATTCCATCTTATTATTCGCGTCACTATTTAGTAAGCATTTATTTATTGAACATTTATCAAATGATCTTTGTGTTTTTTATATTTACTTTAATCACTTACAATTGTCAAAAGGTCAAGTGTTCTTAAAAAAAATTAAAGGAAAAGAAAGAGAAAATAAAACACCACAAAAAAATCAGTTTAAATTGCGAAAAAAAAATCACTCGGAGTTCAAAATCGAGGAACTTTTTTTTATAATGTTATTATGATCACTTTATTATGGTAACCAGTATTTAAATTAACTAAGAAAAATCATATTTATTTATACATATACATTTATATAATTATATATATATATTTTTTTAATAAAAAAAATAATAAAAAAAACTATTTATAAGAAATAAAGAATAAAATCAAACTATGTAAAAAGGTTATAATATACGTACATACGTAACAACAAAGTTATATAAAAAAGGGTAACAAATATATATATATATATATATACTTAAATGATGAAATCTATCGAACATATTTTGGGATTGGATTTTTATCCTAAATATAATAAATAAAATAAAAATAAAAAAGATGAATAATTTTGAAAAATCATAAATATAAAAAACTTTTTATATTAATAAAAAAAACACTTACAGAACAATCGCTGCACTTCACTAGCCATTTTTTATCTGACATAATTACTTTAGCACCAGAATCCATTTGTTTTCTACAACCAGTACATTTCAAACACTTTTTATGCCATCTACTTGCTTTAGGGCCAGGTGTATCATCCATCACGGCAATACTTAAGTTACAACCAGGACAGATTTTACTACCACCTAATTTAGGTAAAGCTTTTGTTCGATTCATCCAAATATGGGAAGGAGTATCACCTTTTTGTTCATCCCATGGTATTAATGGAGAAGAGACGGATGGTGATAGTGTTAATGGGAATTCTTTATTGTTTGGAATACTTTTAACATCTATTGATACGTTATTACTTTTGTATTTGCTGTTGTTATGACTTGGATTGATATAACCTGTACTTCTACTTGGATTTGTTTTCATGATTTTTTGTGTACATGATTCACAGTGCGCTTCTTGTTGAATATCATAGAATGGTTTATCAGAAGGAATTTGCTCATGACAAGATGAACAAGTGAAACACTGTTTGTTAATTCAAAAAATAAAATTAAAAAAATAATAGAATTAGAATAAATATTTATATTTGATATATACTTTATTATTACAACTCGTATTATTATTCAATTCATTATTTACCTTTGGATGGAAAAGTCGTGTACCATTTTTTAAATATTTATCTTCAATAATTAATTGACAAGTATGGCATCTATAATCGGTGATTTGTTGATTTGTATTTATTTCAGTACCGTGTGAATTATGTTTTTTATTTGTTTGTGTATTTAAATGAGGAGTAGATTTTGTAACAGAAGGAATAGGTGAAGTAGATGTGGATGTTGATAAAGTAGTTACAGGTGAAGGAGGAGAAGTAGATCGAGGTGGAGAAGGAGCTCTACAATGTAAATGAAATACGTCTTTACCATCACCAATAAATTCTGATTCAGTAAAATGACCACCACAGGCAGCGCAAGTTAAACAGTCATAGTGATAGTACCAAGTATCGCCAGAAGGTGTAGGCAATCGAACACGAGGACCACGTAATTGTTGCATACATTTTCTACATGTCTTTTTAGACGCTGGCTTATCAGTTGTTGTTGTTGTATTGTTATTAGATACAGATGATCTACGATTTTTGGTATTTGGAACAAGAGTAGAAGTCGATGTTGATAAACTAATGTTATTAATATTCATATCATTTAAACCAGTGGATAAATTAGGAGAAAATGATCTAAATTTATTACTATCGGGACTAGTAGGTGTTATGGGTCTTTGTTTTTCAATTGGAGATAATGGAGATGTGGATTCTTGTTGCTGCTTCTGTTGATGAATAGATTTTTGATATTGTCTAAATAATTTAGAATCCAATTGAGGTCTAGAGTAAGAAGAAATAGCATCCATTGATTTTTTTCGTGTGGATAATTTATCAGCCATGAAAGAATTATAGGTACCAAAATCACCCAATGTACTTTGACTGGTTAAACTACCAAAACTTTCTCTTCTTTTTGATCTTAAAATAGGACTAAACCGGCTTTCACTACTAAGTCTACTACTAACAGTTGATGTAGGCGAAACAATTGATGTAGCACCACCATTTTGCTGCTTTTGACAATCCAAACATCTTGAAGCACCTTGTAAATCTAAAGCAGTAGGATTGGGTAGAATTTTAGAACATACATAACAGCGAATGCAGTCTTTATGCCAAGCACGTCCTTGATGTTGCACTTTGGGTTGTTCAGGTTTAATAGATTCAAAGCAAACAACACTGTTTTTTAAATAAATAAAATTAAAAATAAAATACATAGATTAGTGATAAAAATAACGTTAATGTTTTTACGTTTTTTTATAGAAAAAAAGGTTACCATTGTTTTGAAACTGTATTATCTACAGGAGCTTTATCATCAGATTTCTTGTCAAATATTTTTACACGACATTCGTGACAATAATCCACCTTTCCAAGTTGGCTACCAAGAGGAACAGCTTTATGACATAAAATGCAAGTTTTGGGTTGTACAGATATTGATGGCGATCTATTTCTATAACTGGAAGGAAAGTTGGTAACTGAGTTACGTTTCATCAATGGTGTACTAGTAGTTCCAGTTGGGTCAGGACCAGATAAAATACTATTTGCATACCTATTTTATAATTAAGATGATACAATTTAATAAAAAATAGAGTTAATAAAAAATTACCTGCAACATTTTATTTAATAATTCATTTTAAATTTTTTAAAAAAAATAAGCAAAAACAATAGTATACCACTTACTGACTTTGCCAACGGTCAACAATTGATTTAGAATCAGTGTTACCTTTTGCCAAAGATTCTATTGATTGATATATTAAAGAATAACAAGTAAAAATAAGTTCATTAAGTTTCTTTTTAGTTTTTTTTTTTTTTTTTTTGAAAATATAGCAAAATTATTACCAACAGGTTTTCCACCACATTTACGACATTTACTACCATTAATAATGTCACCACAGCGATTGCAATAACCCATAATTTATAATAAAAATATTATTTAAAAAAGAGAATAATTATATATAATAAAGTAGTATTATTTAAAAAAAAATTAAAAAAAAAAAGAAAGAAGAAAGAAATAGAGAGTAAAAAAAAATTGCCTCCTTTATTTCTTTTTTGTGCTGAAATCAACACATATCCTATTTTGGTAACTGCGGAAAAAAAAAAACATTTTCTATTTTGTTATTGTTAGCCATCCTTATGTAATTCCATATATTCATTATAAAAACACATATACATATATATATAAATTTATGCCATATGATACATTTGTTATTTTTATACTTATTTAATCATTAAAAAACTACCTAGTGGAAAAAAGATAATAAAAGATCGGAATCTGAAAATGCTTACATATTTTTTTCTTTATAGTTTTTTACATTTTTTTTATCTCTTTCTTTCGATTTTTTTAAGCAATTTAAATAATAAACTAGCATGGGTCATTTGTAATAATAAATTTTATATAAAGTCAACTAAAAAATAATTAAATAAAAATTAAATATATTTTATTCACTTTTTTTTTTTTTACTTCTCTTACTCTTTTATTATTACTATTACTATTATTATTATTATTTTTATTTTTATTATTATTATAAGAATTACTGTTGCTACTTGCTCATTAAATCAATGGGCTTTAGACTTTGAAGGCAATCTTGAACGTATTTTAGAAAGTATTCGTATAGCTAAAAAAAATGGTGCAAAATTACGCGTAGGTCCTGAATTAGAAGTAACGTAAGTGTTCTAAGTATTTGCTATATATATATTAATAAACTATATACACTGTTTTAATTTTTCTTTTTTAAAAAAAAATAGTGGTTATGGATGTCAAGATCATTTTTTGGAAGGGGATACCTATCTCCATTCTTGGGAAGTACTTGCTGCAATTTTACAAAGCGAAGAAGCAAAAGATATGATATTAGATATTGGGATGTAAGTATTATTATTATTATTATTATTATTATTATTATTATTGCTCACACACCAAAATAAATACCCTACTTTATATTTATCAACTATATTTATAATTATTTAACAGGCCTATCATGCATAAAACCGTAAAATATAATTGTAGAGTTATTATAGCCGACTGCAAGATTGTTTTAATTCGTCCAAAAATATACCTTGCCAATGATGGAAACTATCGTGAATTACGTTTTTTTACACCATGGGTTGCTAAAAAAGTCGAAAAATTTTATTTGCCACGTATGATCCAAAAAATCACTCATCAAACTCAAGTACCTATTGGAGATGCTGTCATTAGTACTTTGGATACATGTTTCGGATGCGAAACTTGTGAAGAATTATTTACCCCACTTAGGTATATAATATAATGTAATGAATGAAGCAGAATAAATAAATAAAGGGAAGATAGTATTAATATATAGTTTTCCATAATCTTTAGTCCTCATATAGGTATGGGTTTAGACGGTGTTGAAGTTTTTACAAACAGCAGTGGTAGCCATCATGAATTAAGAAAGTTGAACCTTAGAATTGATTTAATGAAGGCAGCTACACTAAAAGTAAGTATACACATGCACATACTTATATATACACACGTGTATTTATATTAATACAATAAAATAAAAATAGAATATAGAATAAAAAACGAAAAAGTAACTTAAAGTGATGTAACATCTTAATAGGTAGGCGGTCTATATTTATATGCCAATCAACAAGGTTGTGATGGTGATCGCCTTTATTATGATGGCTGTGCTATGATTGTTATGAACGGTGAAATTATTGCCCAAGGTTCACAATTCTCCCTTAGAGATGTTGTAAGTTTAATCTGTTTATTTATTGATAAAGCAAAATGTGCCTAACTACTTAAATTATTATATATGCTATATACTATTTATATAATTATAAATAGGAAGTAGTAACAGCTACTGTAGATTTAGAAGATATACGATCATTCCGTGCACGAATGGCAAGTCGCGGTATACAAGCAAGCTTTACTCAAGCATATGAACGTGTGGATATCAATTCAAGTTTAGGCAAATATCAAGATGAAGACCTTCGCCTTAAACCTACTAAATCTCAGCCACCCAAATACCATACACCTGAAGAAGAAATTGCGCTTGGTCCTGCTTGTTGGCTATGGGATTATCTTCGTCGTTCAAAAACAGCTGGTTACTTTTTACCTTTAAGTGGTGGTATTGATAGTTGCGCAACTGCCGTTATTGTAGCATCTATGTGTAGACTTGTTGTCAAAGAATCTCAAGAAGGTAATCAACAAGTGATTAATGATGCTCGTCGCTTGGTTGCTGGTGGTAATCCTGATAAAGACGTATCCGATTATGTTCCAACAGATCCACGTGAATTTGCAAACAATATTTTTTATACATGCTATATGGGTACAGAAAATTCAAGTAGTGAAACAAGAAAACGAGCCAAAGATCTTGCAGAAACAATTGGAAGTTATCATACTGATCTCAATATGGACACTGTTGTCAAAGCCATTCAATCCTTATTTTCACTTGCTACTGGCCATATTCCAAAATTCAGAGTGCATGGTGGATCATCTACTGAAAATTTAGCTCTTCAAAATATTCAAGCAAGACTAAGAATGTTATTATCTTATATGTTTGCTCAATTGCTTCCATGGTGTCGTTCAATTCAAGGTGGCCTTTTAGTTTTGGGTAGTGCTAATGTAGATGAAAGTCTTCGTGGATATCTAACAAAATATGATTGCAGTAGTGCAGATGTGAATCCCATTGGTGGTATTAGTAAAAGTGATTTAAAAAGATTTATTGCTTATGCAAAAGTTGCTTTTGATATGCCCGTCTTGGAGGAATTTTTAGATGCTACACCAACTGCTGAATTAGAACCAATTACGCATGACTACGTACAATCAGATGAAGTGGATATGGGTATGACTTACGATGAACTTACACAATTTGGCCGATTACGTAAAGTAGAAAGATGTGGTCCTTATGCTATGTTTTCAAAACTAGTACATGAATGGGGCGAAGCCTTAAAGCCATCGGAGGTAAAATTTATATGAATTTTGTAAGCGATTTTGTTTATTTATTCATTTACTAATTCATGGCTTTTCTTTTTTTTATATTTTTTATTTTTAGGTGGCAGCAAAAGTCAAAAGATTTTTCTTTTATTATTCTATTAACAGGCATAAAATGACAACAATGACACCAGCTTATCATGCAGAAGCTTACAGCCCCGATGACAATAGATTTGACTTACGGCCATTTTTATATAACGCATCATGGAAATGGCAATTTAATCGTATTGATCAAGATTTAGCTAAATTAGAAAATGAAAATGAAGCAGTAAAAAATGATTAACCATCTAATAATCACCCTATTTAAGTCAATCTAATAACAAGATAAAACTGCACCTGTATACTCAATAATAGTTTTTAAAAAAAAAATATTTATTTTATAATAATGATGTGAATAAAAATAAACAAAACTTGTAAAATGTAAAATATAATTATATGTGGAATGAAAAGATTGTAGTTGTATGTATAACTTTAAGTATAAAGCTGAAATAGTATTAATAATAACCTTCGCCATCTCCATCGTCCCCATCATCCCCATCATCTTCCCCATTATCAAAGTAATTTTGCCCATAATCGTTATCGTCGACCAACTCTTCTTCATCATAATCTTCTTCTTCTTCTTCTGCATCGCTACCTTGGTTTTCACCTCCTTCTTCATCATCTTCTTTATCTTCATTCGCATTATCCAATAAAGCTTCTATTTTACCGAAATCATCTTGCATTACTTGTTTTCGTTCTATTTAATTAAATGCGCATAATAATAATTTATATAATAATTAATATAATCAGTTTTATATATTTAGTACTATTCCTATTTTTTATAAATATATTATGGATAAATTTCTCTTTACTTTTCTTGGCTTTTGTAGGGTCTAAAATACTATGTAGTTCTTCAGGGAACATATCTAAATCTATAATTTCCAAAAGTATATCATAATTATCATTCGTTATCTATAGTGTTTTATTTTATTATCTTATTATTTAATTTATTTTTTTACTATTGCTACTATTTACATTTATATATATATTATGTATACCTGTTTGAATATCTCGAAGTTTTCGTTTATTTATATCAGGTTGTTTATATCTATCAGAGTATCGCTCAATATCTGTATGTATTTAAAATATATAAAAATAATGAATAAATATATAGTTTTTTTTAAAAAAAAACATCACTACCATCACTTATCTTGTAAACATTTATATATATATATATATATATATATGTTATGAAGGCTATAAAATATTACCTCTTGGTGGCGGAGGTTCTGTCAAATAAAAAGGAGAGTTTTTGATTTTTCCAATATAAGATTTTCTTAGTTGATACTGTATCCGTTCATTTGAAGTTGGTTTTCTAGGTACCGGTACTTCCATTTCCTATATTTAATACAAATAATAATAGTATGTTTATTTTTTTAATCATTTAATCATTTGTAAAGCCTTGATATATATATATTTAAAAATAAATAAATAAATAAATGTATTTTACTGGAAATAAGGCTGTTTGAACGTTGAATAATCCATTAACGCCAACATCTCGCAATAAATCAAAAGATAGTAACTGTTGTGCGCCAGAATTTCTACCAGCTGCACCACCTCCACGACCGCCGCCTCTTCCGAATCCACCTCGAGACATTTGATTTGTATATAAATGTTTGTATTGTTTAAAAAAAAAAAGCAAGAGCGAAAAAAAAAATTCACTTTAATAGAGGCTTTTTTAGACTCCGTCATTGATTTTCCTTTCCTAACTTTATTAGGCTTTTTGCATAACTTTTATTATTCATTTTATTAATATAAAGAAAAAATTACGCTTTATTTAAAAACTATAAATAAATATTTTTACAAATAATAATAATAACAACAGCTAAAAGATAATTTATAAATAAATATACTATAAGCTTAGGTAATATTCCATACAACATATAAATTTTTTTGGAACCCATAAAAGGAAATTTATAAATTATACTTAGAGTAAAAAAAGAAAGGAGATGATTATTAGGTTTTTACTTTTGTTATACTTGAGAAATAAGTTTTTCTTTTCCTTTGTAATGTATTTTTTTCATTAATAATTCTTAGATACTTTATACATTTTCTCGTTTTTTTAATTTAATTAGAATAAAAGCTTATCATCATAAACAGTTTATAGTATATGAGTTTCCTTTTATGGGCTTTAAATAATCTATAATAAGTACGTAGTAAAGATCCTAAAACGATTTCAATTTTATATCATACAATTCTACTACGTACTATTCTGGTATTTTCTATAACAATTTAGATAAATCTTAAGCCAGGTACGACCTAGATAAAAAATGGCTTTTACTGCGACCATTTTCATTATCATTATTGCTTTTTATTTTTATTTATCTCAGCTTTGTATGTTCTATTTACTTCTGTTTTTATATAGTTAATAGTTTATTAACATATATACAAATCATTTAAATAAACTATGAATAGAGTCCATAAAAAAAGAAAAAAATGGCAAAACTCTTAACTTATATATACATATATATAATAAACGGAATTATTATTCTTTGGTGTTTTTGTCAGCATAAATTAATTTCAAATTAACAAAAATCGATATAGTTATTTACACAAATATAATACAATAAGCAATTGGTGAATTTATTAAACAAACATGTTATAAATAAAATTGCCTAATATCGTTTACACCAAAAGTTTCGCTACAAGTTGGGCATCGTCGTTGCCTTGTTTCAACCCGAATATCTAAGCAATTTTTACAGAAGGTGTGCATACACCTCATTAATACATGAGACTTTAATCTAGTCCCACAAGAGCTACAATTTAATAATGACTATAAATATATACATATATTAGTAAAAAAAAATAACATAGTATTTTCTTATTATTATTATTTTGTTTAACTATTAGTTAGCTTACTCTGTATTCTTCCTTCTCTTTTTTAAGTCTTAATTCTGATGGCTTTTCAATTTTTGCATTAGCTTCAATTCTACGTCTCAATACTTCACTATTTTCTTCCATTCTTAATCGATTGTGTGCGCCTTCTTCAATAGAACGAATTTTTTCCATTAATGACTTTTCTGCCTATAAACACAGTAAAAAAATAGATGTATAGTTATAAGCATATATATGGATCTACCTATTACTTCTCAGCATTATTATTATTACCACCACCACTATTTCTTTTCTTCCGTTTTTCATATTATGGCAATTACCTCTATAACTTTATCTTTTGCTGAAATCAACCTTTCTTTAGTTTCATTAACTGATGTCCTTAATTCTGTGATTTTTTGATGGTAGATGTCAGATGCTGATTTCCCAGCGGCAATTTCACGATCTAAATTTGACTAAATAAAAATAAAAGCAAAAAAAAGAATATAAGTAAAAGCATATATATAAATGATGTAAGTATATAAATATTATTATTTTTTTTTAAAAAAAAAAACTCACAATTTGACCATTTAAATTTTTTTCCCTTTCATTTAATTGCTTGATATAATTCATTTGTTTTTCGATTTGTTTAGTTAATGCATTAGCGATCATAGCATGAGCATCCTTTGACTTATTGAGAGCAGTAAAAGTTTGACTATAATAAACACGCTAAAATATGAAAGGATACATTTAATAAGTGAACGTGAAAAAGTAAATAAGTATTATTATTTTGAAGATTATTTATGGGTGAGACTTACATCACATTGTAATTGGATGATTTCATCTTCCATAGTTTCTAAGTTTTTAATTTTGTTCAAGTTTTGTTCATCATATTCATTATATGCTTTTGCAACACTTCGGATTTCATTTAATAGCTGATTTTCGGTCTATTTTTTTTTTTTTTTTTTGAAAAAATAAAAAAATAAAAACCATATATTTAACTCTATTGATATTCATATATATAATTGCTAATACTATTTTTACTATCATATAATAGCTTACATTCTGTAATGATTCCAATCTTTGGCGTGCTTGTGTAATTAATGATTGTTCTGATTGTACCCTGTCCTGCAGGATATTAATAACTTGATCATGCTGCACTGTCAGAGGATCAAAACCGTATATTGATTTAAACTCTTCTAATTCTCTTTCTAAATTTTTAACTGTATTATAATGATTAAGTTCTTCATTTAACATGTTTTTATCATGATCTGTTAATTCAGTACGAGAAACTAATTGTTGCTTCATGTTATTTAGTTGCTCTTCCAAGTCACTATTTATAAATCATCAAAAAAAAAAAGTGAATAAATTATACTGATAAACCATTTATAAATATCTTCTTTTATCTAAATGTTTATTTATTTTATATTTAGTGTTTACTTTTTTTCAGACAATAGAGAATCAAATGATAAAACATGATAACAGAGGCTATTTACATATTGATAAAATTGTTTCGATCCAGTACGAGATGCATACTTTTGTAACCATCGAGTGACTTCCTTTTCTAATGAATGGGCACGTTGTTTACGCGTTTCAGCTATTGTTTCCCATTCTTTTACTGATGCTGATCTCGCCATTTCACTTTTTGCTTTTCCAATTTCTATTTTACACTGTAATCCATCACGTTGTCCACGGATACGAGTCAATTCATATTCTAATTTCCCCATCTGATCTTCTAATAAATGAATATGTGATATCTGTTCTGTATCCATTTCGTCCATTAGTTGACGACGATGCCGTTGCATATCTTCCAAATCATGTTCTAATTTTTCTACGTGACCAGACAAATGTTGCGATTTATCCCTTTGATATTCTCTAGATTGATAAAGTTGGCGACATGTAGGTAATTTATGTACACGAGATTCCGGGATTTGAATCAAGTCAAGTTCAAGCTGTGCAATCTGTTGTTTTAAATCAATCCTTTGTTCTTTAATGATATTGATTTCACGAAGTTGATGTTCTAATGTTCTCTGCGCTCTTACAAGCGGATCTTGCTGATTATCTAAATTTTTATGCTATAAATAAATGAAAGTAAAAAAAATAAAATAAGAAAATAAACCAATAGAAATTGACAATATAATATAATGATTTTTTTTATTTTTATTTTTTTAGAATTGTTTTGCTGACTTGTGTAAATATAATTACCATTTTCCCAGTTTCATCGGATGGTACAATTTGCGATTCATATATATTCATTTCTGCTCCTTCATTCATCGATTGCTTCCCTGGCTCTGTTGATGCTAATTGTTTTTCTGTATTTAGTAGTTCAATACGTGTTTCCTGTAATATGCGCTCAGATTTTTCCAGTTTGAGATTGACCAGCCGTAATTCTTCAGAGAGTAATAAAAACTAGAGTAAAGTAGTAACAATAAAGTAAAATGAGATACAAGGATAGGAAAATGAATATGCTTTTTTTATGAAAAAATAGAGAAATAAAAAATCACAAAACTTCATTCATTACCTTAAACCTGGATGTATAATATTGATTACTAGCTTCATTTAAAGATTTTTGTATTTCTATCCAAGAATATAATGCTGATTTATAATCTTGAACTAAGTCTTCATTGATACCTTTTTTTATTATTATTAAAAAAAAATTGAACGATTTATAAAAAATCAACATTAGTTGTAATTTTACAAAATAATTAATTGCTTATTATATTTTACTATTCGACTTTGTAACTTTGAATATATACCTGAATCTATAGAAAATTTTTCTATGAATCGTTTACGTTCCAATGACCAAGTTTTAACTGTGTCCGCTAATTCTGAGGTATTATTCTGTGTAATATCTTTTCCTTGTTTGATAGATTCCTTTATATTCACTGTGTGATCATTCATCCATTCTTCTGTTAAAATTGATTCAATGTCTAAAGATGATAATAATGACAGCGATAATAAAATAAAATCGAATAGAATATCAATCACACTAAATATTTATACATAAAATCAAGTTTTTGATTTTTCAAAATTTACCATAGTCAAAGATTTGATGTCGTGAATGTTCTAAAGCATAATCAGCCAGTAAACGCTGTAAGTCTTTTTGTAACTATCAAAATTCAACATAAATAGATAAATTGTATATGAATAGATGTATATAAATATATATATAAATACATATATAACTAGTATAAATTTAATTTATATTCATAGTACTTGATCAAATTGCGTTTGCCAGATATGCAGTTGATGATTTCCTTCGGATTTTTTTTCTTCTAAAGATTCGACACGTTTAATTAATCTTCTACTGTGCCGCTACAAATAATTATAAATATATAAATAAATAAAATAATTCAGAAAATATTGGTTTTTAGTATATATATATATATATATATATATATATTACTTTTTTCTGTAACCTTACCATATATTCTTTCCATTGTCTAGAGATGGCATCACGACGATAAATATCCAAAGGTTCCTACGAAAAGGAAAGTAAACAATAATTATTATATTAATAATAGTGTTATATCATAAATTAATATGTTGCATTTATTCAATAAAATATACCTTGAATACATCCAAAGCTTCTTGGTCTTCACTTTGGTCATCAATATTATGAGAAGGAGAAGTCGATCGTGAAGGTAATAGACGCTTTTTTGGAGGTCTAGCGTTTGATGTTTCTTCATTAATTTCTAAAAGTCGTTTTTTATCGAATTCATCGGTTGGTGTTGCCATCGCTATAATAAAGGAAGAAAGAATAAAAATTAATTGAAAAGAAAATAGTAGAAGGAAATATAAAAAAAAAAATGAGACCAAGTTTATAAAAATCATATATCGAGTCACGACACTTTTTTTGCTCACACTCCGCCAGCATTTTTTATTCATGGTCAATTTAATAAATATAATGGTGAAGCTACTTAATATATTATTACTGTTACTATTATTATTACCATTATAATTATCATTATTATTTTAAATTTATGAAATAGACTTATTCTAATTATATAATATCTTTTTTAAAAAAAATTATAATACTCATATACATATATTAGGAGAGTAATAAGGTGTTAAAAAAAGGAGTTTCATGATCAATCTCCTCTTCAAAATCTCGTTTTTTTAAACTTTTTAAATTTTTTCATCTGTTTTCTCTTTTTTACTCTCTTTCTTCCTTTCTTTTTCTTTTTTTTTTTTTACTTCATCTTTTCAGTATTTATACCAACAAAATACAAATTATAATATACATAAATAAATAATACCAACTAATATACTTGTCAAACTATTTTTATAACTAATGACTGACCAAGAAAGAACTCAAGATTGTAAGTAATTATATTAAAAAATATAAAATAATATATATATATATATATATATAAAGTAAACCATTATATACTTATTATTTTTATATTTACTTTTATTTTAAAAAAAGATATCCCAAGAGCAGGGCGTTCAACTGGTAGTGATATTGGAGAACTTCAACAAAAAATTAGTAGTGCAGAAAAGGAACTTGCTCAACTACGACAAGAACTAGAAATAACTCGACAACAGGCAAAACAAGCAGAACTTCATGCGTCAGAAAGTGGGAGAACCAATCGAAAATTAAAAACGGAAATACAAACATTAACAGATATGAGTAATCGTAAGGATCGACAAGCTGAAAATGCTAAAGCAACTGCATTCTTTTTTGAAGGTCAAGTGAAAAAATATACGGATGAAATTGAAAGTGCTAGGCAAGGAATGGGTCATCTGAAAGTGTTGGATGATGAATTAAGAGCTGCTAAAGAAGAACAAGAGCAATTAGAAAAACAAGCACAAGAGGAATATACTCAAGTAAAACAACAAATCAAAGAAACACAGCAAAAATATGATAAGGATAAAGAAAATTTAAATAAAATGATTACTGAAGCCTATCAAGAATTAATTACTACATCAGAAGCTGCTTTAAAATTACAGCAACAAGTCGAAGCTCGTTTGACTTTACCCTCTTCCCAGGATATTGAACAGCTGGAAAATGAATTTAGAGCTCATCAGCAACAACAAATCGGTTTGATTTCTTCAGTCCATGAACAAGTTAATCAATTGAAAGATACTCTACAACAATCAGAAAAGACTACTCAATCTCATGAAGAAACAATGGATTTTGTTAGACAAGAAATGGAAAAAATTATGCGAAGGATTAGAGCTATTGATCAGCAATCTGAATAAATATATATATAATAATAGTACTAATGGCTGTATAATTAATGAAAAGATGTTAATGTCAATAGTAATTATATAACAATAGCAGTGATAATAGTGATTATATTTATAATACGAGTAAGTCATCTATGGATACCCTTTCTTTGCTTTCTATTTTATTTTATTTTTTAATAATAAATTTCTTTTTAATAAAATTTAATATCTGAATATATTCTTTACCTTCATTTTTTCTTTATAATATCATATACTTTTTCGCAGGAAAATGAGATAAGTATATTCTTTTAAATAAAAGATGTAAATATTCTTTAACTGGTAAATTTTAATAATAATGGATCAATGGGTTATGCAGTAAAAACAAAGGTAAAACTTTTTTTCTAGTGATTATATTATTATTTTATTTTTATTTAAAAAAATATTAAGTAAAAAAAAAAAAAAAAGTTTATAGGGAAAAGAAAAGAATGGTAAACTTTAAAAGAAAAGCTATTTTTTTTTGGAGCTTTTACCAGAGGTGTGAAAATAGATTGCCTATTTGGACAGCTGGGATTAAATTTAAGTTGCGCTATAAAATTTCAAAAAAAATTTTTTTTCTCTTTTCTCTCTCTTATTTTTTTTTCAACTATTACGATGACTGAAAAGCCTTTTGACAGAGCTGCCCTTGAGGTATAATCAGTATTTTTTTTATTTTATTTTATATTCATGTTTATATATATATATATTAATTGTATTATTGTGTAAATACATTAATTTTTTTATATTATTTTTTATTTTATAGCAACTTATCACTAAACGTTTCTTTTACGCCCCTTCTTTCCAAATTTATGGAGGTAAAGAAAACACGAAATAAAAATATTTACAGTTGTAAAAAATAAAACAATTTTTATATATCTATATATTTCTTTTTTTTTTCTTTTCTTTTATTTTCTAAAATAGGTGTTGCTGGCTTTTATGATTTTGGACCAACTGGTTGTGCATTAATGAATAATATTATTAGTGTATGGCGTAATCATTTTGTTATGGAAGAAGATATGCTTGAATTAGATACTACTATTATGACGACTCACGAAGTACTTAAAACATCTGGTCATGTTGATAAATTTGCTGATTGGATGTGTAAAGATTTAAAGAATGGTGAAATCTTTCGTGCTGATCACGTCGTAGAAGCTGTATTAGAAGCTCGTCTTCAAGGCGATAAACAAGCTCGCGCTGCCAAATCTGGTACTGAAGTAGAAGCTGTTGCTGAAAAGAAGGATCCTAAGAAAAAAAAGAAGAAAGGTGTTGTCGTCGCTGTGGAACTTGCTGATGATGTACGTAAAGAATATGAAGAAACCTTAGCTCAAATTGATAACTACAATGGTCAAGAATTAGCTGATCTCATGAAAAAATTTGACATTCGTTCTCCTGAAACTGGTAATGAATTATCTGTTCCTCAAGAATTTAATTTAATGTTTGATAGTAGCATTGGCCCCACTGGTCAACTTAAAGGGTATGACAAGTTTATAATAAAAACAAAATAGGATGATGAAGGGAAAAAAAGAGTGTTTATATATAGTTAAGTTTTGATCTTACTATGTAATTAACTAATATTATTTTATGATAGCTATCTTCGTCCTGAAACTGCTCAAGGCCAATTCCTTAATTTCAAACGTCTTTTAGAATTTAACAATGATAAAATGCCTTTTGCTTCTGCTCAAGTCGGTCGCTCTTTCCGTAATGAAATTAGTCCTCGTTCTGGTCTTTTACGTGTTCGGTAATACCATATATACATACGCACACTCATACAGTACGTTTATATATATAATATATTGAATCTAATAATTTTATTATTTTTATTATTATCACTATTACGATAGTGAATTTACAATGGCTGAAATTGAACACTTTGTTGACCCTGAAAATAAAGCCCACCCTCATTTTGATGATGTTAAGAACGTCGTAATTACTCTTTTATCAAAAGATGTTCAATTATCTGGAAAGACAGAAACTCGTCAAGTATCAATTGGTGAAGCTGTTGAAAAGGTACAGTAATATTATAAAGGAAAAAAAACGAAAAAAAAATTTTCAACTTGTCATTATGACTAATAATGTCTATTATGGTATACATATAATACATTTGTATATTTATATATTTTTATTTTATAGAATATTATTGACAATCAAACCCTTGGCTATTTCATTGCTCGTATTCATCAATTTTTAATTAAAATTGGTATCAAACCTGATCGCCTTCGTTTCCGTCAACATATGGACAATGAAATGGCTCATTATGCTACTGATTGCTGGGATGCTGAAATTCATACCAGTTACGTAAGTGATTTTATTTTATTAGTTAATATAATATAGAATGATTTTTTTAAAATAATAATAATAATAACGTTTATATATATATATATATATATTAATTATACATAGGGTTGGATTGAATGTGTTGGCTGTGCTGATCGATCTGCTTACGATTTAACAGTTCATTCACGTCGTACAAAGGAAAAATTAGTAGTTCGTGAGCAACTTGAAACTCCACGTGTGATTGAAAAATGGCAAGTTGAAATCAATAAAAAGACATTTGGTCCTAAATATAAAAAGAATGCTAAAGCTGTTGAAGAAGCCCTTTTAACTTATACTGATGAATGCTATGCTAAATTACAAAAGGATTTAGAAACTGAAGGTAAAGCTAATGTAGAAGTTGATGGACAGACTTTTGAAGTTAGTAAAGATGATGTTACCGTTGCACGTGGTACTGTTACTGAACATATTCGTGAATACACTCCTAATGTTATTGAACCTTCATTCGGTATTGGTCGTATTCTTTATTCACTTTTGGAACACAGTTGGTGGGTACGTGAAGATGATGAAGCTCGTAATGTATTATCCTTCCCTACTATTGTAGCTCCCTTTAAATGCTGCCTTTTACCACTTTCTGGTAATGCTGTTTTTGATCCTTTCGTCAAGAAATATGCTCGTCAATTACGTCAAAATGGTATTTCTACTCGTACTGATGATAGTAAAGCCTCTATTGGTAGAAGATATTCCCGTAATGATGAACTTGGTATTCCATTTGCTATTACTGTCGATTTCCAAACTGTTGAAGATAATACTGTCACCTTACGTTATCGTGATTCTACAGAGCAAATCCGAGATTCATTTGAAAATATCTTGAAAATTCTTAAAGAAACAGACAACCAATTAAATTAATAAATTATATTCATTTTTTTTTTTTAAAAAAAAATAAGTTTTCTTGTTATAAATAATTCTACTCAATTACATAATAAAGTGTATAGCTTTTTTTTGCATGATCAAAAAAAAAAAATCGGAACTTTAAAATTTTCTTTTTATATTTCCAGTAATTTTTTTTTAACCGCCCTCACTTTTTTTTTTACCTTTAATACACGTACTTTGTTTTGTACCAATTTTATGACTGATCCTATTTCTATTCAACAACAAGAAGATAGTAATAATAGTTCCACAACTGATGAACAATCTTTAATTGAATCAACCAATTCATATGAATCCAATTATTCTTCAAATTCAAACTTTAGCGATGTTGTTAAAAATCACAATAAAGTAAAGCGTCAAGGCTCAAGAAGTTCAGTACTTCCTTCTATATCAACAATTAAAAACAGTAACAATAATAATAATAACAATAGCGTTTGTAAAAAAGGTAACACCTAGTTATGCTACCCTTTATTAAAATGTGTATATATACATATATATACATAGTATTTTAATATCAATACTATTTTTTTGTATATTGTATATAGATAACAGTTCAACTACATCTACTTGGTCACAGCATAAGAAGCACTTTATTATTCTAAGTAGTGCAGGAAAGCCTATTTGGTCAAGGTAATATATATGTATAAAAACATATCGGCTTGAGTAAATCATTGAAAATAGACTTTCTAATGTTCATATTATTTATTCTTTTAATGTATCGGTAGATATGGAGATGAATCTAGAATATCATCATTCACTGGAGTTATTCAAGCGATTATATCCTTTTTTCAAGATAGCGATGATATGATAAAGTAATTGAAATTAACTTATATATATATATATGTATATGTATATATAAATTATTAATATATGTATAATTTATTATTATTATTGTTACCATTATTTTGGTTACTTATAGATCTATCAATGCAGGTAACCATAAATTTGTGTTTTTACTTAAAGATCCTCTTTATTTTGTTGCTATTTCGAAAACCGGTGAATCAGATATGCAGGTGCGTATGCATATAAAATAAAATAAATAAGAAAAAGGAATAATTTAAAAAAATAGCAACAATAGTATGAAAATGTATTGAAATATTTCCAGTATTTATTATATATATATATATATATATAATTTAATAGCTTAAGGATCAACTTTTATATCTTTATAATCAAGTTCTCAGCGTTTTAACTTCGTCTCAGCTAACAAAAATATTTGAACAACGGGTTAATTTTGATTTACGGCGTTTACTTGGTGGTACAGAAGTGTTTTTAGACAGTTTATCAACATCATTTAACAATGACCATAGCTTTATGTTAGGCGCTTTACAAGTATTACGATTAAATAGAACCATTCGTGAACAAACCGGTCAAATACTGTCTAAAGGGAAAATAAAGGTAATAAAATAATATAGAGATTGACGTTAGTTGATTAATAACATTGGTGATATATGGAAGCAATACTAATGTAAAAAAAAATTAAATAGGATTTGTTATATGCCATGATTATTGCAAGGGATAAATTAATAACTCTATTGAGGCCAAGAAAGCATAGCTTACATCCTTCTGGTAATATATATTAATATATAATCTGTTTATCTTAATTTATTGAATTATTTTCTTACGCTTAATATATAATCAATCGATAGATTTGCATTTGCTATTTAATATGTTAACTGGATCTACAACTTTTCATTCTGCTGAATCTTGGACTCCGCTATGCTTACCAAAATTTAATTCTAAAGGATTTCTACATGCTTATATATGCTATATTGAAAAGGACATATCCGTAGTAATGATCAGCACTTCCAAAGATAATTTTTTTGAGCTTAGTCAATGGAAAGACAAACTAGTAACTGTAAGTAAGAAATAAAAATTAAATATATATAATGTTATTACAATATATGAATATCAATAATCTAACATATATATATTATTTTTTTAGGGTCTTGATACAGAAAATATTCTTCAATCTATACAAAAATCATCAGAGCAACACTATACAATAGGTAAACATATATTTTATATATATTCGAAATCCAATAAAAATAGAAATCAAATCAAATATTATTGTTGTCATCGTTTTTATTTTTATTTTACTATTTTTATATAATAATTTACAAAAATTAGCGGATATTGGTATTCCAAAACTACTTCATTTTATGTATAAATCAAAATCTCATATTCAATTTACATGCCCAGCTTATACCGGAGTTTATGCTGATTCAATAAATCAAAAGAGGTAAACAATATCTAATTTTAATTTAAATTGGGTATATGTATATACAGAATTTCATTTATATTTATTTATTATTTATTTACTTTTATATATATTTATAGACTCTATAGATTATATCAATATGCTTTCGATAGAATACACACAAGGGCAAGACCCCTAAAATTATATTTTCATCGAGGTGAAAACGAAGTACTACTAGGATGGGTAATATTTTCGAATATAAAATAGAGATTTAGAGATTACAATAATAATATTTGCCCGTATATTTATATATCCATTTCATTCCATTTTATTATTTTATTTTTATTAATAGATTACATCAACTTTTGAACTCTATGTAGTTTATGGTGTCGATACACCCAAATCAGCTATTGTGTCACATTCTAATCAACTATTGCGATGGATCAAGAAAAATGAAGAAAACTTATTTATATTAAATTCACCTGTTTTTTAATAATTTACACATCCATATTATAATTAATGAGCATTGCCAATATCATTTTATTTATTTAATTTTTTATAAGATTTTTATTTAATTTTTATGATTTAAAGCATATATATTAATATACTTATATATAACTATATTTATATTTAATAATGCCAAGTGATTATAATAAAAAAATTCATGTTTATACATCTATTTTACAATTGTTCATCTCCTTCTTCCTTTTCACGTAAATTCATAATTTCTAATTGTCCTTTTCCTTTTGCTTGAGTTTGTAAAATATCATTGATAGAACGGTATTTTCCAGGATCAACTAAAGCAATCTAAATATTAAATGAACAAACGAAAGAAAAAATAAAAAAATAAAAAGGTGATTGATAGTAATACATATAAAATTAATAAAAAAATAATAATAAATACCATTAAAAATATAAAATATAAAATATAAAATAATGAATATTACCACTTCAATTTCTTCAGCTTCATGGTCTTCTTCTTCAATGGACGTGACTAGTGGCTGGATACTTTCTTTTAACACTTTTTTAAACTCTTTGCCTTGTGGTAATGTAATTCGAATACGCATTTGAGCTCGTTGAATAGGAAGTAATTGTTTTTCTTGCAACTGTTTAATCACATCCAAAGCCTAAAAAAGGATGTATATAAATACAAAATAAAAAGATCAAATAAATATTTTTTTTTTCAGTCAATTTTTTTCTTTTAATAAATATGCGTATAATTTTATCTCCATTATCAAATATTAAACGAAAAGTCACCTGAGATTTTGAACTTCTTTTGGGGTTAACACTTAAATGTAAATCCTGCATAGCCTTTTCAATCATAGTGACCGTATAAGGTCGTTTTGTTTGAGGATTAACACAATTATCTGTCACAATATTGGCAATATCCTTCCACATTGATTCCAATTGATTTGATCGTTCTTTTTCAGCAACCTGAAGCTCACCTTTTTTAAGAATCTATTAACCATGGTATATATATGAGAGTTTATTAGTTTCAACACTATTGGTGGACTTATACACATATACATCTATATTCATTTATACATATTATCTATATATAACTCTACCTCTTGGATAACTTTATCAATATCATCATGCTTAAAACATTTTTTTAAGTCTTCTTTACTAGCAACTTGACCTTTGGAAACATTTAAAAATACACTATGAATTTGTAATACTTCATCAAGATCGGTTTCACTAAAATTGCACAATACAATAATAAAATAAATAAAATAAAAGGAAGGAGGATCAATATATGCAAACTAAGATCATGATATAAGAATATCCTAATCAAGTATATTTTTTTAATAAAATAAAGTAAAAATAACCTACACATTACTACGCCATTCCATAACTTTATTCTTATAACATGCTAACTCAAATCGTTTACCACCTTTTCTTAATCTAACAACAGATACATTTGTTAACCTATACAATTAAATAATAAAGAAATAAAATTATATGAAATTTAGTAAATATTTAAATTTGACATATATCGTCTTATATTTTGTATACTTTATTTGACCACTAGGTTGTTGAATAGGCATTGGATAATATTTTTTTTAAAAGAAAAAAGAAAGAAATAGAAAGAAAAAGCTTAAAAAATCTGGAAATGAAAAGATTTTTTTAAGAATGATCAAACTCCGCCGGCGCGATATTCCAATATTTTCTAAATAAAATCTATCGTGTCTTTTTTTTTCTTTCTCTCCACTTATTTTCTTTAAAAAATAATAAGGTTAATGCTTGATTTCAAATCTTTTCTTGATACAACTGTTCTTCAAGAAAAAAAGCCTGTAAGTAAAAATTTTGCGTTATTATAAAATATATATTTATTCATTTACATATTTTGTTTTTTAAATCTGTATATTTATTTTTTTTTCTTTATATTTATAGGTAACTTTCAAGTTATTAGCTAGAACTCTAAATATACATGTAAATTTGGCAAAACAGTAAGTGTATCTTTTTATACATATATATCCTAATTGTTTATGAAAAATATATCATAATGTTCCAATAGTATATAATTCATATTAATATTTTTGGTATTCTTAATGTTATGGGTTATTTTTTTAGAGCTTTATATCAATATGCTACCTCTGAACCATCAGTAACAACAATCTACTGTATAACGGGAATTTTAGAAGATAATGTTACTTCGATCCAATTAATTGAAAGTAACAAGCTAGAAGGTACTATAAAAAAGTAGTGGATATAATTGATTAAAGTTGTTTGAGGAAATCAAAACCATATATACATATAAATACAATATTAATACACCAACATTATTTCTAATTTATTATTACCATATATATATATATACATAAACATAGAAACTAAAAAACGATACTTGAAAGTATCTAGTGTTCATGTATATAGTATAATACCATATCAACCGAAGGTAAATAATTATTCTATTATGCAAACTATATAATTATATATATATATATACATGATATTAATTTAAATATAACTATTATTACATTATTATTATATTTATCGTTCTTAGGATCTATCAGTGTTAGTCTTAGCCAATAAGGATATAATGAATGTTTCTAGAGAAGACCGAATTAAGTATGGATATATGCTTATATATAGAGTTATAGTTTATGATTATCGCCATCCTATTTACCAATATCGTTTTATTAACTTGATTTATTTTATTATTATTACAAGAAATGGATTAATACAAAATAGAGCAATTGAAATAAAGAAAGCTAATCAATCTACAACCACATCAAGTACAAATACTACGAAATCTACTGTAAATATTCAATCCAGTAATCATGCAAATCAAATTAAAACAACGACTTCAAGTACTAATACAAAAGTAAGAACTAATTTTACATAGCATAAATATGAATTAACAGCAATGGTAATTTTAATAAGCAATATTAATATATTAATTTTATTTTATTTTTATTTTTATTATAGTCTAAAGCTACTACCCCTGCCAAAAGAAAAGGTACGCTTTCCTTTGATAAGGCACCAAAACCAAAAAAATCAGCAACAGAAACTACAAAATCAGTTGTTGAAACTTCTAATTCTGAACAACCTGAATTTAAAAACAAAGCAATCAAATCTATCCAAAGTAAGATTATTGGTATTAAAAAAAATTAATAAATAATGGAGATAAAAATGAAAATGAAAACTATAATTATATTAATAATAATAATAATATAATAACATATTAATTCATTTATAGTATCAGACGATGAGGAAGACGAAGAAGATGAAGAGTCATTAGATGCTCGTTTAGCAAGATCTGCAACTATACATGTGAATGATATATTTAGTGATGATGAAGAAATGGATGATGAATCAAAATCTACTAAGGCGACTGATAACTCAGCAAACGGAGAAAACAAAGCGACAACAGTAGCAGCACCCGATATGGATATTGATATAGACAATCATGATGATGATAAAAATGAGCCAGAACCATCTGCTCTGTCTGATGAAAGTGAAGACCACGAAGGTAATTTAATTAAATAAAAAATAAAGAAAATAAGAATAATCATAAGAGTGATCACTGGATTTAACTTTTTATTAATTTTTTACTTTTGGTATTATTATTATTATTATTTTGTTAAAAAAAAGTTACACCTGGTAAAATACGACGAAAAGTTCAAAAGAAAAAGACGTATAAGAACGAAAGAGGATTTTTAGGTAATATATACATTCACACAAATATATGCATATAGAAGAGAGAAGTACATTGATTTTTATTTTTATTTTTTATTATAAAAATAGTGACGGAAACAGTTTGGGAATGGGAAGAAGTAGACGATGATACTGTACATAAAAGCGCTGAAGCCCCAACAAAGAAAACGCCATTACAACAACCAAAAACAGCTAAAAAACCTACTAATTCAAAAAAAACAGAACAAAAAAGCTTATTAAGTTTTTGGGGAAAGCAATAAAATTAGCATAACAGAATAGGTTCATTTGTAATTATAGAAATCATGATTAACTAAAACTTACAAAAATATATAATTCAGAAAATTTATATGTTTATTAATAACTAATGTATGATTAAAAAATGGAAGGTGATGATGAATTTATAAAATTATAAATATATATATATATATATATATATATATATATATATATATATATATATATATTTTACTATTTATATATATATGTGTGTGTATTGTGATATGAATAAAAGGTACATAATAATGATAATAATAATAATAACAAAGCACTCTATTTAATTTTGTTGATTCAAACGTCCAATTAAAACATCTAATTGAGTAGCTAAATTAGGTTGACCATTTTTATGCTTTGCCAACATTTTACCGCGCATTTTATTACGATCATGATAATATTTTTTTGTTGCTTTTTTCTTCTTTTCAAGCTCTTTTTCTCTTTCTTCTCTTTGTTCTTTGGTTAATTTTTTTCTTTTTTCTTGTTCTTCAAGCTGTGCCTTGAAAGGATTAGGTTTATTACTATATATATACATAACAAAAAAAAAAATGAATAACCCAACTATTATGATTTTCCTTTTTATTTCTATTTCAAATTTTTATTCACTTACGATTTAGTAATATCTTTATCATTTTTTCCTTTTTTCGATTTATGTAAGCTATCCTCATTATCAGGATTAGATTCCTTATCTAAATCATTTCGTTTACGTTTATTTGCTGCATACTCCACAATATTACCATCTTGATCTATAGTTTTTTCAAAGATCTATTTTAACAAAATATAATAAATATAAATATTACTATTAATTAAATCTTATATAATAACTATAGATATATTTATGTTCTATTTTGTTTTGATCTATTTACTTCTTTCACATAATCAGGTGTACTATCAGCATGTTCTTTCTCTAATGTCTTATAGTATTCGCTTTTTACTCTAGCTTTATGGATTAATTCTTGTTTTTTTTTCTGTGCTATAATATAAATTAACAATATATATATATTAATAAAATGAATATTATTATTTATGATTTTTAAATATACATCATACCTCTTCTCTCTAAGGATGTCAATGGAGCATTTTTTTTTTTATTAAATTTAGGTGGCATAGTAATTTTTTAAATTGGAGAAAAAGAAAAAACAATGAAATTTTTTTTTAGAGAAAAAAAAGGGCTGACTTTGAAAGAAAATAAAAACCAAATAGATGGGCAGCCTATTTTTTTATCTGACTTTTTTTTCTCTAGTTACAATAGTTTTATTATTACATTTGATATACTACTAATAGTTGATGGAAATGTACAACAAAAGTATTTAAACCAATATCTAAAACATGAAAACTAAAAAACAGTCAGAAAAAAAGATCAGTATATGATGAATATAGCAAGTTCAATAAAAATATAATAATAATTCTACTTGTACTTGAATTTTTTTATATATAACATTTACTAATATTCTTTTTGAAATAAAGAATAAAAGAAAAAACAAATATGAAAAACTTATAGCATACTTGTAGTAAACCCCTTTTTTAAATATTATAAACTATTGCTATTGTATCCAGCATTTATTTTATTTTTTTTATTTTTCTCATTGCAATTTCATGCTATTATATTATAATTGCAATATAATCATTATAATTAACGATTTTAATAAAAGAAAAAAGTTTAACCGAAACTATATATTAATTTGTATGTTGCATAATTTTTTTTAATTTACTTTCCAGTTAAAGAAGATTTTAATGACAAATCTAAACCAATACATAAAAAATACATGTATATCCCTTTTTACTAAAATTATAATACCAGTTGAAGAAAATTCATAACACAATATTTTATTTTTATTTTTTTACTTAAAGAAAAATATATTAAAAATATTTAATTAATTTTTCGCAATTTATATTTACGTATATAGCTTTTCTTTGAATTGAACGTCCTTGGTATTAATTAATATATAAGAATAATATGTAGGGACTTTAGTAAAAGATTCGGCCCGTAATAATAACCTTGTATTACATTTTTCAAAAATGCTAATTTTTTCATGTATAAGAAATTGTCAAGAAAAATGAGTAATCTTTTTTTCTTTTTTTTTAAATAATTTCTCACCAATTTTAAGTAACGTTTAAATGTTTTCTTATTTGTATATGTATAAAACCAGTTGACGTGATCGAAAAATGACTTTAAAAAAAAAAAAAAAAATTATGAATCACGATGAAGGTTGCACAAATTAAGTTCTCAAAGACTTGAAAATGTAAAAAAATAAAAAAAATAAAATACGGGACTCATATGAAAAGGAAAAAGTGGGAAAAGTTTACCTAATCCAAACAAAGAGGTACAAACCTTGAAAACTTTATATCCATAAAAAGATAATTCAAGATTTTTAATGCGATATTTTTTGGTTACTCAAATTTGTACTTCTTTTCCAGAAAGTCACTTTAATACTAAAATCAAAATCTAATACTAAATTGTATGTATATGTAAAGATGAGTACACTTTTCCACAAAAAAAAATTAAATTCCCCTGTTCCTAACTATAAAAATTTCACCTCTTTTTTTTTGCCACTGGAATTCCACATGTTAAATTCACTTGGAAAAATAAAATTAAAATTAAAATTAAATATTAAAATTAAATTTCAATGTTTATAAAAAAAAATAATTGAAGGTTTAAATATGACCTTTAATCGTTTTCTTTTTCTCTTTATTCATTTTAAAATCAGAATTAAATTTAAGAGTTTTAATAGCAATGGTAAAATAACAATAATAATAATAATAATATTAATAATAATATTAATAATAATAATAATAATAATAACAAGCATTAAAATTAGGATCATCATTATAAAAAAATAAAACACATGCATAAAAATATTAATTTTTTATTTTTATATTCTTTTATCCTACTTTAGATCCAAAAATTGATTCTATTTCTATATTTTAGTTCATTCCTAGTATCCATTTTTGGTTTTCCTATTAAAATTCGAGACTTACTATCACCAACAGTGGATCCATTTTATGCACCTCCAACCGGATTTGAAAGTGCCAAAGTAGGATCGATTTTAAAACAAAGAACTTTACCACCCAATGCATTAGCTTTACTTTCCGCATTTCCCCAAAATATTGAACAAGTACATCAATTTTTATACCGAACAACCGATGGTCTTGGTAATCCAACTGCTACGGTTACTACTTTGATGGTACCTTATAATGCTGATCCTACAAAATTAGTGTCTTATCAAGTTGCTGAAGATAGCCCTTATATTGAATGTGCCCCTTCTTATACTTTTCAAAAGGATTCTGGTGTTGCTGGTGTCAATACACAAGTTGAAATTTTATTGATTGATACATTACTTTCTCGTGGTTGGTATGTGAATGTACCTGATTATGAAGGTCCTGGAAGTTACTTTACAGTAGGTGCCATGGCAGGGCATGGTGTTTTGGATTCTGTTCGTGCTGTTTTATCTAGTACTAACACTTCTAAGCTACATGCTGATGCTAAAGTTCAAATGTGGGGTTATAGTGGAGGTATTTATATATATAGTTATTATTTTATTATTAGAGGTTGAATGGTGGATTGACAAAATATTATATATATATATATTTTATTTTTTTAGGTGCACTTGCAACAGGCTGGGCAGTACAATTACAACCATCGTATGCTCCAGAACTTTCTTTCATTGGTGCTGCTCTTGGTGGAACTCCAGTAAATATAAGTATGTTACTAACTAAAAAAAAAAAAGTATAAGAATAAAAATATAATGAATAATATATAAAAATACTAATATTAATGTTACTATCATTATATATAACAGATGCTACTTTAAATGCAGTAGATGGATCACCTTTTGCTGGATTGGTAGCTTCGGGAATAATAGGACTATCACAACAATATAAAGAATTAAATGATTACGTGAACCAAATGATCAAACCAGAAAAGAAGCAAATGTTTGAAGAATCCAAAAAGAAATGCTTAGGAGAACTGATACTTAAATATGCCTTCCAACGGTTCGGCGATTTTGTAAATCGACCTGATTATTTGAATGATCCAATTGCTACCAAGGTTATTAATGATAACATTATGGGCCAAACCGATACACCTAAGGTACCATTATTTATGTATCATTCTAAAAATGATCAAATTGTTCCTTTTGCTCCAGCAAAGACCCTTGTCAATAATTGGTGTGGTAAAGGTGCTACGATTGAATTTGTCCAAGATGAACTTTCTGATCACGTCATATTAGCTATTACAGGTGCTGCTAATGCTATTCGATTCATAATAAATCGTTTTTCTGGTAAAGACATTGCTATGAACTGTTCTACTAGAACCACTCTTACTTCTATTTTGGATCCAGGTGCTCTCGATATATTTGGCAAGGTTATTTGGGACGCTTTAAATGCTTTACTTTTACAACCCATTGGTCCACATAACTTTTAGTTTTATCTCGACCATTCATTAATATTAATTAGTGTATTATTATAATTATTATCTATTATTTATTATCTATTATATATTATTATTTACTATTATTTATTATTATTTATTATTATTTATTATTATTTATTAGTTTATTATTTATAATTTTTTTAATACAAATTTATGTGTGTATGTATTTTAATATTCAGTCAATAAAATAATTTTTTAACAATGAAAAATGATTTGAAGCCTTTGATTTTTTTTTTTTATAACCAATTTTTTAAAATTTTCCTGGAAATTTTGTTAATTCCATTTTTTTTTTTTTCTTCTCTCTTTTTTTACTATTATCTATCTTTTACAATTAGAGTATACTTTATAAACAAAGCTTGTAAATTATGTAAAGAAAATAAATATATAAATTATAATTTTAATTTACAAATCGTTATAATTAATTAAAACAACGCGATTTTTTAATTCCACAATAGAATACTGATGAAATAGAAAAAGAAAAAAAGTGGTCTATAACGTACCATTTACTTGGAGTTCCAAGCTATATTTATTTTATATTTTTTGGTTAGATATTAAAAATTAATATTTAATCAAAATAACTTCAGTTCAACTAATGTTAAACTATATCTTCTTTTTCGTTTTACTCTTTTTATTCAGTTGAAAAAGTAACAACACCATGGTTTAAACGAAATTCAATTTTCGGTAATTGCAGTATCAAAGGACTTTATAGTTAAAACACAGCAAACTTTAACAAAAGGAGTAATATAATATTTAATAAAATTTAGAAAGGATATACTAAAATAGCGATATGGAAAATTAGCACGAAAACAAACAGAAATATATTTTAAAAGATCATCACCACCATTATAAAAAAAATAACTACATGTATCCAATTTAAAGGATTGAACGGTAATAGCAACTGCGCTGAATAGGCTTATAAGGGTGAAATAAAACCATTGGAAGAACAACCTATTATATTCATTGAAGACAGTATTTTACTTGCATTCACTTACTATTAACTCCAAATAAATTAAAAATGTATATGAAATTCACTTGTAATAGAATTATAATTAATAAATAACAATCTACTTTAAAGTTACATGTGTATACAGTCAACTAAACAGTATATTGTATTGAACCAAGTTTGGTATTATGAGTAAGTCAGATTTATTATTTATTATATATTCATCTCCTAACAACTCAATGCAAGCACGTTTGGCATTTCAAAACAAATTGGTATTTGGTTGTTAACAGCACAATTGCATACAACAACAACAAAAAAAAAAAAAAAAAAAAAAGCAATCTACTATAAACTCCTTTGACAAAAGTGTTAGAATTAAATTAAAAAAAAAAAATTACTACAATAATTGAAATAAAATTATTTTTCATGAATCGTTCCACTGGAATGTACTTTACTTTAGGATCAACTACATACCCTTAATATAATTAAAATAAAATATATATATGGAACGTTTTAAATACTTATTTAATGTATTGATCCACCTAACCATTTTAATTTTTTTTAACAGAATAAAAATAGAATTAAAATCTTTTTTTTTTTCTCGCATATACGCATGTGTCCGTGCATTTGTTCGCAAAACACACAAACTATTGAAAAATAAAGCTTTATTTTTTGATAACTTTTTGTATGAAAATATTAAAAAAAAACGATCATGTGAGTTTGGGTGGTATTTTAGCACTAAAATTTTTTTTAACTTAAAGTAGACATTCATCATTTTTTTATTCTTATTTACATGTAAACGCAAACCACATAAAATATAATTAATACATAAAAACACATATACTTAAAAAAAACCTTTGTTCCACCAAGAATATGTCAGAAAACTGACATTTAAAAAAAAAAAATGTTCATTTTTGGAAAGTAACCATCTTTTAGGATCTTCCTATTATTTTTTAAAAAAGGAAAAAGGAAAAAATATGTTTACAATAATAATATTATTAAATAGGTATAATTATGAGCCATATTCTTATGTTTATAATATTATTAATGGGTATATTAAATAATCATGTATATACTAATATAAATACTACGTAGTTGTTATTTTAGTGTGAAAGTTTTGAAAATTTTGGCTGAAGGAGGCGGAGTTTTTTGATTGGTGATGTAAGTATAAAAAAAAAAGAGAAACCAAAAAAAATTTTTCATGCTTTTTTAAGTTGCTCTTCCCACTCTTCCTCACTTTTTCTTCCACTTTATACTTTTTCATTTTTTAAATATATTTATATAAATATATTAATATTTATATTTATAATATATCCCTTGTACTTTTATTCAAATTAATATTAATTTTTACTTAAAAAAGCTGGTAATATATAGTAACGCGTTTACCATTGTATTTTATTTCATTTTTTATTTTTATTATTATTATTTCGTTTTTTTTTTTTATTATTATTATTATTTTGTTATATTTTCTCTTTTTATGTTCACAACGTAAATCTATATTTTTTGAATGGCCAATCAGTCCTTCTCTCATGTACATCCTTTTGATTCAACCTTTTCCTTTACAAATAAGATGCTTAACGACGAACATAATGATTCTGGTTTAAATGTAAATGTATATTATTAATAATAAAGCAATAGTTTAAAAAATAACAAAAACAAAAAACAAAAAGGAAAAATTAATCGGCTATACTGATCATATACTAATAAAAACTTTTTATCATTATTATTATCATTCAAACAGAATGTAAATTCAGATAACCAAAATCTTCCAAAAACTCAACCTCATCACCTCTTATTTAAAGATCCAATCAACTTTTATGAATATCAACCAAATCTACAATCAAATGATTTCACTGGTTTTGGTACCAATAATAACAATACAGATCAATATTCCTCTTCAAATATCTCTCTCACTTCACGTTCAGTACCTAGTTCAAGAAGAAATTCTAACGAAAAAGATAATACTAAGG
Source organism: Cunninghamella blakesleeana (assembly GCA_017871115.1). Lineage (NCBI taxonomy): Eukaryota > Fungi > Mucoromycota > Mucoromycetes > Mucorales > Cunninghamellaceae > Cunninghamella > Cunninghamella blakesleeana. Next base: position 1,218,500 of record JAFCIZ010000002.1, on the reverse strand, counting down.
ATAAAAACTCATCTTTAGAGGCAATATTTGATACAAAGCTGCAGTTAGGAAACGATCAAAAGTAAGCTTCTTTTTTTTATCCTTTCATAACAAAAAGAAAATATTTTTATTTTATTTAAGAAATAATAACAAATATATACATATGTACGTATATAAATATAATAATATCCTTATATTCAATATTATTACATTATATTATTTTTAACAATAGTGGACTTGGCAAACTATCTAATCGCTCTTCTTTGACTAATACTGATATTATTCCAACTACTCTTAATCAATCGACTCCCTCTCTTAATGATATAACAAATAATAATATGACAACTCAGCCCTCAGATACTTTGGTTTCTTCTTTTGCCTTTGACCCAAATTCAAACAGTAAAGAAAAAAAATATATATCAAATATATTAAATTAATTTATTCTACCTGAATATTGATTTTTTTTTTTTATTAATATCATTATTTATTTATTTATTTATTTATTATTATTATTATTATTATTATTATTATTATTATTATTATTATTATTGTTGTTGTTGTTTTGTTTACTTTAGGTACAAATCATATCTTTCAACAATCTCCTCATTTGTCCCAGAATAACTCTGTGTACCAACAACCTGCTTCTACATTTGTCACACCTAACGATTATGGCGAATTTGTAATGACCTTACTTTTTTTTAATTCATGATATTAATTTATATATATTATTTTATTTTTGACTAACTTTTATTCTTTGTTTACATATTTATCCCTTCTATTTTATTTTATTTTTTCTTTAGTTCAATGGTAATTTACAAAAATCATCAGCTCGACATAATAAAAGTTTGGAATCATTACGCAGTAAATCTTGGACACAATATCTCGATAACCCTAATACTAAAGGAGCTTTCTTACAACAGCGTACAGTCACTGAAAAACCGTTTGAGGAGCATCCACCATCAACAACTAGTAACAGATTAAGCAATTCAACGGCTACTGCATTTTATAATCCAACACCTCTTAGACGATTATCATATGGTTGGCAAGGCTCAGATTCAAATCGATATCCCGGTTTCAATACTGATTTAAATGGTATGAAATCTCGACTTACAACTTCTCAATCCTATTCAGATTTACGTGCATCAACAGGAAATATGGATCCAAATCAACCTTTTGGTAGCTCTTCAGCAGCGTCGTTTGGGTTTTATAATGGATCTTCTTCTGATGTGGCAGCTTTTAATAATGATATGATAATTAGAAATGCTACTACTACTAAAGACCAACCTACTTCACTTTGCCAACAATATATTCAATTCGGTTATTGTACTTTAGGTGATCAGTGTAATTTTATCCATCCTATTTTACCATCCATGAACGATACTTCCTCTTCATCACCACGAAGTCAGCATTCTGGAATCGCTACAAATTCTCACCATTCTACCACTTCTATGCATCCTCCTATGTATTCATCTTATCCCATCAACGCACTTTTCAATTCTTCAGCTACCATTCTTAACTCTACAGGTATCAATAATCCTGGCACTACTACATCAACTATTTTCCCAGTGGGTGCTTCATCATCTGTTTATGGTCGTCCTAATACTTTATTGCCATTTCACCCTAGTCCTACCCAACAACACCAGCATTTATATAAACATCAACAAGATCAACTTCTCCTTCTTCATCATCAACAACAACAACAACAACAAATACAGCAGCAGCAGCAGCAGCAACAACAGCAACAAATACGTAGATTATCCTCTGATCAAGATGCTAATCGATATGTAAACGCTAATTTAGACGATTTTAAAGGACATTTATATGAATTAGCAAAGGATCAAAATGGATGTAGATTTTTGCAACGTAAAATTGAAGATACTTCTCAGAATAATACACAGGCCATTCAAGCTATATATGATGAAATTCATAGTCATTTTGTAGAACTAATGACGAGTAAGATTTTATTATTATATACATTATTTTCCTTTTTTTTTTTTTTTTACTTATTATTACTATCTTATAAATATTATTTTTAATATAGATTCATTTGGTAACTATTTATGTCAAAAGTTATTGGAACGATGTGATAATCAACAACGTGATACTATAGTTGAAATTGTAGCACCTGATATTGTAAATATTTCATTGAACATGCATGGAACAAGAGCTGTACAAAAATTAATTGAATTTTTATCTACACCAGAACAAGTAATTAAATTAAAAAGAAATAATAACTAAAATAATAGTAAAAATAACAAATATTAATATTAATAAACGATTTTATTAATTTTTCAATTTTTCAATTTTTTTTACATCATTATTTTTTTTTTTTAGATCCAAGTCATTACATCAGCACTTAATCCAAGCGTAGTACCTTTGATCAAGGATTTAAACGGTAATCATGTTATTCAAAAATGTTTACATCGACTTTCAGCTGAACACCGTCAATTCATATATGATGCCGTCAGTGATAAATGCGTAGAAGTAGCAACTCACAAGCATGGATGTTGTGTATTACAAAGATGCATTGACTATGCGTCTGATTCTCAAAAGGTAATTAGATAAAAAAAGAACATAATTTAAATGCATTTGTGTCTAAACCTTAATTGACTCATTAAACTTTCTTTTTTTCTTTTTTTCTTTTTTTTATTTACTTTATATGTATTTATAGGCTCAATTAGTAGAAGAAATCACTCGACATGCTCTTCCTTTAGTACAAGATCCATATGGTAATTATGTTGTACAATATGTTTTAGAACTTGGTGATGCTGCATTTTCTGATGGTCTTATTCGCAGATTTATTGGTCACACATGCTATCTTTCTGCTCAAAAATTTAGTTCCAATGTTATTGAAAAGGTAATAGTCATCATAATGAAATAAAATAAAGTAATATGTAATTGTAATTTTAATAAGTAATGAATAATAAAAATAAATCTTAATTTTTTTTAGTGTATTCGCGTGGCTGAACCAGGAACTAGAAAATTATTGATAGCAGAATTTATTGACCAGACAGCAATGGAAAAATTACTTCGCGATTCTTATGCAAACTATGTTATTCAAACTTCCTTAGATTATACTGACCCAAATCAACGTACAGAGGTATATATTAAAAACATATATAGATATACTATTTATTATTAATGAAATGACAATAAGTATTTTAATATATATTAATATATACTAATACTACTGTTTATTATTATTATATTAGTTGGTAGAATGCATTAGACCATTATTAGCTTCCATTAGAAGTACACCATATGGAAAACGCATTCACGGAAAAATCTATAGAGACCAACACCGTTCAATAGCTCAACCATCTCAACCTGAACAACAACGATCTCCCCAATCAAATCAAGGCTCTATTACCCTTTAACAAGTTATTTTAAATATGGTTAAAAGGGAAGGAAAAAAAATTAAAATTTGAGAAAAGTGAATTCATTCTAGTATATTATTGTCATTTATCCCAAGTTATCAATTATTCCCTTTTTATTATATATGCTGATTAGTAATTTAGCTTGTACATTGCTTTATTTTTATTTTTATTTCATTAGTATATTTATTCTTATTCTTTTATTTCTATTTCTATTTCTATTTTTATTTTTATTCTTTTGTTATTTTTATTTTTATTTTTATTTTTTGCAATTCCTCTGTTGTGTTACTGGTCTCTTTATTACCCTATTACTTTGTACTTTTTTTCTTCTATATTTCATGTGTACCATTTGTATCTCAAAATAAATAAATAAATTTCTATAAATATTAGTATCACTTTTATTATTAAAAAGAAATATATATAGAAAATATCAGAATATCATATTTGGATTATTTTCATTATTTATTTTGTATTGAAACCGTAGTAAAACGTCGCAATTTTAGTTTCACTTCAGGGCAAAGAAAAATAAATAAAATACATTTTTAATTATTTTTATTATGAAATTCTATCCTGATATTTTGCTAATTCATAAAATACGAATATCAATGCTAAAGATCATTTTTCTCCATGTATGATCATAATTATTTTATCTATTGTTATTTTTGTTCGAATTGAAAAAAAAAAAAAAAAAAAAAAAAAAAAAAAAAAAAAAAAAAAAAAAAAAAACAGCATAGTTTTTTTTAATTCTAACGTTTTTTAATAGATTTCATAAGTATATACATATGGACTCTCAAAAAAGAAATATGGATAGCAGATCAGTTTATTTTTATTACATATAGACAAAATTAATATTACCAGATATTTTATTCTAATTATACTTAATAATAATAATACAGATCGTATTTTTTTTAAAAAGAAAAAAAAAAGATACAATATACATACACATCGCTCATAAACAACATTAAAAGGATATTGATTTTACTTTAAGCTTTGTTCATGATTGCTTCAATTTCATGGATTTCTTTAGGAACGGTAGTCAAGTTATCATAGCCATTTTCCTTAATAATAATATCATCTTCAATACGAACACCACCAACAGATCTGTACTTATTCAAAGCGTCCACATTAATATATTTACTAGTTTCAGGGTCTTTTAAGAATGGATCAATCAAGAAATCACAAAAGTAAATACCAGGTTCAATAGTAATAGCATAATTAGTTCCTAAAGTACGGCGCATACGTAAATAACGGAAGCCAGGTTTATTAATGCGTTCAACACCTTCAGGATAACCACCAACATCATGCACATCTAAACCAATGGAATGACCAACTATAAAAAAAGTCGACAAAAATATTTTTTTTCTTGGTAAATATCATAATTTAAAATAATATTTTTAAATAAAAAAAGTAAAATTTAAAAACGATAACAATAATAGTAATACTTACTTCCATGAGGGAAAAAGGCAGCCATAACAGATTTATCTAGAATTTCTTGTTTATCGCCTACTAAAATACCAGCCTTAAGCAAACCATCACATCCAGTTTCCATTGCTACTTTATGAATATCTTCATAGGCTACACCTGCTTTACAAAGAGAGAGACAAGCCTGATTATAATAATAAAAGAAAAAAATGAATATAGTAAACCATTACATAAATACACACGCACGCATATATGTATAACTCTTTCAATAATTAATAACTATTGCTATTATTAATGTTACCTTTTGCATATCCAATACAATACTATAAATAACGCGGGCTTCATCAGTAAATTTACCATTAACAGGGAAACAACGAGTAATATCAGAAGCATAACACCCATATTCAGCACCAGCATCCACAAGTACAACATCATTAGGATTATCCATTAAAGCATTATTCTTATTGTAATGTAAAGTAGCAGCATTCATACCTTTACCGACAATAGGGAAGTAAGATTGGAAAAATGCACCATGACGAGAGGATTCGTATAAAAATAGAGCATGTAAATCGGCTTCAGTGCATCCTGGTTTAACTGCTTCCCAAAGCTGAATTTGAAAATAAATAAAAACATAATACAAATTAGTTTGATTACATAATATTAATGTTTTCCTTTTTTTAAATAAAAATAGTAACATGATCAAAAGAAAGTAACAATGATCATCCGTTCATTTATTCATTCATTCATCATATACATAAATTATTATTTATTTTCTATTTATTATTTACCTTAATATGAGCATCAGAGGATATTTTATTAGCTTTACGCATGATTTCAATTTCCCATTCAGATTTAATAATACGGGCTTCTTGGAAAGCAACATTTAAAGCATTTCTTTCTTGATCATTTGCATAGGAAACACCAGAAATAGTTGTCTTGGTAATAGGTAAAGTATACACCTTGGAAGCAGATTTTAATAAATCATCAAGCTCATTAGCATAAATAACTTGATCCACATCATATTTTTCTTGCAACGTTTCAAGGGAATCAGGTAGACCTAGCCACATAACATGATCAGGGTCAACATTAGGAGCAACTAAAATAATCTTTGGTTGGTTAAGATTGATAATAACATGGAAGTCGGGTTCGTTAACACCTAAATTAAACATATATATATATATATATATATATATATATATATATATATATTATTAATATTAAAATATTAATATTATTATAATGTATGTATCAATCTTTTATTATTTTATTTTCATTTTATTATTTTTACCAGTAACATAATAGAAGTTAGATTCTTGACGAAATGGTAATTCAACATCGGTATTATCGCGTTCAGTTACACTGTTACCATTCAAATAGATCAAACCTTCAGATACGTTAAAATTATCAAGTACTTTTTTTACGCTTTGACGAGTTGGAAGTTTAGTGAATACCATTTTTATTTTATATTATTTTTTTTTAAAAAAAAAAAAGTAAAAGTAAAAGAAAAGAGAATTAAAAAAAGTAGCCGTGAGAAATAAATTTTAGACTGAAAAAAATTTTAATTTTTTAAATAGGCGCAGTCTTTCTTATTTTATGCTCCTCTTTTTTCTGTTGCTGTTTTTGTTCATTTCACCTTTTCAATACAAAATATACACATATTACGTCCAGAAACTCGATTTATATAAAGTAGGGTAATAATAATAATAATAATAATAATAATAATAATAATAATAACAATAATAATACATATTGAATGACTTGCACTTTTTGAAGTAGAAATCATTCATTCAATTTTGGAGATACATATGAACAGCTTTAATGACCTTCCAGAATCATATCTAATTTTTGATATACGACATACTTAAATTATAAATGACTACAATACTCAAATAACTATAAAAAATAATTTTAATAACAAAATAAAATAAAATAGGAATAATTACACGTAATACATCACTGTATCACCATTTTATTCAAGTATAAATACAGAAATTCGTTATCAAAAACTTGTTTAGCATTAAATGGCTGATTATCATCACCAAATACAATCGTCATACAATAATCAGGTACACGTACAAATATAATTTTATATATATGATAAAAAAAATTAATTTTATAGAAAAAATTATAGGTATTTATAAAAAAATTATAATCTTTTATTCAATTATTTCCAAAAGTTAGGTTACAATCTTATTTTACTAATTTTTTTATAATGTTTAATCTTTGGAATATGATTAATTGATTAATCTAAATGGATCCAATGGAAAATTCAAAACCAGCACGTGTGAGTCGGGGATAAGTAGGGACTAAATTTTTTTTAAAAAAATCACTCTTTTAACTTTTCTTTAACGTTAAGTCTTTTTATTTTTATTGTATTTTAATCTTATTTTATTTTAGTTCATATACTATGGCTAATAAAACAAAGAATGAAAGCAACAAAAATGACAATAAAAAAAAAGAAATAGATATTCAAATGCGACCTTATTTTGAAGATCGGGATCGTAAATATGTACAATACTTATTTTATTCAACTTATTTAAATCTCGTCCCAAGAGGTGTAAAGTTAAGACTTGTGTCATTCCCACCTATTCTTATTATTATATGGTTATGTCTTTTTGCAAGCCTCATTCAAATATCTATCAAGTTGATTCATCCTTTACAATGGCCTACTATTGTTTTAATAATCTATTACAGTGCTTTGGTCTTTACCAGTGTTGGTTTGGGATTAATGGCTGTATTGTGGTATGTGGATAAATATGATGTCTCAGTAAGAGTATTAGAAGGGTTAGATAATGATTTAGGTGATATAGAAGCTTTTTATAGAGGTTGGCATACTGTAGAAAAAGAAAAAGAATCGGCATCAGTATCAACATCAAAGACAACGGAGGATAATAATCAAGAACAAAAAGTAAATGATCAATCAAGTAAAGGACAATTTTGGGTATTAACTGTAAATGGTGATGTAGTGGGATGTATTGGTGTGGATCAACATACAAAACCAATTTATAAAAAAATGGATCCTAAAAAACAACGCAGCTACGTCCGTGCTTCTGAACAACCTCGTATGGTGGATTCTCCAGATATTGCTCAAGCTGACTGGCGTCGTACAGCATATGTTATGGCACTTTTAGATGATTGGGTTCGATTCCTTGTTGTGGGTGCTACAGATATAGTACGGGATCATGTTTTGCGTGTAAATAAGAATAAAAAAGATAATGGTAAAAAAGAAGAGAGAGAATTATTATTCCCTGTGCATAAACCAAATGAAGCAAGTTTTAGAAGACTGGCTATTAAAACAGAATATCAAGGTCATGGTCTTTCTACACCTTTATTAAAACGTGTGATTTTCTGGGCTCATTCTCAAAACATTGATTATCTTTTTGCTGAAACAAATGAATTACAAAATAAATTGGAACAAATTCTTGAAAAGAAATTGGGTTATACTTTAGTATCAAGGACTAAATTAAGTTCATGCAAATCAAAAGCCATTTGGAGATTGGATGTGAAACTATGGATGCAAAATACTTTGGAAGAAAGAAAATCTTTACAAGAGCTGGAAGAGCAACAAAAGGAGGATGAAGAATTAAAAAAATATGAGTGACCTATTTAATTAGGTATTGTGTATATTGTCATTAAATTTTTAGAGCTTTGTTTTTATATTAAATATATATTTAGCATAATGAACTTAAACACAAATTTTGAGTACATAATGCGTATACAATAAGTACTCATTAGACATTGTTATCTAAATATTTAAAATAATAATAATAATATAATAAACTTGAAGTCAAAAACAATTACAATTACAATTACAATTTTACCTAGTTGGTAAACCTTTATTTATTTCATTGAAAAAATCTAAAACTTATATATACTATGATAAATATTAATGTTAAACAATTGGAATATATACAGATAGTTAATATATTCTTCTATTCATGAAGGAAAAATAAAAAATAAAAATAAAAAACAAATTAAAATAAAAGCTTTTTAGTATATATCAGAGTGAGAATATAATAATCAGATGTTGAAAAAATTTAAAATAAAAGAGTGAAATAAGTGTATAAATGTATATCATGGGTAAGAATTGTTATTGTTATAATAATAATATATTACTAAATAATGAAGACAAAACAAAAGATAGAAAATAAAAATAAAATAAAAAGGTGTGAGGATGATGTACAAGTGTAATGGAATCGTTAATATTAGTAAATAACAATAAAAATGCCAATATGAAATTTTTAAAATATCAAAAAATTAATGAACTAAGCTGATGACTATTAAATAAAATAAATTTAATATAAAAAAAATTAATCATCAAGTAATTTAATGGCACAATAATAATTATATTTACTTTTTTTATTTATTTATTACCTTAGCATCATCATAAAGTTGCTTTAATTTAGCACTTGCAGGGACATAACCACTTTCGTAAGGTTCTTCAATTTCCATTACTTCGGAAGGATCAACATTCATAGCTACAAGAAGTTGTGTCATATATTTAGGAGCTTGTGGTACATCAATTGTTAAATCTTCATACATTTCCATGAATGGTTTAAGTGCTTCCACATAATGTTCTTTCTCCAGTAAGTTTTCTTTTGAAAGTACATTAATAATTTCACATGCACCCTTTACGTCTTCTTCTTTCTTTTCTACAACAGCTAAAAGTTTGTTTACCATTGCTATAGGTTCATTTAACTCTTTAACGCATTGTGTAAGTTCCTATATATTTTATGAAAAAAAAGATATAAAAAATCAAATCAATATAAGTCAAAACATATAAAAAAATTATCCACATTTTTAAATAAATAAACACAATATTACCTTTGGATCACGCAAGTGAATATATTCTTCAATAATATCTTTAGCCTTTTGTTCAATTTGTTGCTCAGTTAATTTAGGTTTAGCAGGTTCTTCAGCAGATGCACTTTCATTTTCTTCAGTAGATGAGGGTTCACCAGAAGATACAGTAGAGCCACGAGGTAATAAATTCAATTTCTTACGTTCAACTGGTTTTGCTTCAATTTGTTCATCACTACCATCACCACCAAGAGCACTAAACATATTAGACATGGATGATGCAGGGCTAGAGCTTCTACTATCTACAGGGCTTCCTCTCTTACTATCAACATTAGCATTTTTAGATCCAGAACGACTGAGACTAGCAAAGGGACTATTAGAAGGACCAAGTACGCTGCTTCTTGATTTACTACGATCAGCTTTTCCAAAGTTTGCTAATTCATTTGTACGACCTTTAGGTGTTGTAGCTGAGGCCGTGTTTCCAACTGTACTCCAACCATCAGCTGTTACCGTAGCACTAGCATTATTATTAGAAGAGCCTTCACGTTGAATATTGCGACCAGCACGAGATCCTTGACGAGACATAACTTGAGGAGTATTTCCACGAGAACTTGAAGTACGTTTAATTGATTCTTTTTCTTCATTCTTGGCTTTTTGAGCTTCTTCACGAATTTGAGCAATTGTTGTAGGGCCAGTTTGTACAACAGTACGAGGTACCCACTTACCTTTACGTAATTCAATTACATCCTATATATAAATTTAAAAATAAATAAAGCGTAATTCGTTAGATTATAAATGTATATACATTTATCTTTTGAATATATATATATATATATATTACCATAATCATGAATTTAACTCTTGAAGATAAAGTTTTGCATTCCAACATTTCCTTCATACGATCAAAGAAGACATCCATCCATTGTTTCATATTTTTACGGTGATCCAATTCTTTTCCAACAGTAGTAACGAGTTTACACATTGTTTCAGTTTCTTCATCCTCTGCTTCTTGAGGATTTCTGCATAATCGAGTTAAACATTCTGTCATAATACGTTCTGTCAACATGCCACGTTTGAAAAGTTCACCAATAAACTGTACTAAACCAAGACCTTGACGTTTAGCTTTTACAGCTGCATAATATTCATCAGTCATCATTACTTCACCAGTAGCTGATTTTTCCACTTCAATAACTTCAAATTTCCAGCCACGTTCAAAAGCTTGTTGACAACGATTGAATAAGTATTTACGGAATAAGTGACCAGATTGAATAGGTTTACCATATTTATCAAACTTATTATTTACATCAGTAATATCATTTACTTCTACCATAGTATCATGTAATTTGCGACAAAGTTGAGCCCACATTCCAGCAAAAGGAGGTTCATCACATGCTTTTTCAAAGATCAATTGAATAACAGTAAGGAGAGATTCACCACTTTCTTCTTTAGCAGATTGATGTGCATATTCCCAAATTTGATCAGAAATAGAATCGAATTTTTCCAAAGTTAATTTGTTGAGTAATGATTTTACTTTACGGATAATTACTTCTTGAGGAATTAATTCATTGTCATCTTTCTTCACAGTTGCACTAGCATCAGTAGCGGCGCCACCTGTTGCAACAACAGTAGGCATCCATCTATTTTCACTTTTTTCAAGAGGGACAACTTGATCCAAGGGAATGGTAGGACCACCTTGTTGTTCACGAGGAGGATGTCTTCCTTTTCCACTTCCACGTCCACTACGACTACGACCACCATGGGATCCGTCCCGTTGAATACCACCACCAGGAGAACCAGGAGGGGGTGTACCTGAACTACCAGCACGATGAGCTAAAGGACGTCCACCAGTAAATTTACCCATTGAATCCATACGACCATCACGAGAACCGTGTCTGTACATATTATCACCAGTTGGTGTACGAGGACCACGATTACCACGTTCTGAGGTTTGACGACGTTGCATACCACCTTTAGATGATGAACGGCTACTTGTATCTTCACCAATATCTTGGAATGCTGATAAATCTTCACTTGATTCTAAACAAAGTGGTTTGAATTGTAATAAGAATTCAGGGTCATATTGAATCTTGCCAGCAGTTGGGTTCGTTGGAGTCTTGGGAACACTTTCAGGGTATTGAATAGCTTCAAAATCACTGATTTTCTTTCTAGGAATGTCTACTTTTTTAATAGGAGGCGATTGAGTGGCAGCTGTAGCAGCAGGTGAAGATGGTGTCATTGAACTAGGTGATTGGGCTTGAGGCTCGCTTTCTAATACGTGAGTAGGGATACCAGAAATGTCAAGGCGACCAGGAGCAGGCTTAGCAGCCTTATCTGCAGTAATAGCAGCAATACGTCTTTCATCACCAAAAGTTTTCTTTTCACTGACAATTGATTTTTTAATACGTTGGGTTTCTGCATCAATTTCTTTTTGTTTAGTATCATAAGCACGACGCTGTTTTTCCAACTCTTTGCGTTCAGCTTCAGCAACAGCAGCAGTAACAGCAGCATCACGTTCTTTACGTTCAGCTTCTTCTTTAGCAAATTTGTCAGCTTCTTCTTTTTCTTTAGCAATACGTTCAGCTTCTTCTTTTTCAGCTTTTTCTTTAGCAAGTCTATCGGCTTCCTCTTTCTCGGCTTTTTCTTTAGCAAGTCTTTCAGCTTCTTCTTTCTCAGCTTTTTCTTTAGCAAGTCTTTCAGCTTCTTCTTTTTCAGCTTTTTCTTTAGCTAGTCTTTCAGCTTCTTCTTTTTCGGCTTTTTCTTTAGCAAGTCTTTCAGCTTCTTCTTTTTCGGCTTTTTCCTTAGCAAGTCTTTCAGCTTCTTCCTTTTCAGCTTTTTCCTTAGCAATACGTTCAGCTTCTTCTTTTTCAGCCTTTTCTTTAGCAATACGTTCAGCTTCTTCTTTAGCAAGTCTTTCAGCTTCTTCTTTTTCAGCTTTTTCTTTAGCAAGTCTTTCAGCTTCTTCTCTTTCTTGTTTATCACGTTCTTCACGTTCTTTAACAGCTGGATCTACAATATTAATAGGTCGGGTAACTGGCGAAGAGATTGGAATTTTGATATCTTTATCTTTCTTATCATTTGACTTAATATTTTTAGATGCAGGTTGACCTGTTGTAGGAGCATCGGTTGAAATAGTAGCGCGTGTAACAGGATCAATAATAGGAATAGCACGACTACGAGGTTGTTGAGAAATAAATGGCTGTTGATTTCCTTGTCGTGTATTGGGTGTAAATGTTGGAATTGGCATTTGACCATAAGAATAAAATTGTTGTGATTGAGCATTATATGGTTGAGTTTGAGGAGTATAAGGTTGATTTTGAGAATTATATGGTTGTGGAGGAGGAACATACTAAATAATCAAAAAATGAAAAAGAAAAAGTGAAAAAGTCAGTTATTATAACTCTAAAAAAAAATTTAAAAAATAATAATAATAATAAAACCTACATATGAAGTTATAGGGGGAGGAGCAGCATGGAAATTTTGACTTATAGTTACATTTTGTGAAGATGGGGATGCTGTAGGCATATGAGGAGAAGTTTTTTTACCATGATGATGAGGGATATATTGTTGCGCATTTGTCATATTTGGTGAGTAAGATGCATTAATATGTTTTTGTTGATTATAAGGTCTAGGTGAGTTGAAATGTCGATTATTATTGTTATTATTGTTTTGATGATGAGAACTGTGTTCACCAACTGAGTGATTAGACTGTGTGGAATCTCTTCGGTTCTGTGAATAGGTAGTTGGATTCTGTGATTGACTCAATTGAGGTGATTGTGGTTGCTATAAAAATAAAAGTAAAATGTCTTTAGTTACCTATGACTTTTTGACATGATTTATTTTCTCTTTTCTCCTTTTCTCTTTTTATATACATATACATAAATTTATATATAAAAGTACTTACAGCAGTAGTCTTATCAGAAGACGATAAACTTCCAAAAGTTACTTCAGATTTTACAACAGTTTCTACAGCAGATGTACTGGTAGTAGTGGTATTAGTGGCTGTGGTTGTGGTAGTTTGATTTACAGTTTCTGTTGTTTGATTAATTGATCCAAATTGAATTGAGGCTGTCATAAATAAAATAAATAAAATTATGTTAAGATTAGAAATTTTTAGCTCTATATTAATATTTATTATGTTAATAGTATTTATCTTCAGTCTTACACTTATCAACAGCAGGTGGGGCTCTTGGAAGCTGTACTGAAGCATTTCTATTAGTTTGCTGATTTTGTTTTGATGAGCTATTAATAATAAAAATAGTACGAACAGTATTAGTAATATGAATAAAGAAAATAGTTATTACTAATATATATAAAGAAAATAACTGGAAAAAAAAAACTAAAACTTAAGATATAGAAATATTTATAGATGAACTTACGCATTAGCCACAGCAGCAAAAGTTGGTTTTGAAGATTGAGTAGGCGGTTTACTTGATGTTTTTAACCCATTCATACTTGTATTTTTATTTCCCTTTGAAGCATTATCATCATTTGATTGTTTAGTTGTCTGAGATTGTGTTTTATTTTGTCCAGATGATTTTGATTTATTATTTTGTTCCAAGTTTTGAGTATTTCCCTTGGTGACCTGTGCGTAGTTGAACACTGGTTGTGGAGTCGACTTTGCGTTTGTATTTTTGTTTGTGTTGGGAGAGCTATTCATTAGTTGATGTTTTGTTTTTTTAAAGTTGCATATCCCAAGTGGACCTAGTATGGTGGCTTTTTGTTAAAAATATTAAATAAAAAAATAATAGCAATAATAGCAATAATAATTAGCAATACAATTTACATACAGGATTATAAATACAATATATTAAACATACTAATTGATTTATAGGTCGGTGCGGTTTATAAGAAAAAATAACACTGATGCACCAAAAAGTCGCAAAAGACAATAAAAATGAAAAAGAAAGAGAAAAGAGAAAGATTTTTTTTGCGGAATTTATCTTGGCTTAGAAATAACGCCAGCAAAAAAATTTAAAATTAAGATCCTAAAAAACTATGTGACCCTTTTTCTTTCCCCTCTCACTCATCTTTTTTTTTTAATATATATTTCTATTTTATGCTATGAACCAACACTATTTAAATTTGCTTCTCTAATTTTTTTACATTTTACTTTATAGTAATATTATTCGTAAATAAATACATATATATTTATACAAACATATATAAATATCAATTCATTCACAATTTGTATTTATATATAACTAAAGATAAGGGAAATAGCAAAAAAAAATAACAAAGCAAATAAATCAATATTCTATATTTTTCTCCGTAATCATCTATATTAATTAATTTATTATGAAAAAATAAAAGAGCATTTTCAAAGCACAATAAATATTCTAAGAGAGACACTTTAGACACTAGCAACAGTACCAAGAATTCCTTATATGCTTCGCAAAAAGAACAGAAACTATGCAACTATATAAATTTATAAACGGCGTTTTAAAGATATAAATGGTATCACGTATAATCATTTTCCCGCAATGATCATCTTGAATTGTATATTTTTCGGCCATTTGATTCCAAAAAAGGTATCGAAAATACGAAAACTTAGCAATAAAATAGAAAATGTATAAAAAAATAGCAATATAAAAAGGTCCAAAGATTTATTTTTTTTTCTTTCATCTTTTTATTTTTATTGTTTATTTTTTCTCATAGTATTTAATAATCATCCATTACTACAATATGTTACAAGAAACTGTAAAAAAATTGCTCGAAAATGAACAGATCAAAAACCAACCTATAATTGCTAGTATTACTACTGCTACTACGATTATTGGTATTGCCTGGTTTATGCGTAGTTTACAAAATAAAAATAGGGTAAATACAATAAATTTATACATGCTTACCGTCATTTACCTACTGATTAATTATCGTCATTTTTATTTTATTTTATTTTTAGGATAAAATACCAATGGTCCCTTATTTTTGGCCAATTATTGGTTCAACTCGAGTTTATAATAAAGACCAACTTAAATTTGTAAAAGAAACATCTGAAAAATATGGACCAGTGTATCGTGCTCATTTGTTTGGAAAGGTTATATATTATATTACAATTATAGAAAAGTAAAAATATTTGTATGTATATTTGATGTGACTAAAAGTATATTTTAATACTATTTTATCATCATTATTTTATTTCATTTAAGATCGTAACTATCGTTGGTGCTGGCCATGCTGAAGAAGTCTTCAACCACCCTGATTTGAATTTTATTGAAAGTCAAAGAAAAAAATTTGACGCAAGTCATTTTTTTGGTTATATTCCAGAAAAAACTCCTGATTTAACTATACAAGATATCATAATAAAAGAATTGAACCCAAAACTTAAACAGTATAGCCCACGTGGGTATATGGAAGTAAGTAAAATCTTATTATCAATATTATTATTATTAATATTAAATTTACATATTAACAAATATACTAAACAATGATGTGTTTGGATATTATTTTTTATTTATTTTTTATCAGTTTTCCTCTGTTTTGAAAGAATCGCTTGGCAATACTAATGGTAATACAGTTAATTAATAGATAGATAGATAAATAGATAAATGTAAATAATATGATATGGATTATTAAATATATCGTTATTGTTATTCTTGTTATTATTATTATTATATTTTAATAGAACTTGTATCCTCAAAAAAATTAAACCATATTATTTTACAATGTATTTCTCAATCTTGTATATCAATATTTGTCGGACCTGAAGCTTGCAAGGAAACTTCTTTAGTATCAACTTATATGGCTATGTATTATGAAGTTGCTCCCGAATTCTCCTTAAGTATTTGGCACCAAGTACTTCCATGGTACCATGAAAAATATATGAAGTAAGTTTTATAAAAAATTATAAATAGAATATTGAATATTAAAAGTAAATACTAATTTTATTTATTTATTGTTTGATTATGTAATTTCTCTAAAAAAAATAGATCTGAATATCCAAAAAGAGAAAATATGAAAAAGCATCGTTTAACTATTAAAAAGGAAATAGAAAAAGAACTTCTTCGTTTTCTATCCAAGGGTGATAATACAGATGACTTACCTGTAAGCTTAACATAAATATACACATATATAATATTTTCAAGTATAACTTTTTAATTATTTTTTAAAAAAAAATAGGAATCTCTTTTACGATTTGCTTTAAAATCCCATCCTCAAGAAAATAATGATGAAACCTTAGAATCTTTAACTACTTTTGTTCAGATATTGTTTTTCATTGGAGTATTAACATCAGTAGGATCGACCATAGGCGTAGTTATGGCTCTTATCAAGAATAAGAGCTTATTAGAAGCGCTCAAACAAGAACAAGAGGAGGCAATTGATGATGAAATTAAAGAACAGAAGCGTTTAGGAACATTATCTGATAGTGAATCTGTAGATCGTGATGAATTTATGATAAAAAATATAAATCATATTTATAGGCGAATGGTTAAATTAGACAGTTATCTTCGTGAAGCTTTTAGACACGGTGGTAATTCATTGGCCCATTCTCATATAAATAATAGTGATCATGATGTAGTTTTGAAAAGTGGTGCTGTAATAAGACCTGGTAATATATATTGATATTAAAAATAAATAATAATAAAATAAAATAAAATAAAAATAGACATCGTATTAATAATTATTATTATTAAAAATACTCTACTTAGGCGAAGACGTCTATATTAATTTTTGGCACGTTCACCAAATGAATAAAGATAATATTGAAGATGATCTATCCGATTTTAAGCCATTCAGACATGTTGGACAAGGATCTCCAGTGACTAAGGTTGGTGAGAACTTTTTACTATTTGGCATGGGAAAGTAAGTGAAATCCAAATATATTTCATTGCGAACGAATTATTTGTATATATAACTGATATTTTACAATTTTTTTTATATATTTTGGATGATTTATAGGCATGCTTGTCCTGGTAAGTAAATAAGTTTAGTAATTTAAAATAAAGAAAGAAAACTTTTATTTTAAATTATAATTTTTTTATATTTATATTTTAGGTCGTTGGTTTGCTGTTCATCAAATGAAAGGTATTATAACCTGTATGATCCGTAATTTTAACATAACTGCTCAAGCCGAAGATGGTATTCAATTTGAAAAAAAATCAATTTAAAACATCCAATTTTACTATATATAACATTTACTATTGTACTATCACTTTATAAATAAACTTCATTATTTTATATTATATAATAATAATTTAATTTTAATTAATCTCTTCATTTCTTATTATTTTGAATTTGAGCCATCTTGTAAAAATATAATGAATATTTTTTAACAATATTCATGCCATACTTTTTTTTATGAAAAATTCTTTTTAAAAATACTTGCATTAAAAAATAGCACTCAAATTAAATATTAATTTATTTCCATTGATAATAAATCAATTCAATTGATACTTAGCAAGTCATAAGTATAATCATTATCAACATATAGACTAGCTTTCATAAGTTCTTAAATATTCACGGATTAACTTGAAGGTCCATATTCAAGATAAAGAGCTTAATAACACTATAAATAATAGAACATTAGATTCTAAACTTAATGTACCATCAACTTAATTATTATATATATAAATCAACTTTTATTTATGAATGGGCAAATGAATTGAGGTTGGATTTTTTATTATGAAACCAAAGGGCGAAATATCAATGATTTTAATACACATCCACTACACATGGAAATTTTCGAACCTCACAAAAAGATATTCACTCACTATATCTTTTTTATTATTCTTATCAGTCGTAATATGAGTAGTATTTTAAATACTGGCTCGCAATTTACTTTCTACACCTAACTAATGGCCCAAATAAAATAAAAAAATATTATACAAAATAAAATAAAGATATGAAAAAAATTAAATGGTGTTACTTAATTTTTCCACCTCTTTCATTTTTTATTTTTTTTAGAGAAATTATGCTTTTACATTATAGGTTATTCTATTATGGTAAATAATATTTTTATTGTTATATATAACATATGTGTATATTTTGGTGTAATAACCTAATATAAAAATGAAAAAAAAAATTATAGATTTTTATAGTAGGATTATTTATTTTAATTATATTGTTCTAGACTGTGATTCTTAGTTGATCGTGAGATAAATGGAAGTTATTTTATTTTAATTAGCAAGGTAGATTTATTTTCTTGCTAATATTTTATGGTTCCTAAGGTATAACTTTTATGTTTTTTCGTTCTCGATCACTCTTACTAAATACTGGTGCTAGCGTTTTATGGTCACTTTTGATTGTTTCTTATAATTTCAAATACTTATATTTATTGTTTATACTTAATAATGGTACTTTATTACTAATTGCGGTAATAGTCTTTTGATTTCTAGTAGAGTTTTGTTATTTTTGGATAACCTTCTTTTCACTTTATTTGAGCTTTTATACCTGGCTATGTTTATTTTCATATTCAAGTTATTACTCTTTGTCCTATTCGAAAAGGTATTACTTTTTCATTAGATGTATTGACTTTTTTCTTAAGATAGAAATTTTTTTACACTAAGTTCTGGTCAATTTTTTTCAAGATACTGATCTTTTATTAAAATTTCTGCCCTTTTTGCTCAGTACGACAAGCTTTTTCTTATCCAAGATGCCTGTATCTCTTTTTTATCTTAGGTTTTAGCTATTATTATTAACCTAAATTTTGGTCATTTTTATATTTAAGATACCAATCCTTCTTTTGTTCAAGACGGTAGTTTTTCTTCAAAATGATGATCTAATTCTATCGAAGTTGTTGCTCATTTAATTAATATGATTGGAATTTATTTTTTATAATTTCTTACTTATATTTTATTATTTTATAATAGTTTTAACAAAGCAAGATTGATATTATTGGTGCTATACTATGTCTTAAATGCAACTTTTTACATTATTGTCATTTCTCTACTAAAAATAAAAATTTGATTATTTTCTTATTTTTCTGTTATATTTTTAATGACGGGATTTTTTGAAAAAAGAATAAGGCTCTATTCCTTTTTTTTTTTTTTGCAAACAACTTCTTTAGTACAAAATATACTTTTTTATTATGACATATATAATATATTTAAACTTTTTTCTTATCGTTGTGTAAAATCGTATTTCGAAAGACATAAAATGATGCAAAACAATGCAAAAAAAAGATAAACCAAGTACGTAAATTACCTGATATAGGTAGCATTTATTTTTGTTTATTCAACAAACTAGTAATAAACGTATTAAGATATCTATACACTTTTCCCTTCAAGTCTCCCTACATATATTTACAATATGATTATATACAGCATCTATAACTATAAATGATTGCTTTATAATGAAAAAATATAATATAATATATGTTAACTTTTAATATGGTTTTATTTATCAAAAAACCTAGTCTCAAGAGTAAGAGAGTAGAGGTATAACATAATGTAAACAAAGCAGTAATAATAGTAGTAAAAGGATTATTGTCACGCGTTTCTTTTTATTTTAATTTTTTTTTCGATATTTTTTTTATTATGAATAAAAATAAAGAATAAGAGAAATAAAAAGCTCATCTCAAGTTGACATTTTTTTTTAGTATTTAAAAATAAATGAAAGTGGTTGTGCTTTGCGTAAAAAGCTGCTTCTTTAGGACAAATAATATTAAAACATTATTAGGAAAGAAAAGAAATTTTACATATAATGCCTTTTTAGCACTCTCCTTTCCTTTGGACAAAAAAAAAAGAGTGAGATTCACTAAAAACTACCGTATATAACTATTTTTCTGGAATATAAATTAAATACTAATAGTATATCATTTGCATAAATCAATCATATTAGCTCAGATGAAGAAAAGGGGAAACTTAATTTTTTTAAATTTCCGCCAATAATTATCGCCGTGACCGTAATCATTATTTAAATCTTTTTTTCCCTAAATCCATTTTTTTCTCCCCTTCTTTCTCTCTCTTTTTTTATCATATAACTATTATTATTTATTTATTTTTAATATTCTAATTGGTTTCAAATGTTGCCATTTCAACAACAGCAGCATTCACAAGAACAAAACTCTCCAACCAATAACCTCAATCAATTTAATGCTCTTGGATTTAATGGAATAAATTTCAATAACCCTGGTAATTTTACAGGTGTTGGTATTAACGACTTTAATCTTGATCAAGGAATGGGTTTACCACTTTCACAAGGAAATCCAGTTTCGATGATGCAATCACAAGTAAATACTGTAAACACTTCACAACCTTCTCAACAACAATTATTTAATCCGAACTTGGGCGTCTCACAACAAGCTGGAGTTGCCTATTCACCACAAAACCTTATGCTGCAAAATAATGGAGCAAGTAATCTAATATATACATACATCTATACATTTTTGTGTAAATATATTTACAACTTTTAATATTTAATGCTTTTATTTATTTATTAGTGAATGCTGCTGCACTACAAGCTCAGTTTCAACAAAGTCGCGCTATGTATCAAGCAAATACAAATTCACCAACTAACCCACAACAACTTTTATACCAACAACAACAAGCTGCTGCTGCCGCTATGGCAATGAATAGAGGTATTATTTATATTTATTTATTTATGTATACGTATGCATATAGAAATATCTGAATATTAAATAAACACTATTTTTATTATTATTATTATAATTGTTATTATTATAAATTACATATTATTAGTAAAACAATCACCTAGCTCCTCACCTGTAACTGCTCAACACCCTAATATTGGATCACCTATGGCAGTTAATAGTCCACAGCAATCACGAATAGGTACTGATTATGGAGGTATATTTACTTCTTTATAAATAAAAAGATAAAAATAAAAATAAAAATAAAAAATAAAAAATAATAGAATAATATAATAGAATAATTATGGATTAGTAAAATAAGGACAAAATGGTACTAAACTTACTTTTCTTACGTTTTATAATACTTTATTACTTTGAAATATCTTAGGAAGTAATTCTGCATCTCCAGTACAAGCTTTCCAACAAACTACAAATATTAATCCATCACCTCAAATGGTAATATATACATATATATACATAGCTTACATTTTTTACTTTATTTATTTTTTAAAAAAACTATTCTAATTTATATAACCAACCAATATATATATATATATATAATTGTTTTTAGAACCGTGTCATTCCTTCTCAACCAACTGGCATGTACCAAACACCTTATAATTTACAGCAACTCCAACAAGCACAACAAGTATCTTCTCCACAGCAAGATAATATATCACCATATCATACTAATACTGGACCTAATAATCGAGTAAATATGAATGTAAATGGCAATAAACAATTTTCCCCATATCAAGTAATATAATTATATATTAGATAACGTTTTATAATGTATTATATAATGTATTATATAGTATAAAATACATATAAGCTCATTCATTATGTGTTTTTTTTTTATTAGGATGCGCGATTACCAATTCATATGCAACAACAACAACAACAGCAGCAGCAGCAACAGCAACAGCAACAGCAACAAGAACAGTTAGCACGGAAATCATCAGTTTCTGGATCACAAATAAATAGTGCATCATCAACACCTTCACAGCAACATAGGCAGCTTCCAAATGAAAAAATGGATCATCGATCATCAGTAGATGAAGCGGCTCAAATAAATCAGCAAACAAACAGATCACCAATGATCGATATTTCTGCACAACCACAAATGGACACTCCTAATAAGATGCAGCCACAAAGTCGTGAACGATCAATGAGTGCATCCAATTCGGTAGATATAGCACCTAATAGTGAAAAAATACAACAACAACAATTACAATCACCCACACTAAATTCATCAAAAACCACTCCTATTCAAACACCTGTCACTTATATTCCAAAAACAAGAAACGTAGAAACATACGGTGGTGTTGATTTGAAATATTTTGATAAATTTGAAATTAAACCTATGGTGGCACAGTTAGCAGAACTTGGTGCTATTGATATTCATGCATTAATCATGTCTTTAAAATCAGGAATGAAAATGGAAGTTGCAAACGCTTTAAATAGTTTAACCATGTTGACAGTTCAAACACCCTTAACTTTAGCACATTGTGATGATCTTTTGGACGTTTTACTCGATATACTGGATCAAGACTTTTTCGGTTACAAAAATAGAAAGACAGTAGTAACAGATAATATAGATTTGAAGGATAAAAATATAGGTACAAAATCATCGACATCAACAACGCCATCCACTTTATCAAGAAGAACAAGTCTACCGGATCAACTTCAGGTCAATTATGCAGATTTATTTGACATGTCATTGGATGAAATGAAAAGTTTAATTCCCATGCTAGAAGATTCAACATCAGAAATCTGGTTATCGCTTAGAGAACGATGTTTATGTATTCTTAATTTATTACGAAACTTTTCATTTATACCAAACAATCTTGAATACTTGGCAAAACATGAAAGATTTGTAGACACATTACTTGAATTACTAAATTATACCCGTGGTATAAAAGAAGAAGACTGGGATGATACGCATCGTGAAGAAGCATGGTTTGTAGGTGTACGTCGGATGGATACACTTGATCACCGCAAAAGTGTCTTGATGATTTTCTCAAACATTGGTGTTAATCTAAAACTTCATCAAGTATCTATGGCAAGAGCCTTCGTAAGATTAATTCATGACTTTTTAACTCATGGCCCTGATACTTATTATTCACTCTTGGCTATTGAAACATGGGCAAAAATTGCAGTAGGATATGATAATCAAAAGGCATTTAAACAACTCATTCATAGTAATCCTGAATTAGAATTTAGTTGGATTGAGGATATTTGGGTAGAATTAACTGCAGTAATTCGAAAGGACTTTTTTTTCAGTGATGGCCGCGTTTTAGGGAATATCACTATGGGACAATTGGCAACTTTAGAAATGGTTATATTAGGGCTCTATAATATTATTATTATTGTCAATGATATGTCATTGAAAGATAGATTGGTTGTATCAGATAAAGGTGCTATTATGACGATTTTACGCTTATGCATTACTTTAGCAGAATCAGGTAACCAGCATTTTACTGTTGTTACGCGTCGTGGAATGGAATTAATTCGTAGTTTACTTTGTGGTGGGGATGGCGTTCGTCGTAAAAATAAGGATTATAATAACTCTACTACTCGTAGTCAACCAAACATTCACAGTGAAAAGGATAATTCATACGCTCTTTCACCATACATATATAAAGTATTGGATATTAATATCGTTCGTGAAAAATTAATGATGGCTATGTTAAAACCTTCAACAGATATGGAAGTATTAACGGATTTGACAGAATTACTAGATATTATAGAATCTAATTTTTAATTTTTTAACTTTTTTTTTTTTTTGATCTTCTTTGTTTCATATATTTATTTTAATCAATTTTTGATTTGGTGTAATTTTTAAACTCAAATAAAAAAATTTTGTGAGCTTTTTTTCCTCTTCCATTTACTGATTCGACAAGAATTTTTAAAACTCAAATGAAAAAAATATTTTTTATATTTGAGTTTTTTTTCTCCCTCTCTCTTTCTCTCCACTCTTTCCTGTTTTTTTTGTTTGTCACTAAACAGTCAAGATTCCTGCACCATTTTAAAACTAAACTCTTTTAATTGAAAAAAAGAAACTAAAAAAAAGAAAAAGATAGAAAAAAAGGTATATATAATATATTTTAGAATGATAAAAGTATAAAAAAAGTCAAATATTTTTTTTTTTTTTCTCTACATCTATTTTTTCTTGTTTTTTTTTTTTTTTTTTTTTTTTCTCTTTCTATTATCTTCTCAATACTATTAATAACATACACATATTCATTATTTTTTATTATATATATATATATATATATATATATATATATATATATAGACAAAAAGGATCGTATTACTATAGATTAGTTTAATTTATACCATATATGAGTATGCTTGATAAAACAGATAGCGATCCTATACAGCCTATTAAATCCGAAGAGGAGTTGGATACTACTAAAGCAGAAGAGACACAGGATGACAATATTCTTATGACAAAATCTTCAATACTAAATGAATCTACAAAAGATAATAATAACAATAGCAATACCAATTCATATCAATCTCAACAAGACACTACACCAATGACTTTACCTATACAAGATGATCTTTGTTTATCAGCAATGGAAGCTACTATTCAAAGTGTATTTGATGCTCTTAACGTTTTAAGTCAACAACAACAGCAGCAGCAGCAACAACAACTTCAACAACAACAGGAGCAACAGCAGCAACAACAGCAGCATAAAGAAGTATCTCATTCGGATCAAGAACATCAGCAAAATCCATTACTTTCTTCTACTGAAGAAAATATACATGTTTCCACTGTACCAACATCCAATAATATATCAGCACCAACTACTCTAACTTCTTCAATGATTACTGCTTCACCTATACTGGACGAAATAACTCAAGAAACTTTAACTGTAACAACAGCGACGGAACCATCCACTAAAACAACAACAGCAGCAGTAACGACAGCAGCAGCAGCAATAACAACTTCCCCATCGTCAAATACAGCAGAAAAGAATGACAATAATAATAACAAAGGAAATACTACCCAAGGCAACCCACATCCAGTAGTTACTTCTCAGCCATTAAGTGAAACTTCCGAACTTTCCGCTGCTGAACAGTTAAAACAACAAATGATTAAACAAAAGGTAAGTTATAATAAAAGAAAAAAGAAAAACACGGATCGTATTTAATACAAACCATTCTTACTCATTTTTTAAATTACAATTTACTATATATGTGTATAGATTCGAGATGAAAATAGAACTAGAAAACAACGATGGCGTATTAATAATGAAGAACGAAGTAAGTTGAAAATAATAGTTCCTTATTTAAATAATAAAAAAAGGAAAATGGCCTATTTATCTATCCATTCAACATTACCTTTTATTTATCATATTTTTAAATAATAAACCATTAGATAAAGATAACGATTTGAGATGTCGAGTAAACAAACGAGCGCAAAAATTATTTGGGCCTGAACCATCTGACCATAAAAAGAAATGGATCACTGAAGAATTCCAACGTCGAAGAGCCAAAAGACAAGAAAAGGAAAGACGTAAGCAAGCGGTAAATGGAGCTTTAGCAGCCACTAATCCATCGATGACTGATGATTCTGAAGAAAATACCATAGCACAATTACAACAAAAATTACTCCAGCATTATCAAAGTTTATTTGGCATTGATCAACAAGATCATGAAAAAACAAAAAATAGTACAGCAGCCTTAGTAGCAGCGTTACAAAACCCACAATTACTTCAACTAAGTCAACTTTTAGCACAGACTGTTACAGCCACCACAGCAGCGGCAGCAGCTAGTTCTTCTTCCACCTCTGCTGCAACAACAATACCTTCCAATTTGGTTTCTACAACAAATAATAACAATAATAATAACAATAATAACACACATATATCAACAGATATCAACCATCACCAGCTTCACCATCATCATGACCCTTCTTTCCAAAATTTACAACCACCTACTATCACTACAGATCACCACCACCAACATCAACACCATCATATAAACACTAACAATAATAATAATGAAAATAATAATAATACAGATACAAATATGAGTGATAACAACTTGAATAATAATGAGAATGATGTGAATATGAACGAAAACAAAGATAATGATAAAATAGAATTAGATCAAAGTAAAATTGATTTGGCAACAGCAGAAATCATGAAACAATTAACATCACAAGGTTTAACAGGTGCGAATCAATTAACAGAAATGAATCTTACTGACCCATCTACCACCTCAACATCAACAACTACAATAACAACAAGTGATGATATTGAAATGGAAGAAGTAAAAAAGGAAAATACGAAAGAAGATGAAGGGATAGAAAAGAAAAGTGATTATCCTATGGACGCCGTTATGACACTTATGCAATTGAATGCTGGGTATCGACCTTAAAAAAAGCAATGATGGTGGTGGTGTATTGATATCTAATAACTATATACATTTTTTTTATATTGCGTTTAATTTTATTTTCATTCATTTTTATAAATATAATTTTACTATTATTTATTACTGAATTATTCTCTTTTTTATACATATAAAGATTTCCTCCTTTTTTTTTATTATTATTTTTTTATTATATCAATAAAATATGATTATTTATCTACATTAGTTTTTGTTAGTTACACAGGCAAATAGTGTAGATATAAAAAACTAAAAAAAAAAGGTTAAAAGCCCGTTACCATCTTTTTAAGATAACAATGATCATTGGTACACTAAACTTTTTTATTGAAATATGAGATGCATTTCATTTATTTAATCATATATACCAAAAAAAAAATATAAAAAAAAATATAATACTGATCTGGAATTAATAAATCATTTACGATTATTATTATGATGATGATATTAATAATAATAATAATAATAATAATAATAATAATAATAATAATAATAATAAAAATAAAAATAATAAAAATAATAATAATATCGATTTATATAATTTATTACTAAATAATTAAATATAAATAGTAGTTGAATAGTATTTATAGATTTATATATCAAATGAAAAAGGCGGATTTTAAAAAATACACTAGTAGTGGAGAAAAAAAAATAAACATAGCTCTTTTTTATAAATATATTTTTTTTCTACTTCAATACTAATATAGATAAATATATATCTATATTATGACAACGCCATTACGTTCTCAAGTAATCAATTTATATAAACAGGTAAGAATATTTTGTTAGTATTATTTATTTATTTATGTAATAAAATAAATGAGTAGTTTTTTAAACAAAATAAAATAAAATAATACAATTATTTTTATTATTTTTTAAAAAAAAATATACTAGTTAGCATACCTTGGGCGCGAATACCCAGCAGGATATAATAATTTCTTTCGACCCAAACTAAAAGAAGCATTCTTTAAGAAAAAAGATCTTAAAGATGAAGAAGAAATTAAAAAAGCTATTGCTCTTGGTGAATACGTCTGCAAAGGTAATAAAATATATTATATATTCATATATATATATATATATATATATATATATTATATTATATTATATTTCTATTATCTACTATATATTATTTATTATATATTTTATTAACATATTATGTCTTGTTTAATTTTCTATAATAGAACTTGAAATGATGTATTATCTTAGAAAATATCGCGTTATGCGTAAACGATATGTTGAATAATAATGATAATAAAAAAAGAAACTATTATAAAATAATTATATTTATATTTTTTAAATACCAGATTTTTTAAGCTCTAGATTTTTTTGTCACACAAAACTGATTATTATTGTGAATTTTTTTTTTAAACACCTTGTTTTAAAAACACCTTTTTTTACATTTTACTTTTTTTCCCTCTTCTTTCATTTTTTTTCTCTTTGTTGTCAAGTCTTCCTCCCTATTTTTATTTTTTTTCTTTCCTCTCCCTTTCCCTTCCCTTTCCCTTATAAAAACTTTTTTTTCCCACTTTCTTTCTCCCTTTCTTTTTTCTTTTTTTCTCCACAATTCTGCATTTTTAACCTTTCTTTTCTGCCTCTTCTTTTATTTTATTTAAACAATATACTTAACAAAATGACACCATCTTCACCTATATCAGATAGCTCAGATATAAAATCCAAACACTTTTTATCTCGTTTTTTATCACCTTCGACATCTACCGCTTCATATCATTTGCATACTCCTCCTTCTACCCCTCCTCCGCCTAATCAACCTTATGAACAAGCAGTGGACTCTTTTTTTGACAGTAGTACAAAGGTAATAATAAAAAATGTGTGATAATAATATTTTTATACTTTTAATTATTTATGAACCTGATTATTTATTGATTTACTCATTCTAACTTTTGTTCTTTTATCTATTCAGCCTGTACAAAAAATTAAAAAGAGGAAAAGAATTAAAAAATTACTTAAAAAATTAACAAAGGTAAAAAGGAAATAAAAATAGGTATATATTTAAAATAATGGGATGTTTTTTTTTTTTAAGAAGCTAATAAGTTTTCGTTATTTATATATATATATATATATATTATAGTCAGGTATAGATCATGATCATCAACAAAATTTGACAAATTATCAAGAAAATCATATGAGTTTTCATTATACTACAAATAACAATAATACCAATAATATAAAAGCAACAACTGTTACATCACTATCAACTACTTGTTCTTCCACATCCTCTTCAACAGCTCATCAATTAAAAACATTGACCATATCTGACCATTTATCGTTAAATGATGATACCTATGATCAACTACAACAAAGACAGCGATCTTCAACTTTTACCTCAACCAATACACAACCTGATAGTATCTATTCATCTTGCACTGGTACAACAACAGGTGATACCACTAATATTGAAAAACATTCTCTTCCTTCCCCACATTCACAATCATTATATAACCCATCTGTTCAAAATACTAATCATAATTATAATAACACTATATCTGATTCAAGTCATATAAATCAACAAGATACCATTAAAAATAATGAAAAACAAAATCATGATGATCAAAACGATGACAATGACGATGATGATGATGATGATGATATAAATCAAAGTAGTGATGATGAGTCCTTTGTTGATGCAGAAGAAGAAATTAATTTAAAAAATGAAGAAAAAAGATCAAGCCTTTCTCACCTTTTAGGCGCTGGGCACTTTAATAGTGCAGGTGGTTTAGCCGTCAATATCCACCCTTCTTTATCAGCTTATCGAAATTATAGTTCCATTCAAAAATTAAGACGATCCTTACCTCCCGATGAATTAACTCAACCTATGTTGGATTGGAAACGGAAAAGTACTGATGGTAATAATCGTTTTAGTGGCATTTTTTATTTACCAGAAAATGATACAACAACAACAAAAAAACAATCTCAACAACAACAGCCAGATATAATAATAAATAATGATGATGGTATAGAAGAAAATAACGATGAAGAAAATGAATTATCTAAAGAGGATAAAGAAGCTTCAAGAGCTCAAGCTGAAAATAAATTAATTTGTAATACTTTGGATCAAAAGAAAAAGAATCAATCACCACCATCTCGAAGTCAACATGAACGATCTAGATCTATTAAAGCACTTTCAGAAATGTTTTCAAAATCATTGGACGATGCTTGGAATCAATCTTCTACAACAAAAATGGAACAACTTCAAGATCCTAGATTATCCCATATCTGGATTCGCCCTTCCCATTTATCGGTAGAATCAAAAGAAACAGCCAAAAGAATTTGGGATGAAGACGAATCTTTTATGACAAAAGATAAATTTGCAGAATGGTTAGGTCAAACGTAAGTTATATATATTTATATACATGTCTTTTTATTTATTTCATTTTATTTTTTTTTAAAAAAAAAAAAAAAAAAAAAAGAAACAAGTATACATATATATATTAACATAACGATTCCTTTTATATTAGTGATTCATTTAATGCTGAAACTTTAGTTTGTTACATGGACCTGTTTTATTTTACAAATATGCAACTAGATAGTGCATTTAGGTACATAAATAAATAAATATAGAAAAAACTTGAATTTTTGATATATACATGCATAAAGTTAATTGATATTTCCCTTTTTTTATTTATATATTTTTTACTTCATATAGAAAACTATGTAGTAAATTATATTTTAAAGCCGAAGCTCAGCAAATCGATAGAATATTAGAAGTATTTGCTCATAGATATTGGGATTGTAATCCACAATCTATCTTTAAATGTGCTGGTAAATAACAATAATAATTATAATATGAATATGAAATATGAAAAAGAAATTAATTTAATATTATTATTATTATTATTATTATTTATTTTGTAACACCTATATTATTATTCTATTTGTTTATTTATCTTTTATAGATGTGGTATATGCTGTAGTTTATTCTATACTCCTATTAAATACTGATTTACATGTAGTGCAAGGGAATCATCAACGTATGACCAAAATAGAATTTGTAAAAAATACTATGGTTGCCATTAATACTCAACGAATACAAAACTCGGATATTGATTACTCTGATCATTTTGAAATGGAAATGGAAAACTATTTAAAGGTATATAATATAATAATAATTAATTATAAAAATATCTGTTTTAATGTACGATTCTATATTTATTATTATTATTATTTTATTACTATTATTATCATGGTTCTTTTATTAGGAAATTTATATCTCTGTTAAAAACTATCAAATATTACAACCTCTTTCTGGTAGCAATGCAAATAGTTTAAATAAATCCAATTTACGACATGTTGAAAGTCTTAAACGAGGAATGAACTCTATTATTCGAAGAGCTGGTCGTGAAAGCGTCCTTTTAGAAAACGACTTATCACCCATTCAAAAACTACCAACTTCCACATCCATCTCTTCTACTTCCTCTTCTTCATTATCACCCTCCCAACCATTATTTTCAGGAAGGCGACAATCTCGTAGTATATCCATTCGACAAAACCCATTAGGATCTAGCTCGATGAAATTAAATAATAATAACGATTCCATTACATCATTTGGTTCAGGCCATTCTTTTGGTGATAATAATAATAATACGAATAATAACAGTGATCACCATTATAATAATATGCAACGGAAACGAACAAAAAGTATACTTCGATCCACAGCAACTTCACTATCGCTATCGTCAATGTCTTCATCAATTTATGGATCTACTACTTCATATTCATCATTTATACAAAACCCTCCTTATGCCAAAGAAGGCATTATTATGTGTAAACATTTATTAAAATCATCAGATCAAAAGGCTAGGTTTCGTGAATGGAATGAATATCTTGTTGTGGCTCACCAAGGTTTCGTTAAACTTTATAACATCCCAACACAATCAGAAATAGATCGTATTTGTCAAGATACTAATGATTTACTTCGTCCTGTCAATAAACAACCTTCTTCTAAAAAAGTATTTGAAAGTCCTCTTACCAGTTTTAATCCAGCTTGGAAGGTAATCATATATATATATATATATATATATATATATATATATTGGTTTTATTTCAATATATATTCATATATTTATAAATTAATGGATAGACTAATCAACTGATTATTATTTTTTTAAAAAAAAATAGAACCATTTAGCAGTAACGATAGAATTAAACCATACATTAGCCAACGTTCTTCCACCACCTGGATATAATAAAAATCGACCACATGTATTTGCATTACAACAAGCAAATGGAGGTGTCTATTTATTCCAAGGCCATTCATTAGACGATGTCACCTCATGGGTAGACACATGTAATTATTGGGCAGCCATGAAAAGTAAAGAACCACTACAAGGGGGAGTTAGTAATATGGATTTTGGTTGGGGCGAATGTTTACATGATGTCATTGTTGATTTGGATGCAATACAAAACGGAGAAATGACAACAGGTAATACAGTTGGAATCCATAACCCTGATGCAATTACTATTTTTGATTGGCAACCACCTTTACCACCTATGACTTCCAGCCATTTAAATGAACAAGATCAATTAAATGTATTAAAAGAACATTTACATTGGCTACATGCTGAAATTAATGAACATCGTGAAGTGAAAACAAAAATATTGGTGAAATTTCCTAAAAAATCCTTCAATTACAAAAAAGTTATGGCCAATTGGTCTTTGAAATCCTCTTACTTATTAGGTGATATTCTTAAATATCAGCATTATTGTGATGCTATCGAAAAGGGATTACTCTTACATACCATTGATGGTGAAGAAAACAAAAAAAAATTGGATATTGGTATCGATTTTGAAAAAAATAAGATTGATCTTATAAAAGAAATTGAATTGGAATTAAATTTATAATTTTTCTCCATTTTTTATTATTATTATTGCTATTATTACATTTATAAATATATATACATATATATATTATTTCATTTTTATTTACCATTTTATTACTTAATTTTTATTCTTATTAATATCTAATATTTACTTATAATCTACGTATCTATATATCTCATTATTTATTCTCTCTTTTATTTATATATAAAATGTACAACCCTTTATTACTATTTGAATATTATCAATAAATAAATATATATATATATATATATATATATATATATATATTTAATCACGTATGTCTGAAATAAATAGTGTAGAGAGGAAAGAGAAATAGAGAGTAGATATTAGAGTTTGAAAAAATAACTGCAAAAAAAAATCCAACACATCTTATATTTGATCAACTAGCTAATACATTTCTATATGTATATTAAAAAAGAATTTTATTACGCGCACACAATAATCTTCTTTTTATATGATTTTTTTATTGCCAAGCTAGTATCTTAAATAAAATAATAAAATAAAGTAAAAGAGATATAAAAAAAGGTGGTGGGCTGTTCCATTTTTGGCTTTAATTATGCTTCTTAACCTTTTTTATATGATAAGACACTCTTCCTTTATCCAACATAGCAACCTTCTTTACTATTCAATATTACTAGCACTTTTACCATTATGCTTATATTTATTATTGTATGATATGAAACATCATTGATTTATTTTTTATTTTATTTCTCGAGATCAATATTTATTTTATAAATAAGAATATATATATATTATATTATTTAAAAAAAAACAAAAAAGAAAAGTAAAATAGTAAAATAAGTTACTGAGTAATTACTTGACCTTTGAATTTATAAGTTCTAATTCGAAGTAAAAGACCTGATAAAATAGCAGTGAAGATAAGTACTGAGATGGCAATAAAAATAGAAGGTCGAACAGGTGCATTTTGTAAAATATAATCAGCTTGGACACCAGCTAGAGCTACTATACTAACGAGGGCAAGTAAGAAATAACCAGTTAACCGATGATATTTCCAATATTTTTTGACTTTTGGCGAAATGGAAGGAACAAAAGTAATTAATAAACCAAATACTAATTGAAAAAGAAGATAACCAAGTACGAATACTCCAAGTTGACCATGAAAACTAAAATTCATAAAGATATATATAAAAGATTATTGATTAAATTAGATTTACTTTATTTACTTAGTGGTTTGTTTTTACTATTATTTACATAGCTATCTTTAATTATTCTTATCACTTACGAAGTGAAATGTGGTTTTCCACCTAGGACCTTATTATAAAAAATAGCTGAGAAACCAATACTACTAGATATATAAGCTGATAACTGAATAAAAGCGTGTCTTTTTAACCCATCTCTTTTTTCTTCTAATGTTTTTGTTGGTTGTAAAGTAGCAATCCCTACGATAAAAAGACAAGGAATGAAAAATAAGATATTATAATCGATAAGTAAAAAATCAAAAATCATTCATTTTTGTTACCATCATAATATCATTATTATTATTATTATTATTATTATTATTATTATTATTATTATTATTATTATTATTATTATTATTATTATTATTATTATTATTATTATTATTATTATTATTATTATTATTATTATTATTATTATTATTATTATTATTATTATTATTATTATTATTATTATTATTATTATTATTATTATTATTATTATTATTATTATTATTATTATTATTATTATTATTATTATTATTATTATTATTATTATTATTATTATTATTATTATTATTATTATTATTATTATTATTATTATTATTATTATTATTATTATTATTATTATTATTATTATTATTATTATTATTATTATTATTATTATTATCTACCTTCTGTCAAAACAAGTATAAATATAGTCATAAAAAAAGGGTGTACTGAGAATACAGCTAAAGGAACACGGATAAGAACAGAGAGTATAAAGATAGCAAAAGAAACTTGACCAAGACGTAATAACAACAATCCATTTTTATCTTTCTTTGTATTTGAATAAAGCACTTGCTCATTGTTAACTAGTGGTGTATGTTCATTAACGATTGTCATATTGCAGCTGATTTTATTATGATATAGTTTGAATAATAAAATAATATAAATATATAAAAAAAAAAAATATAAATATATATGTATATATGTATATAAAAGAAGAAAAAGAAGAAAAGAATAAGAAGAAAAGATAAAATAAAATAAAGTTGAAAGATTACTATTATAATTATTTTTTATCGTCATTATATCAAATATTTGTGTCATATCCAAAGTAAAAAAGCATCTGTGTTACATATATCATTTCCTTTGCTGTTAATCTTCATCCTCTTCTTTCATCTTAATAGATTTTGGTTTTCTAGTTCGTACAGGCTTATCATCTTTTTCTTCTGTCATGACTGTATCTGTTGGATCTGGTACACTAGCCACAATATCTTTAAGAAAATCGAACTGTTCTATCGTATCTATTGTCTTTTTTCTATATATATATATATATTTGTAAAAAAAAAATTATACATATTTAGTAATGGATTTCTATGCTTTATGAACTATTTTCTTTTTATTTACTTTTTATATTTAATATATTATTATTAAAGTTCTTACAAGTGGGCAACAGTTAATCGTTTAGAGCTTCTTTGTCTTGCTTGATTACAAGCTTGATCAATTAAAGATTGCATAAAAAGTTCTAAGGCTTTAGCTAAATATATATATTCATTAGTTGCGTTATATAATATATTTATATATTTATATATTTATATAAACCAATCATAACATACATATTAGTATTGGTGTTGCTTGGGCTACTTTTCCTACATCTTCATCCAGTTGCATAATCTTTTTAATTCGTGCCTATAAAGAAAGAAAGTATATAAAGAATAGTAATAGAAAAAAGTAAGTATAGAAACATAAAAGATGAAAAAAAAATAAATAACTAATATATTTTATTATTATTATAATAATAATAATAGTAATAATAATCATAATTAATAATACTATAACTAATCATTAATTCGTCTTACAACAGGAAATTTTGTTTTATATTTCTTTTTCATAATAATAGGAAGTTAATAAAATAAAATAAAGACTTAAAAAAAAAAATACAGATAAAAAAATCACCAAGAAAAAAATAATAACAATGAAAAAAAATTAAAACAACGCCATCCAAAAAAAGACTTATGCTTTAAATAAAATTTAACGCTCAATAGTATGTTTATATAAAGAAAATCAAATATTATAAACCTTCATTTAAAAAGAAAGTTGATATTTTACTATTATTATTATTTATTAATATTTTTATTTCGACTTTAAAATAATGATTTAATCAGGATTTACCAACACTCAATTTTAAAAATGTTTTATATGAGTTTTTTATTTTTAAATACATAATGAAAGTGTGAAAAACCAACTAAAAAAAACTTTTTTCTTTATACGATCTAGTTGTTTGTCTTTTTTTTATTTTTGTGCAAAAATTTACAAAGCAAATATCTATTATTAGTACTTAAATGATGAATTTAATATAATACCAAGTCATTTATATATATATATATATGAATAATCTGATATATTAGATATCAGTTGGTCAAATGATAACAAAAATATTTATAAAAAGGATTTGTGTCCTGCTTTTTCTAAACAAGGTAGTGTGGCAAGGTATAAATTTATGCCTACTTAATATCGGATCAATACATATGTCATTGGAGTAAAAACGAATCGTTTATATTTAATTTCATTTTATTCATAACATGCGTTATTTTTTTATTGGTAAACAAAACATATCATCATTGGCTAAGCATTAAAACAAAATAAAAAATGTAAAAAAGAGGAAAAGAACAATAGATTAAAACGCCGCATTCGATCATTTTTTTTTCTTCAACATAATAATGCGTAGCTCTATGTAATAGATACTTTTATTATTGTATGGAGTTATCGCCGCAGCTATAATTGGTAAAAATAAAAACACACAAGTCATTATAAATCATAGTTGACACGTAATATTACTATAGCTGTTTTTATTATCATTATTATTATTATTACTATATGTTCATAAATAGATGCTTTTTTTTTTGTTTACATATCCAAAAGAAAATAATAGTAATAGTAATAATAATAGTAAAAAAAAATAGTAAAAAAAAAGGCACAGCATACAACATAGGGAAGGAAATATAAGGGTGAATGATCAATTTGCCTATTTATTTTTTTTTCTTGAAGTGGAATCCATACAATACCTATCTGTTAGTGGCAAAGTTTATATGATCACTTCTATAAAAAGATATTTCAAAGCTCTCTCTATTTCAAACTTATAAAAACGCATAATTTTTTTCTTCTTCTTTTCTTTTCTTTTTTTTATTTATAATATTTTTTTTAAAAAAAAATAAAAACATACATACATACTAAGATATATACTATCTTTATATAGCCAAGTAATTATATAAATCAATAAACCCAATACTATTTATACCAACTATTTTTCAGTTTTTTGCAAATTAAATCAATCCATATATAAATAAAATAATGAGCTATCAATGGTGTTATAACGCAGGATCCGTATGGGTGCCACTTGATAAAAATACACAAGTTGCTATTGAAAGATTATGGCGACAATCTAGTGCCGATTGGGTATATGTTGCCACATTCCGTGATCAAGCATACGTTAATGGTGCAAGTCTGTATATATATTATAATGGTGCTAATTATTATCTAACGAGAACTTGTTAAAGAAAACCAAAAAAAATGGTGAAAAATATATATATTGTCAATTATGCTACCCTATGTTTATTTTATGCTTCTTTTATGTTTATACCTTATTCCATTTTATTTCATCCTTGTTTTATTTTATTTTTTCCATCGTTCGTATATAAATCCAATACTTTTTATTATTATTATTATTTTACTGTTATTATATTTTGTATAGAATTTATTATCTTTGTATATTTAGACCTTTTTTTAAAAAATGCAATACTTTGTTAATTATACAGTTATCTTTGCTGTTGTTGTTGTCGACAACTATGATAAAAATAATAATAAAGAATTAAATTTTAAACCCATATTTATCCATGTATATATATATTTACAGTTTATATTAAAAAAAAAAAAAACAAAAGGTGTAAATGATGATTATACTATCGACGGATCTTGATTAAACGGAATAGGATCATCTTCAAAATCGATCTCTTCCTAATATGGTAAATGTGGAGAAATAGGTACATCAATAAAACGATATCTATAAATAATTATACTTTTCTTTCCTTTTTTCGTAACTTACAAGTAAAGCTTCTTTTTTTATAGGTAAATTTTCTAACAGTGCACCTAATATATCATTAAACTAAGAGTATACATTAATACTCTTTATTCAAACTGCATAATTTTAATTACTTTGTTTTATTTTACTTTATTTTCTTACCAATGATTTACGCTCTTTCCATATTTTTCGATATTGGAAAAGATCCTTATTAATTTTTTCTTGCTCTGATATATTGACAACAGATGTATCTTTATATTTATCTAACTCTTGTAACATAGTTTCGTTTATTTTATTTATATTGTTCAGCTGATACTCAGCCTGGTCAGTGGTAGGTGTTGACGTTAATTGTTTTAATACTACTTGAATAAAATTAATAACATAAAATAAAAAATTGAATAATGGTGCCTTTTTTATTGGATTTATAATATGTAAAAAAAAAAAAAAAAAAAAAAAAAGTATAGATATCTGAATATATATATATATATACGTGTGTGTATGTGTATGTATTATATTTACTCTGCTGATTTTTTTTTATTTGGTCTTGAATATTATTTAATTGTTCTTGTAGTTGTTTTATTTCTGTATCTAATTGTTGATTTTCTTCTTTTGAATAATCCTCCTAAAAAAATGTATATGCTTTTCATCAATATATATTTACTATATTATATATTCAATTATTATTATGTATTTGATATTAATATCATAAATAAATGCATTTATTTATTTATTATTAATTTACCTGTTTTAAAGTATATATAACCGACTTGCCAAAAGTTTTAGAAATAATTTTTTGTTGCTCCAACAGTTTATCCAGTTCCTTTTGTATTGTAGTTTTCGTGTACTTTTCTTGAAAGAAGTTACTTAATTCACCTATTATATTTATATATTTAAAATTAATATTATTTTATTTTTGACTTCATATATATATATACATGTTTGCAAAGGATTTATTTATTTATTATTATTGTTGTTACTTGTACTGAAAGGTCGATTTGTATTTTTAAGAAAGTTCAAAATCTCTAAGTTAAAAAAGGAGAGAAAAAAAAAACATATATATACATATTTCATTTCTCTTAATATACCAATGTAGTATATTTAATATATATATGTTAATTTTTACCATCGTTATTAGGTAGTGATTGTGAGGGTTTTTTTGGTGCCATTTTTTTTTTTTTTTTTTTTTTTTTTTTGAAATGGAAAGAGGGTACATAAAAAAGGCACTAAAAAAACTTTTATGTCTAACTTTAAAACTCAGATTTTTTTTTCATGCCAAATGTATATATAGTGATGTATATTTACATTCAAATTATTATGCCACGATATTTCATAACAAACAATATTTAAATATTATATAACTTTTTTTAAATAATTTAATTTTTATACATGATGTTAGAATTATATTATATCAAAAAGCATTTCTAAAATTATGGATACATCACTATGTATTATTCATATTATATTTAAATACATTATTCATTTTTTATCATATTTAGATATTCAACTTATGAATAAATTTCATAGCTTATAGTTATAGATTTGGTTTAAAAGTATTTAATTTATTTTTGATTACTTATTATTATATTATCTGACACAAATATACAAATAATAAATAACTCGAAATGATTGTCTTGAGTAAAGAAATACTTATGTATAAGACTTCATTAACTAAGTCTGTAAAAAATATTATGGAAGAAGTTATGAATAAATACTTTGAACAAGAAATTTATTTTGACGAAGTAGATACTAAGAAAAAAAACCATGAAAAATCTAATCAAAGAAAGAGTTTGGTTATGTAAAATCAAAACATTTTTGGTACTTAAACTAAAAAAAAAGAGAGGAAAGTAAAATTAAAAAACAATATAATGGAAAAAAATAATAATAAATAATAGTAAAGATATAAAAAAAATTAATAAAAATGATATAAAAACGAAAAAAAATTATATATGTAATAGCGGTGCTATTAATTTAGCAGATGTAATTAAAAAGTTATTGTGTTAAAGCAGACCATTATCAATGCTTTTACTAATTTCCGTCTATAGAATAAAAAATAACAACAATATAAATACAGACTATTGTTTTATGGTAAGATTCTATAATTTTCTATCAAATTCTGTTTTAATGTCACACAATTGAATTGGTTTTTATATAAAAAATGATATTATTTAATATTTTCTTTTACTTTTTTTTTAACATTAAAATATGTCCAAAAAATTTCAAGATCTCCCAGAAGATAAAAAAAATGAATGTATTAATCAATTTTTAGATGAAGTGAAGCGTGGTGAACATGACTCGATGGAAAAAAACGATAAAAACGATATAGATTTAAATGGTTTCAAATTTAATGAATTCTTGGATTTTTTAAAAGGAAGTTTAAAGAAGAATCATAACAATGCCATTGATAAAAATATATGGGATAAGTTAAAAAGAACAAGAAAAACTTATTTAATGGATCAAGACAATATAAAAATGCTTAATGGAAAAATATATAAAATAGATGGTTTAACAATAAAAAATGGAATAGCAACCATTGAAAATATATACTATGAGAAAATTACTGGGGAAGATTATGGTACTAAAGATTATCATATATATAAATTTGTAGACAAAAATAATAATAATAAATAAAAATAATTACATTTCGAACTTTGTGATCTAAGTTGTTGTTATCATTCTTTTAACTTTATTCGAACATTGTACTAAAAATAAATTATATGTTTATAAATTTTGAGTTTAAATAAATATTTTTTTTTTTTTTTTTTTAAATTTCCTTTTCTTTTTTTTTTTTTTTTTTTTTTCATCTTCTTTTCGTTCGAACATTTGTACGCTCTGGTTACCGACGTTTAATGGATCCTACAATCGAAAATCAACCTAATGATACTACTGATCAACCACCAGCTTGGGCCCTTGCCCTCTTCAACAGATTGGCAACAATTGAAGCACAAGTCACCAGCTCACCACTCATCAACTCAGATCCACACATCTCCATTAGGACCCCGGGATCAGACTTCACTCCTTCAGAACAATTACTCCAACGTTTTCCATTTATTACAGAAGACTTCTTTAGACGACCTCTTTCAGACAATGAACGTAGACGCTTTCTATTTGAATGTCCTAAAAACACAATACGTGAGTATGATCCTCCTCAACTTAATAAAATTAATTTATCAAATAATGCAAAACGTCATGATACACAACTTCATGATATTCAGTATCGTCTGTCAGGAATTACTCGTCCAATCGATCTATTCGCCCATCAGCTCACTCATGAAAATTGGACAGTGGACTCACTTCACCAACGATCCTCCGAAATGGTTCAAATCATCCACGAATTACTATCAGATCTGGCTTCTCATATCACTTCACAACGTACAAATAATATGTTCAAAAACTCTAATATACCTTGCGATCCACCATCCCAACAAAACAACTACCTTTTGGATCAAAAAGAAATGTTGGAACACATCAAGTTATCACAAAACTTCCGTCAAGCCACTACAAGGATCAAGAATAGGCCTCGACCTAAAAATTTTAACAAATTTGACAGCTCAGTATCACAAAATAATTTATCAACAATCTCAGCTGCAGCTCCTATTAATATTAATCAAAAAAATCAACCTCATAATTTTGGACAAAATCATCAAGTCGTTTCTAACAAGGGTTTTTCCCAACGTTCTCCTCAAAAAAACCGGAATTAGTGGGTGGTCGTTTAAGTTCTTTTTCTTACTGTTGGGCCTCTGCGTTACAACAAGACATCCATCCATGGATCATAAAGACTATTCAAAAAGGCTTCCATCTCTATTTTACAACACCTCCACCACTCCAATTCAACAACATCAACAACAACATCAACATCAACATCAACAACAACAACAACAACAACAACAACAACAACAACAACCTCTCCATTCGTTCGCTTTCAGTAATAGATTCAGAAATATTAAATCTTTTACAAAAGCAAGCTATAGAGAAGGTACACACCAGTTCACCAGGCTTCCTCTCTCCTCTTTTCATAATACCAAAGAAGGATGGGGGCCTGAGACCAGTGCTAAACCTAAAGAAACTCAACCAATTTCTCCCATACAGACATTTCAAAATGGAGAACTTAACAACCATTTCAAGACTACTTCAAAAAGGAGACTACCTAACATCAATAGATCTCAAAGATGCATTTCATCACATACCAATTCACCAACTTTCACGCCATTACCTTCGCTTTCAATGGAAAGAATCAATATTTCAGTACAAAGTCCTGCCATTCGGATTAAGCCTTTCACCTTGGGTATTCACAAAGACAACGAAACCAATATTACAATGGGCCCGAAGGAAAGGAATAAGAATAACAGCTTATCTAGACGATTTTCTAATAATGGCTTCATCAAAACAACTAGCGTTTCAACACACACAACAAGTCATCAACAAAATGGAAACACTAGGTTGGCTAATCAATTCAAAAAAGTCTCAAATTTATCCAACACAAAAATTGCAACATCTAGGAATGATGATCAACACCAACGAAATGATATTTTCAATACCTGGGAAGAAAATTCGTTCAATCAGACGAATGGCCACCAGGCTTCTTTATCAATCAACAACGACCTGGAATCATCTAGCTTCCTTTATAGGAACAGCAATGGCTTCCCAATTGGGCAATATTCAAGCTCGATTCAGAACTCGTCACCTTCTTCACCAACTCAACAGATCACGTCACCTACAACATTGCATGATCAACCCTCAAATGAAAAAAGAATTAATTTGGTGGATAACACAACTAACAAAATGGAACGGACTACATATAATACAGCCTTCTCCAACAATACAAATATTCACGGATGCATCGAAAAAAGGATGGGGGTTAGTTCACAACAACACATTCATCAAAGGTCTATGGTCACCAAGAGAAAAGAACCTTCACATCAATATGAAAGAACTACTAGTAGTGAAGAAAATATTTCAGCACCTGCATCAGTTACAACAGCAGCAACAGAAACCAATTCACATTCAATTATGCATGGACAACATATCAGCATTGACTTACATCAACAAATTCGGAGGGACGAGATCCAATCAGCTCAACAAACTAGCGATGGATATATGGAATTTCTGTTTTCAGAACTCTATCCTCCTATCAACGATTTATGTACCATCAGCCTTCAACCCAGCAGATGCACCGTCTCGACAAATGATTCACCAGATAGAATGGAGCATACCTCAGCAAACATTCAACTGGATCAACAAGATGTGGGGACCACATCACCTGGATCTTTTCGCGACAGTGGACAATACCAAACTTCACCACTTTGTATCTCGGAATTATCATCCTCAAGCTCTATGGACGAATGCCTTCCTAGTCAACTGGTCCTCCATAAAGAAGAAGATATACATGGCCCCTCCTTGGAATCTCATATTAACGATAGCCCAAAGGCTACTTCACCAACCATGTCATGCCACACTATTGACTCCTAATTGGCCAACAGCTCCATGGTTTCCTCTTCTTCTTCAATTAACTCAACAATACATCATTGTCGTATCAGGCTATTTTATCTTATAGTAAACAAATATAATGCTATGATTATATAATAGTAAATAGTATAAAGTAAAATAATGATAATGATCGTCAAGTGCACTGAGATTAAAATATATAATCTTTTATTTAAATGGATAGCTATACTAAATAAGGAGTTAAATCTAACTCAGATATATTATTATCTTTAAACTGTCAAACTTAACCTTATAAACTGAATGTTAAAAGTCCCTATATTGAATCTAACTATATTACTACATTAATATATAAAAGAACCAATGACAGTTATCATGGATCATCATATAGTAATAATAAAATATATGAAAGATCGTCATAATGGGGTTATAAATCATATTGATTAATATCACTAATCATATGAAAAGTGAAATATTATTTTATATAAATACTAAAGCAGAATTAGATTATTATTACAATCTTCATCTTATATTTATAATAAAAACAACCAACCAAGGAATTTCACTTAATTATTTTGTTTTTCTCTTTTATACATAAAAACTATTTATTTTACCTATTTTTAATTTTAACATATTTTTCATTTTTTTAAGTGAATCTTCCACATACAAAAACCCTTACCTATCATGTCTATTCTTACCTCTAGTTCAACTGATTCTGCTATTTCACAAATAAATACTATGGATAATACTGTGGCTACACAAGATAACCTCCAAAATCTTACCTTAGCCGATGTAGTTACTAATAACAATCCTATTGATAATGGTGTTCAAGATAGTTTATCAATTAGTTTCCAAAATCAAGATACTCTGATGATGAATAATACAGTTGATGCTATTACTGGTTCTCCTGTTCAAATAAATAGAACTTCAAAATCAGTGATGATTAATATTACTTTGCAATCATTAGTGGCTGCTGAAAATCAACTTCAAGATGCCCATCAAGAATATCTTCAACTTTTGGTGAATAATCCTACAAGAGAACAGCTAGAACAAAATGACAGAACAAGAAGTGATGCCTTGAATCGTGTTAAATCACTACAAGATACTTTAGATTTTTATGTTCAACAAAAGAATAAACAAGAATATAAAGT
Organism: Cunninghamella blakesleeana; assembly: GCA_017871115.1. Taxonomy (NCBI): domain Eukaryota; kingdom Fungi; phylum Mucoromycota; class Mucoromycetes; order Mucorales; family Cunninghamellaceae; genus Cunninghamella; species Cunninghamella blakesleeana. The sequence continues at coordinate 1,174,317 of JAFCIZ010000002.1, read as the reverse complement.
CAAATTACCTTACAACCTACCTGTGTTGCAGTTTTCCAATGATTCTGACAAGAAAAATAATGGTACCATATTTGAAACCATAGATAAATTTTTGGACCATTTTGAAATGGTACTTTATCAGCACAAATTGAAACTTGATGATGTATGGGAATCTTGCTATATTGGTGCCATACAACATTCTGAAAACAAGTTATCATGGTTTAAAGCTAACTTGATGAACAAGAATTTTTCTTGGGAACAAGCTAGATCCATGATAAAAAAGAAGTACGCTGGTGATCGTAGTGAAGGATGGTACATGCAAAGATTAAACGCCATGATCTTGAAGAAAGGTGATAATCCATTAGAATTTATTGAAAAATTCAATGTCACAAGAATCAATGCAGGTGTTGAAGATAGTATGGCATTTGGTTTCATGCTTCTTCAAAAGATGGATGTAAATTTTTATTATTTAGCACAGCAAATAAGACAAACCCATGCTGGTATGGCTGTTGAAGTACGTCCTATATTAAATTGTAGATTTATAATGGATACTGCTGCTTTACTATATAATCCTGATAAGATGGATATAGGTGTTTCTGCTGCTACCATTGGTGCTAAATCCAATAAAAAATATAATAAAGGTTATTCTAAACCTTATGAAAATAAGAAACATAAAAAGTTTAATAAGTCTTCGGACATAAAAAACAAAATTAATAAAAATAACAATGAATGTTATTATTGTCATAATGAATGGATACCTGGTCATCGTTGTGCGAAGGGCTATGAACTTCGTGCAGCAAAGAAGGAATTCAAATTTCGTATGGCACAGCTAAATGCTAAACAAAATGAAGCTGAACTTATCAAAAATCCTATGGATTTAGATAACTGTAAGTTAATAAATAAAAAATTAAATCAAAAAGAAAAAGAAAATGAATTTAAAAACAAAAATACTGATTCTATCATTGTACCTGTTATTATAGGATCTTTCAAAACGTTTGCTCTTGTAGACACTGGTTGTAACTTCAGTTGCATCAGTAATAGTTTTGTCCTTAAAAACAATTTTATTTTTAATAAAGTCAATGATGGTATCATTAGTTTAGCATCTAATAATAATATAATAAAAAGAATTGGTGTTACTAAAAGCTTATCATTCACGCACGGGAAGTACAATATTGATCATTGTTTTGAAATAATGGACTTACCTGAAGATGAGAATTATAAAATAGTAATAGGAACTGATATTATGAATAAACTTGGAATCTACTTACAAGGATTGGCTGTATCACATGGTGATCACCAACAAATGGAAGTAGAAGAAATTATTGATGAAGTTGAGCCTGATAATTGTCCTTATGGATCATTAGAAGATCAACAACAATTCATAAATAATATTCAATCCAGTATAAATAATAATCAATCCATTCCTAATGACGCTTTTTGTACAGTACCTGAATCAATTGTACATTTAGATACATCACCTAATGAATCATGTTATCGTCGCCAATATCCTATTGCTGAAGCTGATATGCATTTGGTGGATGAAGCTGTTGAAGCATGGTTCAAAGAGGGTACCATTACTAAAGCTAGTGTAAATAATCAATGGAATAGTCCAATTACACTTGCACCAAAAAAAGATGAAAATGGAAAGAAAACTAAAAAACGAGCTTGTCTTGATCCACGACACATAAATAAGTTGTTGCAAGATGATAAGTACCCTTTACCTTTGATTAGTGAGATTTATTTAACTTTACAAGGATCATCGGTATTTACAACACTTGACTTAAAAAGTGCTTTTCATAGATTTATGATTGCACCTGAAGATCAACATAAAACCACCTTCACACATAGAGGAATACAATACATGTTTAGAGGTTGTCCATTTGGATTAAAACCTTTATCTAGTAAATTCCAGAGGGTGACTGCATTAATATTGGAAGATATGCCTTTTGCTACATCCTTTATTGATGATATTGTTGTATTTTCCAAAAATATAAAAGAACATGCTGATCATGTAAAAATAGTAATAAATAAATTAACTGAAGTCAACTTGTTGTTAAATCCTAATAAATGCCATTTTGCACAACAATCCGTCCATTTGCTTGGATTTTGTGTATCAGATAAAGGTATTTCTTTGGATAAAAGAAAATTAACAAACGTAGAAAATTGGCCAAAACCTAAAACAGGAAACGATATTGAACGATTCTTGGGTGTCATTAATTATTTTAGGGAACATATTCCAAAAGTTTCCACACTAACAAAACCACTTGATAAATTAAGAAAAGTTAAAGAATTAAAAAATAAATGGGATGACCAGTGTGAACACGCCTTTATTACTTTAAAAAAGGTTATAAGCCTTACACCTGTTATTTCGTATCCGTTAATGCATAAACCTTTTTATGTTGCTACTGATGCTTCTAACGTGGGTATAGGTGCTGTGTTATTCCAATTGAATGATAATAATAAAATAAGACACCTTGGTTTTATGGCGCGCTCGTTATCTAAATCTGAAATAAATTATTCCACAACAAAAAGAGAACTGTTAGCAATTGTATTTGCTTTAAATAAATATCATAAGCTCTTATGGGGTAATCATTTCGTTTTATATACTGATCATAGAGCTCTAACTTACATACATACGCAAAAAATAATGAACGCTATGATGAATAACTGGCTGGATACTATTTTGCAATATAACTTTACTGTTGCCCATATACCTGGTTTAAATAATATATTACCAGATGCCTTATCTCGTCTTTTTACAGTAGAAAAAAAACTGGAAGGGGGTGATGGCATAGAAAAAATAAAAACAATTAAAAATATTAAAGAAATAGAAAATAAAAAATCAGAAGAAAAGGAAGAAAAAATGAAAAATTATTCTTCCAAAAATAAAAATAATCACAGCCACACCGGATCTGGTTCCGAAAAAGAATTCCATAATGAAAGTAAAAATAAAAATACTATTGATGACTATATAATAATAGATAATAAAAAAGAAAGAAATGATATTATTAGAAAATATCATAGAAGTGCTGCTATTTATTCTATTAATCATCTTCAACAACCTGAAGAATTAAATAAAAGAATAATTATAGATCAGGACGAAAAATTAAAAATATTAAATAATCATCATGCTTTTGGTCACTTCGGTGCCGAAGCAATAGAAAAAGCAATACATGCTGATGGATTGCATTGGCCTAATATAAAAAATGATGCAATTGAATTAATTAAAAAATGTCATCAATGTATGCAATATAATATTGCAAAGAAAGGTTACCATCCTTTAGCATCTATAACAGCTAATCTACCTTGTGATCATTGGGCCATAGATTTAGCTGGTCCGTTAGATGAATCACATAGAGGTAATCATTATATTTTAGTAATGGTAGATATCTGTACTAAATTTGTTTTACTCAAACCTTTAATTGATAAAACATCTTTTACAATTGCTGAAACATTGGTAAATATCTTTTGTGATTTTGGATTTCCAAAAATAATCCAATCTGACAATGGAACAGAATTTGTAAATGAAATAATAAAAGATATGTGTAAGATTACTGGAATTGATCATAGACTAGTATCACCATATCATCCTAGAGCAAATGGTGCAGCTGAAAAAACAGTTCAAACCGCTATGAATACAATAAAAAAGAAAATTAAAGGAAAAGCAAGAGATTGGGACTATTATGTAAAAAGTGCTCAGTTAGAAATTAATAATAAATATGTAAGACTACATAATTCTACGCCTTTTGCATTAATGTTTGCTAGAAAATTAAATGAATTCAAAGATTATTCTGATATTTCAATTAATGAAAATCATATAGAAAGAATAAAAGAAGTTCATAATAGAATAAATGATATGGCAAACATTATCCTACCTGCTATAATAAAAAGAACAAAAGAAATAAGAAATGCTTCTCAAGAAAAATTTAATAAAAATAATAAAATAATAGAATTTAAAGTAGGTTCTCTAGTTAGTATGATAACCCCTTATAAAACCGCAAAACTAGAACCTAAATATATAGGACCCTTTACTGTTATTGAAAAGAATAAAGGTGGTGCCTATAAGTTAATGGATAAAAGAGGAAAACCATTACCTTCTAAATATCCTCCAAACTTATTAAAAAGTGTATCCGAGGATCCAGAATTTGCTGATGAGCAAAGATGGGAAGTAGAAAAAATAATTGATCATCGTTTAACTTCTGATGGTGATTATGAATACCGAGTACGTTGGAAAAGCTATAAAGCTGACGATGATACATGGGAAAAAGAAAAACAGTTTGATGATATCAATACAATTATATCTTATTGGAGAAAAAGATCTGAAATTAATCTAGATCATAAACAAACTGTAAGAAATAAAAGAAGAAAGTTATAAAATAAAATAAAATAAAATAAAATAAAATAAAATAAAATAAAATAAAATAAAATAAAATAAATAGAAATAAAATAAATAAATAATTGTATGTATATACAAATAAGATATATTTAATATATATAAAATGTGTTATAAGAATAACAACACATACAGACATTATCAAAATATCGCGATTAATAAATACTATTATAAATAAATAAATATGTGTATATAAACATATCTAGATACAGACTAGCCTGCTTTTCTGTTGGAGACGTCTAACAGACTGGAAGGGGGTAATGTCGTATCAGGCTATTTTATCTTATAGTAAACAAATATAATGCTATGATTATATAATAGTAAATAGTATAAAGTAAAATAATGATAATGATCGTCAAGTGCACTGAGATTAAAATATATAATCTTTTATTTAAATGGATAGCTATACTAAATAAGGAGTTAAATCTAACTCAGATATATTATTATCTTTAAACTGTCAAACTTAACCTTATAAACTGAATGTTAAAAGTCCCTATATTGAATCTAACTATATTACTACATTAATATATAAAAGAACCAATGACAGTTATCATGGATCATCATATAGTAATAATAAAATATATGAAAGATCGTCATAATGGGGTTATAAATCATATTGATTAATATCACTAATCATATGAAAAGTGAAATATTATTTTATATAAATACTAAAGCAGAATTAGATTATTATTACAATCTTCATCTTATATTTATAATAAAAACAACCAACCAAGGAATTTCACTTAATTATTTTGTTTTTCTCTTTTATACATAAAAACTATTTATTTTACCTATTTTTAATTTTAACATATTTTTCAATCATCATACCTCATCACAGGATAGTTCAAGACAATCATCACCATCTCGTCAACAAAAACGACCAATGGACAATGATCGCTTGGAATCTCTCCCCAAAAAGCAAAAGCGCACCCACAACAATCTAATTTATCCAAATATTCACACTATTAAAGGATACAAAACTGCCACAACCATCTTCAAAAAATGGTGCTCTGATAACAAACACAATCATAAAAGACTTACAACGACAATATTAATACAATTTATTCATTTTTTACATCAAAAGAAGACTATATCTAATAATTCCATCCTAACATATGCTTATAGATTAATTGCTACATTCCCATTGCATGTTCAGACACGTATAAAATCTTCATCATCGTTCATAGCTGTCACAAAGAACTTAAGATCCAATACACTACTGGTTCAAAAAAATTGGGAATATGACGTTCAACCTGCTATTCAATTTATTTTAGATATGGGTGATAATAATCAACTATCCAATCCACAACTTACTATGAAGACGGCTTGGCTATTGGCCATGGTGGGTTTCCTTCGCCCTTCTGACCTAACACGTATTGACATAGACAAATGCAGCATAGACGAGAAGAATATTTTAACCCTAACGGTGGTAGGACCTAAAGAAAAACGGTTTGGTTTTAGAATCACTAGATCTGTTACAATACATCCTCACGACAATAACTTACTTTGCCCAGTCGCTGCCTATAAACTCTACACCAAAAAATTTACTACAACTACATGCTTGGTTGATGTTCCATCCTTAGCCGGAGTACAGGTTAATGCTCTTTTTAGATCGCAAAGATCTTTTGGTCAAGCAATTGGTACCCAACGTGTTTCCAAATATATTAAACAACTAATGGCAAAAGTTGGTCGTAAAAAAGGTGCACCTATTCCAAAGGCTAGAGCTCTTGGTTCCACTATCGCAGCAGTGTCCGGTATATCAATAGACGATATTATGGCACACGGTAATTGGTCTTCAAAAGTAGTATTCGAATCCTTTTATAGGCTATCCCCGCAAGGTTCATCTAATATGACTAAAGCTACTCTGGATCAACAACTTAGATCACAAAGTTCGAAATGTAATTTGATGTAAAACCCGAGTTTTACGAAGGGTTATCATATTACATGAGAACTAAGTGATCTAAGTTGTTCCCACCCTCCACTACCCTCTAGTTAATCAATCTATAATTATTACTACACTACTTACTCTTATATTCTACACACTCTTATTAGTACCTCTTAGTATTACATTTAGACTATTTATATAACATTAATATTCAATAATTACACTATATACACGCGTTCAGATTCTTACTCAAAGAAGATGAAAAAAAAAAAAAAAAAAAAAAAAAAAAGGAAATTTAAAAAAAAAAAAAAAAAATATTTATTTAAACTCAAAATTTATAAACATATAATTTATTTTTAGTACAATGTTCGAATAAAGTTAAAAGAATGATAACAACAACTTAGATCACTTAGTTCTCATGTAATATGATAACCCTTCGTAAAACTCGGGTTTTACATCAAAAAATTAAATACATTTTATTTTTTTGGTTGTATATTTATATTCAAATTATTACGCCACGATATTTCGTAACAAACAATATTTAAATATTATATAACTTTTTTAAATAATTTAATTTTTAAATAAAAAAAAATATGCTTTCAATACTTTACTATAGTTATAAATATTTTAATTTTTAAATAAAAAAAAATATGCTTTCAATACTTTACTATAGTTATAAATATTTTAATTTTTAAATAAAAAAAAATATGCTTTCAATACTTTACTATAGTTATAAATATTTTAATTTTTAAATAAAAAAAAATATGCTTTCAATACTTTACTATAGTTATAAATATTTTAATTTTTAAATAAAAAAAAATATGCTTTCAATACTTTACTATAGTTATAAATATTTAGTTGGTTCTACATTCAACAAATGCCTTCTTGGCTCAGTTGGCAGAGCGTCTGCCTAGTAAGCAGAAGGTCGCCAGTTCGATTCTGGCAGAAGGCATTCCTTTTTTATTTTTTCTGGAAAAATAAGGTTCAATAGTTTAGCCATAATTGTACGTGTTGTTGTGTAAATTTTTTTGGTTGTTGTAAAAGTAGAATTTCCTTTTATAGTTTTAGAAAGTAGATAGTTTTATAGTTTAGTTTAGTTGTCAGTGAGCACCAGTATCTTGTTTTATAAGTAGATACAACTTAGTTTAAATTAATAGTTTAAAATAAAAATAAAATAATAAAATAAAATAAAATAAATTATATAATTGGATAAAGATCAACAATTATATAGTGTTGTGTAAATTTTTGGTTGTTGTAAAAGTAGAATTTCCTTTTATAGTTTTGGAAAGTAGATAGCTTTGTAGTTTAGTTTAGTTGTCAGTGAGCACCAGTATCTTGTTTTATAAGTAGATACAACTTAGTTTAGATTTATAGTTTAAAATAAAAATAAAATAATAAAGTAAAATAAAATAAATTATATAATTGGATAAAGATCAACAATTATATAGACAAAGTAATAAAATTAAAATAAAATAAGTATAATATCGGATAAAGATCAACGATTATTATAATAAAATAATATAAAGTAATATTGGATAGTAATCAACAATATTAATATAAAATAAAAATAATCTTTAGTTAAAAAGATGAGTTAATAGACTTATTGGTTATAATATAAGTTCTTTTATTTAAAATTAACTTGTTATTAACTGATTTTTCAAAAATAAAATAAAAATTGTCGAGTATTTATATAAAAAGGATTTGAATTTTAAATACCGATCATTGATATATATATGCTAGTGCATATATATAAGAGAGTATATATATATATCTATACTGAGTTTAAATGGGATATATATACCTATATGTATATATATAAAATAAGATTATAGTTAAGCCTTGCCCAAATATGGGAGGTTTAGCCAGAACATAACAATAGACAAAGTAATAAATTTAAAATAAAATAAATATAATATCGGATAAAGATCAACGATTATTATAATAAAATAATATAAGAATAATATTGGATAGTAATCAACAATATTAATATAAAATGAGAATAATATTTGGCTAAAAGATGAGTTAAGAGAATAATATATATATATATAAATCTTTATTTCAAGTTAACTGATTTTTCAAAAATAAAATAAAAATTCGCTCCTTTATATATAAAAATGATCTGAATTCAAACCCAGATTGGTAGGTAAGTTATAAAGACCATTATAACAAGGAGGAGTATAAATTGATAAAGTTGTAAAAGATAAAATAAATAAATATATATATAATTATGAAATACTATTGGATAAAATATAAGGTTAATATATATATATATGCATATATTTATATATGCAAAAACACTTGTTTAAAAATATGTTTAAAAATTATTTTTAGGATTATTTAGGTATGGTAAGTTCAACCATACCATAACATCCATAAAATTCTGATAAATCATTTATTTTTGAATAAATCAAATAATATTGGACTGTTAAAATTATAAAGATTCTAACATTTAATATATATAAAACTATAAATATAAACTTATTTTTTTAAAAAATATTAATATTTAATCATATTATGAATAGTTTTTATTATAAGAGCATACGTCTTTTTAATTGATTTTTAAAACTGGTAAAGTTTATATTATTTCAAATTTGTTATAGAATTAGTAATATATGACATAAAATAGGTATAAGTATTTATCATTAATTTTTTTTGTACTGAAAATTATTTAGATATAAGAAAGTTAATCAAGTTGTAAATTTTTTGTTTAATTATTCAGAGTTGATTTAAAGAGTGATTAATCATGTAATTTATTTTTTTCACAAGTGAAGACACCCTATCTTTCCATTGTTCTTTATTCACCTTTAAGTTTGTTTCAATTGGATCAAATTTTTTTTCATGTTTCCATATAATGTTTGATCTAATATCATTTTTATCATTTTTATCATTTCCACTACACCAAATAAGTTCCCAAGTATATCCTGTTGTTACAATACCATATACTACGTGATTTTTCGAAGCACCAAGTTTATTATTTTTAATGTAAGCATTATATAATTGCATAAGAATTTGAGCTCTACCTTGATCCCAATCCTGCTTTTTAGCTTCAATAACAATCAAAATAAATTTACCTTGAACAATTACAAATTCGATAGGGCCTTTAACATCTTCGCCATCAATTAATTCTTCTCTTTTAATTTTTACATTTTTATCATGATACTGTGAAACAATAATAGAAATAATAATAGAAACAAACTCTTGTCTTTTATATTCGTTTCCTTGATCAACATTTCCGTAAGCTTTAGTATATATAATAAGAAGTTCGGATATAAGTTCGATAACTTTGTTGTCAATTTCTTTCATTGGCATATTTTCATCTTCTGTAAATACTATATCATCGTCAATTCCAAGAAAATCTAAAACTTTTTCGTATGATAATTGTGAATATCCGTTTTTATCTGATTTAAATAAATCTGTAGCCGTTTCTTGTATTGTTTTTCTTTTTTTTTCATCTGCCATTTTGTAAAAAAGAAAAATTCAATTTTAGATAAAATAATAAAGCAAAAAGGGAAGAGCAAAATCTAGAAATATGCTTTTTTTAAAAAAATACCCACATAGTTTAACTCCGCATTTGTTTATGTAGTATCATGTGACCGAATAGTTTTTTACTCTGTAAGGATAATTATAGAGCCTATTATATTCGTCACTATTATATTGATATATTTTCAAATTCTTCATGACATTATTATTTATCAATTTTTACCACTATCGTCTATTTCATTATTTTTTATTATACAATATTCTAATCTCATTTACTATTATAAACATTAATATTTTGAGTTTTCATATTTTTATTATGTTCGTTGTTTTTAACCTTTTTTTAACTCAGTTCTATAAAAATTTTAATTATAGTACTGTATTTTACATATAACTATACATATAAAAATATAATACCATACTATATACGTATATTTATTTTATATTCCGACTATTTCCATAATGTTTATTATGATCTTGTAAGGCTTATCGTATATTGTTTATATCTTGATATTTATTATCGTTATACTCCATATATATATTGATAAGATAAATATAATACTTTTGAGTCAAATCCATAAGCACAAGAGTTGGATTTTATGGATAATCGATTGACTCCTTCTTGATAATCCATAAAACTCTGATAAATCATTTATTTTTGAATAAATCAAATAATATTGAACTGTTAAAATTATAAAGATTCTAACATTTAATATATATAAAACTATAAATATAAACTTATTTTATTAAAAAAATATTAATATTTAATCATATTATGAATAGTTTTTATTATAAGAACTTATGTCAAAATTAAAAGTATGATAAAATTATAAGATTAAAGCTTTTAATAACCGCAAAATAAAATAAAGAGATAGTATAAACTTCAAAGCAATTTAAATTAATTGATTAAAAAACATTCAAGTGAATAAGTATAAAAAATATAGAATAAAATAAGGCACAATCATAAGAATAAGGAGAAATAGTATAATAACTTGGAGTGAAAACACCAGTATCATAAAATCACAGCTCAAAAGGAATAAGAAGGCAACACTACTGGCAGTATTGAATACTAGTACTTGTTTTATAAGCAAATATAACAGCATAGGTTGATAAAATAAAATAAAATAAAGAAATAGTATAAAATAAAAACGGCACTCTTCATTAAAAGTAGAGGAAAGATACCAAATAAATAAAGTTTTATAAAGTGGACAAGTAAAATAAAAAATATTTAGTATTGAGAGAGAAATAATGATAATAAGAGCAAATATGTCATTGGTAGCATTGCTGTTGACATTAAAATTTTTTGATTAAGCAAAGTACTTTCTATTTTATTTCTTTTTCATTCAACTAATAAATATATACTGAATTAATATATAAAAGTATTATCAAAAAATGGATATATAACAATAAAATTTTAATAGAATATTTTGTCGTTTATTATACGTATGTTAATAAGAATAGTAATAAAAGGGTGAAAGGATTAGTTATATATACAGATATAAAAGTAAAATAAAAATATAATAATGGGAATATTCAATGGATATTAAACAATTCATACTCATTCTCCTTGTTTTAACACACGCACAAATTCACGATAGTTAAACCTTCCTTGATCATCTACTACGGGATCCTTAAACATAATATCCACCTTTTTTTTAAATAAAAATAATAACGATAAATAAATGATCCTATATATATATATATATACATATCAGATTGTCTTTTGTTGATTTTTAATACCTCTTCATCAGTAAAACGGTCCCCCATCGTAGTCATGCATTCTCTTAAATAATCTGTGTCAATTGTACCACTTCCATCATTATCAAAGGCGGCAAAAGCACTTAATATTTCTTGTTCTGGGTCTGTACCTGTTAATTTCTCTGCCATCATAGTTAAAAATACAGTAAAGTTAATAGGGCCAGGTGCTTCACTAAGCATTTTTTCTATTAATTCTTCAGTATGTGGTTGTCCTATTTTAATAATAACAGTAATAGAAAAAAGAATGGTTTTTAATATTTTTTCTTAAGAGTAAATTAATATTTTATTTACCAATAAGTTCAAAGGTTTTTTGGAGATCTTTAGCATTTATTTTTTCGTCTTCATCATTATCCATCATTTTAAATACTTCTTTAAATTCAGTTATTTGGTTTTTATCCAACACTGAAAAGACATTAGAGTTTTGTCTTGGTGTTCGTTGTTTACTTTTACGGGCAATCTAATATTAAACATGGGAAATAAAAAAGAGAAAATAAATAGATTGATTAATAAATAAATAATTAAAAAAGATATTGTTATGATAAGTGGATATATCATTTTTTATTCGTACTTGAGACATATTCTTATTTGTTTAATAAATATTATAAATTTAGTTTGTTTTATTATTTTTTGTGAAAAAAAAAAGAGAAAGGGAAAAAAAAAATTACATCTATGCAAAAATAAAGTAAAAAAGCGGAGACTATAAAAAATAATAATCAACCTAGTTTGGAAAATTCATAACAGTTCCTAAATTGGACAATCCCTTATTACCACCATACCACCATTAGGGTTTATTTAATTGAAAGGTATGGAAAGATTGTAATAAAAAAAAAATACTTGCAATTCACTTATATACAAGACATAATGCTTTATACCGGGTTATGGTTTATAGTATATGGAGAAGAAAGAATACCAATTGTGGTATTTCAGGTTATGTTCAAGATTTTGACGTAAATTTATTATTATGGCTGGCAGTAAAAAATTATAACAAAAGAATGAAAATCAACTAGTGATACCAAAAAATAATAATATAAATGATAAAAGCGATAAACTATTTCATTCATATACTTATCATCTGCACCAAATTCTAATAAAATTATATATTTAAATGTTAATGAAAAATAAAAGATTATTGGGTGCTGGTATCGTTAGTATTAATTCTGATATTTATTAAAAGATTTTTATATTTATTTTTTCCATAATATAAAAATAAAAATAAAATAAATAACCATTATAATTTAAGCTAGAGAGAATAAATGTATATTTTAATACTTTTATGTTTTAATGATAATGTTATTTGTTTATTTACATGTCTTCATTACTATTAATATAAGTAGTATATGTATAAAAGAATTGTGCAGAGAAGGTAGTATTTTAAGCGTCCATTTTTTTTAAAAAAAATACAAGCTTACTCATCTTTTTGAAAGTGGGCTACTATTTTAATTTTTTAAAAGTAATAAACTTAATTTTTTAATAATAATATAAATGAATAATAAAACATAAAAAGTTTTTTAAAAATAAAGATCAAGATACATAATATATTTAAAATAGATATTAAAAACGAAAGAAAATAAAATATGAAGGATTGGAAATTTTATAAATGCTATAGAATACTCAATACTTCAAATAGTCACATATCATTATGATTTTATTTTATTTATTATGAAATTTAAAAAAAAAAGAAAATTTTGAACAATAAAAAAATGCGTATTTTCTAACCCAGAATGGTTTGCACTGATCACCACCACTAAGAGGGAAGGACCCTTTTCAAGGCGATGTACTATGAGGTCAGTCTCGATCCAATTTTTATTTTAAATAGTGATTGATAAAGGTGTACTTAAAATATACATACATATATATACATGTTGTCTGAATTTTTTTTTTAATTCACAGCCATTACTCAGAAAGGAAGGATTAATCATGATTTTATTACATGATTTTCAAATGGCCATTGCTTTTTTATCTTGAGGGTATCAGTTTTTCGTTCAAGTGATGCTGTTTAGAGTTTCGGTTCCGCAATTTCCATTTTTCCTATAAAAAATCGGAGTTTCTCATTTTACATATTTTAGCTTAATTTTTATTTTTTTAAATTGGATTTAAAAAAAAATTCTTTTTTTTCCCTTTTTATCTTTTATTTATCTATATCTTTTTTTTTTTATTGATATCCTTATTAATTATATATATAAATCTTAAATGACGATTGAACAAGAAGTATACCGAAGTACTTTATTATTTTTATTTCAAGATTAACTTTATATTTAAAAAAATATCAAAAACTATTCTATTGTCCTTTTTTTTTTTTTCCTTTTTTTGACAGCCTCTTTCTATTTTATTTTATTATATTCAATTGACAATATAAATAGAATTACCCAAAGTATTTTCTCATCGTGGTTATTCTGGAAAATATCCTGAAAATACCCTTATATCCTTTGAAGAAGCTTTGAAAGCCAATACCGATGCCCTGGAAGGAGGTATATATTAAAAAGATGATGAAATAAAAAAGATAAAATGATTATATAAATACTACAAGTAGGAATATATATATGTAAGTATATGTATGTATTAATAATGTATATTATAATAGACATTCGATTAAGTAAAGATAAAGAAATAGTGATGATGCATGATTTAACATTACAAAGAACAACGACTGGACATGGGCCAGTGAGTGATCATCCTTGGGTTGGTTATATTGATGGATTAACTACCAAAACAGAACAACCCCAACCTATACCTAGATTTAGAGATGTACTTGATTTATTAATTAGACCTGATACAGCTTCAAAACAAGACTTAACCATGATTGTCGATATAAAGGTATATATAATCATCATATCATATTGTATTGTATAATGTTTATTTATTTATATATTTATATTTATCAATTTTGTGTTATCTTTTCATTTCCACCTTATTTTAATATATACATAGTTTGATAACGATATTGAAATTCTTGATCATTTATATGCATTAATAGAAGAAGAATATAAAGACCATGTTCAAGTATTACGCCGCCAATTGATTATTGGTATATGGAACCCTGATTATTTAAAAAAGACTAGAGACCTATTTAAAGATCATTATCAAGTTTGTTTTATTGGTATATCACTTCCAGGAGCAAGGAAACACTTCCTTCATCATGTTGATTATTTTTCTTTACCCTTTGCTGCTTATGTGGACACTGAAGGTCAACAATTTATTCAACAAGTACATGAATTGAAAAAAAAGGTATTAACATGGACAATTAATGATGTAGAGCAAATGCGTTCAAGTGTTGTTTGGGGGTTGGATGGTGTCGTCGGTGATCATGTGGACCTTTTATTGGATACTGTTCAACACCAAGTCTTGGCTTTATCTAATGAAGAATATAAGGCCTTTCTTGATTCGTTCCAAAATATAAAAAGTAGAAGGTCAAGATGGTATTATTATTGTATGAAAAAAGGAATGCAAGTAGGTAGTGCTTTTATTGGTGTATAATTCTTTATATATATATATAAATGTATTATCTGTAATAAATAAATAAAGTAATGACCCTCCTTCCTCTTTCCTCCCATATTGGTTAATTTTTTTTTTTTTTTTTTTATATAATGATTTTCAATGTTTTATTTTTAATTGATGATTATATATATGTATGTATGTATATACTGATAAATGATTATATTTTTAATGACCAAATCTTTGTTCTACTTTTGAAAAACGATAAAGACATGATGAAAATAATGTGTAATTTAATTGATGATATGATGTAACATTTCTAAAAATAGAAAGTTGAAAAATAAATGGATTAGAAAACTGAATAAATATATAAACGTATATATTATATATAAATACATACAAAAATTCCGTTAATCGAATATGCCAAGGGAAATAACCACAGATAGATACATAGTTATGAGGTAAACCATCATAAATAATCATAAGTTCAGGATCTGACATGGTTTCTAAAAAGTCAAAATAAAAGATACAAAATAAGATTAAGGTTATATATATGGCATTGTTTATTTTTTTTTATTTTATTTTTTTCTTTTCTTTTCTACTTATTTAATATATTTATATCCTACCTTGCATGAATTCATCTACCAATTGAACATTAATAGTATCTATTGTCATTTTATTGCTTGTAATATGTTTATACACTTTTTGGGATACTTGAGTTATTTCTGATTGTACATCATCCATCGATAATATAGAAAATTTAAATTCTATAAAAAAAAAAAAGATCACATGTTATTATGTAAATGAATTGACTAATATATTATAATTTTTTGAAAGCTTTTTTGTGTCGCATTTTTTTTTTTTTTAATTCTTTATATTTTTAATTTTTATTTTTACCTATTTTATGTTCATCATCATCATTCTCTGTATTATTATTCTTCTTCTTATTTTGGCACCAGTTATGTAAAGTAATAGATTGCTGTTTATAAATATCTACAGCCATATTTTTTAAAATTCCAGAAGCATCGAAAATAGATAATTCTTTCATTCCCATTTCAAAAGCCCAACAAGAGGTTTGACATATATCATGAATAATCCGATCCCAATCTTCTTGTGTTCTTTCAAAAACCATTTCATCCGATATAGTAATAGCTAAATGATTTGGTATTTTGGATAATTTTGATTTGTCTTGATGAATTAGATTTAATAATTTAACCTGCTCTTTCATTTTATTCTCTTCTTCTACTTCTTCTACTGAGGATGATGTTAATAGTAATGATGGTATGGGTCGATGATCATGGTATTTTAAAACGAATTGATGATACCGATGGATTATATTTCTCCTTAACGTTTTTTGTGCAATATATATGATATAAATGAAATGAATTGTATATAAAGCAAGGATACATAATATATGGCTAGTACTAGAAAGAATATGATTTAATCGTATAGTGGTTAATGAATGAAAAGATGAAGTTATTTCTTTTGTAGTGGCTGTAGTATTAGATGTAGGGGGAGAAGGGGATGAAGATAAAGTAAGCGTATCGGTTGTAGCTATAACTTGTAAAGAAGTTCGGCGTCGTTGATGTAAAGTACTTAGGGGATCTTGTTCTTGTATACTAGTTGTTGCTGTAATACCCATAATAATGTAGATTAGATTAGATTTATAAAAGGCTATTTATTATTATTATTATTGATATAAATTAAAAAAAATAATAATATTATAAAAAATAAAGAAAGTAAAAAGGAATGAAAGTAAAAGATATATATTATTATAGTTTATTTATTATATATTTTAGGTAATAAAAAATTAAGAAGGGAAAAAAAAAAAAGGGAAAATAAAAAGAGAGAAAGAGAGAGGGAAAAAAAAATTAAAAGGGTAAAAAAATTCTATTTTTATTATTTTTCATCAACGTGTTGAACTTCAATTGTTTGGTTACTTTTTGGTAAATTTTCAGATTCCAATTCCGGATTGGAGGAGGTTGAAGTGAAAGACGACGGAGTATGATTTACATTCTTTAAACGGTAGTTATTAAATATTAAAGTTAAGAAAGTAATTGTTAACAGTGATACCCAGACGGCAAATGCAATATAAACACCTAAAGGGGGTCGCTTGATTCTTATACCCAATGGAATAGTAATAATGGCAAGGACAAAAATAATTCTTCCAAACCATATATGTAAATGATTATGCCATGGTTTAGAACTTGGTAAAGTATTTCTTTTACGGCGTATTCTAAAAAGTATATGGTTGACAATACCAAGGATGATTTGTAACCATGCTGAAAAAACAACAATTGTACCCAATAACTAATAATAGTAATAATAGTAATAATAATAATAATAGAAAAATATAGAATTGTTAGAAAATCGATATCTCTTTTTTTTTTTTCTTAAAAAAAAAACCATTTATATATGTACCGAATGAGGTCTTGCTTTAATTGTACCGCTAGCTACAAAAGCACAGATTGCTGCTACGGTTAATGGTATTAATACACCAAACATCATAATAGCCATATGTTGATGCCCCCATGACTTAGTTTGATACTGCCTTCCATAAACAGCGAGTCCAATCGCTAATGGAACAGCTATTAACCATACATATGCCATTAAAGCTGCATGAATATATATTAATGTATCTTTCGTTTCCAGGTCTACCATTATTTTTATTGAATTATCATTAATAAATTAAAAGAAAAAAAAAAAAAGAAAAAAAAGTAAAATGAAATGATATAAAAAAAATGATATATAAATATTATTAAAAAAAATTATAAAAAAACTACCAAATAAAAAGGAATATATAATAAAGTTATATTTGTTTTTATAGAAAAAGTTTATATTGTTTATTTTTAAATTTATGTTAGTTTAATGACATCCAATAATTGCTCAACGGGTTCTTTCATTTCTGATGGTATATATTCTAATAGTGCATCAAAAACTTGTTTTCGTTGGTTAAATAAATCTTTTTTCATTTCATAGGATATATTTTTTTTTAAAAAAATTAAACAGAAAAAAAAAAAAATCAGTAATTTTATATATATACATATATATTTTCTTAATATTTCTAAACATCATGCTTATTAATAATAATAATAATAATAATATTATCATTATTATTGTTACTATTATTACCTTGATGATTGTTTTCATTTGATGATGAAAGGAAATTATTTTCCGATGATAAACATAGTTCAGTACATAATTTTCTAAATTCAACAAGTTCCTCTTGATTATCATGATTTACTAATGGTGTTAAATAAGTTCTTAAATAGTCTAATGCATTTAATTTATGATCATAGTTTGTATCGTCCTTAGTACTGTTTGTAGATGATATGCTGATACATTTTTCTCTTAATCGTTGTAATCGCACCATATATATAGATCGGCGTAAAATATCTTCTGGATTAGGTCTATTTTTTAAAAAAGAAAAGTAACTATATAAGTAATTGGATTTTTTTTTTAAAAAATATCCTCTGATATATATATATTCACACACACCTTGTTAATTTAAGTTGCCAAAAATCATTTAATCGAGTACTTGAACATTCGTGATCACCAGGGTTTCCACCAAAGATAAAATGTAATTTAGAAAGAGGATCATAAATCATTTGATGAGCAAAACGTGGACAAGGTTCAATATGTTTCATAGCCTTCCAGTAGTCAGGGTCCCGATTTTCATTTTGGTATACATTTTTCCATTGGTTCTGATCTATTGAATATACCCATAATCCATTTTTTATCACATCGCTTCCTTGGTTTTTTAAATAACCCGATAAAACATAGATCTCTTTCAATTCTGAATCCATTGTCGCCCGTTGTGTATAGCCTACTTCAGGCCCATTTTCTTTAGAATAGTCTTGACTAATTTCTTTTACTTGTTGATTATCAAGGGAATATGTAAAAAAATCAGACATATAATCCTTTGATCTTTGGCCAGCAAAGATATAAAGTTGTTTTGATGAAGGATCCAATAACATGGAATGTCCGACCCTTGATTTCATGGATTTTAATCTACTACGATTGCCACCACAAGAGGACAAAGAAGAAGAAGGGTCACTAAATATATCATATGGTTTCGGACCATTTCCACCATTATCTATACTTAAAAGTTTCCACGTGTTGCTAGGTATATGGTAAGCATAAAGACCGCTGTATACGTGCCTTGAAATGTCATAGCTTACACATCTTCCACCAAATATATATATCATATCGTTTTCAGTATCTATACACATTTGATGGTCGAAAATAAGTCCAGGCCCACCTTCTTGCTATTGTTTTTTAATGATAAATAAGATATATATATAATAGAGTATATTTTATTAGTATTTATTATCATTATTTTTTCTTTTTAAAATAAAAAAATAATAGTATATAATCACTTTACCACTGTATTATGACTAATTTTTTCCCATCTATCCTCATTACAATAATATCTATAAAAATCAGGCTCTAAATGACTTTCTGGGACAGAGTGACATTCTACATATTTTCCTAGTACAAAAATAGATCGACTTTTTGAATCAAAACCAATTTTATGACATGATCTAGGGCTTGGGCCTCCATTTCTAAATATTAAAAATAAAATAAAATAATATATATATATATGTATATGTTTGTTTAATAGTCATTTATATAATTTTTTTTTTACTATTATTATCATTATTATTGTTACTATTAAAATGAATAAATAAATAAAACGAAATAAACAAAAAAAAAAACTTACTTGAGCGTATCATTACTTAATAATTTCCATTGTTCTTTTTGAATATCATAACACCAAAAATCAGACAAATCTTGATATCCATCCCAACCACCAAGTAAATAAATCCTTCTACCTTCTTGATCTAAACACATTTGATGCCCACCTCTAGGACTTGGTGAATCCCCATCTAGATTGGTCGCCCATAATCTACGCCAATTGGCCTTGTATGATGAGTTCTTTGAATAATCTTCAAAAATTCTTTGTTGGTATAATTGTTCCAAAATATGTTCTGTCTTTTCAAAATCCCCTTTGATCACCAATTCTGTATGTAGTGCTGTGATTAATGGATGCTCTATTTCTATTCCTGTCCCTTCTTTTATCATGTTAAAGACATTCATCATATTACGTTGCCGAAAATGTTTAAGGCATAGTCGTGTAGTTTGAATCTCTTGATACTATTACATAGTTATTTAAATATATATAAATAAAAGAGGTGTAGCATTTACTATTCGTAACTATTGTCCTTGTGTTTGTCCTATTTCTTTTTTTTTTTATAAAAAAATAATAATACTTACGTTTTGATATTGTGTTACTAAGTTATCAATTACAGAACTATCATCAATACCATAGACTTCCATAAACCATATACTATAATTGAAGTTGGCACCAAAAGTTGCTATAGGTACAATCTTTAAGTATCGAATAGGAAATATCTATTATATATAAACAAGTATATTTATTAATGTATAAATGTATTCTTTTAGTTTTTTTTTTTTTTTTTTTTTTTTTAATAAAGTTGGATATTAATTCTCTTTTATATACCATTCGTTGACGATGTATACGAAGATCAAAGTTTTCAGGTTCATTATCATTTCGTAGGCCTAGGTATTACGATTTAAAAAATTGAAAAAAAAGTTTAGACAAAAAGAGAAGCATAATATATATATGTATATATATATATATATTTATATATTTTAAATACCTGAGTTTAAAAGTTCTAGCATATTATCTTTACTATATCCACCATAAATTTTAAATTCTTTCAGGTTACATGCATGGGCTAATAAATAATAATAATAATAATAATAAATTATAACACATCACTTAATACTATTCCTTTCTTTTTATTATTATTATTTACCTCTATGAAATTTACCCAAAGTAATGGATTCTAATAATAATAATAATAATAATAATTAGAATAAGCTCGTTTTTATATTTTATTTTATTGAATAATAATAATCAATCCATTATATTTTATTTACTTTACTTGCAACTACAGGGGAAGGAAACGTAATAGTAATAAATTGATTTTGGTCGTGAATAGCAGAAGACCACCTTGAAGCTTGATCTAAAGGTTTATTTTCAAGTATATGTTTTGGATGGTAAGCGGCAGAATAAGAAGAATAATCATGAATAGAGTATGATAATACTTTTTGAGGTATATTTTCAATTAAAGGTGGATTTAAATTTTTTTTTTGTAAAGAAAAAGGGCAATTATCATTATTTTTTTGTTGTTGTTGATGATCATGATGATGGTGATGATGACGATTTTTATTTCGATTAGATTCTATTATTGGTTTGATTTCATTAAAAGGTGTTATATCATTTGTTTCTTTTGGATCATACATTTTTTTTTCTTAATTTTATATTTTGAGGAGAAAAAAAGAAAGAAAGGAAAAACAAATAGAAAATAACCATCGTATTAGAAAAAATGTCATCGACTAATTTTTATATACGTATGATCATATAAATGTTGATGGAATGAAAAAATGGTTTAAATATCAATTTTAGAAAAAAGAATAATAAAAAGTCCGATATGTTCATATCTCTTCACTCCCTTTATATAAAGTTATCTATGTTGTATTATTTATTATGTATTTTTATATTATGTACAACATCAAAAAAAAAAAAAAGTTCCGTATTCCATTTTAATGGTAGTAGTAGTAGTAATAATGGTAATATGGCCTTATAAGTTTTTTTTTTTTATGTAGGTGTATAATAAAAAAAAAAGTTGATATAAATAGATTTTTTTTTCCAAGGCGCCGAGATATTATAATTATAATTATTATAATTATTATATCTATCATTATAATAAAAAAGTATCTCAAGATCAACACGGAATAATCATTCAAATTGGAACTAGCTACATAAACCCCATTATATATAAAGCTACTTTCCTTTTTTTCTAGTATTTTTTTTTTATTATTACCAAAAATAAAATGTGGGGCGGAAAACTATAAAAAAATAAAGGAACGTAAATCTTTTTTATTTTAATTACATAGAAACTTAAATTCCAAAAATGATACTTTATCACTAATATGTTGTTTAATTAGATAATCGATAATCTATATTACTTATACATACAGCATATATATATACATAATATATATATATATAATATACATTACTATAATGATTTTAAAATATATATATCGGGATTTAAACCTGACCATTCAAAAAAAAAAAAAATAAATGATTCCGGTGTTTCCGTAAAATAATAATTTAAACTTGTAATTTTTTTTTTTTGACTTTGTCTTTTTCTCTCTCTCTTTTTTTACTCTTCTTTTTAAATATTTCATTCATATACTATTTCTTTTTTATAAGAATAGTTTTTTTTTTCTTCATTCTTTCTTTCTCTCTCTTTTTCTCTCTTTTTAACTTTCCTTTTTATATCATTTAACTCTTTATTTTTATCTTATTTTTATAATTCTCCCTTTCTTTTTATCCTCCCTTTTTCTATTCTTTTTCTATTCTTCTTCTATTCCTTTTCTTTCCTTTTACCTTTTCTTTTTTAAATTTTAAAGAAAACTTTTTTTTTTTTTACCTTCATTTACCTACAATCCTTTTTTCTTTTTATAATATATTACTTCATTCATTATAAATCTTTATTTTTTTTTTTTGAAAAAAGAAAAAAAACGAAATCTCAAAAAAGAAGAATGCCTAACGATGAACAACAACCAACAGAACCCAGACAAAAACGTGTAAAGATAGTCAGTGCTTGTAGTGAATGTAGAAGAAAAAAAACAAAGTGTAATGGAGAAACACCTTGTTCGAATTGTAACAAGTCCTCGGCTACATGCATTTATCCAACGTCTCACAGTGATGATAAAAGAAATGGGCCAAGCAAAGCGGCCTTAGAAGCCATCGAAGGAAGGTTAAAAGCCATTGAAGATATGTTGAAAACAATTGTACAATCCCAATTTGCTATGCGAGATTTAGATCCGACTATTGTTAATAAATTTTTAAATAACAATAAAGATCATCATCATCATCCATCATCATCATCATCCGCTTCATCTATGTCCTCTCCTCCACTTCAACCCATTATGGCCAATAATACTGCTACTACTACTACTACAACAACAGCTACTGTTGCTACTACTTCACCACCACCACCTTCTACTTCTATTACTACTCCACCTTCTTCCTCATCATCGTCGACTTATCATCGCATATATGTATCACCCTCTCCTCAGCCTAATCTTCATTTAAATCATTCTACAACAAGCATTATGTCTACTTCCCCTCCGCCCCCATCAACTTCATCATCTTCTTCTTCCTCATCAGCAAATAATAATAATAATAGTAATATGAATCCACATCGAACTTCGCCTCCTAATTCTACTTCTTCTTCACCAAGTCGTGATGTACGATTGCCTTCTATTCATAGTTTATCTGCTCATACTACTGAACAAAGAAATTTGCCCCCATTAGGTGGGATACAGGATTATTATTATTCAGCATCATCTTCATCATCGTCATCAACCTCTATTCCTCAATCTTCTGAAGTAGAAAATCATTTTCATATTGAAAGAAAAAGAAAACGATAAAATTCAATCATTATTTTTATTATTACTACTACTACTACCCTTTGACTATCTCCTCTCTTTATTATTATTTATTTATTTATTTACTATCTATTTATTTTACTTTTTATATATATATATATATATATATATATATGCTATATTATATAATCACCCATTTCTTCTACCTTTTTTTTTATTTTAATCCCTTAAATTATAATCATTTTTTCCCTCTCAAATTTCTTTCGCCTCCCTCCGAAAAAAAAAGAAAATACACAACAGAAAAAGAGACAATGAATAATAGCTTTTTTTTTTTTATAATATATATACATTATTTTATTATTATTATTATTTACTACTACTCTTATTATTATTATTATTCGAACTTAACTATTATTTATAATTAGTTATTTATTGCTATATTATATTTATAATTTTTTATTCTTTTTATAACTTTTTTTGTTGAACAAAATAATAAAAAGATTTTTTTTAATATTATTTGTGCAGAAAATATATATATTTGATTCGATGTGGTATGTTTCTTATTTTTTTTCATAGTAGATTTAAAGCACAATTCTTATTGGGTATGGGTTTTAAATTGCCGCTAACACAAGAAAATTTTTTCACAAAAAAAGATAAAAGAAAATTTTTTCGCTTCCCCTTTTTTTTTTTCTTCTTCTTTTTTAAAATACTTTTTTTCATTATTGTATTTGATCTGAACCATGCCTGCTGCTATTAGTATGAAACATTCTGAAGGTATAAACATAAATACGAACATAAAATATAAATATAAAAGTCTTGCCAATAGGCGTTTTTTTTTTATTTTTATTTTAAATAAATGGATCCACATTAATATCATTTTCTTTTATTATTATTTTTTTGATAGATCATAAATCAAAATCTCGTAAAGAAGGCAAGAGTAAAAAAAGAGAAAGATCAAATAACGATCAGGTTGAAAAGTTACCAAAAAAGATCAAGTTTGATGAAGAAGGACAACAAGAAGAAAATGGTTATAAAGAAAATAATAATGACGCAGTAGAAGATCAATCACAACAAGAAGAAGAAGAAGAAGAAATCCCTGACCACTTAAAATTAAGTAATTTCCGTATATCTCAAGGCACAATAGAAAACTTAGCTAGCCATGGTATCAAGTCCTTATTTGAAATCCAATCTAAAACTTTTAATGCTATATTTGATGGAGCTGATATGCTCGCAAGAGCTCGTACCGGGACTGGGAAAACATTAGCTTTTGCTTTACCTGTCATTGAAAAATTAGCTTTAGATACTACTTTTAATGCTCGTCGTGGTAGAGCTCCTAGAGTGTTGGTATTATGTCCTACTCGTGATTTAGCTAAACAAGTCTGTGGTGATTTTGAATATATATCAGGCTCTCGTTTAGTGGCTTTACCTGTTTATGGTGGTGTTCCTTATAGTGAGCAAACTTCTGTCTTTAGACAAGGTTGTGATGTTGTTGTTGGTACTCCTGGTCGTGTCATGGATCATATTAAATTTGGTAATTTGAAATTACATGATCTTAGATATATTGTTTTGGATGAAGCTGATGAAATGTAAGTTTTTGATTATCATTTATTTTATTAAAAAAAAATACAAGAGAAAAAAAACAAAAAGGAAAAGAAAAAAGAGTTATTATATATATATAAAATTTATCTTTTATTTAATTATTAATGAATTTCTCTCTGTTTTTTTTTAAAATATAAATATTAATATTATATTATATTATCTTAATAAAATAATAATAATAATAATAATAAATAGGTTGGATGCTCGTGGGTTCCAAGAAGATATGTTTAATGTTTTAGAAAAAATCAAAGAACAGAAATCAAGTCGTGATTATCAAACTTTATTATTCTCAGCAACCGTACCTGAATCCGTCATGGAAACCATCAACCGTTTCTTAAAACCAGATTATACTCGTATCGATTTAATCGGGAATGCTAAAAACCGCACCAACACCAACATTCGACACATTGCTATGCCATCCTCTTATATGGCTCGTGCTGATATCATTGGGGATGTAGTAAACGTATACGGTAAGAGTGGATTAACTGTCATTTTCTGCGCCACCAAAGCTGATGCCAATGAATTAGGAACTCATGAAAAAATTAAACAAGATGCTGCTGTTTTACATGGGGATATTGCTCAACAATCTCGTGAATCTACAATGAAGGCTTTCCGTGAAGGAAAATATAAATGTATTGTTTGTACCGATGTTTTGGCCCGTGGGTTAGATATTCCTCAAGTGGATTTAGTTATTAATTGTCAACCCCCCAAAGATACTGAATCTTATGTACATCGTTCTGGGCGTACTGGTCGTGCTGGTCGTTCTGGTGTTTGTGTTACCTTTTATAAACCCCAAGAAGAAGGCTTATTACATTATATCTCAAAAAAGACTGGTGTGAAATTTGAAACCATGTCTGCTCCAAGACCTGAAGATATTATCAAAGCTACTACTGAAGATTGTTTTAAATCCATTGATAGTGTTAATCCTGACGTTTTACATTATTTCACTGAATCTGCTAAACAATTAATTGAAAAACATGGTGCTGAAGAAGCCGTAGCTTCTGCTTTGGCTTTCATGACTGGGTATCATAAAGGTGTTCCCACTCGTTCTTTATTAACCTCTATGGAAAATCAAATCACTTTATATTTCAATGTTGGTCGTGCTATCAATCATCCTGGTTATGTGAAAAATATCATCACTAGAGAATTCCCAAGTATTACCTATGAAGATACAAAGGGCTGGCGTATGACCAAAGATTATACTGGTGTTGTTGCTGATTTTGTCGCTTCTAAAGTCGAAGTTAAAGATGATGGGCTTGTTTATCTTGATGGTCGTGCTTGGCATGATGATCGTATTGAAGTATCTGCTCCTTCCCAATTACCCGAATTAGCTGAACGTGAAAATAGAAATCAAGGTGGTGGTAGTGGCTATGGTGGTGGTAATCGTGGCTATGGAGGTGGTGGATATGGCAATAAAGGAAACAATAGAGGAGGATACAACCGAAATAATGGTGGTGGTGGTGGTGGATACGGCCGTAATAATAATGGTGGACGTCGTGGTGGCTATAATAACAAATATTAAAATAATAATAATAATAATCAACCTCTCATTATATTAGATATATAAATTTATATATTTCCTTTGCTTATTCTTTTGTTATGTCATAATTCCTTCTTTATTTTCATATTATTTTCTAATTATAGATATACCTTGTTTCATGTTTATCTTTTTTTTTTTATATATTTTATGCATTACATTTTCATTTTATTGTTATTATTAAACTTATTTATTTTACTTTTTATATATATATATATATATATAAATAAAAAATCAATTTTAAAAATTAGTCAATGTCTTTTATATTTTATATTTTTTTAAAGTTGAAAAAGAATTAATGTAGCGGAGGTTTAAAAATGAAGCAGATAAAAAGCGGGTTTTCTCTTTTTGCCATTTTTTCTTTTTTCTTTTATCTAATTTTTTTTTTCCTCCCTCCTCTCTTTCTTTCTATTTTTTTTTTTTTTTTAATAAAAATAATTAATATCAATATACACCATGCAAGCTATCAAATGTGTTGTAGTTGGTGATGGGTAATTCATATATAAAATATATATTTTATTTTTTTGTTTTATTTTTATAAATGGGTTTATATATTGAGAGATCAAATAATAATAATAATAAATAATAATAAATAATAATAATAATGATATTAATAATAATAATAATAATAATAAATATGGGACTGGAATAGAATGCAGCAAATGTTATTATGATATTCAGCTTCATAATAATAAATTGTGTTTAGCAACTATCTTTTCTCATTATCTTATAACTATCATTTATTATCGTGTTTATAAAAACAAAATATTGGGATCATCCAACTATATATAGGATTAACAAAAAATAACTAATATAATTTAATTAAACTCATCATCCTTTTTTTTAATATTATTATCCTCATTTTTTTCTTTTTTTCTTTTTGAAAAATAATAGTGCTGTTGGTAAAACATGTTTATTAATATCTTATACAACAAACGCTTTCCCTGGTGAATATATTCCTACTGTGTAAATAAATATATACATAAATAGAGACATGAATACATATATATGCATAAAAAGAATATTATAGGTTAAAAAATAAAATATTAATTTATTATTATTATTATTATTATATAGGTTTGATAACTATTCAGCAAATGTGATGGTAGATGGGAAACCTATTAATTTAGGTTTATGGGATACAGCTGGACAAGAAGATTACGATCGACTTCGACCTTTATCTTACCCTCAGACTGATGTGTTTTTAATCTGTTTTTCCTTGGTTAGTCCACCTTCTTTCGAAAATGTCAAAACAAAGGTAAATTATTTCATTTTTTATTTTTAAAATGTATATATATAGAGAGAGAGAGAGAGAGAGAGAGCAGGGAAGAAAGGGAGAAATTTAGTTTTATTGACATAGTATATTAATGTATTATTATATATGTCTATTTTTTTATATTTTATGATAATGATATAGTGGTTCCCCGAAATCAGTCATCATGCACCTAATACACCTATGATTCTTGTTGGTACCAAGTTAGATTTACGTGAAGATCCTGAAACCATTGCAAAATTACGTCAAAAAAACATGGCACCTATTTCTTTTCAACAAAGTACTCAAATGTGCAAAGATATTGGTGCAGTAAAATATTTGGAATGTTCTGCTCTTACTCAAAATGGTTTGAAAACCGTATTTGATGAAGCTATTCGTGCTGTTCTTTGTCCTGCTGCTCCTGTTAAAAGAAAAAAGGGTTGTACCATTTTGTAAAAAAAAATATCAATAATAATTAAATAAATAAATAAATGAATGATAATAATAAGTAGTTAAAAAAATAGGTTTATAAACGCATATATATATATATATCCTTTTTGTGATTTATTATCAAAATTCTCCTTTTTTTTATTTTATTTTTTCTTATTCCTTTTTATATATTTATTATATATATATATATATCTCAATCAATTCTCTTTTTACTACCTCCTTAACTTGTTATCATCATCATTTTTATTACTCTTCTTATTTTTAATACTTTTTTTTATTTTTATTTTATTTTATTTTATTTTATTTTATTATATATATATATATACTTTTACTTATTTGCTTTTTATTTTTATTTGTCGCTGGATCTTTTAATAGTAATAAAATATTAAACGAATTGTTTGTTTTGGATATTTTGTATTGTAGATCATCAATTAAACTATTTTTTTAGGCTGATCTAGCCATATATGTGTATAAAAGCAGAAGTAGTCTTGATATCAAAGGTGTATGGAATGATCTTGCCTTATAGTTAAATTTATATTTATTTTAAAATCATCTGTTTCATGATGTATATAAGTACATACACATATATATACATATGTATCTATACATACCTATACATCTATAATTAATAACTAATTTATTTTCTTTCATATAATGGTAAGTTTAAATAATACGTTTATTTTTGTATATAGTATTTTGGTTTTTGATATTTTCTAAATCATATAATTAAAAAATATATTAATAAAATTAATTATTTATTTTAATGATAATATAAGTTTCTATTAAGATCCTATTACACTCTGTTAAATCAACATTAAAATGGTATATATGGCAAGGATAAAGATATTAATAAAATAAAAACTTATTTTCAAGATAGAATATGCTACCGCTGACACCTATTGCACTTTGTTAAAATCGACTACATATAATTAATTATGATAAAGAATTAGCAGAAAGATTGTATGGCGCATTCTATTTCCGAAAAAGTGAATATATAGGTTAGTTTCATTACATAATAAAAGGTATATATATATATATATATATATATAATATAAATAATATTTTTAGTATAAACTGGAATAACTTCTACTTTTCAAGAATTAAAAAAACATCACCTGTAATTATGAAATTATAATTAAAAGACTATACTTGTATAAATATATACATAATAATAATAATAATAATAAATACAATTTGATTTGAAATAAATAAATAAAATGAATTAGAAAGAATAGAAGGAACAAAACTCTCCAAAAAGAATAATAAACATTTAACGTCTAAGTTTTCATATAAAATAAATATAGAGTGGATCAATTCATTATTTTCATTTTTTCATCTTCTATTGTCAAAAAAAAAAAAAAAAAAAAAACCATAGAGAAATATTTTATCGATGTATTGATTCAAAAGGAATATAATTAGAAATAAAATTTTATGTTTGAATTGTTTAACTATGTAATATATATAGTCTCCTAATAAGATAATTACAATACTTTTTTTTATCATATACAACCTGAATTTACAAATAATAATTAATGAGTTACGTTATCTATTATTAGTATTAGAGTTACTTTTTCCTTAATTTCTTATCCTATTCTATTTTTTTTTTACAATATTTTATCAAAGATAAAATGTATCAATTAGTCCAAAATTTGAAATAACACATTGAATATGCTTTGATATACCTAATTATTCCTTATAAAATTAATTTTGGTACAGGCTCATTTACCCTTAATTTTAACCAGTAAGAGGAGTATCCCAATAAAACATGGAATCCAAGATTGCAATCAAAATTACATAAAAAGTGTGCTGATTATAATTTTTGCAAGTCTTAAATGAAGTGAGTCAATAATAATACTTTTTGATTACGATCGTGAAATAATAAGAATACTACAAGAAAGAGAAGGAGGAAGCCCATAATGATACTAATACTAATATTGTCTTTGATATCGTTGTTTTAAATCCTTTAAAATACATAAAATTTAAATAACTTGCGATCGATTGTATTTAAAGAAAAAGAGCTAATAAAGAGTCAAAGAGAATTAAATTTTTTAAGAGAGTAGTGATAGTATGATGATCATTTTAAAAAAGAACATGAAATAATTTTAAGATTAAATATTTTGGTATATAACTGTGAAGATTTGCTATTGTTAATGACTGATGTCCCTGTTGCATTGATCCCATTTTCAATATGATATATTATTGTATCGCTCTATATATATATATATTTATCAATAAGTGTATCTAATATTAAAACTTTTCTATTTGTTATGCGAATAAAGTAATTATGCGCAAATGAAAAGTTTTCAGATTCATTCATTTTCATATTGTTGAGGCAAGTTTAAAATATACAATTTAAATTTTTGGTAGTAATTTTTTCTTTACAAATATTATATTCTAAATTATCTTGCTTTAGTTAATGTCCATTACAAGTGTTATTCATTAAAGATGATTCGGCCATCTTGATAAACTTCAAAAATTGATTTTGTGTAGAAATAATTAATAGCATGATAAAAAAGTAGAGCCTTTGCTGATGGTGTATCATTTTTTACATACTAGAGAAGTGTGGGATAAGTATTTTGGTAACAAGTAGGAAAATAGGAAATGTACTATTTCATTTGGTAATTTATTCATGTTTTAGATAATAATAGTAATAAAACTACCAATTAAAAACAAAAGAGAAAAAAAAAAAAATTAAGCGCAAATTTTTGATCTTGTAAACTCGCATCGGATTTTCAATTTTTTTCATATGCTTTTATAAAGAAGTTTTCCTATATTTTTTAATTTTAATTTTATTATTATATGTCAACTTCGAATAAAAGTAATACAGACAATAAATTGTTTACGGTTTAAGGTTTTCGCTGAAAAAATTATTTATTATAGTTTAATTGTAATTTAGTAGTACATTAGCGGTACTCGATAGAGTATATATTCTACACGTTTCCATTAACACTCGTATAAAACATATAAGCCTATTTTGGCCAAGATTTTTGACCAAGGGCAGTACTTTTTGTAAAGTACTTGTGATCTGCTAAAAAATAACAATTTCTATTTATTAATTTCCATTATAATTATATGAATATACCCACTTTTTTTATATGTAAAAAAAAACAAGTCATAGGATAGTATTCTATTAGATACGTGTTTAATCCTTTTTCGTATCCACCTTTTCTAATATATGGTTTAATTTGGCATCGATATCATTTAATCTAGATAATTTAAGTTGATGGAAGTCTAAAAGTAGCTGTTTATGTTCTTGTTTTAATTTTTTAAATTCATCATCGAGTTGGTTGTGCCATGGATATAACATAAATACTTGAAATCCTAAGGCAGTGGTTGCTATGGTAAAATTGACAAAAGGTAAAGCTTTATTATATACCATTTTCTGAAGAAATGTATTTGAAATAAAAAAAGAAAAAAAGAGAAAGAGTAATGAAAAAGAAGGAAAAATGGCTTTAATAAATATATTTTTTTCTCCCCTGAAGATCTTCTTCCCTTTTTATATAACGCCCTTCTCAATTTTTAATTGGTGGAAAAAAATCACACCACTCTCCAATCTTAATATAAAAAGGATTATTTAATTTATATTTTTATACAAGAATTTTCGAGAATGTCTATATTTATTTTTTCTATTTATGTAAGTATTATAGATAATCTTTTTTTCTATCTCTTTCTCTTTCCAGTTTTTAAGTATTTATTTTCTTACTATAAAAACCACACAGCATAATATCTTGTACTCAAATTCAGTCTTATTGAAATAACGCAAAGTATAGAATGACAGCTAGTATTTTGTAAATGAATGTGTAGTATTATTTAATTTTTGGTGTAATCCGATCAAAAAATAATTTTACTTAAAAAGACTAACTATTTTTTAATTCAGCTGAAGCGATTTCTTTATCCAATCAATAGTTCTATTTTTTTTATAATTCCAGCATATTTTTATAAATTTATGATTCTTTATTTTCCTCCTGTATAGAATAATAAAAAGAATTAAAATGTGCGGTGTAACTTGGTCAAAATGAGTTAAATTGTAAAGATATGGATTGTTCCTACGTAATTTAGTCGGTATTTATGATGATGACCCTCATCCCAAATCGATATTCTATTTTTCATTGTTATTTTATTGATCAATCTTTTAAAAAAAATTCTATAAAAAAGTTGTCCGCTATTGTTTACGTTATTTTTATTTATATATGATAAAAAAAAGAGATGCAATTATTAAATAATTAAAAAAAAAGTTAAATATATAAATATATAATTTATATATCATGTATGTAAATATATATAAATACATGTAAAGGTGTAAATTGTGATTATTTTTCTATAATGAGTATAAAAGGAATAAAATGGGGCGTATATTATGCAAAAAGGATTTTTTTTTTGATTACTATAAGTATATATATCTATATATATAATTCTATAAATATATAAACCTTGATTTTGTTTTTCGTATTGTTGTGTATTTATAATTTATATTATTCTAATCCGATCCAGAAGGTTCACTGTGTCGACTGCGTTTCTTTTCATCCTTAAGTCCTTGATAAAGCTGGTGAAGCTGTGCAGAGACAGTATTATTGGCAGCATGAATCGCTACACCATCGTGTAAAAATTTATCCAAAAGAGAAGTTGCTTTACTAATAGGGATTTCTTTGTGTGATTCAATTTTAATATTGAGAGGTAAAGGTTCAGGTTTATGTGTGTTCATTTTTATTTATTTTTTTAATACTAATTTTTTTTTAAAAAAGAAGAAAAAAAATGTTAAATAAGAATTTTTTTTTTATTTAAATAAAAGCAGTCAAGGCGGATTTTAAATTTTTCATTCATCTTTCCACACAATATTTTATATTAGTGGAAAAAAAAAAATTAGATTACAAAAAAACAGTGGTAAGAAATAGATTTTATAGTTAAACCCATTTAATTTTATTAAAATATATAAAAATAAAATAAAGTGTTATTTATATATAAACTTACCATTAGCTTATACAAGTAAAGCATTCGGGGTTTTGTATTTTTAACTGTACTACAGGTACTTCCTTTTTAAGTTATTTTTCATTGTCTATGCATATTTACAAGAGCATATAAATTAAAAAATAAAGCTCATTTATCTTCATAATTAATTAATCATTTGACTTAAAATTTTAACAGTTCAATTGTATCATTATTATATATATATGCATTAATTTCCATAAATGATAGATCTATTTGCTTGAAACTGTAACAGATCGATATATGCAAACTTACTGCTATATTTTCTCATATATAGATTAATATAAAGTTAAGATAGCTGGAAAATAAATTTATATAGAAATTCTTTTGTCAAGTTTTTTTTTATTATTATTATTTAATTTAATGTGTAAAATAAAATAGAAGTCAATTTTATTTTCATTTATAAAAAAATTATAATAGTAAAAATTAAATAAGTGTATAACAATATAATATAGATTGATGAAAATAGTTATTAAATAGTTATTGATACATTGTTGTTATATTTATAAATACATCATCCTTTCTAGTAAATTAATAATAATAGTAATAATAATAATAATAATAGTAATAGTAATAATAATAATAATGATAATAATAATAATAATAGCAATAATAAACCCTTCCTCATTTATTGATCCCATAAAGTCGAAATTTCAGATTTAAGAAATTTGTCTTTCATTATACCCTTATTACATAAATCGTCATCATCTTCATCATCTTCATCATCTTCATCGTCTACCAAATTCCCTATAAAAGATGATAATATAAAATCACTATTCAGTCCAGCTGAATCGTCATTTAACCCTATGGTATTTATCACATTCATTAAATGTATCTCATCATCGTTATTAAATAATTGCTGATCTATTGATTTTATTTCCTTGTCGTTATTATTGTTATTGTATCCACACTTATTTTTATTCATCTTGTCTCCTTGTTGAGATTGAAGTGCGTTTAAGTCATAAGATCCTGTTAATAGTGGAATATGTGGACCAGTTGAATATAAATGGTGAAAATAACTTGTTGATGTGGATGGTGTATTTTTTTCAATAGAATCTATAGATGAAGGCGATAGTTGAAAAGAAAGAGCAGATTCTATAGGTGGTGAATTTTCATGGTACATATATAAGGGAGGTGATGTGAGCCCTGTGGCAGCTATTGTTGTTGACGTTGTGGAAGGATTTGGTATCATATAATTAGATATTAAACAAGGATTTTTCGGTGATTTGTTAATGTATTGGTGATTCATATGGGAAGGATTAGCACATTGTTCCTGTTGATACAGAATACCTGATAATTGCTGCTGCTGCTGCTGTTGTTGTTGTTGTTCATAATTAAATTGAGTTGTTAGTGATGAAGATAATATTGTTGAATTGGTCTCAGTAAATACATCATTATCAAATAAATTATTATTATTTATAGTATTGTTATTATTGTTGATATCTTTTTCAATGGATGGATAATGTAAACCAGGTTGTATAGGATAAAAATGGTCAGGTATGGAGTGTGTACTATAATGTTCATTATTAAATTTACCATACGTTTGTTGTAAACATTCCAAAGCATCTTTATCTGTTATGTAGTTATGATTCATGTTGTTATTAGTTTCAGAAGTATATCTTTTTGAATGTTGGGTGTGTTGTTGGTTATATTGATCTTGTTGGTTATATGAAATAAAAGGCGAGTATTTATCAAAACGTACTCTTAATTGTCTTCCTTGATATTTATATCCATCATACATAGCTAATTCAATAAAAGTAAACATATGTAATAATATATAATATTAGTAATGATAATGGTATCTAAATTAGACAAAAAAAAAAAAACTAATAAGGAATTTTTTTTTAAAAAATTCTATTTTTGATCAGCTATACCTATAGCACGTTTAGCATCCTCTAATACTGCAAAGAGTACTATACCATAACCAAGATTTTTTTTCCCATCAGAATCTTGTGCTACATCTGCTCTTAATACATTTCCAGCACCTCTAAAAAGATCTTTAAGCTCTTGCCATTGGCAGTAATACGGGAGCTATCATAATCAATAATAATAATAGTATGTATTTATATATTAGAATGTAATGATCATGGTAATGTACAGTACAGTATATAAATATTCATATATGATTAATTACATTTCCTACAAAAAGCTGTCGTCCAGGTTGAATGGACTATTTTAATAATATTTTCTATGGTTAGTGTTTTTTTTTAGAGAAATAATATTTTTCTGATATTGCCCCTTTTTTAATATATATTTATGTTTTTGCAAACTTACATCTTGTTTTATAATTACATTCTTTGTATCTGTTTTTCGATTCATTTGTATGTAGTGTTTTTCAGTATTTTTATTCTTCGATTGTTGCTGTTGATCTATCGTTGATTTACTGATTGATGAATGTTGTTCTATATAACCCCTATCTTCACGAACTTCTAATATTCTACCAAACCATTTGAAATTGTGCAACATATCTATATGATAAATTATAAACAGTGATAATAATAATAATGATAAAAAGATGCTACATTATTATTTTTTATATACGATCACTATTGTTTATTGTTCATTTTTTTTTTATTTACTAATAGCTGTTTGAGCATCTTCTACCGTTTGAAATAATACTGTTCCATGACCTTTTGATCGACCATCATAAGTTAACGCCACATCAGCCCTCTGAACCTGTCCCGATTTTCTAAATAAATCTTTCAAGTCCTGCCAGCGTACACGAAAGGGAAGCTATTGATATACACATGGATATATATATATATATTTAAATTATGTACTTATAGTATTTATATCCATGTATTTACGTATTTATATTTATACTATATATTTATATATTTATATTTATTCACTCACGTTTCCAACGAATAGCTGTTTCACTTGTGTAATTGGCGTATGGTTATTATTATTATTTCTTATCGTTACGATATTGTCACTAGCTTCCATATGAGTTGTATATTTGTTTCCATTATTTTGGTTTATATATTCAAGTTTATCAGGATTTTTTGATATTGAAAAAGTTGAGTTTATTAAAAGAGAAGCAGTAGTTGACATTTGTTGTTGTTTGTTGTCGTTATCATCAATAGAATCAATCATATTCAAAATGCAAAACTATTTTTGATAGTTTTTTCTTTGTTTTTTTTTATATATACTGATTGAATTAATTGAATTGTTGTTTTATATAAAAAGTAGTATTATTAAACAATGTAAATATAGAATAATGTAATAAATAAAATAAATAATTATATATATATATATTAAAATATAAGTGTATGTATAAAAGTATGATACAAAGAAGTGCAAAAGAATATCTTGATATATGTATAAAATGAAGGAATGTGAACAAAAATCTCAAAGAATATAACTTGAGAGCCGTTTTGTATATAAGGAGAGTTAAATAAATAGATAACACTAAAAAGTGTTATCAGAAATAAGTTAATCCAAGCAAAGCTGAATAAATATTTTATATTTAAAACAAAAAGAAAAGAAAGAGAGATAGAGTTAAAAAAAAGAACCGTTTTTTTAAAAATTTTGAGAATCTCCGCTATTTTAATTTTTTATCAAAACCTTATTTCTTACAATACATATCAACTTTTACATTTTTTATTACCATTTGTTACTGACGCATCTACTACTTTCTATATGAATTCTATTATGTATTAATGATAATACTAATATTGATATAACATAAAATATAAATATATAGGTGAATTAATATATATATATATATATATATATACATACATAAGCATGATGTACAAAAAGAATATCATTTACCTGTCATTTATTATACTTATATCTACAAATATAGAAAATGAACAGAAAAGTGAGTAATCCATTTTTAGTAAACACTAAAGAGATGAATTTCTGAAAAAAAATAATGAAATTAAAGTGCATTTAAGTTATTCAAAAAACTGAGTGTGAAGTTATTATAAAATTTAAAAAACTTTCATGCATATACAATAGCCGTAGACAAGGACGGTGTTTTAATTTACAATCGTTCAATGATAGTTATTAATACTATTACTGTAAGCATTTGATGAACATATTGATTAAGCAAATAGGTTGTAATTCTTTTTTAATAAACTAGTACTAGTATTGTAAATAATAATAATAATAATAATAAATAGATCTCTCTATTCATATAAAATGAATTAGTATGTTTTTTTTGT
Source organism: Cunninghamella blakesleeana (assembly GCA_017871115.1). Classification (NCBI taxonomy): domain Eukaryota; kingdom Fungi; phylum Mucoromycota; class Mucoromycetes; order Mucorales; family Cunninghamellaceae; genus Cunninghamella; species Cunninghamella blakesleeana. The sequence goes on along the minus strand of JAFCIZ010000002.1, from coordinate 1,136,907 downwards.
ACTTGTTTTTACTTTTATTTTAATATTTATTATTTATATCCATCTATTTATTATGATTCTTATTAATACCTTTGTTTTAAATATAGATAAATGTAAATACATATTCATTATAACTTTTTATTTTTTATTTTATGTAAGTATTTACAGAAGTAATCGGAATTTTAATATGGTTTGATTGAAAAAGAGTAATAAAATGACTCATTCTTGTTACTATTAAAGCATTGGCCTATTGATTTCAGTTGATTTTGCTTACTTTTTTTTTTTTTTTTTTTAATATTTGTCGTCAATTTTGAATAATTATTTTTAAAAGAAAACCATATATTATCCATATTATCTTTATATATAAATATACTTGTTGAAGTAGGTAAACTTTCACATAAATTGATATGTTTTTTTAGAGTTTTTTTTCTTTGATTAATGAAAAAATCGGCAATTTATGGATTATTTAACATAGACCTCCATAAATAATATAATTTTAATTTTATTTATAAAAAATAAATAAAAGATACAAGTGTTTTTTATTATAAGATATGGTAACGAAAACGTACTTTAATTTTTTTTTGATCAGTGACTGGGTGGAAAAAAAAAATATAAGATCCGAAATTTATTTTTTCTTTTTCCCTTTTTCCTTTTTCTTTCATTTCTTTCACTTTTTTAAAGATAAACTATCAATATATATAAAATATTATTTAATAATAATGAGTTCCTTTGGCAAAATATTTAGAGTAACAACCTTTGGTGAATCACATTGTAAAGGAGTAGGTGCTATTGTTGATGGTGTTCCTCCTGGTTTAGCTTTAACAGAAGCTGATATACAACCACAACTTACAAGAAGAAGACCTGGTCAAAGCAAGCTTACTACACCTGTAAATAAATAAATAAACATATATATATAAGAAAATTGAATATAATATATAAACAAATACCCATTCTTCTTTTTCTTCTTTTATTTCATTGTATATATAACCTATTAGCGTGATGAAAAAGATCGTGTTACTATCATGTCAGGTACAGAATTTGGAGTAACTCTTGGTACACCTATTGGCATAACAGTTCCCAATTTAGATCAACGTCCTCATGATTATAGTGAAACTGACGTTTACCCACGCCCTTCTCATGCCGATTATACTTATCTTCAAAAATATGGACTTAAAGCTTCCTCTGGTGGAGGTCGTGCTTCTGCTCGTGAAACCATCGGCCGTGTTGCTGCTGGTGCTATCGCTGAAAAATACTTAAGAGAAGCTTTTGGTGTAGAAATAGTTGCTTTCACTTCTAGTGTTGGTAAAGTTGCTATGCCTTTTATTCAAGAATTGGAAGACACCGATGCTCTTTCTCAGGAATTTTATGAATTTTTAAATACCATTGATCGTGAAACTGTAGACGCTGATATTACTCGTTGTCCCCATAAGGAAACTGCCGAAGAAATCAAAAAGGTAATAAATAATAAAAGATATAAAAGTAAATATAAAGTGAATTATATTTATTATATGGAGATGGATTTATGAATGGATATATATATATTTAAATAATAAAAAATGCTATTTTTTTTTATTTTTTATTTCTAAAGATCATTACTCAAAAATCAGAAGAAAAGGATTCCATTGGTGGTACAGTAACTTGTGTAATTAGAAAGTGTCCTGTTGGATTAGGTGAACCTTGTTTTGATAAGTTAGAAGCTATATTAGCTCATGCTATGTTATCTATTCCTGCAACAAAAGGGTTTGAATTCGGATCCGGATTTAGAGGTACAACCATGCCTGGTCATAAACATAATGATCCTTTTGTATTAAAAGAAGATGGAACATTTGGTACAGCATCAAATCATTCAGGGGGTGTTCAAGGTGGTATTTCAAATGGGGAAAATATTTACTTCAGAGTAGCTTTCAAACCTGCTGCTACAATTTCAAAAGACCAAGAAACTACTTCTTATGATGGTGTATGGGGTACTTTGGCTGCAAGAGGTCGTCACGATCCTTGTGTTGTCCCAAGAGCTGTTCCTATTGTAGAATCTATGGCTTCTTTAGTTATTATGGAGTAAGTTTGTTTTCTATTCTTTTTTAATATATATATATTTATATATATAATATTAGAATGTGTTGTGTAAATAATAATAACAATTGTGTATTTTTTATTATTTTTTACAATGGCTATAGTGCTGTGATGCAACAAGAAGCTCGTATTTCTGCAAAATCAAGACTTCCATCTATTGATATTCATCATTCTCTTCTTGGAAAACCACCAATGGATTTACAAAAATAAGTGCATAATTTATAATTTTTTTCGTTATGTTTTTATAAAAAGTCTAGAATGTATATTTGATAATTTTTTTATTTTATTTTTTTAATAAATGATTCATTTTGGTATTAAATTATATAACAATTGATGACAATGTATATGTTTATATCTTTATTATTATTATTCTAAAAAAATGATACAATATATATTTATTTAAAAAATAAAAACACACTATTTCATTCTTCATAACCTTCTACGTTTTTTTGCTTGTTGACTTTCATTTTCTTCAATTTCTTCATCTGTGGCTATTTCCATAGCATCGTCATTGGTGGTGCTTGTAGAATTACGCTATTTAAAATAATAAATATCAAAAATCAACCCATAAAGTTAATAAAAACGATACATTTTTTTAAATTATTAGGTTCCAATTATATCATATTATATTATATTTATTTATTGTCATTTACTCGACTAGGCTTTTCATTATCTGAGGTCTCTTCATCACTAACCACATATTTATCCAATTTAATTTGAAAGTCTCTAGATGTACTTCTTTTCATATATTGCATGAGATCAGTTTTTGATTTTCTTGTTAGTTGAATTAAATGTCGTTCAAATTGTTCAACACAAAAGATCAAATTTGGAATGGATTTGGATTCTCTTAAAATTTTTGCCTAATATAAATATTTAAAAAATAAATTAAATTAGGTATCAGAGTTGCATATTGCTCTTGTTTTATTTTTATTTCATTTATTTCATATTTTTTTATTTTTTTTATAGCAATTATGTTTACCTTTTCTTTTGCATTAATCTCTTTTTTTTTCCCTTTCTTTTTCCTTGCTCCACCAGCATCTTCGTATTCTTCTTGACGGTTCTGAGCATGAAGTGTTAAAAATTTATACATTTTATCTGTCAAGTCAGTTCCAATTTTAGCAATCAATTGAACTAATTCTCGTGGTATATATTTTGGTGTAGTTAATTTCTATTCAATATATAAAAAATGAAAATCAAAAATTAATATTCATGTTAATTACAATAACTATTATTATTACCGTTGTACATTTATCTATATATGGTCATGATTCATATATTAGAAACACTTACATATTTTACAAAAGTCATTAATGCTCGATATATTTTCGTAAGAACCTTAATCAAGTTTTCAGCATGAATTCCTAAGAGTGCAGCCTTAGTCAGCTCACTTGTGATATCAACGTAACAGCATAATCGGTTGCAAATAGCAAGTTCAAATTCTTGACGTGAAATATCATCATCGGAGGATACTATTATGTAAAAAAAAGAAAAAGAAATATATATATATATATATATTAAAATCATTATTCTTTGTAATACATTTATCTTAATATATAGCTGTCATTAATGTTGTACTTATATTTAGCTTTTTATTTACTTACTATCTTTCAAACGCCCTATACACCAAGTCATACTATCTTGGGCTTGTTCTGTGTAGGAAAGTACTTGTAAAGTAATGGATTCATGTGTTTTTGGATTAATTAGTTGGTATTTAGTATGTAAAACTTGATCGTCCTCATCATGATCAATATCTGTATCAATATCACCATGGATTAAATGAATATCTTCAGCAAATTCTTTTATTATATCTAATTGGTTGGTATCAGTGCAGAATTGAATAAGTAATGATATTATTTCCTTTGCAACACCAATATCTTCAATAGGACGATCTTTTGCAATATTGATTAACCACTTCAAAATATTGGAAGAGGTATCTTTAAAATCATTTTCTGATTGATCCATGAATTGAACCAGCAGTCCGGTGATTTGAATAATATATATAGCTTCTTTATAAAGAGGTGGCTGTGAATTTAAATACTTGATTAAAATATCCTATATTACAAAGAATAAGAAAAAATAAAAATGGTGAAGAGATATCAAAATCAAATATATACATTTACTTATATAATGGTAATTTTCTATTAATATTTATTTTACCTTGAACTGATTTAATAATTTTGATATAATGTTGTTTTTACTAAATTCTTCAATTCCAGAATTTGTCATAGCATATAATTGTGAAAGAAATTCTATGGACCGACCTTCCCATAGATTATGAATTAGTTCCAAAATAGATTTTAATCTACTGGCAATAGAGCTTAGAATTGATTGTCCCTAAAAGTAATATATTTTTTAATAAAGTTTTTTTTTTTTTTTTTTTTTTTTTTTTTTTTTTTCAATATATTAATATATTCATTTACTTTTTTTGGTTGATGGTTGATAAAACTACTATCAGAATCTTCATGAATAAGAATGTATGTATAAACTTTTGCAAGGCTAATGCAATAACTAAGATGTTTATCATCATCGCAATTGTATTCATCATCAATAGCCTAATTAATAATAATAAAAAGAAATTTATTAATATTATAAAATATTAGAGTACCAATAAAAATAAAAATAAAAATGAACCAATAATAAAAATAATAATCTATTTTTTATCGTTAAATGTTTATTACTGATTATATAATTATTTACCTTATGAAGTGCAACAAGGGAAACAGAAACAATGTGTTGCATAAAATTGAGATCTGATCGAAGAGTCTTTAATGGAGATTGTATATCGGATTGTAAAAATATAGCTTGTGTGATATTTGTAATGAATTCCAAACTAAGCATTGAAAATGTATTAAGAGATGATAATTTTCTTCCTATAAATTTTTGACAAAGAAAATTAAAAATAATAATAGTGATAATTAACATTTTTATTTATTATTATCATTATAACAAATGATATCAACGACTTACCTTTATCTTTGCTTGAGTTTTCTTTTAATAATGTTATTAGCTGATTTCGTTTTTTGAAAAGACCAAGAATGACTTGACAGGATTCCATGCTATCGCCGTTAACAAAGTATTCATGTTCCATTAAAGCATCTATGCATCCCAAAATTATTTCTGAATTATAAAAATGTCGTAATCCCACTGGTGTTGTTGTATCAAAATTGGCCAATTTATCAAGTTCATAATCTTCTAGGTCCATTTTGTTAAACCTAAATATCAATGATTTAATTTGTTCATGACTTGATGTAAACACATCTATAATTTGAATGATTTAAATAAAAAAGTAAAATATATTGGGATTAGAATTACAATATAAAAATAAACATGTAGATACGCTGAATTATGAACATATATGTAGTTACCTGTTTGATATTGATTTCTTTTTAATACACGAATAACACCAAGTAGATTATACAAAAGTATATGAATAGGTTCAATAAACTTCGTTTGTGATCCTTGATCAATGCACAAGTCTAGTTTTAATGGAGCTACAATACCATCATTTGATTCATAAATACGAAGAAACTAGAATATAAATAATTAATTAAATTAGAATGAATTATTATTATTATTTATAGTGAATTATATAAGAATGGTTATATATTCAATTACCTGTGTATTTAATATTTCAAAAATATCACTTGTCATAGTATCAAATTTTAAGGAAATAGAACCTAGACCATTATAAGCAATTTCACGAATTTCATATTGTTGACTAAAGCAGCGCCTTAATAGACCTAAATTAATTTAGTTGTATAAGAAAATGTACATATAAATTCACACAGCTACCTATTATATTTATTATATATATAATATTACCCAATATTTCGAATGCAACACTTTCAGAGGCCAACTTTTGAGTGCTGTTTGAGGAGTTTTTAATATTTCCAAGTTGGGTGTGTAGTATATCTAAAAAACCAACTACTGATATCATACGGCCATCCAGTTCTCTAAGTAAATGATTATAATGAGTCATAGAGTTTATATATACATATGCACAAATATGTCTATTTATCTATATATTTATTTACCTGGTGAACATGCTCTTTCGTAAAACTAAGATCAAGCTGTCTCTAAATATTATATTATCAGTTGTTATTGGCTTAATAGCCGTAAGAAGTTGTTTAGCTGTTGGGAATGGTAATAGAGATAAATAATCTAATGTATCTTTTATCTAAAATTTTAAATAGTTATTTTTAAAATAAATAAATTTATTATATAATTTTAACTATTTTACAAATATACCCTTCTTTTTTTAAATTTATTTAAATCTTATAAATTACTTACGCTGTTGAGATATTTTTCCAGTTCATGAGGACAGTCATTAATCAAGCGTTCCTGCAAGCGTAAGAAATCAATTGAACTATTGGATCGAGATATTATGCGTGAAGTTATTTGTTCCAATATTTCAGCGCGTATTATATCGTGTAACTTTGATACCATATAAAGAATAGTTGTCAGAAAAAAATAAAAAAAATTATATATTAAAGTTTCTTGTTTATTTAAATATGGCCAGTATTGTTTTATATAATGCTTTACCTTAAATAATTTCAGAAGCATGTTAATTCCTAATTCAATAACGTTATCAAGTGGACCTTGTTTTAATCCTTTACTTCGGCTACCTGAAGCTAGAGTAAGAAATAAATATATTAAATATATATATATATATATATTAATATTGGTATAACGCTACTTATAATATATGTATTTCCCATTTCTCCAAAAAGATACACTATTTAATTATATATGTATATATATACCTTGAAATTTTAAAAAACTTCCTTGATTAGCTGCGGTATCAATCAATATTAATGCCAATTGTACCAAACTTTGAATCACTTGATCCCATCCTGTTGCTGATTTTTCTACAATATCCATAAGCCTTTGGTTTAATAAAATAGAGTCAAATTCCGAATATTCTATGTTATAATTAAAGACATATAAAGTTAGCTAAATATATATCTATATTATAAAATCTGATTTTATAATTATCATTGCTATTATAAATTTTACTTACTGGAAATCCAAGAGCTTTTTTTAAGTTTATCATTGTCCTTGTAGATTGAAATGATGGTTGTTTTAAAGAGATCAAAAATCTAAAATAGGCAAAATTATATATATAAAAATATGGGTTTAGATGTAAACTTTTAATTTAATTTATTGTACTTACTGGTTCTTCTAAACGATGAATACGTGCAACAGAAAGTAAACAAGCCATACGGAACTTTTCGGTTAAAAACATTTTTTCATTTTTCATATATTTTAATAATTCTACACCAAGTTCCTAATTTATTTTAAAATGTAAATCAAACGAAATAAATAAAGTAAATAAGAAGCTAATAAGATTATTTATATATATATTTTTAATGATTAAATGAAAACAATAATAAAAAAATTAGTAGCTTACTTGATCTTGCTTAATAGCGAAAGAAATATGTAACATGACTGTGCCTTCCATTCTGCTCTTTCCAACCTCGTCTCTATAATTAATTAATTGATTTAAAAATAAAGGATTTTTTTTATTAGAGTTTAGTTTAGTTTAACTTTCTTTTTTTACTTCATTTTGTGATCATTTATTTTTATTTTATTTTTGTTTTTACTTGAATTTATGATTAGTTTTTTCTTCTTGTTGAATCCAGTCAAAATAATCACATATGCCTTTTATTATATCTCGCTTATTTCCCTATTGTAATTTTAAATAATTATAAATACATAATTATATAATAGTAGATTAGTTAGAATGATAACGATGATGGAGATGACTATACTATGATTATGATCCTACTTTTCGTGATAATAATAATAGTTGATACATAAATGGCGGAACTTCCTCAATATCTAATTCTTTTAATTGCCTAAATATATAAATAATTACCAACGTCAAGGTTTTCTTTAGTCAATAATAAGCATTTTTTATTTTTATTTTTATTTTTTTTAAAAAATAAAACTTACCCTACAACCCTGTTGATCACTGTGTTCAATTGGGTATTTGTTAATTCCATTTCATTAATTGATGATACTAAACCCACTGTAGATTGTGAATGCCATTTTGCTGAACATATTTTACTAATAAGATTATCGATGATTTCAATCTCTGCCATAGTAGCCAATAAATTAGTAGCTTTTGATAGTATTTCAAATGATCTAGGTTGTATAGGAATCTGATTTTGTATGCATTCAATGATTTGATTTGATATTTCTTTTAAATAATCTTGCTCAAGTCCTTCAACCTATGAATATAAATATATTGTATAATAATAGTAATAAAAGTTGTTTTCATTAATATATCTCTAAAAGTTAATGGGTATGTGCACATGTGTGTGTGTATGTATAGATAAATATTTTTATTTATATGTATGAACATTTTATTTATATTGATGGATTTATTCTTACTTCGGGTAATAATAAATTAATGAGAGAGGTAGCCAGTTTGGCGTTCTGTTTTGATCCATTTGTTGACTCAGCATTTGTAGCTAACCTAGTTTAAATAAATAAATGTATATGGAGGAAACAAATTAATAGATAAGTTCATACTGCATTTAAATATATAACTAGATATAGAAAAAGTCGAATTGTAATATTAAAAATGACATTACCATGACACAATAGATTTAATAACAATTATTTTCTTTTGCATATTATCAGAATTGTTGACACCAGAAAGACCTATTATAAAGGAAAAATAGTAATAAAAATAAAAATCAAGTCAAATATAAAAGTCAAATAATAATAATAATAATATATAAACTAAAATGTTATTATGAATAGGAAATTACCAACCAATATAGATCGAACTATTAAGATGAAATCAGATTCAGAATTCGTCATTTGTGTAAGTTGTTCATTAAAAAACTCTTCAATCTATTCTTTGTATAATTATATATTAGGTGCATCAACTAAATAAAATAAAACTGTTTTTTTTCCTCGTATTTTTTATAATTTATAACAGTATATATAAACTATACCTGTTGAAAGGATAATTCATTGATGTATTTTTGTAGTGGGGCACGATTCGGTTGCTTACTTAGATTGATTATTTCTTTATCCATGATATAAAAAGTTGATAAATAGCGAATTGGAAAAAAGAAAGTACAACACGATACGCGAAAATTTAATTTTTTTATGTGGCTGCGTTTAAATTTTGTTTAAAGAAAAAACCTTGTCCACTCAAAAAATAAAATGATGAAATAGACTACATTCAATATATAACGATTAAAGAGAGTATAAAATTATGAAACATAGATAGTGAACAAAAATAAATAAATACGAAAACTTGAAATTTTAATAGTAATTTATATATATATATATAATGATAAATATTGCTATATGCTAATATGTCGAAATTTTGAGCCAATCTTGTTTTTAATAGTAAGTTCCAGGAATAACAAGAAAAAAGCCAAAGGTACCACTTATTAAAAAGTATATCTATAGAGCTTAATAGAAATTAATTTTTATTGGTATTATACTCCATTTAATACATTAAATAAGACTCACTATTTATATGAACCTACTTTTATAGTATATTTTTAAGCAATGTTACCTCTCTCTTTTGATTACATTATATACAACACTTTAGTTAAAGTTATAATTAAAACAGCTAATCCATTTTTTTTATCCTTTGAATTCCCGTAAGTTACACTAACTTAAATTTAATTTTTCTGTAAAAAAGTTTTTGTTTTTGTTTTTAAAAATCTATGTAATTATTTTATTGGGAAAATTATAAAAAATCGACTAATATACTACTGCAATATATGTTGAATTAAAAGATTTTAACTATGTAACCCATATAAAATAAAATAAAAAAAAATGAAGGATATGGTGTAGTTTTTTTGTATAATTTTTTTGTTAAGGTTTTTAGTATGTTTTTTATATATAAATGATAGATAAATAATAATAATAATAATATAATTTCGAAAAAAAGATTTTAATAAAGAGTAGGGGTCAATATGTAAAGTTTAAATAAAAGAAAATAAATTTACAATTTGGAGATGACGGCGGAAGTGAATTCTTTGGTAGTGCTATTACCACCCATATCAGCAGTTCTAGCAGTATTGGTTTCAATGGTTTCATAAACAGCTTTAGAGATACGGTTAGCATATTCATCCAAGTTTAAGTGACGTAACATCATAACGGAAGATAATAATAAAGCAGTAGGGTTAGCGGCATTCTTGTTTAATAAATCCATACCAACATGACGACATCCAGGTTCAAACATGGCATATTCACGACCAATGTTACAACCAGGAATTAAACCGGGGCCACCAACTAAACCAGCACCCTAATAAAAAAAATAGATATATACATAAAAATGAATTCAAATAAAAAAACAGTTAATATTGCTATTATTGCCACTATTATTATTATTCGAAAAAAAAGGGTCAGAAATGAAAGACTTACAACGTTGGAGACAATGTTACCGTAAAGGTTAGGCATGACCATAACATCAAATTGTTGGGGACGAGAGACAAGTTGCATAGCAGTGTTATCAACAATCATATCGTTGAAAGAAATACCGTGGTGGGAGTATTCTTGAGCAACGTCACGACAAGTACGTAAGAAAAGACCATCAGCTAATTTCCTATATGAATTGAAGAAGAATAACAGTAATTAAAAAAAAAAACACTAGAGGTTAATAATAAAGTTCAGAGAGTATATACACATGACATCCCTTCTGCTTGATTTCCTTCTTATTATCATTTTATACTTTATATTATTATAATTATTATTATTTTACATGATATTAGCCTTGTGGACGGCAGTAACCTTCTTACGATTATTCTTGACAGCGAAATCAAAGGCAAAACGAGCAATACGTTCAGTTTTAGCACGAGTAATAATCTTTAAGGATTCAACTACACCAGGAACAGACTAAATAAAAAAAAATAAAATAAGTCACCATTACTATTTTCACAGATAAATACATGATTAATAGTAATAAAATCTTACTTGATGTTCTAAACCAGAGTATTCACCTTCGGTATTTTCACGAATAATAGCAATATCAACGTTCTTTAAACGGGAATCAACACCAGGAACATTTTTACAAAGAGAAAGAGAAGCATAGATATCTAAATCTTTACGCATAGTAACGTTGAAAGATTTGTGACCTAAACGAGAAGTAGGAGTGAAAAGGGTACCCTTGATACCAACCTTGTTACGACGAAGAGAAGCAAGAGATTCTTGGAAAAGGTCTTCATCTTCAGATGTTAAACCGGAGACGTCATATTGTTCAAATTCAACGGGAACATTGGCAGCTTTGAACACATCTTTTAAAGAAGCAGCGGTTTCTTGACCAACACCATCACCAGGGATTAAAGTAACAGTATATTTACCACCATACTTTTTGGGGAAAATCTATTTTATTTTTTTAAAAAATAAATAAATAAATAAATCATATATCAATATATAAAAAACACGATTGAATATGTATTTATATATATATTTATATTATATTTATATTTATATTATATATATATATAGTATTTATTCTTACCGTTTTTTGTTCAGCAGGAGCAGGGGTAGGGATAGTGGTAGATTGAGAAGCAAATGAACGAACAGCAACCTATATACATATAAAATATTTTTATATTTTTTATTTTTTTCAAAGTATAAAAAAAGGTAAATATAACGTTAATAAATGAAATGATGACTTTTTTAAATAATATTTATTGAAAAAAATACTTGCCTTCTTAATAGCAGCAACGTTAGTTGGTTTAGCGATAACCTTGAAAAGCATGGTGTATATAAAGTTGGTTTTTATTATTATTTAAAAAAAAAGAGAAAAAAAAGAGAAAAAGAAGGTAAACAAGTGCGAAAAATCGGGAAGCGGTTGAAAAAAAAAATTTTCAAAATGCTGGGTGCTGGGTTAAAAATATTTAATTGGTCTGGAATAGATTTTAACCGATTTTTTTTACAAGGTATTGATTTTTTTTCATATTTTTTTTTTTCATGCTACTATTTTATTTTTTTCCAACTTTTTTCTATAAATGATATAATCATAAAATCAAGTAGAATTAAAAATTAAATATACATTAAAATAAATGAGGAATATATCGCCGTTTTTCTTATCCTACGTATACACATATTGGTTATTAATTGTTTATATATTTATTATAAAGAATAGCATTATTCATTATATAATATTTTTATTATATAATAAAACAATATCAATAACCTCGTTATATAATAATAATTCATGTTTTATATAAAAGCTTGTTTAGCCACTGATCACATGGTTCAGATAGATGAAAAAGAAAAGCTCGAGGCAATTTCCCAATATAGACTATATATTGATCCATTCAATAAAATTTAAATAGTTTTTGATATAATTGTTGGTGATACTTATTATTTACTCTATGATTAAAAAATTTAAAAAAATGTATTTATTTAAACCAGTTTTTGATATGTTACATTTTAATACACATATTATTATAATCATATTTCATGATTTAATTGTGTTACATATAACATTAATATCCTTTTTTTAAAAAAATGATAGTAATAGAATCTATATTATGGAATAGTCAATTATAGGGAAAAAAAAAAGCGAAATATTTAAAGAAAATAAATTCAATATATTTATATATTTTTTTGGTATTAGCCTCCTGCCAACTTTTACTCCTTAATTTTATTAAAAGAAAAAAAAATCAAATTTTCGATGGTTGATTTATTATTTTTAAAAACCCGCAATTGAAAAATAAAATAGGTTTGTATTACCATTAGTTTTTTTTCTAGTCTTTTTCATTCTCTTTTTTTTTTTAACATCTCTTTTCACTTTATAATTCTTATTACACTCTTTTTATTTACTTTATATTTATTCTATATATCTATTTTACTTATTATTCAAATATAATTTATTTATTTATTGTATAATATTTATATTTATTATTACTATTTATTATTATTATTATTATTATTATTATTATTACTATTATTATATAATACTGAAAAAAATATACCTATTTAAATAATGACAACAATGACAAACGATATCTTAGCTGATGGTAATAAAAAAGAGTGAAATAGATGGTTTTAATAAATAATAAAAAGTAGATCTTTTATTAATAGAAAAATTGCTTAATGTATTATAGAATGGGTAAAAAAATTATATTTTGAAAATCGTGTGGATTGTAAGTGGCAAAAAAAATTAGATATAGTATACTATAATTAAAATAAGATTTCAGGTACTAACGTAAAAAATAATGTGGTTGTTTTGTTAGTGAATTTGCAGATACCCGCATCCGATGAATCGACGAAAATACAAATTGGTGATATTCCTACTGATCCTATACCGCCAAGAATACAGCTACCATCCAATAGTCAACCAGCGTAAAATAATAATAATAATAATAATAAAAAAACTTTGATGAAGGTTGCTTAACTTTTCTTTTCTTTTGTCCTTACTTAGTAATGTAGTATCTACTACATCCAACATACCAACAAATGATTCTTATTTAAGTTCTATATTATCGTCATCCAATACTATTAACAATGATACCAATAATAAGTCAGCTTCAGCAGGAAATTGTAAAGGTTCATCGGATTGTACATGTTATAAATGTCAAAGACAAAGAAGACGAGCTGGAAGTAGAAGTTATCAAAGTAATAAAAATATAGCCGATCAACAGCCACTATCAAATGATTTAGAAAAAACAACAACCACTATGTCTTCGTCAACATCAGCTTCATCATTATCACCAGCATCTATAACAACAACACAACCACCTTTACAACTGCAAAGATCACCTTCATCAAATAATAGCTTATCATCTACCATTTTATCTACTGCTTCTACTACTACTCCTACTTCAGAACGACCTACCACACCTACACCAACTGTAAGCCGCAATGGTTCTTTCATTCTTCGAAAAAAACCAAGCATTATATCCTATGAACGCCATTTACCACGTCCAACTTATTCTGAATATGATAGTATATACCGACTTCATCAATCTAATAATAAAGATGGACGGCATCACTATTCTTCTTTAAAACATGGCGAACAAGACGATTATCAAAACCAACAACCTAATGATGATTCATATCAGATTTCATGGAAAGATGAAACTGGGGATGATATTTTAACTTCATTAAAAACTTTTCAAACTATTTTTGATGAAAAACCTTACGATAACGATGGTTTATCGGATTTATTGGAAACAAGAGCTAAAGAATTGAAACTACAACAGCTTCATCAAAAGGAAATGGAGGAAGCCATGTTACTTGAACAATTACATCAATCTAACCAGAAACCTCCTCGTCGTCACGATTGTTTAACCCTTAGCTATCGCGATGGGCCTCAACATCGACATTTGACTTTATATCATACTATGAAAATGAGAGGACCAAGTGAAAGAATGGATGCATATAGTAAGTTAAAATAATATTCATTAATATAAAAAAAAAAAAAGAAAAAGGAAGAAGAAAATGAATGCTCATTTATGATTCTTTCTCTTTCTTTTTAATTTTTTATCATTCTCTGCAGATAAAGCATTACAACACTGTATTCGAGCCGATAGTGGATTAATGTCATGGCTAGATAAACATTCAAATCCAGCATCTCCTTCAACTATAAGTCAAAGTAATTAAAAAAAAAAAAGAAAAGAAAAAAATTGTTTTTATGGGCTATTATTATTATTTCATTATATTTTTATTCTTATTTCTAATTCTTTTTATTTTTTATATATTCTTTTTTAATAGATACTCGTCCTAATTTTTTGTTTAAAAAGTCAACAAAACGATCTATTTTACAATTACCTGGACGTAAACAAAAAAATATGGCAGAAGATTTATGGCTTCGTACAACCAAATTAACAGATACATCATCCACTACAACATTTGTTCCTCAACGAAATAACAGTAATAATTCAACCATGGATAATAATAATAACAATGCGGCACCAATGGATATTATATCTACTGCGAATGCTTTGATGCCAGCTACATCCCCTGATGCTTTTAATCAACCTTTCAATAAAACGAATAGTAATAATAAACCATATGATCACGTCGATACACCAAGTAGACCTCTTAATCGAAATAGCGTTGATGTAAGTTTTTAAAAATAAACAAGTAAAAATAGTATAATAATGATAAAACAGTTATAGAAACATTAATATCATTATTGTCATTATTTCATTTATTAATGTCAATATATGTATAATTTAAATTTTATAGAGGGAAAGTATCGTATCTTTAGAAACTGAAAATGGTCGATCACAAATCTCTGGCAAAATATGGTCATCATTAGGCAGAAAATCATCACGTTCTCGTAGTACCACACCATCTATTCATTCCCTTGAAAAGGTAAATTTGTGTCATTTAATTTTATTTCATTTTTTGTTTTTTTTAAAAAATAAGATAAAAAATAGATATAGTAATAGTATTATAGACCTTTTATTTAGTATTTATGCTCATTTCTTATTTCTTTTATATTATAATATAGGTACATCAATTACCAAGCACTATACAAGAAGAATCGGAAGCATTTGAAAAAAAATTAGACGATCTTTGCGAAGTAATGGCTAATACAAATGTTGATCGTTCTGTATTAAGGAAGTACTTACAACAAACAAATGGAGATTATATGAAAACTTTATCCGTCCTCAGATCGGATGTTACTTCCGGAAAGCTTTAAACTTTATTATTATTATTATTATTACTATTATTATTATTATTATTATTTTTATACTTGTATATCATTTTATTTATTTATTTATTATTTTTACCCTTATATCTAATATATATATATATATATATATATATATATACTATTATCTATACTATTTTTACTCTTTTATATTATATTTAATATTGCTGATAAAAAAAATTAACGAACTTTGTCTTATTCTGAAATAAAAAGAAAAGAATTAATGCAATGATTTGATTTATTCTGAAAAAAAAAAGAATAAGAGAAAAGGAATAATAATTTAATTTAAATATATATATATATAGTATATGGGACACAGAAGAAAAGTGAAAAAAAAAATATTAAAAAAAAAAAGAAAAGGTTTAAAAATATCTAATACAACAAATAATAATAATAATAATAATAATAATAATATATAAAAAAATTATCTACGACGAACTAAAGTTAAGAATTCTTCTCTTGTTCTTGGATCACTTCTAAAAACACCCATCATACAACTAGTAACAGTGCTACTTCCTGGTTTTTCTACACCACTAAGATGATAAAAATTTATATATGATAAGAAAAAAAAATCAGTTAAATGTTTTTTTCCCACGGGATCAAAAAAAAATAAATTATCTTATCAGATACTAATTTTGACTAATTTTTTTAACATGAATATATACGCATTTTTTTTTAAAAAAGAAAAAGAATGAAAAAATTATCCACTTACCGCATACACATACACAAATGAGAAGCTTCCATTATAACGGCTACACCTTGAGGTTGTAAAATTTCCATCAGTAAGGATGCTACTTGTTTTGTTACTCGTTCCTGAACTTGTAATCTAAATAAAGAAATATATAAATGAATTTTTCCGTTCAAAACTTAATTTTTTTTTTTCATTTTTTCGTTTTCTTATTATTATTATTATTAATAAATACCTTCTTGTAATCATTTCTGCAATACGAGCTAATTTACTTAAACCAACTACTCGACGATTAGGAATATAACCAATACTAATTTTTCCAGTAAAAGGTACCATATGATGTTCACATAATGAAAATACATCCACATCCTTTACAATAACCATTTCATCATGATCTAAATATGAATATTTATATATTCATTATTATTCTATCCACTTACCATTTATCCCATTATTTATATTATTTTATGTTACCTTCTTCAAATACGGCTTCATTTATAATATCTATTGTTCATTTTATAAAGTAAATAAATAAAAACAATGAATATTAATTTATGGCCATGATGCTTTTCCTATTTTTTTAAAAAATAAAATAAAAATAAAACATCTACTATACCTCTAATATTTTGATCATAACCTTTAGTAAAAAACATTAAAGCCTTTGCATAACGATCTGGGGTCTTTAATAAACCTTCTCTATTTGGGTCTTCACCAATACATTCCAATATAGTTTTTACAGCTTCAGCTATTTTGGTTTCTCTTTCTTGTCTATCTGCAATGCTTTCGTCTCTACGTTCTTTTGCTCCTTTACCTTTTAATACACAAACCCAGACACAAATATATATATATATATATATCATTTAATAAATACATTCTCAACATTTGTATTTATTCTCTTATGCAAAAGAAATCAATTAAATAAAATAAACTTACTAGGCCAACTTAAACCATTAGGATCAATAGGTGTAGCAGGTCGGCTATGCATAGGAGTAGAAGCAAGTGAACTAATGGAGGGATCTATAGGCATATTGTGTTTGTGTTTATATATATATATATATATATTGATATTGAAAAAATAAAATAAAATAAAGAAAATGAAAAATAGAAAGAGAAAGAAAAGAAAGGAAAATAAAAAAATTCAAATTTTAAGCAAGAAAAAAAAGATTGAAAATATAGATTGAACAAGGGAAAAAGAATTTTTATTGGATAAGAAAAAAAAAATTGACATATTTCTTGAAACCCAGCTATACAAATTTGTCAAATAGCATTATTGTTCTTTTCATCAATTAAAAAAAGGAATTATAACATTTTGATAGATAAAAATCCTATATATGGATTTATTGAATAATAATAATAAAATATATGGATTTACTATTTTTTTTTTTTAAAATAATAATAATGATGATAACTAACAGCATATATATGAATATGTATATATATATATATATATTTGAAATTTTTATATACTCTTCGATCCCTTAAGATGCAAATGAATTATAACCAGATTTTTTTCAATTTTCTAATTTTAAAACTCAACAATTTAAAAAACCGATAGCCAATAAAAGCCATTACTACTGTTTGCTTTACTTTAATAGTATAAGAAAAACTCCAGAATAAGGGAAAAAAATCCAGAAAAAAAACTTTTTTGCATACTTATTACCTTATAATATATAACACATACGTATTTATCATAGATTTTATATAAAAATCTTTTACCGAGAGAAACAGTTATTTTCTTTTATCAAAATTTATTTAATTTATTAAAATACACAATTAAACATGTCTCTATACTAAGTCTTTTAATATGTAAAATTTTGCTTTTTATTATAAAAAATTACTACATATAGTAATAAATTGGTTTTAAACAGCGGATAAACTAATACCGTGCCTTTGTTATTATTCATTTTTTGACTGACTAGCTTAAAATTGCTTTGACTGAACAATTTTGAACTCTAGTAACTTTTTTTTAGAATAAAACATGAAAAAGCAATTTATAAATGCTTTTTTAATAACCATATATATCATATTTATGGATTATTTTTTTCGGTATTTATTCAAAAAAAAAGTTATTATTCTTCAAAAATGATAAAAAAAATCTGGTTACAACTCATTTGTACCATATTTCAATAGTTATTAATATTTGTAACTCTATTTTCTTTTTTGTTGAAAAATAGCCAATAATAATTCTATTTTTTCTTTAAACATAATCTTAGCTTAATGTATTTTATCAAAGGTAATCCACCTTTACAATATAATAAAATATTATTTAAATGTATATAAATATTAAAATTTCCAAAATCATGATTTGCATTATTTTTGCTGACCTTTTTTTAAAATAAATAAATAAATTAAATACTTTATATTTTAAATATATCAATAACCGGTACTTACACATATATTAACATTTATATACACGTATATGATCAATTTAATTGATGTAATATAATTTTTTTTAAAAAAAAGACGAGTTTTAGGTTTGAAATTTTGACATAATTTCTACATCAGATTCAAAAAAGAAAAAAGAATAAAAAAATTGATAAAAAGACGAAATATATTTGAATTAATTAATTTTGATTTTTCTTTTTTTCTTTTTTTTTATGTGCGAAGATCCTTTTAGTGAATTTCATATGATCTATTTATATTTTATATTGCTCTGACTTCTAAGATTAGCTTGATTAAACAACGTTTTCCATTTCCCTTTTAATGTTTAAGTGTCTATTTTATTATTTATTTTTGCCAGATTTCAGTCTATCAATCTAAATCTTATATTTTACAAGACCTTCTTTTTTAAATATTTTAAAAAAAATTTATAATGAAAGGTCATACTAGAAATCATAATATATATATCTTATAGTAATATATATAAATATATGTTTAAAAAAATAAAATAAAACTATTATTGTGATCATAAATAGAAAAAAAGAATAAAAATGCACGTTTACCCCGCATTTGATAATATTTTTAAGAGAAAGATATTCCATTGGTTTTTTATAAGGTTACGTTTTTTTTATTTTTTGTGGCTATTATACTTAGTTATGTAGATGTATATATCTACTTTTAAATATCTTTGTGGAACCGTTAAAATAAGCAATGATGATGACTTCGCATTTTTCATTTTAAAAAATGAGAGCATGATAACGCCGATTAAAAATTTGTATATTAAAAAATAACAGAATCTTGTAACACAGGCATACAATATTCCTTTGAATAAATTGGAATTGTCTATTTTTTTACATTTCGTCAAAACCTTATCCATTTATCTCACATGTAGTTTGTATAAATCCAATATAAAAAACCTAATTTCATTTTTTTTTTACATATCTTACTCTTTTATTTCTATTGTTAATTTTTTTTCATAAAAAAGGTACATTATTTTTTTTATTTTTTTTTTTTTTCAAATAAAAAAACTAAGTACTAAACCATACTTTTTTAATATTTTTATTTTATTTTATTTTTTACTTTAGAAATAATATACATTCAAAATGAAAGGGATAGCTATTGCTTTATTATGTTTTATCTTAATGAATGTGGTGATGGCATCACCACTTTTAAAAAGAAACGTTCGAAACGATCCATTTTACAAAGCACCCTCCGGATTTAAAAAAGCTAAAGAAGGAACGGTATTCAGAATAAGAAAGGCACCCAACCCAATTGCTTTTTTATCGGCATTCCCACAAAATATCAAAGATGTGTATCAAATATTATATAGAACCACTGATGGCCTTGGTCAACCCACTGTTACAGTCACTACATTAATGGTGCCTTATAATGCTGATGCTTCTAAACTTGTTTCTTATCAAGTCATGCAAGATAGTTCTTCTCCAGAATGTGGCCCTTCACAAGCACTTCAACAGGGAGATGGACTTAGAGGTATCGTCACACAAGCTGAGCTATTATATATGGACACTCTTCTTGGTCGTGGTTGGTATGTCAATGTTCCTGATTATGAATCATTTGGTGGTTATTTTGGCGTTGGTGCTATGGCTGGCCATGCAGTTTTAGATTCAGTCCGTGCTGTTTTAGCTTCTTCAAAAACCACAAAAATAAAGAAAGATGCCGATATTCAATTATGGGGTTATAGCGGTGGTAATAATAATAATAACTATAATAATTATATATCGTTTTATGTATATCAATGCATTAGTTTATTTATTTAATTTATATTGAATTATATATTTTTTAACAATAATAGGCGCTATTGCAAGTGGATGGGCTTCACAACTTAAAGAATCCTATGCTCCA
The DNA here is from genome assembly GCA_017871115.1 of Cunninghamella blakesleeana. Classification (NCBI taxonomy): domain Eukaryota; kingdom Fungi; phylum Mucoromycota; class Mucoromycetes; order Mucorales; family Cunninghamellaceae; genus Cunninghamella; species Cunninghamella blakesleeana. The sequence goes on along the minus strand of JAFCIZ010000002.1, from coordinate 1,116,277 downwards.
GAACTTAATATTATTGGTGCCGTGATTGGTGGTAAATTCTTGATTACTTTTCTTTTTTTTTTTTTTTTTTTTTGAATAGCTTGTATATATAGTATCAATATTAATATTAGTGCTAATATTAACATTGATTTTTTTTTTCATTCAAATTTTTATTTAGGTACACCTGCCAATTTAAACAGTACACTTAGCAAGCTTAATAAAGGGCCATATAGTGGATTTGCACTTGCCGGAATCAATGGTCTTGCCAACCAATACAAAGATGTTTCTAAATATCTCGATTCTATTCTTAAACCCAACAAAAAGAATGAATTTTATAAGGCTAATGACTTATGTCTTGCACAACTTTTACCTCAGTATCCATTTAAAGATATGTCGTCCTACTTCACCCGTGCTGATTATTTAAACGATCCCATTGCTGATAAAGTCTTGAATCAAAATATTATGGGCAAATTAAAACCACCAAAATTCCCCTTATTTATGTACCATGCCGAAAAAGATCAAGTAGTTCCTTATGCTCCAGCTTCTACCTTGTATCAAAATTGGTGTAAAGATGGTGGCAATATTCATTTTGTTAAAGATAAATTATCAGAACATATCATTTTGTTCGTTACTGGTGCTGCCAATGCTATCAACTTTTTAACAGACCGTTTCGATAATAAAACGTTTGCTCCAGGTTGTTCTTCTAGAACTACAGCTACTTCTATTTTAGACCCAGGTGCCATTGCTACTTTTGGTGAAGTCATTTTTGAACTTTTGGGTGCTTTATTAAGGTTGCCTATTGGTCCAAATAGTCTTTAAATATACTTGTATACATCCTTAGTGTATTTTAATATAATTACAATTACAATCATATCATCATAATTATTTATAATATTAAATTTATAAAATTCTATTTAATTTAAAATAAAGATTTATATACATTTTTAAAAAGAAAATTATAAAAAAAACTGTGGTCGAAAATCTATTACTGCTTGAAAAAACGGGGTTTAAAAAGTTTGATTTTATAATATAAAAAAAAGTAAATCTTTGTTTTCTTTCTTTCTTTCTTTCTTTCCGTTATTAGTATATATTTATTATTCTATGTGGCTATTTTGGCAATAACATACATACATATATATATATATATATATATTATTAAAAGAAATATAAATAATAATATAAAATGGAAAGTGATCATTGGAATGATTGTATCAATTCTATTCTTAATATGTTGGGTATATAGTTTATTATTTTTTGTAGATTAATAATAAATTATAGCTTTTGATCATATGTCTAATATCAAACACTTTTTTCTTATTTTTTTAATTTTTTATTTTTGTTTTAATAGAGGAGCTTGTAATACACAATCATAAAATTCAATCCAAAGTATCAACACGAAATATAAGAAAAACATCGAGATTCACGGGATATTCAGGTATATTAATATTATTAAGGGTGACAATATATTTTTTCCTTTGCCCCTTCTTATATTTATTTATATTTATGATGTCTATAATACGTGTAGATTGCATTATATGTATATATTTATTTATTTGGTTATTAATTTAATTATATTAGATTCTTGTTGGGTACCTTCATTAACGAATACGCAGTATCGTAAAAGATTAAGAGGGTTTGGAACAGAAAATAGAAATCGTAAAATATTACGTGCCACAAATATGGATTCCGCTTTTACAGTTCGTGATATAAATATAAATACTTTTACCGTATCAAAAAATAATGAATCTCCTAATAATAACATTATATCTTCACCAATCCCGCAACATTTTTATACGGATAATAGTAATACTAATAATGAACTGATCAATCAGCGTGTTATTGCAAATCCAATTTTAAAAGCGAAAGCAAAGCCTGTTATTCATCATAATCATCTGAATTTACGTTTTAAATATTCTGCTAATATCAAATCACAACTGAATCAATGGCTACAACAATTTAACAACAACAACAACGGCAATAATAATAATAATATTAATATGTGTACAACAGCAATAAAAAAAAATATAAACACTGATAATACATTATCTTTTTGTACACGACAGCAACAACTTGAATCAGATATGAAAAAATTAATGAGTCAATTAAAAACACTACATAATAAAACAGAATTACCTTCAACAACTTTACTGGAAGAATACTTTTTCTCTATTAAGTATCATCTTAGTCTATTTTTTAACGCTTCTTCAGAATGGATGGAAATAAATAAGTGTTATTCAATGGATGTAAGTGCTGATATATAATCTTCAAATAGTAATAATAAACGAGTCTTACAAAGAAGTATTTATTTTTATATTTTATTTTATTTTATTTTTATTACTTTTTTAAAAAATATAGAAACTATTTCAAGACTGGGCGTTAATGGAAGATTATCTTTATGGATTAATGGGATACATTAAAGTAACTGAGTTTTAAAAATGAAGCAATTATATAACTGCCATCTTTTACTAATATATATATTACTTTTAGGCACATGAAGAAATGCTTCAAATTGATATAATTCAACGCTCAAATGATTTATTAACTGATATAAATAATTTACAGCTGGTGATTGATAAAAATGCAGAATTATATGGAATTCAATTGTCAACGGATGGTTATTTATGGAAAGAAATGGGTTGGTGGGTAGATGATCGCCTGTTAAATAGTACAAAATATTGGTATTTAAGTATATGTAATGGTGTATATGAAGAAATATATAATGAAATAATGAAATATGGTCAAACGGAAAAGGTAAATCAAGTTAAGCATTTTATCATCAATATGAATTGAAGTATTTTTATTTATTCAATTTTAATCTTATTTTTATAAATTCTTTTTATACATAGTCAATGAGTTGTATTGTATCTGGATTAGAATTAATCAATTCTACTCTCAAATTTATTGGTGAATCAATAACAATGGAACAACTGAAATCTCTCAACTCTTTAATTATGGTGTATACACAATGGGTTGTACAACAATCAGAATCAACTAATGATTATCAACTTTCTGATGTAACTCATTATCAACGAACGAACCTTCATTATTTACAATTAATTGATAACGAATCACAAATACTCGATGTATTTTATTCTTTATTATTGGATTATAAAAAACATCAAAAAACATACACATCATCATTTTCCTCTAAAACTTTAGTTAATGAGCTATCATTAACCGCCTTACCATCCCTTTTAGTCAATATCATATTTAACATCGTTACATTTATTAATCAACAATCATTACATCAACACCAGCTTAATATTAAGCGATCAAACATTATGCGAACAACATTTTTACCATTATTATACTTGGAAAAGTCGCTCACCTCTCTTACACAAAATTTCATAACTTTTCATGCATCGTTAAATGAAGGCGAAAACAGATCATTTGAACAAAGGATCCAGGTAAAATAAAATAAACAAAATAAAACAGTATAATATAGTATAAATTTAATCGTCAAAAGAGATGTCTCTAATGCCAAATATATATTGTCTATTATTTTATTAGTGGTTGATAAATTTATTAGACGATGCATCATAAAAAAATATTATTTAAAAAAATCAAAAAAATAAATAGTATTATTGGATATTTTTTTATTCAACATATTAATTAATTTCTGAATTTTCAATTTATTTTGATAAAATAAAATAATGAATATTTTTACTTATTATTATTTTACAATTTTAATTTAATTTTAACGCATTTCCTGCATAAAAAAGGATTTTCATTAGCATATCAATTACTTTGTACTAAAAAAAATTCAGTGTAAAAAGAAGATTAGTGTATTTTCTTTTTTTGAAATTTATTAATATTTTTCCTTTCTTGAGAAAAAATATAGGTTGGAAAGTCATTAAAAAAGTTGTGTTTATCACATAATACTATAGATTTTAATGTTTTTTGATCTTTTATAATTTATACATGCCAATTTCAAAAATAAATTATATCTGTAAAAAAAGAAATCGTTATCGGAATTTTAAAAATAGTCTTCAAAGGTTTACAAGGATTCTTCAAAAATATTAAACTTTTTTTTCCTTTCCCTTTTTTTTTTTCATTGTATACACTTATATAATTATAACTTTAACTATATATATATATATAAACATATATTCATATTTATTATTTAATATTTCGAACGTGTATATTGCTACGTTACTTATATAATGATACATAGTAATACCTCCCCGACTTCCATTCCTTTTGTGCACTATTATTGTGATTGTCCTGATGTAAAAGCTCCAAGTCATGATCAGACACAAGTTAAAAAGAATCCAGTACTATTAGATGATAATAGCAGTAATGGTAATCTTTCAACATCATCTTCCACTTTATTATTATCACCTTCTAACTCAACCCCTTTTGAACGTGTGGATGAAAATACAGCATTTGCAACAGGACGACACCTATTAACGCCCCAAGCATCTAGCTATCTATACCCGTTATCAAGATTATATTTTTGTGAAGATTGTCATGAAATTCGCTGCCCTTCTTGTGTTCAAGATGAAATTATATCTTATTATTGTCCTAACTGTCTTTTTGAGGTAAAACAATTAGCTTTTTATTTTTTTTTTTTTTTTTTTTTTTTTTTTTATTTTTTATTTTTTATTTTTTATTTTTTATTTTTTTATTTAAAAAAAAGTTGGTTTTATATTTATAATATTTATTTTTATCATTTTAATTTTATTAACAAAGTTATATATATTTATTCTTTTCTATTCATAATTGTAAAAAAATAAAAATAAAAAAATAGGTGCCTACAGCAAGCGTAAAAAGTGAAAAAAATAGATGTGCAAGAAATTGTTTCCAATGTCCTATCTGTCATAATACTTTAGCGGTCATGGCTTCCCAAGATACAACTTCTTCAACTACAGCTAGTGGTGCTAATACTGGCCCATATTTTTTGGCCTGCAATGTTTGTCGATGGAATAGTCAAGAAATCGGTATGATGTTTGAAAAGCCAACAAGTCTTGCATGTAGGTGGTTAATATATATATATATATATATGTATATCGTTTATTTTATTTTTTTAAAATAATAATAATTTAATAGTATTATTAGTTGATTTATTTATGTTTGTATATTTCTTATATATTAATAACTTATTCTATAGTACAATTACAAAAAAATGAAGACAATCAACCTGATGTCCAAGAATTTGATAATTTGAAGGAACATTTTGAAAAACATCTTCGAGTCAATACCCCTTCTTTACCAAGTAGTTTCTTATCTTTTTCCAACACTGGGTCATTCAATAAAATGTTTTCAAGTAGTAGTTTATTAGGAGGTAATAATCCCTATGATTTACACCATATAGGAAATGGAGGTCAGCAACAACAACAAGTGCATGGTAAATTAGATGATGTGACGTCTTATGAACCTAGTGTGAAAGTGGAATATACAGAAACAAAAACTTTAGATACTTTAAGAAGTTTACGTGATATAGACCGAGTTTCAACATTAGATCAACGATATACCCAACTTTACGATCAACCATATATGATGGATCAGATTCACCCTCAACGTATACATTTATGCATCAAACGATCAAAAAGATGCCGTACCTGTCGACATATATTAATCAAACCAGAACAAAAGGCACAAGCTACACGATTCAAAATAAAATTGGTTGCTATGAATTATATTCCAAATATATCTATCATTAATATATTCTCAAATTCATCATCGTCAACATCATCAGCTTTTAATATAAATGCAATTCAGCAACAATTACAGCCTATATCACTTAAAGTCGGTGTCGTATTTCAATTCGCACTAAAGTTCACAAATAGATTGTATGAAGAGTTAAGCATTACTCTTGCAACGCTTCAGCCTCCACGACATCGATCTTCATCATCTAATAATAATAATAGTAAAGGGTTAGAAGAAAATAAAAACAATAATCTTAATAAACAACAACCGTCAGTCAATGGAAGAGTTACAATTGTTTCTCCTCATTTTACTGTGAATGCATACAACGAAACTATAGAATATGATGATGAAATATATCCACTTGGTAATTCTAGTAGATCTAAACCGGGATTATCTACATCATGGGCAAGTGGTATCTATGAAAAACGAAATAATTACACTAGTGTTATTGTAGAAGTTATTCCTGAAAAAACTGGTGAATTTAAGGTAATTTATGCAATATATATATATATATATGAAAATATGAGAGGTATATGGAAGTATCTAAGTATTTTTTTTATTTTAAAAGTTCCCCTTGTTAGTAACTTGTAATTATAAATCTGATGAAGATAGAATGGATATTTCATCAGGTGATATTGATGTTGAGGAAATTGATGGCATGGATAATAGTAGTATGGATGGATCAAGAAAAACAAACTCTACTTTAAGAATGGATGATGATAAAACTAAAAGCTATTCTTTTTGGTGCTTAATTGGGCTTGGTGATGTTCAAGATCCATCGAAATCTACTCCAATTTCATGATATGGTTATTATTAAAAAAAGTCAGTAATTATAATAGATGGATATTTTTTGTAATACTTTATTTTGAAATAAAACGAACAAATTACAGAGAGATGAAGATAAAATAATATTTATAATAATAATAATTGATAAGAAAAATGGGTATGAATATTAAAGTTAATATATACATATGTACTATCCTAATACAAGCTCATATAAAATAACAACTATATTAATAGCAATTAGTGGAACTACGTGTCAAAAAAGAAAAACAGAAAAAAAAATTAACACAGCTGAAGATAAAAATTGTTATATTCACATATACGCGCATCATATACATAAATCTATATTTAACTTTGTCTACCAATCTATATATCATTGTATAATTAAAAAAATATCAAATATACTTACTTCGCATAAGTGTTCTTACTGCTGATATCAAGTTAACAACTTTATATTTAAAAGATTGAGTTTGTTCTCCACCAAAGCCATTTTGTTCCATTTGAACACTCCAGCCAACTACATCAAAGCAAAACAAAAAAAAAAAAAGATAAAAATAAGTGATTTTATAAAATAAATGCATATAGATATTTTGAATAAAATATCATTAGAAAATGTTTTATGCCATCTTGAAAGCGTTTAGACGAGTACACAATTATTGTTGAAAATATCATATAGTATTCTATCATCATTTTATAAAATAATATATATATATATATATATATATATTTATATATAATACATACTTCTTGCGAGAAATCTATCTTCACTTAATACAGCAATACCATTTATAAAGAATAAAAGAGCATAGAATAATTGTCCAAGTCCAAGACCAAGGGCCATTTTAGAAAATATATTTTTTTTTTTAATAAAAAGAAATAAAAAGAGATGAATAAAAATGGAGCAAACAAAAATTATTACTTTTTAAAACTCCATTTTTTTTAAAAAAATAGAAATTTTTTTTATACTCTCTTTCTTTAGCTTTTTTTTTTTTATTGATATATTTTTTAATTATTATATGTATATAGTATTATGACAACTGCTGTATCTCAATATGATCTTGACACTGTTGTGAACAAATCTCAGTTTACTAGTTTAGTTGAATTAAAAAATTGTGAAAAAGTTGGGCGATCATTGGTTGCAAAAGCATCTCTCAAACCTGGAGATATCGTGCTTGTTGAAACACCACTTTTACAATATTTGTTAGAACCTACCTGTCGATCTTCACTTTCACCATTTTATTCAAAAGAAATCTGGAATACTATAAAGAAAATTGTACAAGAAACCGATCCAACAGCCGATATTGATACAACTGATTCGGAATTATCAGAAAAAGAAGAAGAAGAAGAAGAAGAAGGCGATTATAATGGATCTAGATATTCTGACGATGAAGATAGTTATGGAAGTGATTATGATAGTGATGCAGATGGAAACCTCAGTAAAAATAAAAATAACAGTAATAAGATCTTTACTTCGTCATTTATTCCTGGTGTACCAGCTGCCATCTATGCTTTTTTACAAATATGTCCACCAGCAACTCTATTTGCAAACACCACCAAATCTAACTATTTTAAAAATATGTCACCTAAATCATTTGAATTCTTTTATTATCCTGACATGGCGATGGAGCACAATACAGTAAAAACGATTTGTGAAATTGCTCAACGCGTTACTAAAGAAATTGCTCTTTTTCAACATATTGCTCCTGATTTATTAAGTCAATTTATTTTAAAAATTTATGGAAATGCTCATACAGTTGTCTTGGATAGAAAAGCAAATCAACGTCAATCCTTAACTTACATGACACATTATAAAAAACAACATAGAAGAAAAACTATTTATGCTAAAAAACAAATCAAATATGATAGTGATGATAATGATGACGGTAATCGAGATGATAATATGGTGGCAAATGGTTGGAAAGAAACTACAGGTGAATCAAAACCGAGTATTGCTTTAATGGTATGGGGTTCAAAGTTTGCTCATTCATGCTCTCCCAATTTATTACTTCAATATGATCCTCCTTCAAATACAATGATGTTTATTGCTACGCGACATATTCATCAAGGTGAAGTATTAACGTTTTCTTACTTACCTGAAGATGAATCTCTTGGTGGTTTAGTCTGTGGTACAACCGAACGTAGACGTACAAAATTACAAAAATTTAAATTTTTTGATTGCGAATGTGAACGTTGTCAAGCCAAAGACGTTTGTCGTGGTGCTTATTGTCCTAAAAATTGTCAAAATAATGAAGATAAAAAATCTATTTCAACAAGTTGGTATCAAGGCGATCTTAAAATTTGGAAGTGTGAAAATTGTCAGTCGGATGAAATACCATTGTTTGCTTCAAAAGAAATAGAAAAAGGAGAGATGTATGTAGAAAAAATGATTACTGGACTTGCAGCAAAATTGCGTAATGGGGAATCCAGTAGTGGTGTTGTAGATATGCTGGAACCTTTTTTGAACAAATTGTTACAACGTGAAATGTGTATAATTGATAATAATAATAGTGTTAATAATGGAACATTATTACCGCCAATCCCTATAAAACATTGGTCATTTGCTTATATTCATGGATTATTATCGATCTATCACCTTGATATGTTTCCTCGTATATTTGGAAAAGGGTTAGCAAGTCAACTAGGTTTAACAACATCTGGGTTTAGAGAAGCAAAAATTTATATAGTGGACTATTTACATGAATGTTTATGGACTACAAACCCTATACCTACTTTTTTTGCATCATGGAATGTATTAGAGCTAGTCATACAATCAACTTTGAATGGAACTGAAAAAAAAATATATATTTTACCAACTTCAGAAAATAGCAATCAATCAAATAACAACAATAGTGAAATAAATGAAAGCAATATCAGCAGTGATAAAGAAGAAAGTAGTGATGATGACAATGATGATGATGATAAACATAAAGCACCTGTAACTATTGAAAAGGTTGTTATACCAATGCCCGATGAATGGAGTACTTTAATTTGTGAAATGGAAAGTTGTATTGTGAATAAATGGGTACCAACATTAAAAAGTATATATAAAAATCGTAACTCAGTAGTTGTTGATGATATGTTAAATAAAATACAACAATGGACAGATAGAATAGCTAAATCTACAGCATTACCGTAAATTATTATTATTATTATTATTATTATTATTATTTTTAAAAAAATAGATAGATAGATAAAGTATAGATTTTATATTAAATTAAAATAAAGTATAATTTTTTTTAAAAAAAAATAGTATAATACGAAAAAATAGAGTATTCTTTATTAACAAAAACAAAAAATAAACAAACGACCTTTACAAATTTACTTAATATAAAATAGAAGCATAAAATATTTTTTAATTTTTTAAAATATAAAAAAAATAGAGATTATTTTTTTATTATGACTACTATTATTATTTAAATTAATATATTTACAATTCCAATAAAGCAACCCCTCTAATTTTAGCCACTTTTTTTAGTAATTCATTATCTTCTTTTATAGAGTCAGATCGAAGAGCCATCAAATCTTTTATAATGCCTTGTTCATCAACCCCAAGTAAGGTGTATACTCTAATCAAATCGGGCAATGGCTGTACATCCAAAGCTGACAAGACGTTTACTAAATATTCTATATCAGTACGTAGCTGTCTTCCACCAGATTTAGATAGATTGCGAATATCTAGAATTTTATTCAAAAAAGTCTTCATAGTTCCACGTGCAACAGAAGTAGTCCATAGTCTGATGACTTTTTCGTTAGATAATCCATTGTTATTCTCGTCTTCTTCTTCTTCTACTTCTTCTTCGTCATTAGCTGCTACTTCATTTTCTTGATCACTGTCATCACCTTCGTTGCCATTTAATATAAAATCATTATCATAAGCACTATCATTCATCAATGGTACCGTTTCTTTTTGAAAAGCCAATCCACTATCACTAGCATATACTTCGAGTTGTTGAGGAAGCATCAATAACCTTTCACCTACTTGTGTAATATATTCATTTGGTGATAAGCTAAGTTTTGGAGTTGCAATATCTATTGTAGCATCGTGAATTTTTTTTCCTTCTCCTGATCCACTATCATCACCATCTTCATCATCAATAGTAGCTGTCCATAAATCTGTTAAAACCAATACTTTATTTAAAGGTTCTGCAATTGATTGATGAATTGTTTCGTGTACAAATAATTGGAATGATTCTGTCATAGTTCGAATACATTCATTTGACCCATTCAACGCTTTACTGATAACGTCCGATTTGCCCTCTTCAGTTACTGTTGATACTTGTGACATAAGTGTTTGTAACTCATGAGAGTTCAAAGTAGATGTACGTAGTAATGCCATAGAAGCTTCTGATCCTCTAATATGCTCTTGCTGTTGTTTTATACCATTAAAGTCGAGCATACTACGACGTTGACGATCATAATAGTTATTAGGTGAGTGTTGATAAGAATTTCTATTATTTTTTATGGATATACTACTTCGCCGCCTTCTATGTTCTCTAGGTGAACTGGATGACGTTGTTGTTGTTATTGCTGATTCATTTATTGATTCTATATTTTCATCTTGTTGGGATATTTTTTGTTCGCCTTCCACTATATATTGACGTGATTGTTCTAATATCTGTCTTATCTTTTCTTCTAAATTTTTAAATTGATTGTTCATTGATTCACACACGCTGAGGAATTGTAATCCAATTTGAAATTCATACCAGTCGTTACTATTTTCCGTACTCATGTTAAAGTCAAGATCGTCTGTTGTATCAGATGATAAAGATAAGCGAGATGGAGGTTCTTCATCATCTTCATTATTATTATAGCCGATTTGTTGATTAATGTCACTTTTTTTATTGTTGTCATGCAATAATACTTTCACTTTGTTCATCAGCTGATCAAATTTTTTACTAACATCAGCCATAATATTATTAACTGTTTTTAACCATTCTATAGTACCATAACCGTGAGTTAGTGATATACATCTATCAAATGAATTTCTAAGTAAATCAAAAACTTTTCCAACAGAACTGATTGATGTATTTTGCATTACATTTAATGCTGATGATATATTCTTCATTTTATTGAATGCTGTAAAAATTAAGTCTAATTCTTCTTTTAATAATCGTCCTTCCAAAATTGCATACTGAGATTGAATGGGTAAGAAGGGTTCATATAAACTATAAGACCAGTTATTGCTTTCAGAAAACCGTAATGTCAAAGGCACATAGGAAAAACTTCCAGATTTAGATCGTCGCCTTGAATGTGTTCTTTTTACGGCTTGAGTATCGTTAAATTGATCTTGATCAGACGATGATGTATTTACAGAAGGTTTCGAGAATAATCTTTCTAAAGATAGTCCAAATGATTCAGTTACAATAAAAGCAGAGACTAGTATTTTTATCGATGAAGCACCAGATTGTTTTTGAATTTTTCCAAGTTGTTCGTCTAGTGGTGGATCAAGTGATTGTAATATATTTTGAACAAGAGCTTGTACTACAGACTTTGGATCAGGAAATATTGAAGCACACCATATATATTCTTCAGATACTAAAGAAAAAACTGACTTATAAAATATATCCAAACATTTATCCAACTTGTTGACACCGTCGGTTATTGTAAATAAATTAGTCATTTCAGAATGCCATGTTGTCAATAAGGAAGCATTTCGGCTTTCAAAATATAAATCAACAAAGTCATCTATACGGCCAATTCGCCCATATACTTTGTAAAATTTATGACATTCTTCAGCATCGCGATTATGAAGAGCTTCTTCAACTTTTGGTTTCAGTGCACGTTCCAAATCATCCAAAACATGTGAGGTATCTAAACGTTTTGCCTTTTTTTTTTTTTTTTAAAAAAAAGAAAACAAGAAAAAAAGAAAATAAGCAGAAAGATAAAATAAAAAAGAGTAAATATCAAGTACAAAATATAAAAATTATATATAATAATATAGTCATATATATATATATAATTTACATCTTGTAATTTTTTTAGTAACTGTCTTCGTGGTTCATATTCAGGCATTTGCTGCAGTACATCCAAACTTCTTTGAGCATTTTGTAACCGTGTAGCAGCACCTTCAAAATCATTATTATTGATAACTTTAATAACTTCAGTTTCCAAGTTATTCCAGTTTTCTGCTTCTTTTAAAGCAGATAAACAATCTTCCATACGCGTTTTACATAAATGAAGTTGCCGTAATTTTTCAAGGGAATCGTCGGCACCTAATTCCACATTATTCAGGTTCATTTTTACTTGTTGTATACCTTGCTGAGTGGCATATGCATCATCAGCGATAAGTTTTAACTCGTACAAAATACGTGGCATAGATTTAACAACTTGATCATTTATTTGACCAACTTGTTGAGAAGCATGTTCACTTGCTAGTTGAAGTTTTGTAACAAGTGTATTTGTTTCCTGTTCTAGAGTTGTAGTTGTTGTATTATTTAGTGAGTTTTCAGATGTATCATTATTACTATTATTATTATTGTGAGAGGAACTTAATGAGTTATTAATCCACTTTTTCACATCGAAATTAAGATCTGAAAAAGAAGCTACATCAATAGATGTAGTTGACATAGTATTTTTTTTATACAATAATATATATATATATTTTTTTTGATTGAAAAAAGGGGGGAAAAAAAACACCCAAAAAGTTTATATAGAAATTAAAAAATTAAAAAAACCCGGCGGGAGCCGAAAAAATCGTTGGACAAAAAAATTCAAATTTATTTACTCTATTTTTTTCTTTTCCTCTCTTTCTTTTCCTTTTGTTTTTTTTATTTCATATTTATATTTTATACTTTATCACCAACAGCTATTACATCTTTAGGTATACATCCTATTCATACTAAATATAAATTCAGTTTTTAAAAGTGGTCATTCGTTGATATAATTTTAAATAGAGAAAGGATATAAAAAAAATTCTGATGATAAAAGCTAACTATCAAAAAAATTATGGTTTTTAATATTAAATAGTTAATAGTTTTGGGATTCCTCTTGTTCTTGAATTCTCGATAGTGTACTTTAAGAAGTCAAGTTCATCATGGGTCCTGACACGAAGCTTATTTTAAGTTTGGTGAATCGTATTACTGTCCGGGTAAAGTAGTATAAAAACTTAAATGAATATAATAATATTTATTATTACAGCAATTAATACTATATAAATATATATAAATATAAATATATATATATATATATATATGTATTATGTTCCTGTTTTTAATAGTTACCAAGTAATAGTGGAAAGAAATTAGACTCTTTGGAAAATGATCCTCTTGTTCAGCAAACGTAAGGAGTATTAATCAAACAATAATAATTTGTAAATAGATGAAGCTTACTGATTATATTATTTTATTCTATTTTAATATCAATAGGGGTAAAAAACAGATATATAAGAGAGGAGGCTGACTTAATAATGCAATAAATATGATCATGAACATAAAATTGATATTGTTGTTGATTATTGACATTATTGTTATTTTTTTTAAACAAAATACTAATAGTTGCTGCTTTGATTGATCTATCTAAATATCGTTTACCAGCTATTGCAAGTACTATTGTAACCGTCATTGAAAATATCTGCAAAGTAACTGTTTACATATATATAATATAAAAGACTCAAATAATTTATTAGTTTATTAATGGTATTTATATCTTTTTTATTTTATTTTATTTATTTTATTGTAGTCACCATCAATCACCGACGAATATATACCTTATGATGTCTTACAATCCCAGCTTTTCCTTCTTAGAATGTTATCAGCATGTATGCAACATCACTGGCAGTTTGTAACCAAGTCTAATAAACCACCAACTAATATTGAAACCACACATTTTAATTCATCTGATACAAGTAGTAATCACAGCAATACAACAAATGGTATGCCAAAATTAAATAGTGATGGAACTTTACCCCCTGAACTACAAGATCCACCTGCTTTAGAAGAAAGTTTAGCTAAGTATATTGTTGCCATAATGTCCCGCTTTATGCACCAAATGTCGTTCATGGAAGAACGTGAAAATAATTCATCGCATACGACTAATATTACTAGAACTGAATATTACACTTCAACATGTGTGTCCAGTACTTCATCAGATATTATTGTAGACATTTATAAAGCAGCTAGTCGTGTCATATTTTATATAAGTGCAAGTAACTGGCATATAATGTTTATCAAAATCAAAACTCGTATTTTATACCTTACTACTACACTTGATGAAAATCCAAATTTTGCTGATTTAAGACTGTTAGAATGCTGTGCTCTCAATTCAAAAAGATTAAGTGCTATCCTTATAGGTTTGTTTATTTTATTTTTATTATTAATATTAATAATAATAATTTAAAAATTTAAGTTTATTAGTTACTGATTTTTTTTTTTTTCATTTTCATTTTTTTTATTGGTATTGTTTTATGAATAGAGTTCTGTACTGCATTCCTTCATTTAAAAAAATCTGCTCAACTAATGGCTGCTGTAGTATTACGACGTGCTATTTGGAGTTGGATTGAAACCTACCCTATGGAGTTTATGCAACTATGTCAAAGCCAGAAACGATTAGAAGGTGGTCCTGAAGTACTGTTTGATATTTGTAATACTTTAGCGGATACAACAAGAAAAAAAGCAATTCTTTGGCCTTTGCAAACCTTATTACTTATTTTATGTCCTGATCTTTTATTGGCCGCAACGGTGTCTGAAAGTCGTGGAATTAACACAAAAAAGGTGATTAATCAGAAGAATAGTTTTTATTTTTATTTTTACTTTTTTAAAAAAAACATCCTTCAAATTTATTAACGTGATTTTTTTTACATATTTTATTTTTAATTTTTTTATAGACTGCATTTTTAGTGGCACTTAGAAAATCTTTAAGAGGTGGACGTACAGCCGATCTTGCTGCTATTTGTTATGTTGATATTTGTAAAGCTGCTACTTATGTACCTAAAGATATGTCAATTGCTCTTCGTCATATTGTACCAGATATTGAAAATGAGCTCAAACAAAAATTATTTGATATACAACAACCTCTTATTGCTGATAGTTTAATGTCAAATCTTGGAATCATCATTGACCATCGTTGTTTATTAGCTGATTGTTTAGTTGCTATGTTTAGACTTAATCCCCGTAATGTATTACGAAATTTATTCCCTACTTGCCTATCAGATCGTGCACCTATTTTATTCAAAATGAGTTTGGTGAAAGCTTGTCTTGCAATTACATCAGAAGAATACGGTCTTCCATGGAATCCTACTGCAGCTGCTCTTTACGACTTGATGGGTGGGCCTCTTCGTAAATTATTTTTGGATGTTACCAGTCGTGAACCTATGGCAAAATCAGATATCAGTAGTATTACAAGTTCTACAACTGGAAGAAAAACAATCATTAGTGCAGCAACAGATAAAAAAAAGAAGGAAGTTTTACAACGTAGTGATACCAGCAATGATAGATTGGAATTAATTTTAGATTTATTACGATTATATCAAAATGATCCTATGTTAACTATACGTGGTGAATCCGAAGATAGATATGAACAAAATGCAGCAACTATGGTAGCAATGGCAAATTGTTTAAGGGAAAACAGCTCAGTGGTTCGTGATGCAGCGGCAGAATGTCTATTTAAATTACATTCGTCGGAAGCAATTGCAGAATGGGGACACAGCGATCAATTTATGGAAGCATTTTGGAAAATATCATCCCAAATTTTATTCACCATAGCAAAACAACTTTTAGATAATCGGGAAAAGAATGAAAGTCTCAAAAAATTATTGGATTTGTTAAAAAAACTCTTAATCTGTAGAAATGATTTTCTAACTCTTCATCAGGTAGTTATTAAATTAATAATAAAGATTTTTTTAAGTAGTTCGCGTATTAATTATTATTTTATTTATTTAATTGTATGTATTAGGATATTACAATGCGTGGCTCCGACGTACGCGAACGATTACAAGCATCTATTGGGTTGGAAGTAGCATTATTAGTTCTTTTATGTTCTGCAGACGCTGAAATTTGTACTGCAGCTATGGCATGTTTTGGGCATCTTTGTGTGGAAGCCCATATTACAGAAAGTATAGAAGATCCTAATCAAGCATCAATTACAATTGTTGAAAATCTACCAATTTATATTGAAATGACATCAAATACGGGAATTGTAGCAGGTCGTAAATCACAACAAAAAAGAATTAGAAGATTATTACGTATGATGACACATTCAGCGCTTGGGAATTTAGCAGCCTGGGAAGAAGCTTTTAAGAGATGGAAATATATGACATCAGCAATATTGAGACCTCATGAAGAAACAAAAGATGAAAGTTTGGATATCAAAAAGGGTGGACAAGCATGGCATGATAAATTGCGTAATAATCGACAAACAATTAATGTAACAAATAGAACAGATGGATTAGATGATGATAAATCTTCAGAATGGCAAAATTATGCTGGATTTTTGGCTTCACTTGGTGGGATATGTTTAGTTGCAGATACAAATCCTACTTCTCCTGCTTCTCCTGGACCACGATCTTTTAGTGATCAATCGCATTTACGTCATGCTTCATCTCCTTCTGAATCAGCAATATTAGTTGATAAATTTGTAATGGAAATGGTTGAACTTCTACTATGTGATAATGTTATTGTGCGTGAATGGGTTATGGATATTCTTGGTACAGATTTATCTCCTGCATTATACCCAACTATGTTTCGCCATTTGGAAAATGTCTTAAGTAAATGTTTTGGTTCAGATGGTGATCCTTTATGTAGCCCTAGGTATACTCTGTTTGTTGAACAAGCTATTAGTGTACTTAAACTTGTATTAGACCGTATGGAAGAAACAGTAGATAGTTTATTCACTGTGGATTTTGGTGGGCTCATTGATCAATATGCTAAATATCTTAATAAACTTGGTAGTGGCCAATCTGCTTTGAAAATGAAAATTAGATTCTGTCATCTATGTGAAGTACTGATGGCAAAGAAGGATAGGATCAGCATTCGACAAGAATTTAAGTTACGTAATAAATTGCTAGAAATTATCGTTGAATGGACAAGTGATTTTTCATTAGTAAGTAAAATATAAATTATAAATATACAAAGTTTATATCTGTGTTACTTATTGGTACATTTTTTTTTTTATAAAAAAAAACAATCTTCCAATAGAATCCAGATACAGGTGTTAGTATCTCAGCAAATCGTGGCGACAAATATCATCGTGACCTAGATTTGGCATGTTTGAAGACTATTGTTGGTCTTCTTCAACAACTACCATTACAACCTTCAGATACAGTACACGAAACCGATTCAACTCAAGTTAAAAGCAGGATCTTTTACAAATATTTTTCATTCTTCCTCAAATTATTAAATAGATGTCGTTTATCTGAGGTAATATATTAATTATCTTTTTTTCTTAAAAAAATATAATAATTCATTAGTTATTATGAATACTAATAAATATACTATTATAACGAAATATTTTTAAAAAAAAAAATAGATTGAAGCTAGCTCTCAACATACTAGAAATCAAGAAGTTATGATGGTGAATAAAGTAAGCAATAAATTAGTGTTTATATTAATAAACTACAATTAATTTAAAAATGTTTAAATTACTTACTGTCATTATTTATTAATTTACTCTAGAGTAAAGAAAATGCAACCTACCTGGCTCCACTTAAAGACTGTACAATTTTGGCTATGTCTAATCTATTGAGTGCGAATGTGGATGCTGGTTTGAAATATTCTCTCTCAATGGGCTATCATGAAGATACGCGTATGCGTACGGCATTTATGCAAGTGTTAACTAATATCTTAAATCAAGGAACAGAATTCGAAACCCTGGCTGAAACTGTTATGACAGATCGATATGAGAAGTTAGTTGATGTAAGGAATAGCATTACATAGATATTTTTTTCCAAAATTAATTACAGTACTCATTATTTAATTTTTTACTTATGCTAATAGATGCTTGTTGAATCTGATCTAAATATTAGTCTTTCATTATGTGATGTTTGCCCTGCTTCTGATATTGATGATGTTGCTAATGTATTGCTTGCAAGCTTTTCTTCTCGTGGTAAAACGATGGTATTACTTAAAGCTGTAATTGAAAAAGAAGTTCAGAGCACAGGTAATAATTTGATATATCTCATATATATACTTGATTTTAAACAACAACATAGACTAATTATATATATTTATACTTATATATTTATATATAGAGAGTGAAACTGAACTTTTCCGACGTACAAGTATTGCTACAAGATTGTTGTCTGTTTTTGCTAAATCTAATGGTGCTGATTATGTAAAATCTGTTTTGCAACCGGTTTTCCATAAACTTGCTGAGAAACCTGCTGATGAAAAAACATATGAACTTGATTCTTCTAAAGTTGGTCCTGGTGAAGATGTTTTGAAAAACAAACAAAATGTAGTTAATTCTACTGAAATGCTTCTTAATGCTATTTGTGCATCTGCTGGTGAGGCTCCAAGGTAACTATTATTTTGTTTTTTTTTCTTTTTCTTTTTCTTTTTCTTTTTCTTTTTCTTTTTCTTTTTCTTTTTCTTTTCTTTTTTTTTTTTTAAAAAAAAAGACTGAAGTATGAATAACTTATATTAATATATATTTCTATATATATATATCTATTTATTTATAATGTACAATTAGATGCTTCCGTGAAGTATGCCATTGTATCTTGACTTCAGTACGTGAACGATTTCCTGAAGCTAAATATACTGCTGTAGGTGCTTTTATCTTTTTACGATTCTTCTGTCCTGCTATAGTATCTCCCGAATCAGAAGGACTTATTAAACCAATGACAACAGTATCTCGTGAAATGCGCCGTGGACACTTGATGGCTACAAAAGTTATTCAAAATCTTGCTAATAATGTATTGTTTGGTGCAAAAGAAGCATACATGATTGTGTTGAACGATTTTTTAACTGGAAATATTTACAAGGTCACAAGCTTTTTACGTGAAATCTCAATTGTTCCTCCTGCTACTCCTGCTGAAGATGAAAATGAATGTAGACCAATGGATGATAAAAGTTATGCCATGTTACATCGTGTGCTGGCGGATAATACGGAACGTATCTCTCGTGATTTAGCAACTAGACGGTTTAGGCACCATGGTGATCAAGAAACATTGACGGGCTGGAAACGGCAATTGGATAAATTTTCAAACCTTCTTGCACAGCTCGGTAGACCACCAGAAATCGCTAAGCAAGAATTTAGCGGGTTACGTAGTTATACATTTGCAGCATCTAATCAATTATATGCAGAATTCATGCGTCGTAATAGTCATCGTAGTGTGGAACCAATAGCATCAAAAAATATATTTTATGAAGGTGGTGTTTCTAAAGCTGGGCGACCTGTATATTATTTTATTACTAGAAATGTAATTAATGATAGCATTGATTTTGAATTATTGACATATTATATGCTACAGGTAATTTATATATAAATATATACTTAAAGTATCTTAGTTAAAAGAAGATAAAGGAAAAAAGGTTTCACTCATGTATCCGTTATTTTTGTTGATATTTATTACTCTTTATTTTTATTATTAGACATTAGAACGTACTACGAACAAACAATTTGAATTAGTAGTTGATCTGACATTATTTGGTCCATCAAACGAAGTTTCCAATCAATGGATTAATCAAATATTACAACTTCTTCCATTTGATCCTCTTGAAAATATCAGTGCAGTGCATTTATATAACCCTAATTCTTACTTACGTAAATATGTTAAAAAATTAACCAGACCTATAACAAATAAGCTCAGCAAACGAACAACATTTGCAGTAACTTTGACTGAATTACATGAATACATTCAGCCTTCTGAAGTACGATTACCTAAATCTACAAGTAAGTGCTATATTATATATATATATATATATATGTATTCTTAAAACTGTTGGTTCATTTTTTTCTTCTCTTTATTATTTATAGCTGCTCTTGATACAGAAACTTGTCATGTTTTTTACCCAGTAAACAAAGTATCCCAATATAAACTCAACATCCCTGTAACAGTTAAAGTTAGTGCAGAATACATCCAAATTATGACAGTACGGAAACAAGAACTTGTATATGGTGTCAGTATGGTGACAAATGATGTCTATCATATTTCTGAAATTGAAGATGTAACTTTAGGCCGCGTAGCTGATTCTGCAGCAAATGAATTTAGTTTTAAATACAACAAAGGTAAATCTCAATTGGTTTTATCTACTCCAAAGCGTGATACTGTAGTTAGTGTAAGTTAATAATTTTTATAAAAAGATTGTTTACATATGTATGTGTATCTAAATATAAATATATGTATATCTATTATCTTTTTATTCTATTTTGCAATTTTTAGGTTATTCGTCTTAGCAAACGAAGGTATGAAATGGCAAAACCTACTAATATATCCGAACGTAACATTCGACCAAACGATGTACCTGGCAGGTTATTAAACATGGCTTTATTGAATATTGGAAGTGATGATCCTAATTTACGTTTAGCAGCTTACAACTTATTATATTCATTAAGTATGACATTTAACTTCGATGTCGGAAAACAACTATTAGATGCTAGAGGTAAGGCATATTTTATAATGTCAAAAATGAAAGAATGGTTAAATAATGTTTTATATTTTTTTTATTTACTAATATTTTTTTCTTTTTTCAGATTTATGTCTTCCTGCAAATAGTTCAGCATTTATTATTAGTATCAGTGAAAAAATTGCAGCAGCGGAACCAAATTTGACACTAGAATTTTTAAGCGAGTGTTTTGTGGGTTTTAATAAATCAAATGAACCTTTGCGTTACTTATGTTTAGATTATATGGTCCCTTGGTTACCTAATCTTTCCCTATTCTGCCATTCTGGTGGTGATGAAAGCAATCCTGATTTAGTGAAAACAAGAGCTGTTATTAGGTTATTAATTGATTTAACTGTGGCAAGAACTGATGTAAGTTTCCCACTAGTATTTATTTATTTTCTTAAAGGAATGACTATGATAACAATAGTATTTACTGACTATATTATTATTATTATTATTATTATTATTATTATTTTACTATTTTTTCCACAATAGATGTATAAGTTGGTACAAGCTAAAATTTGGAAGACCATTGGTAAAATTGATGATGTTTTGAATTTAGTCCTAGATTCATTTGTACAATTCTCTAATGAACATGGTGTTGGTTCTCCTCAAGCTGAAGCTATGGCAGACACATTTGTAACGCTTTCGAATGTAGCAGTTCGTGGTAAAGTAATATCCAGATTGCGAAAGGTACTTCAAAAGACATCTTTTAAACCTACTCGTTCGTTAACAGAGCATTGGACCTGGACAGAAATTGCCGTATTAATTCGATTCGTTTTAATGTTATCATTCAATAATCGCGGGCCTGTAAAAAGTTATGTTCCTGAAATATTCCATATTGTTTCTTTAGTGGTTGGTGTCGGCCCCACTATTATTCGTGCATCCGTCCATGGTCTTGTTGTAAATATGATTCAATCGTTATGCACATCTATGCCTTTACCTGAAGCAAATATTCAAAAATTACAATTATTACTGACTGAAGTATCTGACTCTAAATTCCGCCTCTTATTTGGGTTACATAAGTCTCATGCTAACGCCTTCACACTTACTTCTGATACAATGAATGATAATGCTGAACCTATTCAACTCTTAGCTTTAGAATCTGTTATATCACAATTACTTGAAGTTATTACTTGGGGTGCACCATCTTCAGGTACGATACACAAATATATAATAATAATAATAGTGTATATGTAGAAAAAAAATTAAAAAAAGTGTATTGATATAAATTATGTCATACTAATTTATTCATAAATGTTTATTTTTATTTTAATTAAGATATGGCTAATGTATGGCGCGCAAGATGGATGAGTCTTGTAGCAAGTACAGCATTCCAATTTAATCCTGCTATCCAACCACGTGCATTTGTTGTTTTGGGTTGTCTTGGTCGTGAAGAAGTTGATGATGATTTACTTTACCAAATATTAGTAGCACTTCGTGGAGCATTAATTATATTTAATGAATCGGACCCTAATTTAGTATTGAGTATTATGATGTGTTTAAAAAATATTGTCGAAAGTCTACCGTCGGATTCTCGTTATCTCTTACCACTATTTTGGGTTGCCGTGTCTTTGGTTCAAGTTAATAACGCGTCAACATTCTGTATGTCAGTGGAACTCTTATTAGCGGTGATCCGTGCTTTAGATGCAGACGAATTCTTTACAGGTGATACTATGATGGATGTTTTATTGGCGGCTCGTGAACCAATGTCAAGTGTAGCTCAAGAGTTGGATGACTTATGTGGTATTAATTTTGAAACACACTTCTCTTTTGCAATGTCAATTATCTTCTTGAAAGGAATGCGTTACAACAATGCAAAGGATATGATCTACCAAGCTCTAACAGCTTTTCTTGATATTGAGTGTAAACAAGATCCAAATATTGTAGAATCACAGACATTAGGGTATTTAGGAAGCTTATTACCTATGGCAGTTAAAAATGAATCTTTAAGTGATGTATTACGTTTAGCTGGTCTTTCGGATGAAATTTTACTTGCAGATGGAACAAATAAGATATACCATGGACTGTTTGACAAACTGGATATCCCTGATGATACAACAGCACTTCTTTTTATATCAATGCTTGCGACTTTATTACATTCAGCTGAAAGTGAATCTGAACGATTATTCCTTTATGGCCTTTTGGCAGAAGCAGCTCTTTCTAAACCTGATGTATTCCGTTTAGTATATGACTCATTATTACCGAAGATGAATCAAGTTGTTCTTAGTAGTAATACACAACCAATCATTGAATCAGTAAAAACAATATTATTAACAGCATGTTCAGATCCATCTTTCAATAACAACGATATAGATGGACCATCAAAGACACAACAAGAATTATTAAAAGACATTGGGTTCACAGCACTAGCGGAACCTGGGTTTGGAGCTAATACTACAAACGTTCACCAACTTTCAAAACTTGCAAGTGAAGTGATTGAATTAATTATTACATAAATTTAACTTAGTTATATACTTAAGTATTATATTATATTATATTTTTTTTTTTTAAATTATTTACAAAGAATTTCATTCCTTTATATTATCATTTTATTTTATATTTTTTTACTATTATTTTTTATTATTCTTTATTATTTTTTATTTTTTATTATTTTAATACTATAATTTAATATTCATGGTTTTTTTAATTTTTTCAATTCTTCTCACTTTTTATTTTATTTTTTTTTTGTATTATTATTATTTTGTTATTTATTAATGTATGCCTTTTAAAAAAAAATGTTTTCTATTATTAGTCTTTATTAACTATGAAGAATAACATTGCATACATATATCAGTGTAATGAATTGAACTTTTATGTAAAATAAAGTTTACAAGCTTTAACGGATTTTTTTATATACTATTCTATAATAAACAATGGATAATCTTATCTACGTATATATTAAGAATAAAGCGATTATATTGTCCAGAAATTTATAGTCTTTTTTTTTGAATTTTGAAAACTCAACCAGTTAATTAATGCTTTCTTTTAAAAAATAGGTTAAATATACATTTAAATTATCCACAATTGAAAAATTCACTTTGTGAACTTATATGATTATAAAAAAAAATCATGCAGCTGTGTTTAAATTTTATCAATTATAAAAATAAGGAATATAAAATCTGTACTATATATGATAAATGAACCAAAAGTGATAAATATATAAAATTTGAAAAATGAAATGAAAAAAAAGTAAAAAAAACTAATAAATACTTTTTTTGATATATAATAATAATAATAATAATAATAATAATAATAAATGAACTATAAAGTAATTTCGAATTTAATCATATTTATTTGTATATATAATATCTTTGAAAAATGATTGCTGGTGTGTGGTAAATATTGAAGAATTAGTATGTTGGTTTGTTATTTTTTATAAAAAAAAGTTATATGTATATATAAAAAATTAATTAAAAGGATTTAACTTGGAATACCCAGGTACCAGTTTCATTTTCATAATCAATAAATTTCAAGTTGTCGTTTTCACTCTTACGTAATTTTTCAATGAATAAAATGTATTTAGGATGGGTAGGATCTTTAATAGGCTCCTTAGAATGTTGATGACATGTAAAGCATTTTTCCAAACGTACTGTTGCAGCTGTATTTAAACCAGATCCAATAGGAGGTTTTGTTCTTGCATCAGGATAAATGGTAAGACTTTTTAATTGGAAGACAACAATACCACCCATTATTTCATTCAAGTTTAATCCAGTTAAATCAACAGATTGATTAAATTGAACTTCGCCATAACCACGTCTGCCAACGATAAATTTGTCTACTTTTTTTAATTCATCTTTAGTCATTGCTTTTAAAACATCCAAGGTAGGTGAACAATAATATCCATGTTGAGAAGCTACTGTAACAAGGCTGTCATCTACTTTTTCATTTTTGTTAGCGCTGATATTGCTATGATCAGGCTTTGATTGGCTATCATGTTGATTGATTTCTCTTGAAGTACTTGCTGTTTTTTCAAAGACAGTGGCTGCTAATTGTTCGCGATGGGGATCAAGCATGGTTAAAGGTTTATTATTATCAACATGTTTATTCACTAATTCGGTAATCTTATTAGAGTTGATTTGGTCAAACACTAGTTTGTTGTTCCCAGTGCGAGGTGAAAAAGCTTCAGCACCAAGAATAGAGTCATCGCTAATACCATTGAATCTAGTTGCCTTTTTAGAGCTAGGCTTACTTGCAGGGTTAAAACTAAAACCACGCAATTTGATTTTAGAAACGACGCGTGGTGAAACAGGATAATGAGGTGTTGTATCAACTTTTTTACCATCAATAGGAACAGCTGTAGGTTCGGTTTTAACTTGAGTAGTGATACCAGATTGACCAATACTTGTAGTCACTGTAGTAGAGATTCCCTGTTGCTGAAGCTTACTTGTATCAAATAAAGGATTAACACCATAAGGATTTTTATCAACAGTTGCTACTAAAGGTTGTTGGCCAGGTTGTAATCCATTTGTACCAAAAGAAGTTAATCCACCAGTTGCTGGTAAAGTGAATGACCCAGTACCTGCTTGTTGTGTATTTCCAAATCCAAATCCAGTACCTGCACCTGCTTGAGTATTTCCAAAAATTCCTCCACCAGTTGTACCAAGTCCTCCAGTAGCGGGTTTTGCACCAAAAAGACCACCACCTGTATTAGCTCCAAACCCACTTGTTGCTTGTTGAGTGTTTGCACCGAAACCACTAAATCCAGTAGTTCCAGTTGTAGGTTGAGCGGTTGTATTAAAAAGTGTATTTGTTTGACCAGTAGCGGGTTTAGCACCAAAAAGACCACCGGCAGGCGCAGTAGCTCCAAATCCGGTTTGTGCAGGTTGTGTAGCTCCAAATCCTCCAGTAGTAACACCAGATGTTGCTGTACCAAATCCACTACCAAATCCAGTAGTTGTGGTTGTAGTAGGAGCGGATGATGCAGCATTGAAAGAGAATGAGTTTGCTGGTTTGCTTGTAGCGCCAAAACCACCAGTAGTAGTACCAAAACCACCAGTGGTAGCGCCAAAACCACCGGTTGTACCAGCAGGTTTTTGTCCAAATCCAAAACCAGTTGGCTGTGTTTGTTGATTTGCTTGACCAAATCCTGTATTACCGAGTGTGTTTTGTCCAAAACCAGTTGTAGTTGTAGTTGAACCAAAACCGGTTGAAGGTTGTGAAGTAGCACCTAATGATAAGTAAAAAGAAAAAAGATTTTTGTAGAAAATTTGATTAGATTATGTATTTGCTTTTATTATGTTTATTTACATTATTTTTTTTATTAGTGTATATATAATTTACCAAATCCAAATGTTTTTGGTGCATTGTTAGCACCAGCACCAAATCCAGTGGTAGTACCAGTTGTACCAAATCCACCGGCAGTAGTACCGAAACCACCAGTAGTATTACTAGCACCAAAAGCGTTTGTAGTTTGTTGACCAAAACCAGATGTACCAGTGTTTTGAGTTTGACCAAATAATCCACCCCCAGTACTAGGTTGAGCTCCAAAACCAGTATTAGTAGCAGCAGGTTGTGTTTGACCAAAAGCGCCCGTAGATTGTTGAGCACCAAAAGCGCCACCAGTAGTAGATTGACCAAAACCAGTATTAGTAGTTGTATTGGTTGATCCAAAACCTCCAGTGGTAGACCCAAAGCCCCCAGTAGTTCCAGTAGCACCTTGAGAAGACTTTCTATTTTGGTTATAATCTTGTAAACGCAATTCTTCTACAGAGTATTGTTTATATTGAGGCATGGCTGTAATGGTTTGGAAAAAATTATTGATACCAGTTGTTACGTCACGATCTTGTGTAGGAGCAAAATCAGCTACTGCTGTTCCTTGATTACCTCCAGCCCCAGCAGGTTGTCCAAATGCTGATGTTGATGCACCTCCAAAAGTGGTTGTTTGTGGTTGTTGCCCAAAGGTACTAGTTGTTGTAGCATTTTGTCCAAAACCTGTTGCAGGTCTTTGTCCAAACAATCCACCGCCACTAGTCTGATTTGCTGAATTTCCAAAAGCTGATGTAGTGTTTGTACCGCCTAAAAATAAAATAAAAAGTAAAGAAAAATATAAAGATAATAAGATATATATATATATATATATATATTTCATTTTTTATAATATTAAAATTAATATATTAAAAATTACTTGTTCCAAAACCTCCACCACCAAAGCCTGTAGTAGCTGGGGCTATTATTGTTTAATAACATGTATATATATATATAAAGAAAACTATTGTTAGACTATTCAATTCTTCGCTATTTTTATATAAAAAAATAAATAATATATACTTCTATACATTTATAATGTATATCATCTGAAATACTTACTGGTACTACCAAAAGCTGAAGTGCTTGTTGAACCAAAAGCTGAAGGCTGTTGTTGTCCAAAAGCTGAACCAGTGTTAGCAGCTGCGCCAAAACCTCCTGTAGATGGTTGACCAAATGCTGATGTTTGTTGTTGAACTGGTTGACCAAAAGCTGACGTTCCAGTATTTTGCGCAGCACCAAAACCAGTAGTAGTAGCACCTCCACCGAAACCTAAGAAAGTAATAAAGATAAATATTAAAATAACACAGTTTATGAATCAGCAATACAATACAATAAAAGATATGTATATTTTTAAAAAAAAGATAGGAGTAATGAATATATATATATATATATATATATTTAATTAATAAAGTTATTGTTATTTAAGAAAATATGGATATGTATATACCTCCAAAAGTAGTTTGTTGTTGAGGTTGCTGGGGTTGACCAAATAATGAATTAGTAGGCTGCTGTTGCTGCTGTGGTTGTCCAAAACCTCCACCAAATGTATTTTTATTAAACATAAATAATTATTAAAGTTTTTTAAAAGAAAAATAAAAATGAAAAAGAAGGAAAAATAAAATTTCCAACCGCGTTTTTTTAAAAAAATTGAAATTTGGGAGCCGTCGCAGTTTTTCAGCTGATGTAAGCCACACTCAAATGTTTTCGGAGTTTATTTTTTTAATAAAAATCCATCCAAATCAAATAAGCATAATTATTACCTTATTCTAATCCTTGAAGATTAACAATTGAAGGTTATTTATAATAGTAATATAACAGTAAAATAAAATAAAAAATGGAAAAGAATATTCCATTTTATTTTTTCCTTGTGATTCTAATTTTATTATTTCTGCTTAATAAAAGCAGTCTTTTAATTATAATATATCGAATAATTATTCATTATTTGTGCTTAATATTTTTGATACTATGAGATTCATGGGTATTTGCATGTACTATATTTGAGAAATAAAATTAATTATATTATTGACCGCATACCATTATAACCAAAAAAAAATTAAATGAATCAAAATTAAAATCAAAATTAACTATTTAAATTCTCGATAGTATAAAATAAAATAACCATATTATACATGAGTAATAAATGTAAAGGGTGACAATAACTATGAAAGGTTCTCTTTTTTTTAATTAGTTCACGCAAAAATAGAATAACTGAGTTTAATTTTTTTAAAAATAAAATGCCGGATTTATTGTTTTTTTATTTCAGTTTCTTACTCTTCCCTTTTCTTTCCTTCCTTTTTTATTAGTATTAGTATTATTATTATTATTATTTCTTATTATTTCATAACTAAACTAAATTAATATCTATGAATCATTACGCTGTTCCTGATATACCAGGCACTAAAGTTGAAGATACTGCATGGTTAAAAGAAAAAATTGCCAAGCTACTTGATTTAAATTCATACAAGTAAGGTACATCTTTTTATATACGTATTATCATTTGAATTCGAAGGTCTGATTCAATACTCTTGTTAGATTTCCCGGTGCTCAACCTATTAGTTTCGGAAAAGCTCAAATGGATGAAATAAACAATGAAGAGTAAGTTTTTTTTTTTTTTTTTTTTTTTTTTTGCTTTTTTATTTTTAATTTTAATAACAATAATAACTATGTGTATAATGTATATTAATGGTTTATTTACATAATAATTTTTTTATCCTACTTTATAGTTATTATGTAGCTGAAAAATCAGATGGTATTCGTTGTCTCGCTTTACTTACAAGAAACCAAGAAAAAAAACCTGAAATATATTTGGTAAGTACGTAATAATGGTTATAATACAATAAATACAGCAGCTTTATAGTAACTCTATTTTATTTTGTTTTATTTTTTGATATATAAAAGTTTGATAGAAAAAGTAATTTTTTTTTAGTAAATAAGATGTATTTTCCTCTTCCTCAAGATCCAAGTTTTCATAAAGTTCATGATAATACAATCATTGATGGCGAACTAGTGTTGGATAAAGAAGATGATGGAAGTGTAAGAAATAAAAAAGGATAATTATCTACTATTTGTGCATTAATGATTTTTTTTAACAATAACATCTATTTTTATTTTTATTTTTTAATATGATAGACACAACTTAAATTTTTATTATTTGACTGTTTAATGGTTCAAGGTCGTTCATTAATTTCCCGTGATTTAATTAAAAGACTTGGGGTAAGTAATTCAAATATCTATCTACGTATTTATCTATCAATTTATTCAACTATATATATATATATATATATATATATATATATATTTGGTATAATTATAAATTTCAATTTTAATGTATATGGTTATTGTTTTTTCTTAGTATTTAAAAGTGGAAGTTTTAGGCCCATATAACCGTATGTTACAGAAATATCCTCACTTTAAAAAAAAATACCCTTTTATGTAAGTAGATTATATATGTATGTATGTATAAAATGTATATAAATTATATATATCAATTATCCTTACATAAT
This sequence comes from Cunninghamella blakesleeana, assembly GCA_017871115.1. Lineage (NCBI taxonomy): Eukaryota > Fungi > Mucoromycota > Mucoromycetes > Mucorales > Cunninghamellaceae > Cunninghamella > Cunninghamella blakesleeana. The sequence continues at coordinate 1,086,573 of JAFCIZ010000002.1, read as the reverse complement.
GATCTTTTTTATTTATTTTATTTTAAACAACTAGAACTGAATTTAAAGAACAGCAGCCTACTTATAAATTGGATGCTGTATTTGATCAAGTCATTCCAAACCTTCGTCATGGAAATGATGGTTTAATATTTACATCAGTAAAATCACCTTATTTACTTGGCACTTCAAATAAGATGTAATTAAAATGAAAATAAAGAATATAAACAATGCATAGATGTAAAGTGAATAATATCTTATAATTTTTTTTGATATTACTATCATTTTTTTTGATCAATATTTTTATTTATATAGTATAAAATGGAAACCAGCAAATGAAAATTCTGTAGATTTTAAAGTCCAATTAACGTTTGTTCCAAGCACAACTATACCTGGTGCCATTGATCCTACAAAGAAACCAACAATTGATTTACTGGCATGGGAAAGAGATGACGAATATAGTAAATTCACTCAACTTGGAATAACGGATGAAGAGTGGTTTGATACATTTGGAAAGAATCCACGTCACTTTAATGGTCGCATTATTGAATGTAACTATGATATTGAATTACAACAAAAATATGGGCTGGTATCACCTTGGCGATTCATGCGGTTTCGTGATGATAAACCTCACGCAAATCATATAACAACAATCAGAAATGTTATTATAAGTATAGATGATGGCGTTACAAAAGAAGAAGTGAGTTATCTATATATTTTTTCTTTTTTTATTATTATTGGTATAATTAATATCATTATTATTATTTCTTAACTGATGGCCCTATTTACTTACATACGTGCCCATTTATTTCATTTTTATTTTTTATATTTTTTATAGCTTGTAGAAAACATCGATAATATTCGAAATCAATGGAACCTTAGGGATGAAATTCAAAAAGAAAACGAAAGAAGAGAAAAAGAAAGAAGGGAAAAAGAAAGAAGGGAAATAGGAAGAAGAGAAAATGAAAGAAATGAAAATTATAGTGAAGAAAATCATAGAGTAGAAAACCAAAGAAAACGAAAACAAGATCATATTGAATAAATATATTAATAGTACATAAACAATTAATGGCCCCATTTTTACATCATTTTTTCTTCATATTTATATATATATTTGTATATATATATATATATATATATTGGTATTGGTTACCAATAAAAAAATAAACTATAATTATAAAACTACGGTTAAAACAATTCTATTTTCTAAGTTTATTTTAAGTTTTTTTAAGTTTTATTTTTTTTAGTATATACATGTATATACAATAATATTAAATTCTTTTTTTAATATATATATATATATATGTGTGTGTGTGTGTTTGTGTTAACAATTTTTATAATTAAAAAACTAGATTTAAAAACTAGAATAGTTTAATAATCATCACCCTTAGAAACAATCTATAAATATTGATAAATAAATAGATATGTAATAATAATAATAAATGTAATTAGTAAAATAATAATAAAATGTGAATATTTATCAAAAAAAAAAAAAACTTACTTCTTTGCATGTAGGTCGCAATAAAATAGTATGTTCCAATTGAGCTGTATAACATCCTCTGGTGTCACATAATGGTGGATAAGCGGTTACAAGGCCAGCATCTGTCAAATTTTTCAATGCCATTAAATATTTTGTTTCACCAATCCGATCTAAATAACGACGGCAGAAAGGTAAAGTACCAAAATGTTTATTGATGGTGGCAAGTAATGATTTGGCTTTAGGTAATCTATTAATAAAGAGCATTTTTTTTAAAAAATGATATTATATGAATAAAAAACCAACATCTATATGTATTTATATATAAGCTAGCTTTTAAAATAATTCGTCGTATAACTATCTAAAACTTACCTTAATGGAACAAAAGCAGAATCATAAGATCTAGCATAATGAGAACATTCGCCATCTTCAATAACATAACCACGGCCGGTCTATTAATATAATTTTTTTTAGAAAAACGAGAGAGCAAATCATGAATCATATGTAGATTTAATTGATATATAATCACACCCTTTTCTTAAATAATAGTGATAATAAAATTGACAAATAACAATAAAAATACTTACAGAACAAAAAGTTTCAATAGCCAATTGTTCCCCTTCTTCCAATTTAGTTTCATCTCCAGAGTTACGAACGATAGGAATGGATTTACCAGCATGGATACGATAAGGTTCAATCGTGTGACCATTTAAGTTACGAATAGGTTTGATATCATAAGTCTTACCGTCCAATTCGATCTCATAAGAATCATAGACTTCGTGTACAGCAGCACCAATATCACATAAACGTACATCAATCCCAGCTTCTTTGATTCCAGCATAAGTAGCTTCTCTAGCGGCTTCAACCAATCTATCAAATTTAGGATTAAATGTTTTCGTAAAAGCGGAATCTACTATACGACCATTGACATGAACGCCAAAATCAATTTTTAATACATCATCATAAGATAAAACAGTTTTGTCCCCGGCATTTGGTGTGAAATGGGCAGCACAATGATTTATTGATAATCCTGTAGGGAACCCAATGCCTGCTTCCATTCCACTTTCTTCTACTAAGGCTCTTGTTCCATTTTCAATAATTTCGGCAATTTCTGTTAACGTCATGCCTGGTTTAATTACTTTTTGAATATATTGACGTACCTATATTATATATATATATATATATTAAGAAATAAGAATATATCAAACTCTTTTTGATGAAAAAATAATAAAATATAAGATACTTACTTGGCGATGAACTTCTGCAGCTCTACGAACATCGTTGAAATCATTTTCTCTTTCACGTTCTTCAGCACGTTTTTCTTCACTAGTAGTTCTCCATAAATTACTATTTACAAAATAAAATTAACAATGATAAATATATATATATATATATATATACATACATTTATATATGTAAGTATGGATTAATTTATATATATAGGTATATACATGAAAAATATAATAATTGTAAACTTACTCGTCTCTATAATCGTGAATTTCACCAGCAGGATATACCTTGGTAGTATATATTTTAGAGACTGGTACAGTTGGAGGTTCTGTTTGAGTTTTAGGTCCTTTCTTCTTCTTTTTGTTTTTCTTTTTCTTTTTCTTTTTAGCACCTTCTTCGCCATCAGCAGCAGCATTAGTGGAATCTACATTATCATCTTCTGAATCTCCTTGATTATCTTCACCTTCTAAGTCAACTTTGGAAAGTTTTTCTTCAATAACTTTAGTATCTTTTTCTGTCATATTTAAATAAATATATAGTAATAATAACAAAAAAAACTAAAGGAAAAAAAAGTTTGAAAAAAAAATAAGCAGAAATTTTTTTAAAAAGACCAACTGGGTTTTAATTTTTCACACAAAAAAAAGCAAAGCAAAAACTAAAATCAATTACGAAAAATATGTGTACACGATTTCTTAATTTAAAAAATTATATTTATAAAGTGTGATTATATAAAGAAAGAAAAAAGGTACATTTAAGAAATAAAAATAATAATAATAATGAAAACAAAAATATAATAATAATAATAATAATAATAATAATAATAATACCAATACTAATACTAAAAAATGATAATAAAAATAACAAAGTATAAAATATAAAATGAAATAGAGATATCATTTACTTATAAAAGCCTATTTTATATATCATCTTAGTTCTCAGGTACAGGCCCAGCTAGGGGTGTCCCAATAAATTGTGATCCATCTACATTGTCCACATTATGGAAATCAAGGATTTCAGAGTACATCATTACTATAAGGAATAAAAAAATAGCAATAATATTAGATTCTCTTTTCTATATAACAAGACAATCTCTCTCTCTCTCTCTTTCTCTCACACACACACACACACATATATATATATATATATATATATATATATATATATAATGGCTGCTCTAGTTAAATATCTTATCTTTTTATTTTTTACCTTTCCAAGTGTCAACAGGTAAGTCGGCTTCGTTGAAAGACCAATCGAATTTTTCAGGTGCAGAAGGCTCATCAGAAGGATCATGATAAGGAGCAAGATATGGATGAGATAAAGCTTCTTCAGCAGTGATACGTTTGCGAGGATCAAACATGAGCATTTTTTCTAATAAATCAATAGCTTCGCTATCTTGACCTTCAAATCTTTTACTGAAAGGAATAGATTCACATTTAGGAAGGTTTTTAACAAATCGCAAAGTCTAAGAGAAGGAAATGAAGAGAAAAAAAAGTAAATCAAGATTAAAAACCCTTCAGTATTTTATATCCATTTTTTAAATAAAACAAACTATAGTATATTATTATTTACAGTTTCACTACAGATAGTTGCAATGACATCCTCAGGTGGTGTACCCAAGAGTTCAGTAATAATAGAGAATTGATCAACATCTATAAATATATTATAAATAAAAAAGATGGGAAATAGGAAATGTAAAATGTAAAAAATTAATGATCACGTATAACAAACCAAAAGTATACACAATTTTAATTTCGTATTGTATTGTTATTTTAATGATTATTAAAGAACTTACGATCTTTCCCAGGGAATAATGGTTTTCCTTCCAACATTTCGGCAAAAATACACCCAGTACTCCAAATATCGACTGTATACAATAAGCATTTTTTTTTTAAAAAAAAAAAGTGATCATCAAATATTAATAAAAAAGAATCAAATATATTGTTAAAAAAGAAGGAAAATCATGAAATACATACAGGTACATGTATTCATTCATATTTATATAAATATGCATTGATAATTTGCTTCTTTTTTCTTTTTTCTTTTCTTTAACATCATTATCATAATCATTAGTTTTATTATTATAGTAATTACCTGCAACATCATATTTTTGCCATGTTAACATAATTTCAGGTGCACGATAATATCTAGTGGATACATAACCAGTCATTTGAGGATCTTGGATACGAGCAAGACCAAAGTCACAAATTTTCAAGTCGCAGTTTTCGTTAATAAGAATATTACTTGGTTTCTAAAAAGAAAAAAAAGATGACATAACCCAAACATAAATAAAAAAATAAAATAAAATAAGGTTATGCCCTATTTTCATTATATATATATATATATATATATAGAAAAGAGTAAAACATAAAAATGATTATAATATTTACTAAATCTCTATGAATAACACCAGCAGAATGGACATATTTAAGACCTCTCTATAATAATAATAATAATAATGAAAAATGAAAGCAAGGATATTGATTAGTATCATAGGATAATATATATATATATATATATATATATATATATATATATATGTGTGTGTGTGTGTGTATGTGTGTGAGATTATATCTTATAATATATCACTTACTAAAATTTGGTATAAGAAATATTGAATGAACTGCTTTTCCAAAGGAGTATTTTGGAGTAAACGGTGCAAGTCAGTACCTAAAAGTTCAGTTACAAAATAACTATTTTAAAGAAAAGAAAAAGAAAAAAACACATATTAATTTTAATGTACATTGTATATTATATAAATATATATATATGTTGATACAGAAATTGAAAATGGTATTGATATTTATGTATAATATTATTATTATCATTATCTACTTACATATCTTCTAAAGGAGAAATAAAAATATCGCTTAAACTAATAATCTATTTATGATAAACAAACAAGTTTGAAATAAGTTGAAACGTTGTATTGGAAATGAATTGTGTTATATATATACTTATATGTATATATGTATGTGTGTGTGCGTGTATTACGTTTTCATGTCGTAAAGCCTTTAATAATTTCAATTCACGATAAGTACGTTTAGCTAATACAGGTGCAGAAAAAGGTTTCATAATCTTTTTAATAGCAACATTCATCCCAGTCAATTGATCTTTAGCAGAGCTATATCAATATGTATTAATATATATATATATATATAATATAAAAAGCAATAAAGATGGTAAGTTAATAGACACGCATTTATTAGTATATATTATATTATTATATATTTATATTTTACCAAACTAAACCAAAGGCACCCATACCAACTGGTTGTAAATCAACATATCTATTTTATTTTATTTTATTTTGTTATTGTTATAAAAAAGAATAAAAGAATTAGTTTTTACATGCGTTTATAATATATCTAACTATTCAATAACAATGATAATAATAAATTATTATTACCATTATTATTATTATTATTACCTAGTGGTGACTTCAAAAACAGTACCAAAGATGGACAGTTTAACAAATTCAGCCATTGTTTAATAAAAAGAAATGAAAAGATGAAATAGGAAGTAGAAGAAAAAAAAAAGTGAAAAAGGGGAGGAAGAAAAAAAAGATGTTTTTTTTTATACCAACACCTAATTTTTCCCAAAGAAATTTTCAATCTCCCCGCCTTTATTTTTCTGTTTTGCTCTGTACATTGTTCTTTGGTCAATTTTTGAATATTCTTTTCGCAACAAAATGATACTTTTCAAGTTTACTGTTTAAATATATAGTGTTTATTATATAAAAACTATATAAACTTGCAATAATTATATAAAACTTTAAAAAATATACAAACTCATATATATATCGTTTAATTTTTTTAAAAAAAATTACTTTAAAATATAAAAAACTATATGATATACACTACGTTTTCTATTTTGTTATATATAACTTATAAAAACTAAACCAATACTATAAAATTGATTTTTCCGAGCTATAATAATAAACGTTTAGTATATATATATATATATATATATATATATATATAACTTTATAATACACGTAGTATATCAACAATTTTCTTGATTTCATCCACCTATTTTCTTATTTTTCTATGATTTTATTGGTCCACCCATTTCTGAAATAGAAAAATTTTACAGAAAATCCCTTTTCACTATCTACATGTAAACATTTTTATTTATTATTTTTTTAGTTTTAATATAAAAAATAAATTTTTAAATTCATTGATAAGTATCGATTACCGCTTTACGAAAATCATTATACAAATATATAATGAGTGTGCCCTCGATTTATTAAATTTTTAGATTGGCTGATCTTCGAATAGTGGGAATAAATAAATATTTAATTTATATACAATTGTTTAAATAAAGCAGTCAATATTCAAGGTCATCATATTAAAACTATTGCATATATAGAGAATGAATATGTTATAAGCTTTTTTAACCTTTCAAATTGATTGGCCTTTTATTCACGAAGAAAAATGAGTATTTAAATTAAATATGATTCTCTAAACAAATTGATCAAGATTCAAGATCATCCTATAAAAATTAGTCCAACTTGTAGAGATTAATTTTATTGTTATTATGTTATAGTTTTAATTAGTTTTTTTATTGTTTAAGTAAATACATCAATATTTATATTTGATATTATTCTTTATATATTAATTTTTTTCATATTTACATAGGTTCATATATGTATTGATTAAAGATATTTCTATTTAACCGTAACATATTGTACAATCTTCGATTTCTAAGCGATTGCAAATATTATAATTATAACTATTATTGATCATGAATATTTATTTTAATATTGATGGATAAAAGCATATGCTATTTTTTATTTATTTATTTATTATTATTATTTAAATATAAATTATTACTATACACACACAAAATCAAACTTATATATAATCTTATACTATAATTATTATTATTTTAATTCTGATTTAATTATTTTTCATGAATATTTTGCATAGGTCCTTTATAAAATTTACGCCCACTGATAGACCAAAAGAAGTAAGAAAAGATGACTACAGCACCAATCATCAAACTAGACCAATTCATATTTACTGTTGTCACTGGGTATCTTGTAGGAATACATAAAATTACACTAAAAAACATAATCCAAAGTACGGATATGATATTAAGAGGAAGACTTGCTTTGCCTAATTTAAAAGGTCCATCAAATTTAATATTTCGTCGCCAAATTATTCTACAGAAAAGAGGAAGGCCATAAGAAACATTGACACAAATCACAGCTGTAGCTAAAATGGCTTGCCAATAGATTTGAGATCCAAAGGTAGGTAATATAATCACAACAACAATAATAAATTCCAAAATTAGACATTTATGAGGGATATTGAATCGATTTAAACTGTACCAAAAACGACTGAAAGGAATAACTCCATCTCTAGATAAAGCCCATAAGAGTTGTGCTATAGCAAGCGCATTGTTGGCCAAGGCACCAAACTGAATAACTAAATTGATCACCATTAAAAACACAGCTATAGGGATGTTGGTTGCTTGTAAAAAGAATAATGCTAAAGGAGAACTAGATTCAATTAAACTTTCAGGATCTTGAACGGCAAATAAACTTGGTAACATAATCATCAATCCTTGTAGAATCGATCCTATAACACTAATAGTAATTCCTCGAGGAGCTGTCACATCACTACGCTTGGTTCCTTCAACAATTTGTGCTGATGCTACATAACCAATCTATTTTAAATAATAATAATAATAAAGATCCATAAAAAGATAATGTGTGAGAAAAAAAAAACCGGAGTTTTATAAAAGTTTCATATATATAAATATTTTCAAAAAAATTACCAAGCACCATCCAGGTTGAAGAAAAGAGATTAAAAAGGCTAAACCATCACTTTCCCATCCAGTTTTATTAATAAAGCCTGTAAATACCCATTTAGCGCTTTGAAGTTTATCAGCCATAACTATCAAAATATACAGAGTAATAAAATCACATGAGTATTTTTGTTTTTGTAAATTCTTTATATTTTGTTTATGCAATTAAAGTTTAAGAAAATCTGTATTTTTTTTTTTTTATTTATTACCAATAGGAAGAATCATTACAAGGAAAGTACCAATCACAACCCAGACAGCTATTTTTTTTTTTAAAATACATACATATAATTAAAATAAAAATAATAATAAACATTAATATAATGGTCATGAAGATAATAATAATAATAATATTAAAAATATATATGTTCCACACATAATATAACTTACCCATAAAATAGTTTAGGTAATTACTAAATTTTAAACCAAGAAAAGCATAAATAGTAGCCACTAATTGCATAGCACAATACAGTCCGACGTAGGCACCTAAGTTATCTATTGTGACACCAGTTTGGATCTCGACAATTTGATATATAAAACTTGCACATGAATAAGCAAGTGTACCTGTTATATTTTTTTAATGTATATAAAAAAATGCATATTTATAAATACAACTAAACATTCTTTTCTTTTTTCATCAAATACATGTATGTTATATGTATATATATTACCTTGGGTGGCTATCATTCCTGCTAAATTGATATAGGCTGCAAACCATGATACAACTAAGTAAAAAAGTAAAATAATAAAATATAGAAATAAAACATAAAATATATTTTAAGTTTAAAAATAGGTTATAAGGTTTACTTTTTTATATATTTATTATTCCATATTCAAACTTACTTGGACCATATTTCTCATTTGTTAGTAAAAAGCACCCTAAAAAAGAAATCAATCAAAGTTTAATATTACATCATAACTAATCACTTAAAAATATAAATTTATTTTGAAAAGAAATTATTTTTATTTTCTTACATGAATAAATTCCCCCAGAGACTGGAAATGCACTGATAACTTCTGATATTGATAAACCAATACACATCACAAATGGACTTACAATTATCCAACTCCAAAATATCCCTAGTTTTTTTAGGTAATAAATATAATAATAATTAAAAAATATGGATTTTATTATTAGTAAATTTTCTTTATTTAATCGATACCGTTTATAACTATTATTATTATTATTATTATTATTATTATTATTATTATTATTATTATTATTATTATTATTATTATTATTATTATTATTATTATTTTACCTGCAGGTCCACCTGCAGCCATATTTGAACCAAAGTTAAGGAGCCAATTTGGAAGGCAAGCTAAATATGAGATGTAGAAAATAAATAAAAAAGAAAAAAGAAATTACATATATGATAACTGATAAATTTAGAATAGAAATCAAATACAAAATAAAAAAATAAGTATTGGAAATAAAAAACATACCTACTACTGTAAAGCCAAATACGCACTGGACAACTTGATTCACTTCACGATTAAATTCTTGCTTATATCCAAGAGCTTCTAACCTTTTTGTATCGTAATTTCCATCATCGCTACTTACATCACTTCCTTTTTCCGAGATTATTACTTCTGGTTTTTCTCCCATCTATAATCAGATAAAAAATCATATATTGATATTAATATATATTAGTTTTAGGTATTAAAGATATACGTAAAAAAAAAAAAAGTATATGAATGCTATCCATGTATGCATGTATAAATATATATATACCTTTTTATGTTTTATATTATAGTAATAGTATTCTTATACTTATACTTATATTTTAAAAAATTATATTAAAATATATGAATAATACTAGAATAAATATATTAAAAAAAAAAGTGGAAAAGTGAAAAGAAATGGAAAGAAAAGGAAAAATGAAATCAAATTTAAATTTAAACCTGAGTTTAAAAGTCGATCCTTTTTTTTAAAAAAGAAAATAAAAAACTCATATTTATCTTTTTATTTACTCTTTTAAGAATGTACACTTTTCCATTTTATTTACATTGAAACATATATTTGATTGGGCAAGATGACTAATGGAATTACTTATATTGAACAATGAAAAATAAAAATAAAAAAAGTTTTTGAGCACAAAACTTTTATTTGATAACCATAAGTTAATTATGCGTGGTAATATAGTGTAATTTTTCGTCAAGATATAGTTTAAGTTATTTTTTCTCATTCCATAATTAGCATATCAATATTTCACAGAAAAAAAGTGGGAATTTTATTTTAAATATTGAGAACTTAAAATATACAATCGAACAGATAATGTTTATTTAATCCCAGTTCGCCGCTTATCGACGCAATGACAAATAGATAACGTATTTTTAATACTGGAGAAACTTGTAACTATAGATATCTGAGTTTAAAAATAGTGTATAAAAGAAACTGTTGATGCATATTATTTTTTTTGCTCTTTTATCATATTGCTTATAAAACAATTATTGATAATCGCACTATAGCTACATTTTTTACTTTAAATATAGCCTTATCTGCTTCAATTGATATTGAACGAAGAGTTTTTGATTTTTCTTAAAAAAAAACTATCCCATCATTTAGTATAGGTAATAGCAATAATAATAAACGAGTAGATACTTTGCATATATATTTATATACAATCAAGAAAAGGAGAGAAATATAAGATTTATTAAATATATAACTTATTTCAAGGAAAATGCACAAAACGACAACACAAAAAAACTAGATATGTTATTAGAGGTAATAAAAGACTATTTCTAAAACGCTTGGTATATATATATAATATAGAGGATGAATGCATAATAATAATAATAAACATGATGATAAATATATAATGATGGGAGACATATTTTTTTCTTGTTTTATACTTTTTAGGGAAATTAGTCAAAAAAAGAAAATCAACAAATCAAATATAAAAAGAAATATATATTCAAGTACTTATTTTTTTTTACATACGTAAATAAGAAAATGCTAAATATCATCCGTTTTTTTTTTTTTTATTTTATATTATATTTAAATAAGAATATAACAACTAACCAAGCTGAACTTCGGCTGGATAATACAAATAAGACAAATGAATTAATGTTACAAGAATTAGATAAATGTAAAGATGTATTTATTATCAGCATACTGATATCAGAACAAGAAGAAATCAATAGAGAATTTTTACAACATCGAAGAATATGGAAAGGGCATAAACCATCCGCAGTAAAGTAAAATAATATAAAACAATTAAAAGTTTATAGCCAAGACGATTAGCATTAATAAATATTCTTATTTTAATAGTATTCTTGGTACACTATTAGAAAATTTACCTACGAGAGAAACTTGTGAGTTACGTAAAAAGGAAAAAGAAAAAGAATTATTTATAGATATTGTTGTTATATTGATTGTTCCTATTTCTCCGCATTTATACCAAATTAGGAAGAGATCGATTTTGAAGATGATCCTATCCCGTTTTATCAAGATCTGTTGGCAGTATAAACAACATCTACACGTTTTCACTGTACACGACCCTTGTTTTTTTTTTTTTTTGAACATCTTTTGCAAATATTTATATATGTATGTATATATGTACGAATATGATTTTAATAATGGGTTTTTTATTATTATTTTCACGATTATCAACAACAACAACAACAACAACAACAGCATATTCATCAAAGTATTATATTAAAAAAAGGTCTAATATACAAAGGTAATAAATTCTATACAAAATATAATAACAGTAAAATAAAAGGTAAAATATAAAAATGGGGTGTGTATATATACGAATAATGAAAGGAAGTAAATATAAAATAAAATGAAATATAAACATAAAAGCATAGAATAAACATAGGATAGCATAAATTAACATCATATATTTTTTTTCTTGGTTTTTTTTTCTTTTTTTAACATGTTCTTGTTAGATAATAATTAGCACCATTATAATGAATGTATAGATTTGAACCATTAACATAAGCTTGATCACGGAACGTAGCAACATATACCCAATCAGCACTAGATTGTCGCCATAATCTTTCAATAGCAACTTGTGTATTTTTATCAAGTGGTACCCACATGGACCCAGCGTTATAACACCATTGGTAACTCATTGTTTGATATTGTATATTTATATATTGAAATATTGATTTAAAAAATATTATTTTGGTTATATAAAAAAGGTATAAATGTTATGTTTTGAAATATAAATGTTTATATTTTTTCTTTTCTTTTTTTTTTTTAAAAAAAATAAATAAATAATATAAAATAAAACTGTATTGAATAAAGAAGAGAAAGAAAAAAGAAAAAAAGAAAAAAACTATGCTTTTTATAAATTTAAAAAAGAGAGCTTTGAAATGCCTTATTTTAGAAGTGATCATATATAAAACTTTGCCACTCGCAGATAAGTGCTGTAAGGATTCCACTTCAAGAAAAAAAAAAATTGTAGATAAATCAACCAGTAATCCATTACTTCCTTTTCTTATATTAAATATTATGCTTTTATTGTTATGATTGCGATCGAAATTATTATGGTTACTTTTATTGATATGAGTGTAAAAAGAAACTTTTATTTTAGTAAATAATAATAAAAAAGAGTGTTATTATCAGTTATGATTTATGATGACTGGTATTTTTTTTTTCGGTTCTTTCCGTTTCTATTTTTTTTTTTATAAAAAAAATACCAAGAACAGCTGCGGTTATGACTCCACAAAAAAAATAATAAAAGAAAATAGTATATATATATATAACAGATAGAACTACGCATTATTATGTTGAAGAATAAATTGTTATATTCGGTACTTTAATCTTTTATTTTTTTCCCTTTCTCTTTCTCTTTCACTTTTTTTTTTAATGCTTAGCCAATAATGATATGATAAGTTTACCAATAAAAAAATAACTCATATTTTTACGTATGGAATAAGATGAAATGAAATCCAAAATGACTCTTTTTTTTTTGGTGACATGTAATATATTATCATATTTTTTATTCTTTGAATACTAAATAGGAATACGTTTATACCTAGCCACACTACCTAGTATGGAAAAAATAATAATGAAAAATGAAATTCTTTTTTTATTTTTATTTTTATATAAATCATTTGATCAATTGATATATTTAACATATCAGATTATACATATATATATATAAAAGAATGACTTGGTACTATATATCTTGCATCATATAAATACTAATTATAGAACTATGCTTTGTAAAATCTCGCACAAAGATTATAAAAAAAAGACAAGGACTAGATTGCACAAGTATAATAAAAAAAATAGACTAGGACTAAATCATTTTCAGAAAAAAAGTTGATTTTCTTTTACTTTTTTTACATTTTAATTTCTCTCTCTCTCTCTCTCTCTCTCTCTCTCTCTCTCTCTCTCTCTCTCTCTCTCTCTCTCTCTCTCTCTCTCTCTCTCTCTCTCTTTCTCTCTTTCTCTCTTTCTCTTTTATTATATTTATTTATGTAATAGTAATAAAAATCAAATAAAAAAGATCATACAAGATACCTTTAAACACATGTGCTAATAAACACCGATTAGAACACCGTTTTACAAGTCAAAATAAAAAAGTTGAGTCCTTTCTTTTTAGTATAATCTTTATATTTAATAAATAAATTAGTATATAATTCGTAATAATAATAATAACAATAATATTGTTAATATTAACAGCAGTTTAATATAAAAAAATAAAAAAAATCAGTAAGAAAAAGAAATATATCAAGCAAGAATATCTCGTTTTTTCCCCTTTTCTTTATTTTTATATGTATAAACGTGTTTAATAAAATAGTAAGAGGATGAATATTATTATAGAGCAGCCAGTTAAAAATAGGGCGGAATTTAAAATGAGTTTCCGAATTTTTTTCTAAAGCCCCAAACTTGTCGTAAGATTCTTTTTTTTTTTCTTCTTCACTTTTTTTTTCATCTCTTTTTTAATACAAATATAATAATATAAACATGTCTTGGCAACAATACGTCGATTCTAACCTCGTTGGTACTGGTAATGTCACTAAGGCCGCTATCTACGGTGTACAAGGTGGTGCTTGGGCTACATCTCCCGGATTCACGGTAAAAATGAATATGAAAAATAGATGAAAAATAATTAATAATAAATATTTCTATAAAACATAAAAAGAGATGAAAGGAAAAGCGCGTAAAGAGTGAAAAAAAAAAAAAGATTATCGAAATGTAAAAATAAAATAAAAGAATAAGAATGATAATAAATAAATGGTATATATCGAGATTTTATTCTTTCTTTTACTTACCTTTTACTTTTTTTTTTTTTTTTAATCCCTTACTTCTTAATACTCCAATTATTATTTCTTTTCTTTTTCTTTTACTTTTTTCCTTCCTCTCTAATATATAGTTAACTCCCAATGAATTTACTGAGTTAGCTAATGGTTTTAAAAATAGTGAAGGAATCCAAGCTTCTGGTTTCCATATCGAAGGTGCCAAATATTTCACCCTTCGTGCTGACGATCGTTCTATTTACGGTAAAAAAGTAAGTAATTATTTTATGTAATATAATTATGTTATTCTTAATATTCTTATTATTTATTATACTAAATATATATACCCTTATTATTATTATTATTAAAAAGAATTCTGATGGTGTTGTTGTTGTTAAGACTACCCAAGCTATTATTATTGGTACTTACAAGGAAGGAATTCAACCTGGAAATTGTGCTAAAGTTGTAGAAGGATTAGCTGATTATTTGATTAGCGTTGGTTATGTAAGTATTCTAATTTGATTAAGATTATTACAACTATTATTATTATTATTTTACGATACAATATATATATATGTATATATCTAATTTTTTAACTTTGTTTTTATTAAATAGTAAACGAACTCTTATCACCAAATCTTTAAAATAATTATTCCTTATGCATATCCTTTTCTCTCTATCTATTTATTATAGTTATTTTTTTTAAAAAATAAAAATATAAATGTCATCTCTCCCTCCCTTTTTTTTATCAGATATATTGATATTAATCTTTAAACGTTTTATTAATTTATTTATTCATGTATTTGTGTAAATAGTAATTATAAAAATCTATCAATCAATTGGGGATGAATGGATTTATGATCATTTTAAAAATATATATATGACTGATGATTTGAAAAAAATAAAAATAGGATGAGGGGTAATAAACTCATGTGATCATCTTTTATTAGAAGGGTTCTTTTTCTTTTTTCCTTTGTCATATAAATTTATTTTATAATACTAAAGAAAAAAATAAATAAAAAATAAAATAAAAACAAAATGCATTATTAAAAAAATTACCATCCCCAAACATCTTTAGCAAATTGAGCAATATCTACAAAACAATTTTCCCATTTTTTAATAAAAGGGTGCTCCAACATTCTTGCAGGTGGTGGGCGTAAATAAGGATCCTTGGTTAAACTACATAAAAGATATGTCAATAACGTTTAAAAATTATTCATTTTTTTTAAAATATAAATAAACAGGTAAATAAGAGGAAAGAATCAGCTTACCAAACTGCCACAAAGTTTTTACAAGCATCAGAGATATGTGATCCTTTGATTTCAGGCACAGGTTGTCTTACAATAAAATCTAATAATTCAAAAATAGATAAATCCGGATGGCCCGGTGGTGGTAAAGCTGGTTCATTTTGAGACACTTCAATTAATGTTAACCCTAGTGACCAAATATCCGATTGTACTGCATACGCATTTCCTTGAATTCTTTCAGGCTATTAGTTTATATATATTAATAAAATAGGATAAAATCAAATAAAAAGTAAAGAAAAAATTGAATTAATAGATTGAATATTTTTATTAAACTTGCTTTTCATTTTTTCTTTATATATATATATGTATTCACTTACAGCCATGTAATATTGAGTACCAGTAAACGTTTCAGCTACAGAATTAATTAATTCACCAGAAACACCAAAATCACATAATTTAATTTCACCTTTTCTTGTTACCACTATATTAGAAGGCTTAATATCTATATATATATATATGTTAATAACCATAAAAAATGTCAATCATTGCACATTAAACGATCCCTGTTTATATAACTTTTTATTATTATTAATTTTTTTTTACCTCGATGGATAACTCTTTTTGAGTGCAAATATACTAAACCTTTACAAACGGATTCAGCAATTCTTTCCAAAACCGCTTCACCAATAACACCCCCACGCTCAGCAGCACGAGTATAAATATCGTGTAAACTACCCCCTTCACAAAACTCCATACATAATGACACCGTTGTTTCCCCATCATCCAAAAAGGCACCATAAAAAGAAACGATATAAGGTGAATGGCATGTTTTTAAAAAGGATAATTCTCGAAGAATTTGTCTTTGAACAGCTGGGTCAGGATCCGTGGAAATGGACTAAAAATATATAAATAAATATACAAATATATGTAAATATTAATATATATATTTTATAAATCAGATATTTATTAATAATTAGTTTTTTTTTTTTTTTTTTGTATCACAATATATTTGATTTATATACATATAATATGGTTACCTTTTTCGCCATGATTAAACCTGTAGGTCTATGTAAAACTTTACGTACTGTACCAGCAGCACCTTCGCCTAAACGTTGTAATATTTCCAAATCTTTTGCTTGAACATCATGAGGAATAGTAGGGTCTAATTCCGGGTTATTATTGTTGTTGTTATTGTTGTATTGGTTGTTATTGTATTTATTACTATTATATTGATTTTGTTGTTGCTGGTAATGATGATTATTTGTATTATATATATTAGTATTGTTATTATGATTATGATTATTCATCATTGGGTTGGATGGTTGTGAAGGTGAAGGCATGGGCATAGACATATTACTACTGTTACTATTATTATTATTGTTATCTATTATATCATTTGATTCTAAAGAAGGATTTTTATAATTATATTGCTGATGTTGTTGTTGTTGTTGTTGTTGTTGTTGTTGTTGCTGCTGCTGCTGCTGCTTAGAAGCAGCTAAATAGCTAGCAGCAAGCGAAGTTTCTTCTTCAATAGGAAGGGGGCCACCGTAATAATAACTAACTGTTGGTCCGTTATTATTATTGTTGTTATTTATATTATTAGGTGTATTACTACTACTGCTACTGCTGCTATGATTATTATGATTATTATTCGTAGAATTAGACGAGGTAGAGGAGGTTGAGGTTGAAGTAGAAGGTGTAATAGAAGATGCATTTGAGTTCATAAGATGACCAATTTTTTCACGCAAATTATTATTATTGTTATTATTATTATTGTTATTTAAACTTGGACCATTGGTGGCTAGCTGTAAATGTTGAGGAGAAAGCTTAAGTCCTGGGTTTCTTTTTCCCATTTTTGGAATAGGACCAGTAGTTGATGTGTTGGGTGAATTGACTTCTACTGATTCAGGTACTAAGGCCATGTCTTTATTAATAATTTTCCTTCTTTCTTATATACGTATTTATTTATAATGGAATGTATATTTATATATATATATATATATATATAACAATATATTATATAAAATAAATAGAATAATAATAAATATATAAAATAAATTAATAAAGAAGAAAAGAAAAAAAATGAAAGAGAAAAAGGAAAAAGGAAGAAAAGAAAATTGAGAAAAGAAAAAGCCTTTCCGTTTTAAAAAAATCGAACGGAGTTTAAAGAGCTCCTCAGCTTTTTTTTACATTGATTTAAATATATCCCTTTCCTTTATTACAACAACTAACTTAATGATAATAATATTTTATCTATTATTATTACTGTTATAAATACTAATCATATATATTTTATTGACTACAGTTGATGATAAAAAGGAGGCAGTTAAGAATCAATTTAAATTTATTAAATTCCATACTTATATTTGATCTATTTTTTAGTAATATGATCAAATTATATATATAATTTAAAACATTACTGGTTATTTTTTTATTTTTTATCTTTATATTTATTATGTGTATTAATATGATTAGATGAATTATATGTATATGTTGTTATTAATATTGGTAACATTAAACATTAAAGCTTTCTTCCAAAAATGAAAAACGGCCATTGAAATAATCCTGTGACTATTTTGCTCATCGCGTTAAATAAAAAAAAATAATTTTGCTAGTTCCTTACCTATTTTTTTTTCTCTCTTTTTTTTCTCTCTCTTTTCACTGTATTTTTCTATTATTATTAATATTAATAAATAATACTTATAAAAATGAGTGATGATAAATTTCATTGTCGTATGTATGAAAATGAATTCCCTCAAGTGGATGATGTAGTGATGGTCAATGTTCGACAAATTGCAGATATGGGGGCTTACGTTCGTTTGGTATGAATGCGTTTTTTTTTTTTTTTTTTTTTTTTTTTTTTTTTTTTTTTTTTTTTTTTTTTTTTTTAAAAAAAAAAAAATGTATATATATAAAATGCACTTGTTTTCGAGATATAACAATATAAAAAATTTGATTATATCATATTTATCATATTAGCATAATACTTATATTTATCATTTTATTTATTTACCCTTTATATATATATTTATGTATAGCTTGAATATGGTGATCGTGAAGGTATGATTCTTTTATCTGAATTATCAAGAAGACGTATTCGATCAGTACAAAAACTTATCCGTGTTGGACGTAACGAAGTAGTAGTTGTACTTAGAGTTGACGAAGAAAAAGGTAAATAATGGTTTTTATTTATTTATTTATTATTAAATGCTATACACACCAATCTGAGTAATAGTAGTAATAATAAAAATAATAATAATAATGATAATAATAGTAATAATAATTGAGTTATACCATTGGAATACTAAAATTAATTATTTTAATTATCTTTACACATATATATATATAGGTTATATTGATCTTTCTAAACGTCGAGTTACACCTGAAGATGTTGCTAGATGTGAAGAGAAATACAACAAATCCAAGGCTGTCCATTCTATTTTAAGTCATGTTGCCGTAAAACATGATATTCCTCTTAAAGATCTTTATGAAAAAGCTGTTTGGCCATTATATAAAAAGTTTGGTCATGCTTACGATGCATTCAAAGTTGCAATTGCGTAAGTTCTAAAAAAGGAAAAATGGATACATATATATTATTATTATTATTATTTCTTTTTTATTAAAATGACTAATTATGATTCATATCATTATTATTATTATTTTGAATATATTTTAGTGACCCTGATTCTGTATTCCAAGATGTCCCATTAGAAGATGCCGTAAAGAGTGAATTACTTAGTAATATTAAACGTAGAATGACCCCTCAACCAGTAAAGATCCGTGCACGTAAGTTTATTACTCTCATTATCATAAGTTTTTATTATACGAATAGAAAAGAAAAATGTTGGTTATCCCATAATTATTAAAATACTATATATATTATTTCATTTCATTTAGAACTTGACCTTAGATGTACTGGTATGGATGGTGTTTTAGCAATCAAAGCTGCTTTAGAAGCTGGTGAAAGTAAATCTACACCTGACGTACCCATCAAGGTAACATATTTAGCTGCGCCATTGTACGTAGTAACAGCAGATGCATTAGAAAAAACAGTTGGCTTTAAAGTTGTCGAAGAAGCTATCAATGCAATTAAAGAAACATTAGAAAGTCATAAATGGGCCAGATTTAAGGTTGAAAAGGAAGCTAAATTGGTTTCTGAAACAGATGATAAAGATTTCGCTGCTTTATTAGCTCAAGCTGAAAAGGAAAATGAACTTGTTAGTGGTGATGAAGATGAAGGTGATGTTGTTGCTGATAGTGATGATGAAATGTAAAACAGTTGATTAAAAAAAATAAAAAAATTAATTTCCTTCCTTCCTCTTTCCATTTTTTTAAATATATATAAAAATTTATATACATATATATTAATATATATACATGAAAAATTATTATTATTATTCCATATTTATTCATTAAAATTTATTTGAATCTTTTTTATTTTTTATTTTTTTTTAAAAAAAGAAAAAAGTAATTACATATACTTACATGAAATAAAATATATACTTAAAAAAAATATGATAGTAATAATGATGAAACGAAGCAATTCCTGTTTTTTTTTAAAATTTTTTAAATACCGCCTTTTTTTAAACGTTGACCATATTTTTTTCGCACTCTTTTCCTTTTTCCACGAACCTTATGTTACTTTTTATTTAAAACAATATAATTTTTTAATCTTGTATTTATATTACTTCCGTTCTTTTATTTTATTTTATTTTTTTGAAATATTATACTATACTATATTCTATTTTATACTTCTCCAGTGCTAGTTTATTTATATAAATTATATTTAGATATAAAAAAAAGAATACCATCTATTTGATTATAATCTACGACTATTATTAGTTATATTATTATTATTTACCTTATCTCCTACTTTTCTTTTTATTTTATTTTATTTTGTTTTACACCTCTCCCTTTAAACATCATATATATACATAATGGAGGTATCAGACTATATTAACAAAGCTATGAATTTTGCTGAAAATGCCGCAAAACTATCACAAAAGATGTCTCAAGGATTAGTTGAAAATGCACGTGAGCTTGGCTTTCCTGGAGGTGGTGATTCTGGTGCTCAATATTTTGATACATCTGAGGAAAAAATGAGAAATATTAAACGACAACTAGACTCAAAAAATGATAGGGAAAAACTCGATGGTTTAAAACGATTGATTGCTGTAAGTGCTATCTTTTTTTTTTAATACATGTATTATGAATGAGTTTAATGTGGACAATTATATAAAAGTGACAGTGAAACGTAATAATAATCAAAACATTAATATTTATATTTCTACCTATTTTATTTATCTATCTATTTTTTATATAAATATAACTACAGATGATATCCAAAGGGCGTGATGTATCTGAATTTTTCCCTGATGTTGTAAAAAATGTAGTATCGCAAAACATTGAAGTTCGTAAATTGGTCTATATCTATTTATTACGTTATGCAGAACAAGAACCTGATTTAGCTTTGCTCTCCATTAATTCCTTTCAAAAAGATTTGAGCGATAAAAATCAAATCATTCGTGCTATGGCGCTTCGCGTGATGAGTGGTATTCGTGTTCCTGTAATTAGTCCTATCGTACTTTTAGGTATTAAAAAATGTGTTACAGATTCGAGTCCTTACGTTCGTAAAACGGCTGCTCATGCTATACCAAAATGCTATAGGTAAAATAAAAATAAAAATATATTATTATGGGAGAAATGCTATTTTAAAAAAGAGTATTCATATACCTCTTATTTTTCTATTATTATTATTATTATTAGTTTAGATGAAACTCAAAAGGATTCCTTAATTGAAATCGTTGCAACGTTATTAAAAGATAGATCAACTATTACTATTGGCAGTACAATTATGGCATTCAATGAAGTATGTCCTACTCGGTTTGATTTAATTCACCCTTGTTTTAGAAAATTATGTGGCGTATTAGCTGATTGTGATGAGTGGGGTCAAATGGCAATTTTAGGTTTGATGTTACGCTATGGAAGGTAATTATAATCATCTTCATCACTTAAAATATAAATTATATATGTATATACAATAGTTAAACGATTTACATATTAACATTTTTATCTATTTTATTATTTTTTTAAAAAAAAATATAGAACTCAATTTCTTAATCCTAACCCAAATGTAAATAACCAAATCCAATATATATATATATAATATTCCATGTATATTTTTAATCATTATTAATCCTATATATGTAAATATATAAATTTATGTTTATCAATATTAGAATGAAGATAAAGTACGTACAAGACCGAACACATCAACTACAGTACAATCAAAAGCATTTTATTCAGATTCAGATTCATCAGATGAAGAAATCAATACTTTCGGAAACAACGTCATAGAGTTAGATGAAGATCATGAGCTATTATTGAAAAGCTGCTTACCTTTATTACAAAGTAGAAATAGTGGTGTAAGTTTTTTTATTTTTATATTATTAAAAAAAAAATAGAATGGAGAGATATTGATATTCATATATATATGTGTGTGTGTGTGTTTATAGGTTGTATTGGCAGTAGCAAAATTATTCTATCATTTAGCGCCAGCCGTTCAAGCAGAAAAAGTGGCAAGACCATTGGTTCGTATTTTAAGAAATCATCGTGAATTACAATATGTTGTTTTAAATAATATCGCTACCATGTCATCCAATCGTCCAGTAAGTGATAGTTTTGCAATTTTATATTATACTAAAATAAGTATATATACATATGTATGTGTTTTTATTAATACTTATATAACTTTATGTAGTATCTCTTTGAATCATTTATTCAACAATTTTATGTTCAATCCAACGAACCAGCCTTTATTCGCGACATCAAACTCACTATTCTTGCAAACACTGCCACTGATGCAAACATTCATGGTTTATTAAATGAACTTCAGGTAATAAAATAAAATAGAAATTATTCATTATAAAATTAATATCACATATATAACTATCTCTCTATTTTCATTAACCTTATTATTTTAATTTATTTATAATGAATAGCAATACATAAAAAGTCCAAACAAAGATTTCGTAGCTGCTTCTATTCAAGCAATTGCTCGTTGTGCAACAACTGTTCCTTCAGCTGCTGATCGTTGCCTTCGTCTATTAATGAAATTATTACATAGTTCTAATGGTAAATATTGTTTTTTAAATAATAATAATAATGTGAATATATTTATACTTGTAATTGGGTGTAGATGTGGATGTATACATGTATTGATCATTATTATTATATATTTTTATTTTATTTTAATTGAATATATAGAATTAGTTGTAGCTGAATCAGTAGTAGTTGTTACAAAATTATTAAAGGATAGACCAAATGAACACAATAATTATGTCATAGCTCTTGCAAAACTATTAGATACAATTCAAGTTCCTTCAGCTCGTACAAATATTCTTTGGTTAATTGGTCAACAAGCCAGTATTTTACCTCAAATTGGACCTGATGTTTTAAGACAAGCAGTTAAAAATTTTACAAATGAAGTAAATAGAATATTTTATCATAAATTATTATTTATATCAAAACATGTCACCATCCTAATTACATAATTTTTTTATTATTTTTATAAACTTATAGACTATTAACACAAAACTTCAAATTCTTACTCTCTCAAGTAAATTGGTTTGTTTGAATCCATCACATACAACACTTAATTTATTAAATCAATATGTTCTCAACTTGGCACGTTATGATATGAGTTATGATGTTAGAGATAGAGCTAGATTATTACGGTCCTTAACTATTCCTTTGGAAGATAAAGCTGGATTAAATGAATTGAAACAACACAATCAACAAATTTTATTAACTGATAAATTACCGATTGCGAATGATACTGTTACAGAACGTAAGTTTAATATATATAAAAAGTTGAATTAAAGTACATAAATATATACATGGACAGTGATATCGTTATTAATTGTATTTTATATTTATTGCTATTTTTTTTTTTAAAAAAAAAGATTCTTTACAATATACAATTGGATCCTTATCTTTACTTGCTAATTTACCCCTTCCCGGATATGAACCTTTACCAGATTATCCCGAAGAACAGCCTGACCCAACAGTAAGAGATATAGAAGAATTAGATGGATGGGCTGGCAGTCGTACGACTATGGTGGAAACTGGATTTGGAAGTGATAGCTTTGATTCACGTTATCGACCTGGTTTCACATCCAATGCATCTGTGGCATTATCAGGTATTGAAGCATCAGGTAATGCTTATCGTACAGCAAGTGCAGCAGCAAAAAAGAAAAATGGTGACTATGATTTGGATGCATTTTATGATGACGAAGATGATGAAGATGAAGACGATGACGATGACGATGATGACGATTCTACTGATGAAGAAGATGAAGTTGATTCAAGTGATATAGATTCAAGTGAAGAAGATGAAGATGAAGATTCTAGCGAAGAAGAAGATGATGGCGATGGTAATACTAGCGATGGTTCTTTAGAGGAAAATGAAGGAACAGATGATGATGAATCAGATGAAAGTAGTAAAGGACATGTTCATAAAAAAACTATTAATAAATAATAATGTCAATAAGATATCTATTTCATAAAATATAAATACGTATATTATTCATTCATATTGTAATTATTTTGTAATACATATATATATATATATATATTATATTGTTATTATGTGAAAAAGAACAGGAAAAAAAATGTACAAAGGTTATTATGATTCACATATATATATAAATAAATATGTAAAAATTTATTTTTTTAAGGATTAATATCAGTTTTAATAAAACATAAATAGTACAAAGTATAAAACTAACAAAATAAACAATATTAAAATAAATAAATAGTAAATAAATAAGATAAGAAGACGGAAAAAGAATAAATAATGTCAATAAAGAATGAAGGTGGAAAAAAGGAATTAACCATTACTTAAAAAAAATTTTTAATGAGATGATTCCTTCTTTTGAGCAGGTTTCTTCTTGGGTTGAGGCTTTTTCTTTGATTGAGTTTTCTTTTTTGGTTGGGTTTTTTTCTTTGGTTGAGTTTTCTTCTTTGGTTGAGTCTTCTTTTTAGGTTGAGTTTTCTTTTTAGGTTGAGTCTTCTTTGAAGGAACTTTTTTATCACCATTAGAAGCAGTAGAAGAAGAGTTGTCAGCAACAGCATTATTAAAAGCAATTAAATTAGGAGTTTTGGAACGGTTCTTTTTAATTAAGCCTTTAGTACCAATAGAAGTAAGAAGAGCATATAATTTTTTAGGGTTAGCATCAGGTAAATCGTGAAGAAGTAAAGCAGCAATACCAGTAACATGAGGAGCGGCCATGGAGGTACCAGACATGACGGTGGTGGCATCTTTGCCGTTAATATAGTCACTTTCGATTTCAATACCGGGAGCAGCAATATTAACACACTTGCCATAACAACTTCTAGGATCTAAAGTGTCGGTCTTGTCAAGAGCGGCAACAGTGAATACATTAGGATTACCACCTGGAACAAATTCACAAGCATCACTATATATATTATAAAAAAAAAAATAAGTCAGTTTTGCATGACTAATAAATATATATATATATATTACCTTCCAGAGTTACCAGCAGCAGCGATGATAGGTAAACCTCCTTCAATAGCGGCAGTGACAGCTTTATTTAAAAGATCAGCACTAGGAGCCATACTTGGGACACCAAGAGACATATTGACAATAGATTTAACCTTTTTGTTTTTCTTTGCATCTTTAATAGCCCATTGTAAACCAGATAAGACACCAGAAACAGCACCTTGACCATTTTTCTTTAAAACACGAACAGAGACCATTGAAACATCTTTGGCAACACCATAATGTGTACCTCCGATAATACCAGCAACATGTGTACCTATTTATATATATTTCAGTTTTATTTTTTTTTTAAAAAAAAAATTAGATTGATTGTTTTTTTTTTTTTTTTATTTTTATGATTTATTTTATTTATTTTTTATAATTACCATGACCGCCACCATTGTTGTCTTTATCATCAGCAATAGCGGAGAAACCCCAAGTAACACGTCCATTGAAATCTTTATGGCCTTTGTTAATACCATCATCAATAATATAAACACGAACACCATTTCTATTTAAATAATAATAGTAATAAAAATATAAGAAAATTATAAATTAAAAATTAATGATTACTATTTTTATATATTTTATTTCTATTTATTTTTATTACCCAGAAGATTTAGGATAAACATAAGGTAAATTTAAATCAAGTTTGTGTTCAGAAATACGAGCGAGATTCCAAGGAGATTTTAATTGTTGAACAGTTACAGAATTAGAGGTGTTTGTAGCTCTTGCATGAACGTTGGGTTTACCGCTATCTTTAGGTTTAGTATGTCTCTATTTTAAAAAATAAATAATAAAAATGGCATTCATTAATACATAAATATATTGTTATTATTTTTCTTTTTCTGTTATATATAAATGGGATGAAATAATCGAAAACAATTTTATTTACCATGTAATAACGAGGTTGAAGAGGTTGAGGGGTAGGTAAGTGGAAATCGATTACATCGTCAGGAACAATACGAAGTACTTCATCAAAATGATCAAAGATTTTGTCTACAAGATCACCTTTTTCGATGCGAAGACTGATGGCTTTAAAAGAATCATTGATATCAAAAGTTTCATAGACTTGAACAGGGTGGGTGCGTTTTTCTAAATGAGTAAGATCGTCAATTAAATCAGCAAGTAAATCAAGAGCGCCTTTTAAAAGGTTTGGAACGAATTCAAGAATATTTGTTTTTGGATCAAGTTGTATAAGGTAGTGTTGGGATTTAGTTACAATAGGTCTGTGGTGTTGTTTGGTGGCACTGACTGAAAAGATCAGTGAATAAAATAAAAAAGTAACGAAAGTAATTGGCTTAATATACATTGTATATTAATAAACTAGAATAAAAAAAAGAGTGGAAGGGGGGTGTATGTATTATATATATATATAATTATATAAACAAATATATAAGGTATATATATAATAGATAAAGTAATAAAGTAGATATGAAAAAAGAAAAAAAGAAGAAAGAGAAAATTATTTTATATTTATTACAATTTTTATTATTTTAATTTTTTGGTTACACTATGCTATTAAATCGGTCATTTAAACTAAAGCTTATCCAAATATGTTCTTTAATGAAGTAAAATAAAACTATAAAAACTCGTATACTAAAATTATCTATTTATATTATTATAATTATTTATTATTTATATATATATATTATTATATATTATTATGATCATTACTATATATATATATATATATATATATATATACATATACATATGTGTGTGTTTGTGTGTGTGTTAAACGTTAATAAATAATAATAATAATATTAATGAATAATAACATGATACTATTTACTTAAAAATTTATAACCATTGTCTATTATCTAAAAGGAAACACAAAAATTTTAATATGATTAGCGGAGTTTCTTATTATTTCATTATAATTATAATTATTATTAAGTTTTCGTTGTTACATTAATAAACAGGTGGATAGTTTCTGTTTTCCCATTTTTTTTACTTTTTTGATTTTTGAATTTTTTCACAGGGAGTAGTTGACTAATTTATACGCTTTTTTTTTTTCTCCCTTTTTATTCTTTTTTTCTATTATATTATTCGTTCATTAAGTTGAATGATCACGTAAATAGTTAGCTTTTTTTTTCTTTTTTTCTTTTTGATCTTTACATCATTGAATTATCAAGTTACTTATTTTGGTTTTTTATTTTATTTTATTTTTCCAAAGAAAATGATTATTGACTTATGTACAATACTTAATATTCAAAAAGTTGGTATATATATATATATATATAGATATACATACTTGTAAATAGAAAATATATATTTATATGAATAAATGAATATAACTATTTTGAAACAATAATCAATAGTATTCCACTCATTTATACTAGGTTAAATCAAACCTTAAGATGAAACCTTTTTTTTTTTTTTTATCCTCTATATATACTTTGGAAGGATCTCGATACGTAGCATAAAAAAAGACAAAAAGGCGACGGAGTTTTAATCTAAAATGGTATCTTCGAGGTAAATAGATTGATAGGTTATATATATATATTTATATATATATACTTTTATATATAAATATATAAATCATATTTCATCATTTATTATGCAAATAAGATTATTAAAAAAAAGTTTAATTAGTTATTAAAGCAACTAATTTACAATCTTATAAATATTATGGTGAATTGTTTTTTCAAAATAAAATAACCTTTTTATTATTTTTATTATTTTTATTATTTTTATTATTTTCTATTTATTTTGCTTTTGTTTATATTTATTTTTATTTCAAAACGTTTTATATATCTGTGTGTTGTCATATACCCAAAAAAAGAAGCGGGATTTTAATTTTCTTTTTTCCTTCATAACTCGTGAAAAAAAAAAATATGATATTGGGTTTCTTTTCCCTTTATTTTTATATTTTTATTTTTTTTTATTAAATAATATTAATAAAATATAAACCAGTAAATGTCAGTTCATCCTTTTGATATACCTTCAACTGATAATAATAACAGTGTTATATCGACAACAAATATAATAGATGAACCTATAGCTGAACAATCCACTTTTTTTCCACCTTTAAATGACCAACCACCTTTATTTAATCGTTCCGTTAGTCCTACACCTGATAATATAGTTCGTGCTGCGAGCCCTCAAGGTCGTCGTTACTTGAAACCTGTCAATGGTATTCAAATAAAAGGTTTTGCTCGTTCAGGTAATTAAAAGATAATTAATAAAATACAAATGATATATTTATATACGTATATTCCTTTATTAATGATAGTGATAATAATATTATTTTTATTTTATTTTATAATGTAACTATATAGCACAGAGACGATCTTCTGTTTTGACATTAGGCAGTATAGAACGTTTACAACATTTTTACGCAAAGAAAGACTTGGTTGTAAATAAGTAAGTTTAATTATATAGATAATAATAATAATACTAAAAATATAGATAGATAGCTTATTATTATTCTCCTTTTTATTTCTTTATAAATATATATATATATACAAAAAAAAAAAAAAAAAAAAAAGGGTAGGAACACTTGGTTTTAAATACTCAGAAGAACCAGATGAATTAGACCAATTACCAACACCAAAGATGCCACCTCCCAGTTGGAAAGAATTAGATGTAGAAACCGATTTAGATGTATTACTTCAAACATGTTTTCAAGATATTCAGCAAACCTTAACAGCTTGGGCGATGGTAACTGGCCCTCGGATGTCTATTTCGGATCATTCGGTGGATTCCGATATATCTGATGCTACAAATAGTAGTCATACCTCGTTTCATATTTTACCTCTATTACAATCTGTTACAAGAATGTTAACTTCTGTGAAGACTTATACTATTAATCGCCATGATTTATCTAATGAAGCATTGGCTCAACTTCGCCAGGCAGCACTTGCATTATTGTCGGATATGAAAGATTTAGAAACAAACTATCGCTTAGACGAAGACCAACAACAACAACTACAAAAAGATGAGGATATACAACAAACTGGGGGTTATATTTATAAATCTTCTGATTTTCACCATTTAGAAAAAGAACGAAAAGCTATTCAAAATTACCTTTCATGTGTAGAAAAATTTGCCCTAAACCCCCCTCATCACATTGGTGCACCTCCTACTTCTTTTACAAATGAGATTAAGGCTTTATTAGTTAAAAATGCAATGGATGTTAATTCATCATCATCATCATCATCATCATCATCATCTTCTACTACTTCTACTTCTTCATCAATAACAGCAAAAGATGTCGATGATGATGAAAATAATAATAATAGCAATAGCATCTCTTCAAAAAAAAGTAATATCCCTAATTGGCTTGAAAGATCTACTTTTCCTAATGACGATATTGGTAAAATTAAAATCTTTTTTAAAAGAAAATAGTGACACGCTTATACTTTTTATTTATTTTTCCTTTTTCTCTTTTCTTTCTTAGGACGGTATCATGCTTTGTTAAAAGATCATATCGCTAATCAAAATGAAATGCCAAACCCTCATGATGATGAAAAAATATTCTGGGAATTTTTATCGTAAGTTCATTCAAGTAAATATGTATGAATAGATATAAATAGATAAATATTTATTTTTGCTTATTTGTTTGTTTGTTATTAAAAATCTAAATGTATATACTGACTTAAATTCTTGTAATGCATATATGTTTTATTATTATAATTGTTTATAGTGATGGACGAACTTTATGTAATGTTTATAATAGCATTGTAAAAAGGTCTCGTAGACCCTTTGGTTTTATTAATAAGATTCATGAAGATACCCAAAGAACTTATCGTTCCATTGAAAACCTTCGATTTTTTGCTGCGTAAGTCATTACTAAAAATAAAATAAAATAGCTCAAGAAATCATCAACACTTTTAAAAAAAAATAAAGTATAAAATATTAGAATGAACTACATTAATTATATATATTTATTTACATACATAAATATAAAAATAGTGCATGTAAATTCCGATTTGAAATCGTATTTGATCCTTTTGATCCTTCAGTTATAGCAAGAAAAACAGATGATGGTTTATCTATGGTAAAATATTAAAAAAAAGCTTGGGTCTTAACCTTTTAATTTACAAGCAAATTAACAGAGTTTTTAAATTTAATATTTTATATATTTAGATACAAAAGGCTGTTGAAACTTTTTGCAAAACTGTAATTCAGGAATTACGTCAAACCATGGATGCCCATTTACAATCTAATACCAATTTATGTAATCAACTTGAACAAAAATTAACTATAGAAAAATGATAAAGTTTATTTATTTTTTTTTAAAAAAACAAAAAAAAACATACATATATATTTTTTAAACATTATTATTATTACCTTATACCAATAAACAATCGATACAATAATATATTTATATCACATATATTAACTTTTCATCTTTTAATAAATTTTAAACACCATACTTACAATTTTAGCCATTTTAAAGTATAAAGTGTAGTAAAAAGCATGTTTTGAATAGATGGAGATTATTATGAAACATATTTTTGTATAAAACAATGACTATCTAGTTAGTAAACTAATTAATCATACGAGTTTTACCGCAAGTGTACAATATGTAGACATGCTTTTATAATAACTTTTACCTATTCAGAGCATATTTTATATTGAATATTATTTCTTTAGATAAATATCATTTCATTATTTTCATATACGTATGTATGTAATATATTGTCATAATATAATTTATATGTATATAATATTTTTGATTTAAATAAATAGATATCATTTATCTTATTTTTGTTATTGTTATATCCCTTACAGTATTTTATTAGTTCTTGGTAAGTAGCAATTATTTCTTTTTATGCTGAAAATACTATTTATATTATATACATCTATTTTTGTATGATGCAACTAATCTATAAATATATTTGTTTGAATTAATATAAAATAGGTTTATTTGCTTTTGCTCTTGATATCTATAATATGTATTCTCTATCTTTCTTCTTTCATTTCTTGACGATATCTTCTAGATACAAAATGGGAATTACTACAAATTCTGGGCTCTATAAAAGTCCTATTGTATTTGGATCAGTGGGAACAATATATAAGCATTAGTTCTGAAAATTTTGGCTTCTCTCCCTATCCAAAATGGTGAATGGGTTTGCACAGAAAGGTTCAAACAGGCTAACTTAAAATTTAAAATTCAAATTTTAAATTGTTTAATTGTATTGATTTTTTTATTTAAATTATAGTTTGAATAATAACCTTTATTGGTTTGGATTGGTGATACTTTTTTACTATTATATGGTGATACATTAAGCATAGAGATTATTGAACGTGGTCAATCTGACTCTTCGGTATTTCATTCTGCATTATCCGTGGAGTTCTCTGGGGTATCTAAGAAGGATAAAAAGTTATATGATCTACTGAACGCGGTGGATTTTTTTATTCAAAATGATGAACATTTTAAATTACAATGGTTGGCTTATTTTTTATTTAATATTGTTTTTTTCTTATTTAATGTATTGTTATTTTATTATCTTTGTTTATCTTTTCTTAAGTTGCCAAACTTCTTTTTTTATACTGTTAGTGCTTTATAAATTCAGGGTGGTCTTCATTTTTATCTAAAGTAGCCATTTTCTTCTTTATTGAAGATAGTTTGGTGCCTTTTATTCATTTATTTATAACTAGTCACTTTTTCAACAATAGATTATTATATCTAGTATTTATGCCGTTATTCTACCAATAATAAATATTTTCTATAATATTTTTAACTTAGCGCAACGAGTTTTAGCGATGGCATATCCTCCGCCTTAGAAATAAACTTTAAATATTTTTTTTTCCCTTCACTTCCTTTTTCTTATTACAGTTATTATTCGAAGTAAGTGATTGTCTAACGAGATACTCCTCACTCTTTTAAACATATAAATATTTATTTACTTGGAAAATAGTTTTTTTATCACCCTTATCCCCAAGTTACTCGAAACTCACTTTATTTAATGAGTAATTAAGCAAAAAAAAATTAAAAGGACCATGTATATTTCATAGTATTTTATACTTTTACACCTTTTTTAATTTTTTATTATTTTATAAAATATTTGATAATATACTTTGCAAAGAGAACTGTATAATGTGTTAAATTTTTTCGGGGAGAAGATCAAAAATCTTAATTTAAAGTCCGTTTTTAAAAAAAATTGAAAGTATCTTTTTTTTTTCGCTTTTCTTCTACTTTATTTTTGAAAAAAAATTGTGAATATATTAATATAACTTTGTCATATAATTTATTAAATGGCATTTTTAAGGTTGGTATTTTTAGGTTATATATATATATATATATTTATACTATTTTAAAGAACTTCGATAACTTATATATATATATGATTTTATTTACTCTCTAGTTCAATTTCGACCTATTTAAGCAAACGAAAGAGTGAACCATCAATAATACCTAATGATCGTGATATAAAAAGGGTACGACACCGAATAAATTCTGAATCAATGTAATTAGTAATATTAATAATTATAATGATAATAGTATATCAAGTTCGCGCTCTATGCAATATTTCAGCTTATTAATGCTACTTTTTCTTTTATTATATATATAGAACACAAGTTAACACTGACAATGGTGAAAATATGGTAATTTTTTTCTCTTCTACTTCCTTCTTTTTTTTTTTCCTTTGATACAAAACATTATAATAATTTAAATATAATATATTGATATTAATAGACTTTAGATCATACAATGGAAAACACTCAATCAGATCCCTCTTCAAAAGCCGTTTCTTCAAGACCAAAATATCAAGATTCCATGAATAAGGTATAGTATATATATATATATATATATTGAAGTATTAAGAGTTATTTTTTTCTATTATCTTTTTTACTTTATATATTATTTAGTTGATAATGTCGCATGTACAAAGTAGTTCATCCTTAACTGTTGTCGACACTATTCCCAGAGCGAATTTAATAAGAAGTCTATATTCAACCAAATTAATAGAAAATATCAATGAAGATAAAAACTGTAGCAGACAAGAACGATTATTATGGAATATGACACCTATTTTATTTGAAGATATGGGTTCAATTAATACAATTGGTAATCATCAGATTGAAAAAAACAACCTTATAAAACCTAGACAAGCAAACTCAGATTTAAAAAAATGGATTCACAATACAGTACTTGAAGAAACAAAATTAATATATCAACAAGAATTTGGTTTAAACGATGAAAACGTTGATGATATTATTATTGAAAAAAGAATAAAAGAGAGTAACCCATGGAAATTAGCAATGTATTACATGTCAACTGGCCAACATATTAAAACTTGTGAATTATTACTTGAACTAGGTGATAATGCATTATCTACATTAATTTCTTTACATCACCAGGGTTATGATATACGTGAATCGGTAACAGAACAAATTAAACTATGGATAGATAAAGACTTATTGGATACCCTTCCTATGTATCAACAAAAGATGTGGTTTATCCTTCAAGGCGATCTAGGAT
The DNA here is from genome assembly GCA_017871115.1 of Cunninghamella blakesleeana. NCBI lineage: Eukaryota > Fungi > Mucoromycota > Mucoromycetes > Mucorales > Cunninghamellaceae > Cunninghamella > Cunninghamella blakesleeana. Next base: position 1,052,635 of record JAFCIZ010000002.1, on the reverse strand, counting down.
ATGTCAACCAATTAAAACTAGTCACTGTTCAAGATTTAACTTGGTCTCAAGTACTTGTTTTATATATTAATTATTTTGATCGGTATGGTAATGTCTTTGCTGGGTTAATACAATATCATTTCATCACTCACAATCGTTCTGTTGTTGGGATCCATCAATTAAAAACAAAACATTATACAGCTATCCCATCTCTTGAATCAAGCTATTGGTATTATTTATTGATATGGTGGTCCTCTTCTTCAGCTTCATCTTCATATACGTCTTTTCATACTTTGTTACATAATGATTGTGTGGATCGAAAACAGATAGAACTCTATTTACCTTTAAGGTTTAGGTGGCTATTATCATTACATGCCCCTTCACTTTTTCATCATGAAACGAATGAATTAGAACTTTGGAAAGACCAATGGTGTGACTCTTTGTATCAAGATAAATGGGAATATTTAGCTATTTATGCTTCCCTATATATTTTAAAGTAAGCTAATGGATTATATACTATTCTTGTTATTATTATTGTAAAACTTAAATTCATTTACTCACTCACCATATACATTACATATATTTTAGTCCTCACAATACAATTTATCGATTATTATCATTACGTGAATGGGAAAAAGAATTCTATTTAATACAACAATTAAAGATTCCCAAACAATGGATCATGGATGCAAAGGTAATAAAACAATAATAATAACAATAATAATATAAGTGAAAAGATATTTTTTATTTATTTTATTTTATTACCATATATATGTATAGGTAACTTTTGCTTTTAATAATCGTATGTATACAAAAGAAATTCATTACTATCTTGAATCAGGTGAAAATGATAAAGCTTATGATGCTATTATGAATCATTTATTACCGGTATCATTTTTAAAAGGTAAATATGTACATATATATACAATCGTAATTCCATTTTAATAATCATTTTACCCATGTGGATTTTATATTACCCTACCTTATTTAAAAAACAGATGCTCAAATTGATACCGTAAAATTATACCTTAATCGACTATCAGAACTTTATCCAAATAATGATCAAATTCAACAAACTGTCAATAATATTTTAGAAATTCAAAAAATTATATACACTTTTCCCAATATCTTAAAAGAAACCACTTTACAATCTGATCAATTAGAAGAAATGAAAAATGAATTAATAGCAGCGTTTAAAAGTTTAGAAAATCTTAAAGAAGTATTTGCATTATCTATAAAACCTGGGTTTTGTTCTAAAATTGCAGGTCAATTGCTGATAATTGCATCCTTATTCCGTAATCATGTAAGCATTATACATATTAATATTAATTCATACAACTCATTTACTTATTTGTATATTATATTATAGGAATTATTTAATAATTTATTGGAAACATGCCCTGTAGAATTTCACTGTGATAATGATATGGCCAAAATCATTTCTAAATCAATGGTTTATTCTTTTAATACCTAAATAGTTCAAACGTTTTTTAAAAAAATAAAGTTATACTATACAGTGATAATATTTAATAATCTAATAAACACTATTTTTTTTTTTCTTATGCATAAAAAAATGGCGGTGACTGGGGGCGGAGGAAAAATATTTATTTTTTTTGTTTGAATTTTTATTTTTCTCTCTTGCACTCAATTTATACATATATAAATATATAAAATCATATACCATAGCTCATTTTTAATAATGCAAAGCATAATACATAATAGATTGCCGTTAGTTTTTAGAAATTCTTCTCAACGATGTTTTAGTACTATATTGAATAAAAAGATCAATCATGATAATAAATTGTTTACCATCATGACACGTTATAATAATATTAGTAACAAGACAATCAAACGTTTTGAATCCACCAACTCTTCTACCACTGCAGCAACAAACATGAATCCACTTCAACAACAAAAGAAACCAGTTTTTTCCACCAATCCATCTATTGATTCTATGAAAAAATTAAAAACACAAGCCAAAATGGCGTTTAAAATAACAGCTTATACTGTTTTATCCATGACAGCTGCTACAGCACTTATATGGCAATCATATCATTGGTATATTGAATATTTTTTATCCCCTTCACCATCCAAAATGAATTATAAAGCACGTCTTTTACTTCATGGAGCCTACTTTCGTGAACAGATTGTAGTGGATTATAGCATTGCAGCTGTATATTTAGAAGAAGCTTTACGTGTAGCTTTAGAAGAAATCAAATTAAATGAGCATGATGATAATATTATTCAATTACGATCAAGGCTTGCATTTGATGAGTGGCATGCTGGTAATTTGTTTGATGCAATTACTCAATATACTCATGTTTGGACAAGTTTATTAAATAATGAAAATGATAATGATCAACAACAACAACAACAGACTTCCTTAATGATTAACACAGCTAAACATTTAGGGGATTTATATATAAGCATTGGGGATTATGATAAAGCGGAAGAATATTTAGCTTGGACTTTTCATACATTAAATAATGATCAATTAAAACAAGAACAACAAGCATCATTAGTATTAAAAATCGATACATTATGCTCTTTAGCAAGTTTATATGCTCTTCAAAGACAATTTCAATTAGCTTTACCTCTCTTTTTACAAGCACTTCAACTTATTCCTGATAACAGTGATAAGAAGAGGGATGATGATATTGATGAAAAGAATCAATGGCTATGTAAAAAAGCTATCATACAAAATCAATTAAGTGAAACACTTTATGGTATGGGGAAAAAAAATGAAGCACTTGGTTGGGCACAATCAGCTTTGGAATCTACTTCTAACGGTTTGGCCACTTATTTAGATGCAAAAGATTGTAGAGAATGTGGCAGTGTGGCATCAAATAATTTGGGAAGATTACTCGAGGTAATTTCTATATAGTTATATGTTTATATATATTTGATGATTTCTTTATTTATTTTATCTATTATATATTTGTATTTCTCTTTACCTCTTAAATAGTTAAAAGGTGATTTTGATCAAGCATTGATTTATTATAAACAAGCCCAAGTGTATGCTTCTACTTTAGATGATTCCAAAAGTCAAGCTCGATATGATCAAAATGTTGTACGGTTAGAAAACATTTTACAAAACAAAGATGAAAATAGAACAACAGTTAAAAATGTACTTACTTCAACATCGGCATTAACATCAAATGAAAAATCAGAAAACAATAGCGATAAAAAACAAAGTTGGTCATCTTGGTTTAGTAATAAATCAAAATAGTGAAAGTAAAATAAAAAAATAAGAATAGATATTAATTTTAAAAAATTATAATATAGAAGAAACTAATGTAAAATAAATCAAAAACAAATTAAATACAAATAAACATAGCATACATATATAGGTTGTGTATATAATAAAAAAAAATGAACACACATGTATATACTAAATGATATGGAAAAGGAATAGAGAATAGGAAAGAAAAATAGTGCTGTTTCATCAACTTTAAGTTGCGAATTTTCTTTATATATTATATTATTTTTCCAACATATATACTATATGATTTTATTTATATATTTATGAAAAAGACTAAATAACGAATAAAATTAAAATATGAATCGAGCGATCCATCAAGGCATAAATAATTTGGCATAAAAAAAAAGCTTTTTAAGAGAAGTAGACAAAATAAATAAATAGGTAGATTGGTAAATAGATAAAAGAGAAATATACATATATAAATGGATTTAAAATGATTGAAGGATATATGAAAATATATAGAAAAAAAAATACACATGTAAGTAAAATATTGGTATAAATATATAAATAAAATATACAGAATAAATAAATAAACAAATAAATAGAGTGATGATAATGAACGGAGAAGTATTATGCATTAAATACATATATATATATATATATACTTATACATAACTAGAATAAATAAAAGAAAAAAAAGGAATATATATATATATATATATATTTACAAATAGGTGATGTTTTTTTTAGTAGATGATTCATTGACGATTTACAAACTCGTTCACTTGATTGCTTAAATCACTAAAAAAATGAATTTTTAAAAGATATATAAATTAGATGATTATTTATAATTTTTCTTCTTTTTCTTTTTATTTATATATATCTATATAGGCTACCTAGCTCGTCTACGCCAATATTCTTTTTCTCTTTGTGCTTCTTTTAATTTATTTTTCAAGATGACATCAGCTTCATTAGGAATGATAGGTTCATGGTATGAATTCAAACGTTGACGATATTGCTGTTGGCCATGGTGATAAGCATTCAAAATAGAAGTAATTTCTTTTAATCCATTTTGAAAATTCTATTATATAATAACAATAGTAGTAGTAAGGTCAATTAATATTCCAATGGTTATATATATATATATATATATATGATTTATCCTTTCTTTTTAATATTTACATTGCAAACATTAGATGCTTCTTCAGTAGAATCTCTATACATTTCATGAAGAATAGTAGCGTCGTAATCATTCTAATTATAAATAAATAAATATAAAACACAATGTAAATAAATTAGCTAATAAATACATATTGATATATATATATATATATATATATATATTAAAAAATACTAATAAATCAGAGTCAAAAACTTACAGATGGTAAGCGATCATTAACGCGTTTTACTTGCTTCCCTAACATACGTTGTTTATCCAAAAAAAATTGGAACTTTGAATGAACTTGGTTAGATAATTGATCAACAGCTACAGATACATGCTCTAAACTATGCTGTTGCTCTTGTTGATCTATAACGGATTTAGATGGTGATAATGATTTTTGTTTTCTATTAAATTGATGATTCACTAAATCCGATACTACTTTATATACCATATCATCATTTTCATTAGAAGAATTATTATTATGAGAAAGGTGGTGAGAGTGGTGATTATTGGATAAGATATCAGCTGCTAAAATTCGAGGAGAGGGACCATGACCCTAAACACATATATATTAAATAAAGTATAATAACAATAAAAAAACGATGATGAACAAAAGATAAATTTAAATAAATGAATATATATATGCAAGTATTGATTTATTTTACCTTGACTTGGTCAATTTCTTCCAAACTAAAAGAACTACGTGAACTTTGACTTGCATAAGAAGATAAAGTATTAAAATAAGTAGAATTGGAATTGGTTGTACCAAAAAGCTGGCCATTATTACTAATATTTTGAGGGGAAGAGGAAGTAGAGGAAAGTAAAGTTGCAGCAGAAGAAAAGGAACCATTTCTTGTTGGAGGAGGTGTAATGAAAGGTTCAGAAGTATGATTGAATGAAAATCCATCTATAGAAGCATTCTTTGAAAGGCGATCAGAGGATGATAATGAAATATCATTTGACTTAGAACTACCACTGCTATCGGATGATATAGAGGTTGGGGATTGATTATTTAATTTACGTGATGAATGAGCAAGATAAGGGGGCGAAGGTAATTCTGTAGGATGAAGCATGGTTGTAGGAGAGGAAGTAATAATTGACATAGTATGATGTGGCTGAGATGAAGAAGAAAATAAAGAGGTTAATTGTGATGATGATTGTTGCTGTTGTTGTTGTTGTTTTGATTGAGAGGTGGAAGAAGACGAAGAAGAGGTAGTGGATGAAGAGGAGGATGTCAATTTAATATCACGTTTGAAAAAAGAAGCATCAAAACTGAGTTTTCTTCTTCTATTTTTTGTACTATTATTGTTATTATTATTATCATGTTGGTCAGAATCATTGGATAAACTATTTGAACGTGATCTATATTTATAGTCGTTTTCGCCTTCTGTCTTTTTAGATGGAGTAGAGCAAGAAGAAGTGGGTGAAATATTATTTAACGAAGAAGCTGGTGATTGAGATCTTGATCGACTAAATAATTTAGTAATATTGGTTAAACTTGCAGATTGGGAAAGACTACGTGATCTTGATCTAGAACGAGATCGTGATCGTGATCTGGAACGAAGATTTTGTCTCTCCATTTCTTGTTCATCAGCGCTTTCATTAGCTAATTTGTAATTTGATGTACATCTTAATCTACGTTCACAGGTAATAACTATTTAAATATAAAATAAGAAAAAAAAAGATAAGAAAAAAAAAAGAAATAAAATTTATTTAAATAATCATATCTACCATTATTCCAAAATACTGTGGCAAAGTCTAATTGACCGTCATTATTTGTTTGTTGTTGTTGCTTTTGTTGATGTAAACAAACTAGAGATTCTTTTGACCAAATACTGAGCTTCAATCCATGAACATCAGGTCGTACAAGAGCTACTACCCAAGGAGAAGATCGGTTTGAGGTATTTATTAATGATGAAAAATCTATATTTGTATCCTTTTCTAATAATATAGCTACAATATTATTCTAAGGAAAATAATAAAGAGAAAAATATATAGAAACCCATATTAAAAAAGTTGTACAAATATATATATATATAATCATTAAAAATAAAAATAAATGAATAAATAAAAACTACCTTGATGTCCACTTTAGAATAAGTATCAGGGTCATAGACATTACTATATACATTAACACCACACCAATTTCTATAATAAGTTGTATCGTTATTTCCTAGAAAAGAAAATGATATAGGGAAAAAAGTGAAAGAAACAATAAAAGTTGAGAAAATTATTTATTTTTTTATTATTATAATATATATATATATATATATATTACCATTCAATCTTGAAAAAGCTTGATTTTTATAAAAACTATCAATAAAGTGATCTTTTTCATCCACAGAAGTAGAGGACTGTTTTTCGATTTGATAAAGACGAGCCCCTTTTTGAAAATATTTTTCATATGTTGTAGTTGTATCACTTTCTTGAAAGTCGGAAGAAGCGCGAATCATGATTGAATTAGGAAGATCTACATATTATTATGGAATAATAATAATAATAATATTTATTTTATTTTATTTTTAAAAAAAAAATAAAAAAAAAAAATAAGGTTTAGTTTGTATTCAATACTTGTCAAAAAAAAATTAGGGGTGTGGTGGGGCGTGTGCGTGAAATATAATATATATGGAAATATATAAATATATATTTTACCTGATGGACCGTGAGTTATTTCAATATGTTCTAATGGCACTCTTCCTTGGAATTTAAAATGATCTTTTCTTTTTTTTGGTAAAGGATGAATAGGACCCGAAGTAAAATAATCGCAAAGTTCGGCACCTTTAGTATTTTGAGATCTTCGAATGACCATGATTTTATCTCTAAATAAAAATAAAGTGACATATCTATGTAATTTTCCAGTATCACGGTTTAATTCAAGAGCATCCCAATGTGTTACAAATGTAGAATTTTGTTTAATAATGTCACACTAAAAAAATAAAAAGAGATAATGAATAAAAGTTTTTTTGTTTTTGTTATTTGTTTTTGTTTATGAATAAGGGATGAATCATCATCCTTTTATTTATGTATTTTTAATTTACAGGTGAATTTTTAATCATTAAATGAAATTCTCTTGATTTAGTAGCAAGTATAGTAGGAGTATCATCCCGAGCGGAAGCAATGGTATTGATTTCCGTAAAAGCATTAGTTAATTTATCAAAATCTGGATGATCTTTAGAAGTATGATTTCGAATTCTTGGAATTAAAATAGAATAAGCTGTGATACGTTTCCATGGCGCATCTAATAAATCACGAATTAAAAAATTTTCAAATTTGGGATTTTTGGTTGCTTTGATTAAAAAACTACGATAGGCTTGATTCCTTTGATATTCTGTTTCATGATGTGTATGAATTTGTTCCATTTTTAATAAATAAGTTCGGTATAATACCATTTTTTTCATCTATAAAAGGAAAAAGAAAACAAGTAAAAAGAGGATGAGTCTTTTATATATATAAAAAATGGTAATCCATATAATTGGATATATATATATATATATATATATATATTTACATAGTTTTCACAAGTAGTAGAAAAATCTAAATGGTGAAGATCTTTTACAAATTGATCATGTAATTCATATATTTGCTCCACGTTAAAAAAGATATTATTATAATAAAATTTATCCAAGATAGGATATTTATCATTTTCACATGAATCTTTTAAAGGTAAGACAATAAACTTGACCATGGCTTCTAATTTATTAACATAATTTGTTTCTGTTTTAATGAATTCTGCAATAACATCTAATCGTTCTTGATCGTTGTGTTTATACTATGAAATGTAAATATAAAAATTAATAAATATAAATAATTATCTACAATTCAACTTATTTAAATAATTTACGTGATGATCAAGTTGAACAGTTGGGTTATTAGATATAGAATTACAAGTTGGTTCATTAGGAATATAAGGTGAACCAAATATATCAATAAATTGTTTACATGGTTTGCTATATTCTAAATAAAATATAAAATAAAATATAAAATGAGAATAACAATAATAATAAAGGGAGAGAAAGAGAGAAAGAGAACGAGAAATAATATATATCCCAGTCTATTTTTTTTTTTTTTACCAGTGGTTTCCTTTTTGGGAATGACGATATCAATATTTTGCCCCTAATAAAATATAAGTTTATTATATGTGAATGTTTTATTTTATATATGTTTATTTATTTATTTATTTTATTTGTGTGTGAGAAAAATCTAAGGAGGAAAAAGAAAAAATTTTATATATTACCAATGGCTGTTTTATAGTTGATAAAAGATTTCTATCCTCATCATTATCCATTAATTGGCGTTCTTTACTTAATATATATTCTGAGGTAAATCCATTTTCTTTTAATAAAAGTTCCGTTGACTGTATATACGTGTTAAATAAAATAAAAAGTTTAATTCATTATGATTTATATTATACTATATACATATATTGAATGACTATTACTTTTAATACAGGCATAATAATAATAATAATAATAATAACAATAATAATAATAAAAACTAGAGAAAGAAAAAGAAGGAAAAAAAAAAGGAAAGAGAAAGAGGAAAAAAACCTTTTTTTCCTCTTTTTTTACTTTTTTTTTTTTACAACGCCGATTTGTCAAAACGAAGTAATCATATCATGCATTATTTATTTTAATAATGTGGCGAATAACCAAGTGTAACCTTTTAACTTGGAGCGTGTGTATGTGTGTGAGGCACTTTTTTCCCCTTTTCACTTTTCCTCTCCTTCTCCCTCTTTTGATTATTACTATTTATTATTTACGTTGTTTGTTTTTGTTGTATAAAATAAAAACAAATAAAAAAATTATGAATATGATTATAATTATGGTTATAATTATATTAGAATGTGCTACAATCCTATCGGGAGACTGGCTTATAATTGTTCCGATCAAAACACTCTTTGTTTTTTGTTTTTATAAAAGTAACGGCAGGATAGATAATATAATGTGAAAGTTTATATAAAAAAACCCATTCGTGTCACCATTTTACCTATTTTGGAATCAACTTGATGTGCCTCGGAATACTACCGAAACATTCAGTTTTATATATATATATCATGATCATACTAATATTATTATTTTTTTGACAAAAAATAAAAAATGCATGATGTAATAGTTTTTACTATTTTAAAAAAAAAAAAAAAAAATAGAATGGAGTTTATAATTTATTTATTTTTTTACTCTTTCCCATCTTCAATTTTTAAAATACATATATATATATATATAAAAGGTTTTCTTTAAAATATATATATATTTATACATTTCAAAAAGTTACCATTCTTTTTAGATCGTTTTTCGGAAGCTTACCGACGAAAAAAAAAAAAAAAAATAGTAAACGTTACATTTTTATCAGCCTATCCCGATTAGTTCTTTACTATATCTTTTTTCCTCAACAACTATTTCTAGAAACAGATATAAGCCGATATATGAATATACTTTTTAAAGGTTTATTGGTATGACAAAAAATAAATAAATATACAAAAAGTAAATAAAATAGAATATAATAAAAAAAAGAATGATTTATACAAGTACAATAAATAATAGTATTACAATAACATTTCAAGATAATTCAGTATGATACTCTTTTTTATAATGAGCAGCTCCAGATTGATGAGGGTAAATGGTGTTATAATATATCGTTTGAGCCGAAGGATGTTCTGAATTATGAATTTGGAATGTAGATAAAGTACTCTCGCTTGATATAGAGTATAAATCTAATCCTTGTTTGGAATGACATGATGATGCTGGCGCATCTTCTACCGCAGCGGTATAGGATAAAACATCCTTTCCAGATAAATGAATGGGGGATGGAGGTTCATAAATAAAATGGCGACGAGGGCTACTATTATCATCATTTGCTGTTGTTGCTGGATCTTTTAATGTTAGTTTTTTCGGTAATTGACCCATGGCTTTTTGTGAATGAGTAGCTTCGCTAGCTACTAATTGCAAGAACTCTTTTTCATCAAACTGCTTTAATTTAGACCAGCTGGGATGTAAAAAGGAAAAGGTTTTTTTGAGGGAAGGTAAATTTTCTATATGATTAAAGAAGAAGGGAAAAAAAAAAGATGCATATTTGTATTAGATTTTATATATATATATATATATATATTCAACCATTATTTTCATTAAAGGATACTTACGTCTACCAATACCACCATTATTCTCAATTCCATGTAATGGTAAAAGAGGAGCAGCCAACGTACCTTTGTTACCTTGACATAAAGGCTTTTTACCTTTTTCCATTCGACAAATATTTCTAGAAATACATGCACCAGCTAAGACCGCAGCATATCCAGTTTTTTCTTCCTTTGTATTAGTTACATCGCCACCAGCAAAGATGTGTTGATATTTTTCATGATCCAATTGTAAAGTAGGTTTGACACGGATACGATCATAATAATCCAAACACATACCAAATCCACAGCATTCATTCCCATCACAATAAGAATCGACACCTTCTTGGGAATGGCTGCTATTCCTTAAGAGTTGGCTATTTGGGGTAGTTCCGGTTGCTATATATACTTTATCATATCCATTATAATAATGGCCACTGGACCCAAGGTAGGAGTTTTGTTCATCGCTATTAAAATCGACAATTTTTTCATTCAAAATAATATTTACACCAAGCCCCTTTAAATAATCATAAGCTTTTCGTTGTCGATGGGTAGGTGACCGATATACTAAAGAGGTATGGGATTCTATCAAGGTTACGGTTTTTTTTTCATAGACTTCATTTTTAAACCGGTGGTTGGCTATTTCACTAGCTAATTCACATCCAACTATATATATATATATATATATAAACATAAACATAAATAAAAAATTATATATAGTCATATTAAAAACCTTATTATGATTATTATTATACTTAAAGTTTTGTATTACCTAATCCACCACCTAAGTTATTTTTTTGAGAGTACATAAAAAAAAGAAAAGAAAGAAAAAAAAAATTAAAAAAAAAGACAAGCCCATATTAAAAAATAGTAAAAAATAAGTAAAAAGGGAAATTACCGATGATGAGAACATTTTTGGCTTCTTTTAATTGAATATATTCAGATTTCAAAGCGGACATTCGATATATTGATGAAATATCAAATGACTTTAGCTTGCATTTATAAGTGCTGCCAGTACCAATAACCAAATAATCAAAATCTATCTTGTATAAAAGAAATTGAAAAAGAAAGCAAATAAATAAATAATAAATAAATAAATAAATAATATTAATAATAATGGCATTTTTTTTTTAAAGTGATAAATTTAAGTAGAAAAAGGGAGAACTTACTGTTTCATTATTAACCAAGATTCCAGTACCATCATTTACAATTTTTTCACCACACCCAATAATGATTCGCCCATTCTTTACATAAGCATCATGACGTACCCTCAGCGAAGAAGTTTCCTCTGGTCGTACCATCATCTATGATTATTACAAAAAAAAAAAGTAGAAACAATAAAAAAAAAGAAGAAAAAATCAGTATTAATATAATTATGAATATATACATAAATATATACATAATAAAATAGCATATATTTATATACCTTAACCATACCAGGGGTATATTCAAATGAATCTATAAACAATAAGAATAAAAAATATAGATATATACATAATTAAATAAATGATTGTTCCATTTCATTTTTTAATAACATGTATATACGTATGATAAAAAAAATGCTGATTACCTTTGGTATCAATCAGTGTAACATGAAAATAAGACATTGGATCCAAAATAGAGGCAACAGTAAATCCCTGTTTACGGATAATATTATTTAGTTATTTTTTTTAGAAAAAAAAAAGAGTGAAAGGTTAATGTACGTCTACAAAAATATACATCTATGCAACTATTAAATAAAGAAAGTGTGATAAAATATACTTACAACGAAACCACCTCCTACAATAACGACTTTTTTTTGATTATCTTTTGGTACATTGCGCGATATACTATAAAAATAAAATAAAATGGTTGAGTGAAAATTAAATTAAATTAAGGTTCAGTAACTATTATGCGGCATTGTATTTTTTTTTTTTTCTTAGTTACCACGGTAATATTGACGCATTAATAAATTCATTTAATTTGTTTTCCTATAATAAACATATATAATAATAATAATAATAATATTAATAAAAATAAGTTAATATATTATTTTATTAAGTATCATTTCATTATTATGTATAAGTATTATATTATGTTTTTACCAATACACCTCTTATTTCTATGTCCGCTTTATGAAATATTTCTAAAGCGTCATTAACGGAAAGTATTTTATATTTACTAGATATTAGCTGGTTAATAATTTCATTTCTATTGCTAATATTAACCTCTAATGGTGAACCGATTTCAATAAATGTTTTCCATATTCTAAATTATTAATATGATTATTAATAACAATGACAATAACAATCATAATTAGTTTTCGTTGAGATAGTCAATATTATTATTTAATTATTTACCTATCAACAGCTTCTTCAATCATTCTTGAGTCTTGCCTATATTTTAGTTGAGAAATAGCTTCAACAAATAACAAGTTTTCATGAGCATTAATAGAACTCAGATAAGTTTCAAATGGGTTTAACAAAGTTGGTGATGCAAGAACTTCGTTCAAGTCATTTGGAAAATATGATTTCATTACTATTAATAATAATATGGATAATAGCAATGAATTAATAAAAAAAAAATAGAGAGAGAGATAATTAATAAAAAAAAGTTCAAGAAAGAAAGAAAAGAGAAGTTAAAAAAAGGCACCATAAATATACTTTTTAAAGAATTAAACTGCCGCTTTTTTTTTTATTGGTCATTTGATGGCTAACAACTTTTGAACAAATCATTTACTGGATAAGAGCGAATGGTAAATTTATCTGAAACGAAAATAAGTTTCATATGTCAAATTTAAAAAAAAATAGTCGAAATGTTAAAGAATTTTCTAATATTCTTTTTTTTTAATTTTTAATAGCAATGTAATGTAAAGATAAAAGTAGGAGATCAAAATAGAGGATCTTTGTTTTTTTTTATCCCTTCAACACCCTATATTTATTTATTAGTTAATAATACTTATTTTTTTAAAAAAAATAAATAAAATAAAAACAATCAAATAAGTATAATGCTGATCATAATATAAAAGTATCTATATATTAAATATAAAAAGAGAGAAATTCAATCAAAAAAATTCTTTTGTTTTCTCTTTTTCTTTTCATTTCAGTTGCTTTTTTTCATAAAAAAATATAAAAATGAGATTTTATTATTCTATAATCTTCTTTTTTATTTTTCAACAAGTCTATGCTCAAGGTACTTGTCCCGCTGAAGCAAAGTAATTTATTTTTTTTTTAAAAAAAAAATAAAATAAAATAAATAAATCAAATAAAAATATTCATCCTTACCTTACTCTTTTTATTTTATTTTAAAAAATATTAACAAATTAGCTACCAAGGATGTAAACAAATCGAGCAGGATAAACTAAGTAAATGTTCTCCCGTAGATTATTCTTGCCAATGCGAAGCTCAAAAATTAATTCAGCAATGTTTTAATTTATGTCCCAATTATATTTCCGAAGCTACCATTCATGACAGTGTTGTGCAAAGTATATGCTCGGCTGTTCCCACACCGTCCTCTACTATATTTTCATCCATTATACCTTCTTCTTCTACCCCAAGCTTAATCAATACATCTACATCCCCTTCTCCCTCGTCTAATCAACCTTCTTATGCTAACACTTTAATGCTTCCTTCATTTCCTTTTTTCTTTTTTCATCTCTTGGTTTTTATTTATTTATTAATATAATATAAATTATTTATTATCTATAAAAGCATATATAATTATTAATTATATAATATGCTAGCGGATTTTTTATTCATCGACACCTTACATAACAATAAAAATATTTATTGCATGAAAAACATAAACAATCATATTGAATCCCCGGTCCTTGTTATTTTTAAATGGATATATATTTAGTAGGGGAAAGGAAATATAGATGATTGATTAAAAAACCGAATGTTTGTGAGCGTTTATATAAATATATATATATCTATTATCGATGTGATGTAAAAATCCAAAAAAGGAAGGAACATGGAGTTGTGTGTGTATTATTAAAAAAAAAAGGATCACAAGGAGTAGTAGACTTACCCACACTTTTTTTATATAAAACCTCTTCTACATAGTTTTTTGTTTAAAACCCCGTTTTAATTTTAATTTTTATATACTTTTTTTTTTTTTTCTTGTCTTTCTTTCACTTTGTTTTTTCTTTTTACATTATTAACAATTAATTAATTAATTCAAGCCATGATGAATATTCAAGTTTTACCTTTATCACCACCCCATGAAAAATTACAAGAACCCTTGGAAGTAGAGGAAGAAGAAGAAGAAAAGAAACGAGTAAAATTCTGTTTACCTGCTTTACAAACTGATATGGACGAAGAAGAGGAAGAAAAAGATAAAGAAAAAGAAGAAAACCTATGTTCACCTAATATAGATATTCATGCGCATATGGTCCCAGATACCATCCTTGTTGCTTTATTAAACCGTGATCAAGAAATGAAAGAGTTGGTTCAACATAATCAACCTTTTTTTAAATCAATACAGCTGCAATTAGGGAAAAAAGAATGGCATACCTTTGAAAAGATTTTATATAGCCCTCGTCAACAATACAATGATTACCAATGGATGATGAAAATTAAAGGTTATTTAAACCGCATCCCTACGTCGTTTATTACCTTTAAAGATTTAGTTGGATGTATGATGGTAGAGGATGGTGAAGACGAAGATGAAGAAAAAGCATATAGCGAACCAACATTTTTTCAACATATCAATGTATGTCATATCCGTCATTACCCTGAAAAATTAAATGATTTTAAATCATCCTATCCTCAATTTTTTATTAATTGTCAGCAGGTACTGTCAAAAAAGGCTATGGCCACCTTAGAGTCCACTTTATTTACCCCATCCTCTTCTTTATCTGATCAACAATGGAAATCAATAATAAATCAAATTTTATCTTGTCATCAAAATTTAATGGATCAGTTAAAAGAAATCATTGCTTATGAAATTAATGATGATTAATCTCTTCTCCTTTTTTTTTTAATAAAAAATATCATATTCATATATATTGCTAAGGACAGAAATGACATAAATTTTTTTTATTTTGAAACAAATAATTTGTTTATTCTCCCTCTCTTTTGAACGGAAATTATCTAAAGTTTAAATTTCTAAATAAATAATAATTATATACATCACATGATTTCTTACACCAAAATGTTTTTTTTTCTATTATCGATTTTATTTATTACACTAACTTTTTCTATAAAAGAAAAGAAACCTATATTATTAATTTTAGGTATAATTCAAAAAAATGAAGGTAGAAAGGGTCTTTTTTTCTTCATTTCTATTTTATGAAACTAGTCTTTTTTCATTATTTCTAGCTATGCTAAACAAATATGTGTAAGAAATGCACTTACTATATTGATACTAAATCATAGAAGAATAATAGAAGAATAATAAAGCTGGGATTCAAAATTACACTATTTTTATTTTCATAAAAAAAGACCTTAAGACTGGTTCATTTGATCTTTTGATAATGATTTTTTTTACGTAAAAAAACTTATCCAGTCATTATTTCGCATGAATCTTTTTTTTTATAATTTTTATTTTATTTTATAGAAAAAAACAAAAAGATTAAATCGTGATAGAAAATTAATGTTAAAGGCGGGGAAAGGACATTTAAATATTTTAATTTATTCATTAAAATAATAATAATGTGTCACTCTATTATCTGGCCACTACCTTTTTTTTTTTGTAAAGCTGAATAAATAATTTCTATGTGAACATTCTTTTTTTTTTTTTAAAAAAAAAAAAAAAACCCAGTTGATTCATTTTCAAAATTGGATATTTAATAATAATAAAAAGTCAAGAAAACTTGCTGGGCTCAAAATAGCATTTGCTAAAATACAGCGTATTACATTACACCCACAAATTTAAAACCATCGTATGTATACACTCTGTTATTACTGCTTTTTTTTATAAAAAAAAAAAAGTAGAAAAAATGGGTGCATAGTAACATAGCAAACGACCTTTATTTTTTTTTTAATAGTTGTGATCACCAAAAATGTTACACATGAAGAAGAGTATGTGTTTGAACTTGGGTAAAAATAGCCCAAATTGACTTTTTTTTTTGATGAATCATGCATACGTAATTATCGATTTTTTTTTAATAAAGATATGTATATATATAGGTTGTCTGGATTTACTTATCTATTAACTTTTGTGAAAGTTTTTTTAAAGGAATATATTAATTACTCTATTTAAACTCACTATTGATTTCGAAATAAAAAAGATTTAATATATGTTCATCTTTTTTTCGAGGTAAAAAAAAAAAAATTAGTATTTACATTACATATTTTTACTTTTTCATCATTAATATGTTTCTTGGAAATATCTGTATTTTTTATATTATCGTTATGTATTAACATTTAATTGGGTCGATATATGATCACCGATGGATCATTCGATTAAATTATATTACCTACGTAGTTTAAAAAAAAAAGTTTATTTATTAAAGTATTAAAAAGAGGATACGTATGCAAATATATATTACAATATTATATTTTAATTAAAAAAAAAAAAGATGGATTAATGTCAATATGTCAATAATATATATATTTATATATATATATATATATATAGTATATCATATATGCTAGTAATAACCATTTAAATAAAAATTGGGGTAATCTTTATTAATGGTGGTATCCCTGCCAAAAAAGGAATCCCAACCTTAATAATTATTTTATTTTAAAAACGTGCCTCCACTTATTTTTTTTTTTTGTTATTTTTCCCCCCTCTTTCACTTTTATATTTTTTATTTTTTTTCTTCCGCTCACTACAGCTAATTCACTTTCTTTTCTTCCTCTCTACTTTTTATTCTTTATTCTCTACTTTTTTTTAAAAAACATTTTATAAAAAAATAACCATAAATAAAAAGAAAGCATTTAATTAAAAATAGCATTTTAAATGGATAATAATAACAATACAAATAATAATATTATCGAGGACTATAGTTTTCTTAACGATTGGAAGCCTGATGAACAATATATTGATAACTCTTTTTATGAGCAATGTAAGTTCGTAGAAATATAATAATAATAGCAATAGTAAAAGGTTTATCTATTTATTTGTTTATTTATATCAACTAATATCATTTTTATTTCATTTTATTTTGTTTTTATTTATATAGTACCTCATGGTTCTAAACATAAATATCCAGCTTCTGTAGCAACTCATTCTACTACGAAATCACGAAAACCTCCAGCACAAAAAAAGAGACGAGAACAAGATCAACAACAACAACAACAACCTTTAGATCAACAAGATCAATTACAATTACAATTACAAGCAACTCACTTGTTCGATGATGATGATATATATATTAATTCTATTATTGGTACATAGACATATCCTTATAAAAAAGATATATTTATTTATTTAGTGTCATATGATGTTTTTTTTTCTTATACTTATTCTTCCTTATTTATTTTTATAAAAAGGATTACCTAAACATGAAGAATTTGGTCCTGGTACTTCTCCTTCTAGTTTTGAAGACTCTGGTATTTCATCACAAGATGAGCATAATCATATCTGGACGACGACTGCAACTAATAAAGATAAAGGTATATATATGTATAAACTTTATTTTTTTAAAAAGGTTATAGAATATGATTTTCATGTTCAGAATACTAATCACCTATATAAATAATTTTAATTATATATACATATATATATATATATAGTCCCAATTCTAGATACGATAATCGCTTTAGAACAAAAAATTAAAGATCTTGAATTATCATTAAAAGAAAAAGAAATGGAATTATCTCAATATCAACAACATGTCAGTTTCCCCGTTCAATATATTAAAGAATGTGCACGCCAAGCCTTTCAAAATAAATATAGTGATGAATTAACCGAAGAAACAATCAAGGTAACTTTTTATTGACTTTAAAGATTATCAGATATGAATGGACAATAGACCTTTTACATGTATAAAAACGTACATTCAATCAATAATATTCATTATTTTTTTTCTTTTTTCTTTTTTTGCCTACATAGTTATATTTATTACAACCTTCTTCTTCAAAATCAAATGATATCCTATCTTTACCTCTTGCTATTGGAAGATTTCAACAAGAATGGAATAAATATCTTGGAAAAGTAATGAATATTTTTTTTTAAAAAAAAAAAAACTTAATATTATTATTATGTAAAAATAGATGTTTCCTAAAATTCGTTCTCCTTATTTATATAATTTTTTTTTATATTTAAATATTCAGAAATCAAGTCCTACTGAAAAAAAGAAAATGCCAGTGGCCCAATCTTCAAATAACCAACAAGAGAAAAGGTAGTACAAATTTTTTTTTTTTTGTAACAAAAAAAAAAAAAATCATTTAAATCGTTAAATTAATATTTATATATATCTATATATGTATTTATATTTAGTTACCAACCAGGCTTTGAAAAATTATCTAACTGTGGTAGTGGTAAGATGAATAAAAAAAAATTAGAATATCAGATCATTTTATTTACTGACTTTATATTTATTTATTTATTTATTTATTTATTTATTTATTTATTTTTTCAATTTCCTTTTTTATATTTATTAATAGCCATATATATCAGTGCCGCATCTACTTCTTCTAATCCATCAATGGGAATGGCTTTACCTGCTGCTGCACCCAGACAACAAATGACTCCTTCTAATTTAAATCAAAAAATTGATAATGGTAATAATGATAAATAAAAAAAACAATACATACATATACCTCTCTATATATGTTCATCCATTTAATATATACTCTTTTTTTTTTATTTTATTTTACTCCATATTATTTTTACTCTTTATTTTTTTTTAGATGCTAGGTGGACATTAATTGAACAATACCTTAATGGTTATAATCCTCAAGTTTCATCTAATTCCACTGCACCAGCAAATAATAATAATAATGCTAATAATAGTGGCAATAGCAATAATAACAATAATCCCTCAGCAAGCATCAATTTAGTCGACGGGTCTGTCAATAATAGTGATACCATGGTGACCAATGCCAAATTATCGGAGGCTGAAAAAGTCACTGTCAAAGAGGCCGCTAGGCAATGTTTTATGTGTTTTGATGGGAAAATGATCATTGAAAGTGAAGGCGATCGGTTGGAATATTTACAAGAGCATTGTTCTTTACCTCCTTCTTCTCTTAGTGCTGCTGTGGAATGCTTTAAACTTGAATTGGAAAAAGTACGAAATAAAACAAAAAAACAGGTAATACTCTCTATTTCATTTTATTTTATTTTTTTAAAAAAAAAATGATAATTATAATTTATATAGATCTTAATTTTTTTTTTTTATTATTAAAAAAATATTTATAGTTATTACGTTTCCAAAATTATAATACCGAAAAATGGGATCAACCAATTGAAAAAGTCTGTTATTTAATATTAGGCAAAGATCGATGGGAAAAATTATCTGCAAGAGAAAAAACTTTGATTACTGGAAAATATGCTTATTTACGTACCAATTTGGAAGATTTGAAAAAACGAAATGCTAAAATCAAATGGGATAAATTACAAGACGACTTTGAACGTCATATTAAAGGCTATGAAAACAATTGGATTGGGTTATGTGGCTATTGGATTAATAATGATCAATCTCGTTTTGAACAACGTAAACGTTTAGGAGGACATCCCGCATCCTCCTCTTCCTCTTCATCGCCTTCTTCTTCATCGCCTACTACTTCTTCTAATAATATTATTGTTAGTCATAATAATAATGACCTTATCCATCATCAACATACCAATAACTCAACAACATCAAATATTAACCTTTGTGAATCGAATTTACCAACACCTATGTCTACTTCATCACCAGCTACTCATATACCTTCAATGAATACACCTCTTACGCCTTCCCTTTCTGTTATTACGGAACAAGATTTTCTTAATGGTAACTCTCCTTGTTTAGATCCATACTTTTCATGATAAACAAAATATATACTAAAGCAAAAAACTTTAAAACAAAACGAAAAATATAGCATTCATTCATTTTATCATTGTATACTTTATTATTTTTATTTTTTTAACTTATCTGTAATTTCTTTCTTTCTTTCTTTCATTCATTCATCCTCTCTTTCCTTTTTTTCTTATAATTATTTATTTATTATTCTTATATTGATTTAAAAATACTATATATCCTTTCCTTTTCTTTGCTTTCCTTCCAATTAAATGAACTATCGTATTTTATATAGTATGTATACATATGTTTTTCAATAAATTTTTACTTATTTTAATTAGTTTTTTTTTAAAAAAAAATAAAAAGGGCTTTACAATGTTATTCCTGTCATACATATCATTTTAGTAATGATTCAACAAACCATAATGGAATCCTTGTAGTAACATGTTTATTATAATTTTTTCTATTATATTTTTTAACAACGTGGCAAAAAAAAAAAAAAAAAAAAAAAAATAGGATCTACTTTCAAATATACAAATAAAAGGTAGAATATAATATAATGCAAATTGTATTTTTTTTTTAAAAAAAAAAAGTGACTAATATGACTAAGAGAAAGATAAATAATGAATTTTGATTTTTAAATGATTAAATATTGAATTTTTTATTCAATACATTTTAAAAAAAAATAATGATTACCTTCAAATTATAGAAATTATATTCAATTTAATACTTTAATTATAAAAAAACTAGTAAATAAAAAAATCTGCAGAGATAAATTTCATTCAAAGATATATATATATATATATATATATATATATATATCGTATGAGTCGAAAGACTTTAATCAATTATGCATTTATTTGAGTATATAATTTGATAATGAGAGTTTATATTGATAAAAAGTAACATACAATCGAGCAGGGTAGGGCTTCATCAGCACCACGATGAGATGTCATGTAAATGGGTGAAAAATGCTAAATGATTATTATTTTAAGTTGGAAAATATTATTAGCCATTATCAAAATAAAAAATAGTATCAAGAATGACTAATAAAGGAGCCAATTAGTTTTTTATTATCATATGTGAACGACAGTTAAAAATTATTTATGTATATGCTTTACAAGAATGGTATTTTCCTTTATTATTCTAAAGTTAAAGAATGATTTTTCTAATTCATTAACTGTATCATTATACTGTTGTTATTACTGTTAGTATTGTTAAATTCAAGTTTTGTTTTTATCAATTTTTTCAGTTTAACTATATATTATTTTTCGAGATATAATGGCGTTGCTGTTGAGTATATATCAAGAATTTCCTATATATATCCATTAGCACCTGTATTTTATGCAATATTTACATACGGATATTTGAACCCAGCAGTAGTATATTTTATGAATGTATCAAGTCCATCTATATTACTACTCTAGCTGTTAATATTATCAACTATAATAATACCTAAAAAAAATATCATTTTGGATAATAAGAACAGAATAAAATAAAAGGTATATATCAACTCCATTTAATAATTTAAGTATATACATTTTATTATAACTTACCTTGATAACTCTTTGAATAGCCCATATAAATAATTCTTTAGATATTATATTATCTTTGAAATGGTTGTTTTTTTTTTTTTCTTTTATCGAAGGAGTGTTTTTAAAAATTACATCTTATTGGTTGTCTTAAAACTTTTATACAATTTCAAAAAATGCTTTGGATTCAATAATAAATGGTTAACATATGGCGAATTTCTTAGAATGACTTGAGGGAATTTTTAGATATTAATATTAATGGAGGAAAGTAAGAGAAAAAAATGAGGCTATAACCTGAAAATTCTAAGTGACTTTGTGAATTTTCGAGTCAATTAGAGATTTTGCTATAGAAGGATAAAGGGCTTTTAAAAATTATTTAGACTATTTTTTATTCTTCGCTTTTTTAAACTATTATCTTTTTTTTTCATATTTTGACTTGTAATATATTATTAAATTAAAATTAACGTTGTCAACTATTATTATTATCATTATTGTTATTATGCTATTATTATTATGAACTCATAATAGAGTGAAGAAAAAAATAATAAAAGACAAATAAAGAGAACACAAAAAAAAAAGGGTTATAAAAAATGACGAGCCAAAAAATGAGACCAAAAAAGAATTTTAAATCCCGAATTTGCTTTTTTTTGACACGAAAAAATTTTATTTACCTTCTCTTTTTCTCTCTCTCTCTCTCTCTTCTTTTATATATACGTACAACAAAAAAAAAATATGCCCGTACAATCTAAACATATTGCCTATATAACTGCCGGCATTGCTATTACAGCTGGTCTTGGGTATATTATTTATTTCGATCATAAAAGAAGAAATGACCCTAACTTTAGAAAACAATTAAGTAAGACTTTTTTTATAATAGTAAAATAAATAATAATAATAATAAACAAAGGAAACTTACTTATTCTCTTCTTCTTTCCCCTCTTTTTTTTTTTTTCTTTATAAATGATAATAATAATTTAGAAAGAGAACGCAAGAAGCAAGCTAAAAAAGAAAAAGAAGAAAAAAACCAAACTGAAAAACGTATCAAGGACTTGATTGACCAAGTATTATCTATTGCAAGTAAAGAAGTACTTCCTACTACACCTGAAGAAAAAGAAAAATACTTTATGGATCAAGTAGCTAAAGGAGAAGCCTTATGTACTCAAGGTATATACATATATATATATATATATATATATATATATACGTATATAGCTATTGTTACTACTATTATTGTTTTATTCATTTATTTGTATTTATCTTCTTTTTGCCTTTTTATATTATTATTGTTGTTGCTGTTACTGTTGTTGTTGAAATATAGGACCAGCATATTATCAAGCAGCCGTCGTACCATTTTATCTTGCTTTAAAGGTTTACCCAGCCCCATTAGAATTGATCACCATTTACCAAAAGACCATTCCTGAAGCTGTGTTTCAAATTTTGGTTACCATCATGGCCAAAGAACAAAACAATCGTGTCAATGCCTTTTATGAACAATTCCCTGACCCTTCCACGGGATTAACTCTTGGTGAATTACCTGTTGGTAGAAATCCTGAAGGTAAATTAATTGTACGTCGTGGTTTGGTAGCTCAAAAAGATTTTGACGTTGGAGATATACTTTTCTCTGAAGAACCTATGGTTTCTGCACTCTTCCCTTCGTTAGAAGTAAGTTTTTATTTTCGAAAAAAAAAAAAAATCATCAGAGAAAAAAATAAAAGAATAAAACCTATATACTTATATATCTTTAATTATTATATTTATTTATATAAATGTAGGGTATTCACTGTCACCATTGTTTGAAACTTGTAAATGAAACCAACAAAACACCTTGTCAAGACTGTAACTTGGTTATTTATTGTAGCCCAGAATGTTGTGAACAATCTAAAGTATATCACAAGTATCTTTGCAGTAAAAATAATAGTAGTGGAGACAACAAAGAAGAAAAGGAAAAGGATGAAGTAACAGAAAAGAAAGAAGAAGGTGAAGAAGAAAAAGAAAAAGAATCAGAAGAAAAGGAAAAAGAAAAGAAAACCTTGGATGAATCGGCCATTGCCTTTAATGAATATTCCAAAGAAAAGAATGTCATGTATCCTTTAATGATTGCCGAATTTTTATCTGTAATGGTCTCTGAAGAAACAGAACGTATTAAACAAAGCGCTGCTGGCCAAGGAAAAGAAGATGGGGAAACATTTACTTCATGGGATTTAATTGACAAAATTAGATATATTGAACTTCAACCAAATGAAACTGTCTTGAAAGAAATGGAATTATTGAAAGTCTTATTAGACCCCAAAGTACAAGGTATTTCTGAATTTTTATCTGACCAAATTTATTTAATGTTAAAAGGAAAATTATTATATAATGCCTATGCTGTACAGATCGATAGTGGTGATCATTTAGAAAACAAACCTCTTTCAGATGAACATACTCGAGTATCTTCTTCTAATGACAGTGAAGAAAAAGAAGAAAAGAAATCAAGTGTGGGCGCTGCTCTTTATAAATTAGCTACTTATATTGGTCAATCAGAAAAGGATACAAATACTAAAATCATTTTCCAAGACAATAATCACGTTTTATCTGTGGTTGCTACTCATCCTATTAAGAAAGGTGATGAAATTAAAACTTCTTATACTTTACCTGTACCAGTACCTGAAACTATTAAACAAACTGAACCTGATAATATTAAAAACGAAACCATAGAAATTGAAATCTAAGTATACTTATATATATATATATATATATATATATTAAAAAAATATAAAATAAAATAAAAATGATTTATTATTATTATTAGTTATGTTAGAATTAAGAATAAGATGAAAAAAAAAATAAAGTTTATCCTTTTATACTTATTTATTTATAAATATAAAAAAAATTGTTTCAAATCGAAAAAAAAAAAAAAAAAAGTATATAAATGGAATTTATATTTATATATGTACAAATAGATGTCTAGGTTATATATAGCGAGAGAGAAAAAGGTGAAACGAGGGATGGTTATATATACTAGTTATAATGATGGAAAATAAAAATGAATGGAATGTAAAATGTATGTATATATACATGACTATTTTTTTTTAAAAAAAAAAATGGAGGGGATGGAAATAGAGAGAGGTATAAATATTAAAATAAATAAATACAATTATTCATTTAAAGTAAATACAACCATTTTACTAAATAATTTAACCAGCCTTGTTTTTACATTTGAAGTAATGGTAGTTATGGTGGTGGTAGTGGTAGTGGTAGTAACTTCGTTAGGATCAGATAAATACATTGTATCTTCAATATCATTATCGAATTCTTCTTCATAATCATGAATAGACGATTTTAAATAATCAATAAATTCTTGATCTATATGTTGATCAATTTGGTCATCTTCTCTTTTTTCATCCATACCATTATTATTATTACTAGCATTATCCTCATCAACAGCCATAGCAATGACTTTTCCTTCATCATCCATCCATACTTGGGGTACTTTTATAGGTGCTGCTTGAACTTGGTTAATATTAAATAAAATGATGAAATTTAATAACATCATTATATAAATAATTGTTGAACGCATTTTTTTTAATAGAATTGAATTGCTTGAAAATAAATAAATATATGTTTTTCTAAAAAGTAATAAAAGAAAAAGAAAAGAGGATAAAAATTAAAAAAAAAAAAAAGACAATAAATAGAAAAAATAAAAAAGAATTTAAGCCCATTTGTTTATTTAAGGTACAAAAAATAAAATAAAAATAAACATCACTCTGCATTTATAGTTTTTTAAGACTCAGCTTTAGAATAAATAGATTTTTTTAGTTGTACAAAATGGCTGGTTTTTTTTATGACAACAAATATAAAAAAACATATTTTTATAAAGTCTCAATAAAAACAATAACAAAAAAAAAACAAAAAAAAAACATAAACCCAGCTAACTTTTTTTTTGATATAAAACCTCATAAGATATATTAAACCATCTTTTATTTTTATTTCGTTTCATTTCGTTTTTTTTTTTATTAATCTTAATCATTACCAATAAAAACTATAGAGATCAAAAGTATTTTATTCAAAAGAAACGACCATGAGACCATTTCCTTTTTTATTCTTTATTTATTTATTTGTTTATTTTTTGGGAAGATTAAGAGAATAAATGCTTGTTTTTTGTATAAAAAAGACATAAAAGGAATAGAATAATTTTTTTTTTTAACCATTGTTATGATTACTACGTACGTAAGTAGTAGATGGCTTGGGACGATTAAATTTTATATCTTTTTTTTTTTTTTTTTTTTCAGATGATAAGTTTTATGACGATATTTTTTTAAGCTAATAAACTTTATTATAAGGTTGCTAAGAAAATTATCATATTTATTTTATTTTATACACTTTTATTTCTTTAAAATAAAAAATTATACATATATATATATATATATATCATACAATAGCAGATTGTTGCTGTTGACTATCATCATATTGCATAGGCTTCCATTGTTTTAATGTTTTAACGAATTTTTTCCATCTTTTTTGTTGTTGTTTAGAATCTGTCATACATTCACCAGTTGAATGTCTTCTGCCATGATATAAAGTTATATTATTTGAATATACCATAGGATTACCGGAATCATGCATAGTATTATTATTGTTATTATTATTGGTATCATTTTCTTTATTATCTTCTTTGTCTTCGTTGCTTTCTTCGCTACTTTCTTCACTACTTTCTTCTTCTTCTTCTTCAACTACAGAATGGCGATAATGTGGATGATGAGTTTGGTGGTCATCATCATCAAATTGGGTACATATGACCATAACATTTTCATCAAAACTAACTTTTCTTCTTCGTTTATTTTTTTTCTTTAAAAATGGCGATGAAGATGATAATGATTTATTAGATGACTTTGGAAAGGATTTAAAAAGATCCACTGCGGAAGATGAAAAGGATATGGTACTAGATGATTTAGAGGATAATAATGATGAGGAGGAGGAAGTAAGAATATCAGATAATGGATGGAGTGGATGATGTTTGGAATAAGGTGATGATGACAATGATATGCTATTATTATTGTCTATTGTTTTATTGTTATTATTATTTTCATTGGCTGCTGCTGGTAATCTATTATCTCGGATAAAGGATAATGGAGAATTAATAGGTGCTTTGTTACTTTAAAAAAATAAAAAATTAAAAAATTAGTAACCCCGAAGAAAAAAAATTGTGGAGAGTATGATTACACACACACGGGCCCTCATAAAATGTATACAAATATATATTTATCATATATATATATATATATATATTATATAGTTATATTACCTTCTTGGACGTGGAGTTGAAAGAATTATACTTTTATTAGATCCACTTTTATATTTACTATTACTGGTGGTTATTGTTGATGAAGTTTGCTTAATAGATTGATAAAAATAATAGTGTTGGACTTGACCAATCACTAAAGTATTATTACTGTTATTATTGGCATCGTATGTTGTTGCTGTTACAACGGACATTATATATATATATATATATTATTTTTATTTAAAAGAACAAATAAATTTTATGTATAGATTGTATTTAATACATAAGTAAAAAAAAATAAAAAAGTATAGAACACAAGATAAAAAAAAAAAAAATAAAGGGAAGGAAAAAAGAGGAAAAAAGAAAAAAAGAAAAAAGAAATCAAAAATGAGAGGAAATTAAAAAATTTTACAAAATAAAATTCAATCATGTGTCATTCTCAGGATTTTAATTATGATGTCTTTTTTTTTAATTTTTAATTTATTTATCTTTATCTTTTAATAAATATAATATATAATACGAGGAATGAATAAGAAGAAGAGGATGGCTTTTAAAAAGAAGTTCGTGGATACAAAAAAAAAGGTGAGAGGAAAATAATAATAATAGTAATAGTAAATAATAGTAATAGTAATAATAAAAATGAAATAGATTTTTTTTTTTCAATATTTAATATATTTTCTAAGCAATAGCAGAAAGAACCATTTGAGTTGTAAACTCTTCTTGACTTCTTACAGCTAATTCAAAAGCAACACCAGTAGTATTATTAAATGTCATTCTACAACGGGCCAATACTTTAACATCGCCTAAAAAGGTACCTGCTAACAATAATGTGTGTACAGAAGCACTCTTAGGTAATGCACTATCTTCAAGAGCTTGCATACCAAGCAAATCAATAATGGATCCACATGCAACTATTATAAAAAGATATATATATGTATGTTAATAAATAATAAAAATAATAAAATTTTCTTTCATTTCATTTCATTCATTATTATTATTATAATCGATCTTTTACCTTTTAAGCTTGGTGCCTTTTCTTTATCCAATGTGAATGTTTCTACTAATTCATTTTCCAAGGCTTCCCATTCTTGAGTAAATTGAGATACATAATTATGACGAATATAATCACTGATTAATACTTCAACATCATCAATTTGATATTCATCATCATAGCCTTCTGGATCTGGTTCACCTGTAGTAGGATCACAATCTTTCACATCAAACTTCAATGTATTGGAGAATGAGCCTAATAAATAATAATAGTAAATATAATAGTTAGTTGAAAAATAGTCGCATTTTTAAATATAATTATATAATTTATATATATTACCAACAGCAAGATCTTCAGGATCTTCTTGTTCAAAGGCTACATAAATAATACCAGGTACATTGTATTCTAATTTAGGAGCAGGAATTTCTATTACTGGAGTTAAAGGAGCATCATCTAAAGATTGCATGACCATATGTACATTTTCTAATAATTGATCATTAAGTGTATTGGTACAATTAAATTGGAATACAACATGACGTGTAAAGGTATGTTTGACGCAATTGACTGCATATTCTGTTTCACTTTCTGTTAATGCTACTGGTTTACTTGTACTCTTGAATAATGTACCAAAGGATTGGAAGGCAGGGATTTGAGCTAATTGTTCTGCATAAACAGCTTGTTGATCCAAACTACTGCCAAGTTGAGGAGTGGATGATTTGGGTGTTGAGGTTAATCCATTACCACTAACACCAGATGATGCAGTTGTGCCAGAAAGTGCTGGGGTAGCTAAAGGTGAAATAATATCTTGAGTACGAAGCTTACGATGTTCTTCTTCTTCTTGAGCTTTGCTGATGACAGGCACACTGTTAAGATCAAATTCTTTATCATTTGTTACTGGACTAGTTTCAATGTATTCAACAAGTCGACGTTCCAATGTAGGTAAAGCAAATGTAGCATCTATTTGTAATTATATATAAAGAAAAAAAAATGTTTTATTTAATATCTTATTTCATTTCCATATATTTTCCTTTATCTATATCTATTAATAGATAATTTTACCTTCTTGAATATATTGTTTAGCAATATCGTCATTTTCCATAAATGTTAAATACAATGTTGCTCGATCACGTACTTCATCATCCACATCATCCAAACAGCTATATAAATTGGTAATTAAATATTTATACAAATTTATAAATTAATACATATATATAAATATATATATATGTATCTTTTATTTTATTTTATTACCGTGTTAATAAAACTTTGACACTCTTTTTGACCAAATCATCTTGTACATTGACACCAAATTTAGCAAGAGCACTAACGGCAGCTGCACGTACAATAGAATTTTCCAAAATAACACGATTATAAATATATCGAATATATTTAGTAGGTGTGGCTGTTTTAGGACCTTCAACTCCAAGAACATGAAGAATACGAACAGAAAGTTTGGTAAATTCACAATCTTCAATAAATTCACATAAATGAGAAAGAGCTATATATATATATATATTGAAAAAAAATAAAAAGATACAGAAGAGAGGTTAAAAAAAATCAATCATTATATATATATATATATATATATATATTAATGTATACCTGAATCTTTAGAGTCTGTAATAAATTTCACCATATCAAATATAGCTTCTACTACAGCCTTTTTAAAATCATATCCACCTTCATCGCGTAAAACACCACTAAGGAAACTAAGCATGATGGCTTGTTTAGCAGGGAATTTAAGGCATAAAGATCGAATAGCTTCTACTACAATCACTTTGAATTCATCAGATATTTCATTCATAAAGCCTGATATTTGTTTCATGAGACGATCTACGGATGCTTCATTTCCAGTCTTTAATAAAGTTGTAATAGCATAAGTGGCAACACTACGATTTTGATCAGTAATAAGATTTTCCATATCTAAATTACATGGTGATACAGCTGCAGGATTACTGAGAGATAATTTATTCAAAATACGAATAGCAGCAAATCGAAGAGTTGGTTTAGGTGAAGATAAAAAGAGTTGTAAAACTATTCCATAAATAAATATATAAGAGAAAATAAAAGATAGAAATAGAATCAGCATTTTAATCTTATATAAATATATGTAAATATTATATAATTAGTCTTATTATATTTACCAGAAATAGCAGGATGAAGTTCTTTCATGGACACATCAGGCATTTCACAAATAGCTCTAGCAGCTTCCAAATTAACCATATCACTCTTATGTCTTAAATAACCTTCTAATAATTCATAAATGCGTACAGAGGATCTATTAAAATAACATAAAAATGCAAAGATATGCCAATAAGTTATTATTATTATTTCGAGTATTGAAAATTTATTTTTCTTTAATTTTAATTCATCTTATTTTCAATTCTTTACCCAGGATCTTCTTCCATCACCTTACAAGCATAACGAATTAAAAGACAAACAGCAGCAGGATTTTTTAATGTAGTACCGCCACCGCCGCCGCCAAGGAATCCACCACTACGAGAACCAGAGAAAGTTTGTACTAATTTACTAACGGCCATACGATCGTGTTGTCGAATAACATAGAGTAACCCTAAAGCATGGTATTGTGTAATATTACTGCTGGAAATTACAATGGGTGAAGCATTAGATTGACCACCAAAACTAGACATATAAGAAGCGGCTGAGGCTAAACTTGAACTGGATGATTTAGCATGGACAGCTTCTTGTACTTCATTTGACCATCGGCGAACAATGTCTTTGGCAACATCAAATAAATGGTAGGATGATACTAATGCTGCTGATGATACAGATGGATTTTTATCAACAATGGAAGCTTTAAGAATACGTTCAATACCTTGAATCATAGAGGGCTAAATGGAACAAAAAAAAAAATTAATATATTATTCATAAAAAAAAATGCATAGTATCATCCCCTTTTCTTTAATTTATACTTAATTATCATTTTCATTCTTGATATAAATACAAGTACATATATATATATATATGTAACGTTTTAAAATAACTTACATCAGTAATTAAACAAAGAGCACGAATAGCATTTGCACGATAAATAGTTTCTTGTTTTGATTGAATATCCTTGATTAAAGATTGAGTTACCATAATAACATCTTCAGCGATACCAGACAGCTCTTTAATAACCAAATACATCATTTGTCGTAAAGAAGTCTAAAATAAAATTAGAATATAAGAAAAAGATTAATGAATTATATTCTTTCCCCTTTCCTTTTAAAATATATTAAAAATTATTATTATATTACATCTTTGGATTGGAAAAGTTTTATAACATTAAAGAAAAGATCTGTAGCTTCTTTGGAGGCAAAAGGTTCACCAAGATATAACAAATAAATGATTTTGGTTAATAAAATGCGACACTTTCTAGCGTTGATGGGTGAGTTATTAAATACACGGGCTTCTTGTAAAACAGCTGTTTTATCGAGATGGTAGAATAAACCAATTTCCCCTATGTATATATATATATATATATATATATATATATATATTCATATTAGATTATATTCGATTTCTTTATAATTCAATGTATATATGTATATTCGACGCGTATTTTCCATATTGATATTTAGTTACTCATTTCTATTCCTTGTGCTTTTATTTATTATTTATTTCATATAATATTTTTTCTAGGTATATTTTTCATCTACTTTTATTGTTCTATTTTTCATCTATTATAGTGTCCTCTGTATCCTATCCAATTATCTATTTTTTGTTTTTATATATATCCTACCTGAATCTTCGTCTCGTTTACCGTAACTCATAGTTTATAGAGAAGAGTTGTATTGTATATATATAAGTTGAAAGATGAAAGCTTTTTTTAAAAAAAGATGAATATAGATACTTTTTTTAGTATAAAAAAAAAGGGTGCCTAATAATTCTCCTCTATAATTTTTTATAAATAAATGATAAAATAGAGATGGTAATATATATTATTTATAAAATAATCAAATAAAATCAGTGAATTTGATTATTTAATATAAAAAATAAATTAGAATATAAAAAGGGAGAGAAAAGGGAAATAAAATGAGTGGTGAAAAAAAAAAAAAGAAAAGAGAAAGAAAAAGATTTATTTGCGGAAGACACGTCTATTTTTTTAAAAAAAATAATGATCGGTGTTTTAATTGTTACCCATTTAAAATTTCTCCACTCTTTTTCCTTTCTTCTCCTCTTTTTTTTATTATTTTATTTTTTAAAAAAATACACTACACATTCCTTCTTTTCTCATTCAATGAGTTCTCAAATTACCAATATCGAAGACACTACTTCCCCACAACCTTCCTTAATAGCATCTCCTCGGTCAGACTTTCGAAATGCTCAATTTAATCATCACTGGGTAAATACATATATATATATATATATATTTAATTTCTCTAAAGGATACATCATATATAACACCTATCTATATATATTATTATTATTATTATTATTGTCATTTAAAATAGAACGATCCACCAAAAAAGGTAAATTATTTTGTATTATATATATATATATATATATATATATATATATATATATATATGTATGTATTTATGTGTGTACGTATCTTTTTAAATAAATATTACATTCAAAAAAAAATTCCAATTAAAAAAAAAACTATATAGATCTTTCATAAAGCAAATACTGGTGAAGATGATGACTTTAATGTAGATCAATTCAAAGCTCATTTAATGGAACTTGTAGATACTTGTCGAGAAAACTTTAAGGTAACATATGTATATAATTTATGAATAATCAATATAAATAAATATGGATTATGAGGAATATATATATTAAGACTTATTGATTTATATTGAAATATAGACTGGACCAAATAAGCGTATTACGGATGATACAGCAAAACGAATCCAAACTTTGATAAAAGATGTAGAAAATGACGATGTAGCCAATAATGTAGTTATAGCGATTAATGATCTTTGCCAAAGTAAGGATTAAAAAAGAGGACATGTATCTATTATATTTTTTTTTTTTAAAAAAAAAAGAAATAATGAGAGAGATAAAGATGTCAATTTTTGTATAATTGTATTTATGTTTGTATATATTTATTTATTTATTTATTTATTTATTTATTTATTTATTTATTTATTTATTTATTTATTTATTTATTTATTTATTTATTATATACTTAGACTTGAAAGAAAAGAGCTGGGAAAAAGCAACAGATATCCATCGTCAATTAATGACCACAGAATATGAACGTCATGGAGCATGGTTATTGGGTTTAAAAAGATTAATTGATTTATATGAAAAAGCTAGTTCCGCATGATCTTTTTTTTGAGCGATTTTCTTGAAGTACTTTTTATTTATTTATTTAATTCATATTAGTTATGATAATAAAATATAGTATTTTTATTTACTTTTATTTGTGATAATACAATATTTCTTTTATATTTATACTACTTAACAATTTAAAAAATTGAATAGACAAAATGTATTTTTATTTATTTTTTCAAATTAAAAAATCTAATGACATGTATACGTATATATAAAATAAGAGATGGGTTATGATTATATATTCAAATAAGCAATATATATATTAATATATACACATTTATATAAAAAGTAATTATAAAATAGTATAAAACATATGGATTAAGATGATGAAAATAAAATAAAATAAAATAAAATAAAAACGTATATAAAAGATGATTATACAAATAGAATATATATAAAAAAGTTAATGATGATGATGATGATGAAATAAAAATAGAATAGATGTAAAAATGAAAATATTTTTTTGTGCTGTCGTTGTTATTAAGCTGTAATATTGTTATTATTGTTTGGTTTTGAAAAATTATGAACAATAGCTTCATAACAGAAGAACATGATAGCAGCATTTGGAACAACACGTAATAAATGGGCAGACATGCCACCATATAAAGCAGTAAAACCTTCTTCTTTCCATACTAAATTAAGACACTGCCATAAACCAGTATATTTTAGTACTCCATTTTCTGCAGGTTGTCGTAATCTAGTTCGTAATACTTCATGAGGGTATGAAATACATGCTGCTACGAATTTTGAAATGGCTGCTGCACCGAGATTTCCCATCCATTCTATATAATAATAAATATACACATAAAAAAATACATATATAAATAATCTTTTTTTTTTTCTTATATATGTATATAAAAACGGTATCCCTATCTTCTTACCTTGTGGACTTTTTCCTCCGATTTTATTTTTAGTAGATATAGTATTACTTGAAGTAGCCCATTTTCGTTTTAAATCTTCATATATTACCCATTGAATCGTTCCTTCAGCAACACCTATTTAAATACAGATATATAGGTAGGTAGATAAAGAATAATAATAAAAAAATATTTTTAATAAACCACACTTATATTATTACTATTTATTACTATTAAACAATTACTTATTATCATCTAATATTTACCTAAATAAGAAGCGCTCATGCCTTTATATAAACCGCGAATACCTTCTGATTTTAATATATGAGCAATACAATCCAAACTATTTCCATATCGTCGATTATTCCCTTGTAATTGTAATCTTGTTTTAATGACCCAAATTGGATTTGTAGCTGTTGCTGTAACCACACCTGCAGTTGCTGCAGATAATAAATGTACAATAGGTGTTTCTTTACCATGGTTTAATTCTGTATATAACTTCTTTCCATTTCCGTAGGTATAAAAATTAATCGATCTATATATAATAATAGTAATAGTAATAAAGAGTAAAGAAAAAAAGAAAAAGCGATGATGATGAATATAGAAGAATTTTTTTTTATTTATTCCAATTGATTATTTTTCCTAGGGCTGGCTTAATTTTTATTTATTTTTAATATTACCTTGCTGGAATGACACCTACTAAATTTGGACCTAAACCTTTAAAATAACCCCGTAACCCTTCTACTTGTTTTATTCTAACTAATAAGCGACCTGTTTCAATAAAATGGCCTAATAAGAAATTTGGCTTATGTGTACTATGTTGTGGTATTTTTTGATAAAACGTGGACTATAAAGCAAGTATAAAATAGAATAGCCATTTAATATTTAACCTGTCAAAACTGTTTATAATGTATATATTATATTATATCCTATCTATAACTTACTTGTAATCGGGTTTTTACAACATCCAAAGGAGACGTACAAACAGCACCAGCTAAACCACCAACACTAGAAAAATATGAAGATCACAGAAGAATGAATATAAAATATACAACCATACTTTTCTCTATTATGTTATTATTATCTACTTACCCTCCAGCAATAAAGTGAATATAAGAACGTGAATCTTTTTTAATTTGAACTACAGGAACAGTGGTTTGATTAGTGGGTATAGGGACATAGCTTTTTGTTTGTAATGTAGTCATGGATGGATATATATATATATAATATCAAATATGAATATGGTTATATTTACAATGAGAGAAAAAAAAAAAAAAAAAAAAAGAGAGAGAGAGAAAGAAAAAAAAAAAAAAGGGCGAAAAAAATTTTGTAAAAAAACAATAAACTTTTTAAAAAAACTTTTTTCATTCTCAGCTGTTGGCTTTTTTAGTACATAAAAATTCTCTATATTTTTTAAAACCTTATTGTACACCTGATGGGTGTATGTTTAATTCACATATGAAACAAAAAAGAAAAAAATAACAAATTATTATTGGATCTTACCAAAATATATAAATATTTATTTTTAATAATAATATTAATATTAATAATAATAAAAAGGTACAATGAAAAATATATTTTATTTTATTTTATTTATTTATAATACAATAGGATATAATGAAAAAATGAATAATAGTAATAAAAAAATGGATAAATTATCTAAAAAAAAAGTCTGCGGTTATTTTTTTCATATTTTTTCTTAAGTTCAGATTCAAATTCAGGAGCACCTTCAAATCCATTTTGACCTCTTTGATAATCTTCAAAGGCTTGATAAATTTCTTCTTTTGTATTCATGACAAATGGTCCATGTTGGACAATAGGTTGATTATGTGGTAACCCAGCAATTATAACAAATTCGCAATCATCCGATAAAGATTCAATAGGGATTGTATTACCATGGTCACTTAATACTAAAGTATGGTGTGCTTCAGCAATATGCTTCGTTTCACCAAAGGCGGCCTTTCCATTTAAAGTATAAATAAATCCACGATAATCTTCAGGGATGGTTTGATCCATGGTAACGCCCTTTTTCATTTTCACATCAATAAACATGGTAGGTGTACGAGTAAAGACCGGACTTTGAGCTCCATAAGATTGGCCAGCGATCACACCAATTTCCAATCCTTCCTTTGGATGAATGCGTACTACTTTTTCTTTTGGAAATTCTTGATAACTTGGCTCAATCAATTTATCTTTTTTACCTAAATTGACCCATAGTTGTAATCCGTGAACTCTTTTTGTACCTTGAATTGGAACTTCAGCATGTACAATACCTCTACCTGCCGTCTATTTTTTAAAAAATGAAATAAAAGTTAATATATCGTATTATAAAGTAGAGTATTATTTTTTATTTAAAAAAAAAAACACATTACCATCCATTGAAGATCACCAGGTCCTAGGCGTCCTTTATTTCCTTTAAAATCTTCATGTTCGAATTCGCCTTCTTTCATAAAAGTGACAGTCTCAAACCCTCTATGAGCTATTTTAATATATATATTAAAAGAATGAAAAATTTAATTTTTTTTCTTTTTATGTTTTTATATGGTTTAATAAAAAGTTTTGTTCGTTACTTACGATGATCCAAAAATGCAGCTCCTGGATTATTCATGTCAAATTCATCCAACATCAAGAAAGGATCCAAATTACGAAGTGCTGGGGTACCAATGGAACGATAAACTCTTGCACCAACACCATCCATTTGTTCACGAGAGAGAACTGATTTCACAATAGATCTAGCAACTGAAGTCATTCTACTTATTGTAATTTTTTTTTATTGTTGTTTTTTTAGTAGTAGTAATAGGTTGTTAAATATATATATATATATAATATAATATAAATTTATAAATATAATATGTTTATAAAAAAAAAAAGAAAAGAAGAGAAAAGGAATTAAAATTTGTGCTTTTATAGTTTTTTTTTTGTCCGCATTTTTTTTTTATAATCTATGACTAATTCAAACTCCACCTTACAAATTTTTATAAATGTTACCAATTTCTTACAAACCTTATTTTTTATTATTAAAAGCCGGATCAGCATTAGTAAAAAAAAAAAAAAAAACTAATGGTTGTGAAATTGGTCATCATTTTCAAAGATCATAATAAACAAAATTAAAATTATAAAAAAGTCTTTTAATAACTTATTTTATTCGTATATATAAATATATAGGTGTACTCATGATAATATACAGAACTATAGGTTATTATGCGACATTCATTTATAATTATGTACATTAAAACTAGTGAAATTAAAAATAAAAGATAACTTTATTATATAATGAAAAAAATAAACTTTTTTTTAAAAATTCTTCAGCAACCAATAGTCATAGGCAGAACAAAAAACCCTTAATAATATAAGATGACACAACACTACTAACATTGACCAAATTAAAACTAAAAATAAACTTTGATACAGCAATAACTATATATATAAATAGAGAAAGAAAAGAAGCAAAGTTGTTTTATTACAAATCATTTTTTTATGTATGAATAAATAAATCACATATTAGTTTTATAATGCCTATTTTGTAATAGCTTCTCATTTACTGTATTCTTATTAATATTTTGCTCAAAATTATGAATTTATATCCTTTTATATATTTACTTATTCATAAAACAATATAAGATGGGTGAAAAAAAGAAAAATAGAAAATAAAAAACAAATAAAAAAATATCAGTAATATACAATTAAGTTTTTTTTTATCTTGATGGTAAAATATATTAAAAAAAAGGCGCATACCTTTACATATATATTCAAAAAGAGAAAATATGAGGGAAAAATTCATTTCTTAATAAAATTGATAAAATGATAAATCAAAAAGGAAAAATGTTAAATACTCTGTGGGTTTAATTTTTTTTTTTCGCAGCTTGAAATTAAAAGCTTAAATTTAATTTTTTTTTCAAATTCTTAATTTCTTCTTCTCAAATCAGTTTCTTCTTCTCAAACCAGTTTCTTATTTTACAGTAGTTACTACATATCATTAATAATTTATATATATACTTATAATAAATGAATCACCATAGAGAAAGGGAATGTAGTATTATATTACCAATAAGAAAAATAATTGGATCTTCTGAAATAGAACCTTTTCAACAAATACAGATTCAATGTATACAGTGGATTGATTATATTAAACTACAACGCCATTTTGATCCTTTTTTATTAAATGAACTGGAAATTATTATTGACGCTGGAAACATTGATATTTATATATTCTTTTTAATATTATATATGTTCATTATATTTATTTGTTATGGATTACACTATTTTATTCTTAACCTTATTTTTTTTATACTTTATTTGTAACACTGTGTTTGCAAAATTAATGGAATAGATTATGATTTACCGCCAGACATTACCAAAAATGCACTTATAAAGGTAACAATAATAATATTTACAAATTATATATAGGTATACATGTATATATAATATGACCATTTACTCCATTTTTATTTCTTTTTTTTCTTTTTAAAAAAATCAAAAGGTTTTAAGTCAATATGGATTCAAACTTCGTTTAGGTGAAGCATCAAAATGTATACCTACATCAACTATTAATAATGCTGATTTACGTAAATACATATATATATATATTAATCATCACATTTTAATAGACATTCAAGTTTATTTACAAAAAGCTACCATGACAACTCCACTTGCTTATATGTTAGGACAACAAACACCACATGGCAAACTTTTGTCATTATGGATTAAAATTGATTTTGAATCTAAAGATATCCTTTTTATTCTATTTATTAACACAATATTATCATACTCAAATTTTTATCCTTAACCATTCTATTCCTTTTTCTTTTTTATTTTATTTTATTTTTTCGTTACAGCCTGAACAATTAAAAGATGGATTTGATATCAATACTGATGAACATGGAAATAAAATAATGAATGACACAAATAAAGCAATCACACTAATGATGGAACGATCATTTTCTATACTATTTAGTCAACATTTAGCACAAAATTACCCTTTGATTTTTTCACCTAGCTATGTAGAGGTAAATATGTAATAAAAATAAATATAAACCTAGTGATAAAATTGTAATTAAATCTTTATTTTTATCTTATTTGTTAATGATTTATAATCATAGAAATTAAATGCAACTACTAAATACATTCCTAATATTGCAAGATCATTTCAAAGACTTATATCAGTTGCCGACATTTCATCAAGAACTAATTTCAAAGAAAAAATACAACACTATTTAGATGTAAAAAAATTAAAAATTAAGATAATAGCACAATAGAAATAAATCTCTGATCTTTCATTCATTATATATGAATTTACTATTATTATTATTATGTACTATAGGTATCTAGAGAAAAAATTACAACCCTTCATACTTACCACCACCAACAACAGGAAAATTACGATATGATAAGTTCACACCTATGGAATAATCTTGTTATTTCACTTTATTATTCAGCTAAAAATTCATCTACGTTAAGGAACCATAAAAATTCGGCAAAAGTAAATAATTAAATATTAATAAAGTAAAAACTTGCAATTTTATATATTTATATATTAAACTCTTTTATGTACCTTTTTTTTGCGTGTGCATTATCACTATTATTATCATTTTTAGGTGAATGACCCAAGTTCCAATAATTAAAATGATCAGCAAACCCCAATATATCAACATTAGCAATAAAAGCTGTATATATTAAGAACAGTCTAAACGTATTACAATGAAAATATTTTTAAATGTATACATATACTATGCATATAGCATGATGATAATTTAATATAACCAATAAATCATTTTATATCGTTATCTTCTCTGGGCTGTCAGTTATAAAATCAATTTTCATTAACGAGTTTATTACTTTAGTATAACATTATCATCAATATTCATTATATAAAAAACCATTCTTTTCATTTGAGCCTTTATTTTAAACATGTAGAAAATAAATAAGAATAAAATATTGAATTCGTACCAGCTCGAATTAAAAAATCAATTGCTCAATATATACATTCATATATTACAAAAAAGCATTTATAGTTTAAAATTTGTTTGTGAATTAGGAAGTAGAATTGTATAATACAGCATTAAAACAAATTCAAAACTATTCTTTACAAGAAATGTATATACAAACACCTTTTTTTTTTTAAAAAAAAAAAAAAAGTATTGCATTTATTCACTTCCGAAGAACGAACCGCCCTGAATCATAACAAAAGAATGTCAGACTGGTCAATAAATTAATTAATAAAATAATGATTATTGGTTTCACTTTATTAATCAATTAATAATAATAGCCCCAGAACCATTAAAAATCAAATAAATTACAATAATGAAGTTTTTTTGTCTATCAAAGATTTTATTGTAAAAAAAATAAATAAATAAAAATAGTCAAATATCTTGAAATAAAGCTGTCATTTCCTTTTCACTACATTCATCTTCACTTGATAAAAACCCGTCGTCATCATCCGAAAATAATGATGAAGGAGATGTTGCTGTAGATGTCATCTCCTCCTCCATTATAGTATTAGTATTAGTAGTCGTAGTATTTTCCTTTTGATGGTCATCGTCTTCAATATTGTTATTTGAAGATCCTTGTCTTTTTGTTTTCCTTTTTTTCTTTGATCTTAATCCTGTTGTTGCTGTAGATGCTGACGTTGATAAAGAAGAAGATAATCTCACATTATTTTTTACATTGGTAGTTTTTTCTTTTAACTGTCCGTCTATATATATGGTCAAAAGAATAATAAAGAAAAATTAAAATAATTTTCAATGGTCATTACTTATTACTTTATTATTATTTATTATAACCATCCTATTTTTTTACCATTATTTTGTTGATCCAAAGAAGATACTTTTGTTCGATGACTTGGTAATTTAGGTGGTATTTTAAAATAATATTGAGTATCCTTTAAAGCACATTTCCTTGCCCCTTTTTTTAATTGAGACAATTGGTTTCTTCTAGTATCATTTTTATCCAGTTCAGGTTGATAATAATAAAGGTGTTCCTTTGGTTTCCCATCTGCTGTATTACCTTTACGTTCAATACACCCAATACATTCCACTGTATCGACAAGATCATTCACTTGATTTCTCTCTCGCTTTAATTGTTTACATATTTCTGATATGGTCATAGAGGTTTTACGAGAAGTGGCTATAAATACATAAAAGATAGAAAAAAAAGAAACCTGTGAATTAACCCAATTCTCTTTTCTTTTCTTTTCTTTTCTTTTTATTATTATTACTATTACTATCATATATAATTACCTAATAACCGAATCAAAGTATCTGAAAAATCTAGTTCAATTGGTGAATCTGAAACAAGAGTTGATTCTGAAGATGTGGAAGAAGAAGAAGAGGATGCAGAAGATAATAATGTAGATGAAGATGCTAAATTAATTGAAGATGAAGATGAAGGTGATGAAGGCGATGAAGATTTGGATGGTGTAGTAGTTATTGATAGTTTTGTGGTATTAGTGGTATCCATTAAATTATTATTATTATGATTACTATGATTATTATTATTATTATTTATTGCAGTAGTTGATGATGTTGGTGGTGAAAATTTTTTTATTGATGATAAATTTGATTCATTGGTTATATTGTTTTCTTTTTTTCCTTCTTTTTCATGAACACTAATAGTAATAGCAGTAGTAGTGTCAGTAGTAGAAGATGATGTAGACGTAGAACATTGATCACTTTCATTTCCTTCTTCCTTTTCTTTTTCATGTTGAGGTTGCTCTTCTTGTTCTCCAGCAAAAATCAAAGATGTACCTAATACTTCAATTAAAGTTCCTTTTACTAAAGGAACATGTTCTCCAGCTGTAAACATGATATGATCCACTAAAGCTCCATTAGGTGATTGTACGGTTAATATAAAGCCAGTGTGAGGTTTGTGTTCAATAACTAAATGCTGGCGTGACATTCTTGGATTATTACGACCTACTAATACCCCATTCTTATGACCTCGACCAATAGTTATTTTACTCTTTTTTGATCCATGTAATACGATAGAAGATGTATGAGATGAGGCTTTATGAAGTTTTACTGCTAAATGTGGATTATATTGTAAATAAGCTGTTTGTGCTGCAAAGTAACTATCTCGTTTGTCTAAATATCGATAATAAATAAATAAACAAAATAGCTTTATATATATAAAAATAATTCTTGTAGTAAAAAAAAAAAGTTGGATATTTTCTCTTTTCTTTTTTAAAAATATTATATAGCCATAATCCTTTCTCCATTATCTATGTATTTGTTTTATTTTATCTATCTATTTTTATTACCACAAACGGTCATTAAGAAAAAAGGAAATATTAAAAAAAAAAAAACTGAAAAAAAGAAAAGAGAAAGAAAGAAAAAACGAACAAATAAAATCGAAGTATTTTTTTTTAAAAAAGAGGCGGACTTAAAATCTATCGGAGAAAGCGAATGCCTCGATTTCATGTACC
This sequence comes from Cunninghamella blakesleeana, assembly GCA_017871115.1. Lineage (NCBI taxonomy): Eukaryota > Fungi > Mucoromycota > Mucoromycetes > Mucorales > Cunninghamellaceae > Cunninghamella > Cunninghamella blakesleeana. The sequence continues at coordinate 1,009,964 of JAFCIZ010000002.1, read as the reverse complement.
ACCAAAGCAAAAAAAAAAAAAAAAAAAAAGCAAATATAGCAATCATATATATTATAGATAAAGGATTATTATTTAATTTTAATTAAAAATAAAGATTAAAATTAGAAATATAGTTTATTATTATTATTATTAATGATCTATTTCATTAACCGTACCATCATTTTGATGATAAAAATCAGCAAAACTACTAGCATCCCGGGTAGTATTTGATGAATGCTGATCGTTCTTCGTTAATGGCGAGTCAATAGTTGTATCATTTTCAGAGTTAGGCACAATAGTAGGTACAATAAAAGATGGTTCATGGGATGGTTCAAAGGATTCTGGCTCATGCTTTTGTATATTATGTATGATATTAATAGGATTACCAAACCTTAAAGAAAACCCTTCGTCCTCCATAATAGGGTCTCGATTATACGTATGATGATGTTGATATTGATGTTGATGTTGATGTTGGTGGGTTGGTTGTGTCATTATTTTTTAAAAAAAAAAAAACCAGAGTGAAAAAGAAAAAAAAATATAGAAGAAAGAATGGAAAGATTATATATATTCTATAAAAAATACATGGGAATAAACTTTATTCAAAAAAAAAAGATAGGGGTTTATTATTTTTTTCCATATTATTTAAATGAAACGGTTTTTTTTTAAGTTTTGCAATAAGAGTAGTAATAAAAAAAACATATCATTTTTTTTTAAAATAACATATCATATTCTTTTGTTTTTATTTTTTATCGAAGGTCATCATCATCATCATCATCCGGTTGATAAGAAGGAGGAGGTCTTGCTTGACTAGGTTGTGTAGGAGTTGGTTGATAGGCTGGATATGTATTTGTGGGTGGAGGATATTGTTGTTTTTCAGGTAAATAGTCGCCAGTAGGACCATTATAACCTGGAGGTGGTGAAGAAAAGGAAGAGGAAGATGGCGGTTGGTAATTTGCCGATCTATTATATAAATCAGATTGTGGTTGTTGATAAGCATATGGCTGTTTAGGTGGTTCACGATAATTGGATGGAGGTTGAGTTAAAAGACTTTCGCCTGGTACTGTCAAAGTGCGTGAAAGTTTAGCTATTTCATTATCTAAAAATGACACTTGTTGCCTTCGTACTGTTTTTTCTAATAATTGTTGATCACCTTCATCATAAGCTTGTAATAAATGCTGACCTATATCAGCTTCCTCACTTTGCATAAATCCAGGGTCACTGTTTATTTATATAATTATATACTGTAGTTAATATATATTTTCCATCCGGTTATTTTCATAATTTAAAAAAAAGTTATCATTACCTTCCACACATATTATTAAATTGTTTACTGGCTTCTACTTCATCCCCCATAGCAAATAGTATAATTAATAAACTAAGATTAGCCTTGTAATGATGAGTTCTACTAGCCAATTTTTGTAAAATAGCAGTTTGGCGATGAAGCAACTCAATGGCTTTTGTGTATCTATAATAAAATAATAAAAAACAAAATAGAAATACATACATTATCATTAATAAAACATAAATTATAAACAAAACAATAAAAAGTAGCTCTACTTTCAACTTACTTTTTACTACGAACTGAAAGTGATATTCCTTTTTTAAATATTTCTATAGCAAATCTACCGCGATCCTCTTGTTCATAAAGACCACATGCGGAACTATAAAGGTCAATAGCTGTATTGACGTCAATATTTTCCATTGCTCTATTATATCCAAAAAAAAAAAAAAAAAAAAAAATTAATATAAATACAGATACATGGATAAAAATGAATCATCATCTTATTCGTCTTCTTCTTCTTTTTACCTTGCTGCCTTTTCTAATTGTTCTGCTGCTCGATCCATTTTACCATCGGCCATAAATAAATTACTAGCTTGTTTATAAAGATCGGCTGCACGTTGAGGTTGATTCATATTTTGAGCAAGAATAAGGGCTGCACTTTCTAAAGCTTTACCTGAAAGATGAATACTATATATATAGTTATTAATGGCAAAGCACTTTTATAATAAATCTCCTCCTCATTTCTTACATCACCTTTTTTATTTTATTATATATAAACTTACGCATCTATTTTTAAGAAAGCTTCTGAAGTTTTAATATAGGCTTGAACAGCTTGGTCATAAGAATGAGCAACCTTGAAAGCAGTAGCTATAAAATAACGCATATGTATTGTTAATAAAAATAAAATAAAGAATACAGTATTGTTATTGTTATTATTATTATTATTATATATATATATATTTACTTACCAGCTCTTTCATAACAACTAGAAGCTATGTCCCAATCAGGTGCTCTAAAGAATGATTTAGTACATCTATATTATTATAATTTTAGAATAGATAAAGTTAGCCAAGAGTTTTTCAAAAGTAATAAAAATTGATGGATAATAAATAAAATACAATAGAATAATAATAAATAAATAAATATATTGAACATACGCTTTATCCCCTTTTTTCATAAGTTCTACACCTTCACGAATACGTTCAGCTTCCATTTTTTTATATTATGGTTTTATATTATTTTATTTTTGAAAAAAATTAAAAGCGAAAGAAAGCCGAAAAATGAAGAACTCATTTTTTTTAATTTTTAAATTTACGCTTTGTTGAATTTAGAAATACCTTATTTGGCCCAAATTCGACCAGTCACTTTTTTCAGCTGTCTCAATTCTCATTTTTTATTAGATCTTTTTTAGCCAAGTTTTTTTTATATACCTTAATTTAACTACCTGATATACTAAAGATTCTTTTAATATAAAATCTATTTATATAAAGTGCGTAAATTTTCTTTTACAAGATTCAAAAAAATAAACTACATATGCAGCGATATACGTACATAGTAATACCCTAAACAACCTCTAAATATTCAAGACCACTGTATAAAAAATTGCCCATATATAGTAAATGATTATATAAATAATATATTTACATTTTATATCAATTTACTTTTTATTTGTGAAGATATGTAAATTCAACATGATTAAAACGTAATGGGACAAAAAATAAAAACTTCCTAAAAAGGAAGTAAATGTAGTACAGTTGGATTTTTCCAAATATTACTAAAATAAACATTTTATATTCTTAAAACCAATAAAGAATATATAAAATTTTTCAGTTTTTCTAAAAAAATAATCACTTTTCAATAGGTATGGGTTCTACATAAATACTTTTGTACAGAAAAAAGCGGAATTTAAAAAGAGAAATAAAAAACATTATTGGCTTGAAGTTTCGTCATTAAAAAAAGGAAATTGTTGATTTTAATTTTTTTTTTTTTTTTTTTTCCTCCTTCTTTTCTCTTTCTTTTTTCTCTTCATTATACATATTTTATTAATTTTACTTGTGCAAGTCAATTATGTGTCGATTATTAGTCTATAAAGGAAAGAAATCTATATTATTGGGGCATTTAATCACTTATCCTAGCCATTCCATTGTGAAGTAAATTATTATAATAAAAATAAATAAAATATAATACATAAACAATCGTTTCAGCAACAACAAAAGTATGGTGCAATATATTAACAATATTATATTATTATATAAATACTCATATTTTATTGTTTTTATTCTATCCCTTTTTTTCATATAGTCAATCTTTTGATTCCAAATTACGTTTAGACCATCGAAGACCATTAAACGGTAAGTGTTATACTCAATTATTATTTTTTGTTTTTTATTTTTACTTTATTTTAATATATCTTTTTTATTGTAAAGCAATACCATATATATGCATATGCATATATATATATATTATCTTCATAATATACTTATATATTCTTTTTTTTCCTTTTTCTTTTTTATTTTTATTTTATTTTATGAATATAGGTGATGGATTTGGAGTTGGATGGTACGATAGTGAAGTCAATAGTGAAACTCGGATTACACCTTGCATTTTTACATCCGTGACACCTGCATGGAATAATACCAATCTTGTGCGTTTAGCGGAAAAAATCAAAAGCCCTTTAGTGTTCGCCCATGTTAGAGCTAGCACATCTGGTGCTGTCAATGAAGACAATTGCCATCCTTGGAAGTAAGTTTGTATACATCATATATATATTAAAAATAAATAATTTAATGTGAAAGATGGATTGAAACTGAATTCCTTTTTTGGTATGTTTTAGTTATGGTAGGATCATGTGGATGCATAATGGTGGTATTGCTGAATTTGACAAGGTAACTAAATGGCAATCATTATAATAGTAGTAATAACAGTATGAACGAATAAAATAGGATAAAACATAATTACTATATTCTTCTTCTTGTTTCTTTAATATTAATTATTATTTATAGATGAAACGTAGATTACAGAACACATTGCCAGAGAAATTATATTTATTTGTACAGGGTAACACTGATTCTGAATGGGCATTTGCATTATTCCTAAGCTTTGTAAGTGATTTAACGAATTAAAAAATAAAAAGATATATATATATATGTTATTGTTATTTCTATTATTATTATTATTTACATTTATTTTATTTATTTATTTATCTACAAAATATATCTATTATAGCTATCAGATCCAGATGCAGAAAAATTTGAGTATCAAGAACTAAAAAATGCTATGATTAAAACTATATCACAAATAAATACTTGGGCCGAAGAATTAAATATTACAGAGGTATTGTTAAGATGATGATAATGACATGGATAATGATAATACAACTATAGAAATGGTTGGTTCAACTTATATTACTTTTACTTATTTTATTTGTATTTGTATTTATATTAGCCTTCCCTATTAAACTTTGCAGTGACAGATGGAGAAAGCGTTGTATGTGTAAGATATATTAGTAGTCGAACAGAAGAAGCGGCATCATTATACTTTTCATCAGGGACAAGATTTGAATGTTATAAACCAGGAAGGTATCGTATGATTAAAGCAGATCGACGAGAAGATATGGTAGTCATTGCTAGTGGTACGTAAAAATATAAAGTATACAAAAGAACGTGTGAGCGTAGATCATGTGTCACTAATTTAATGAAAAAAAAAATATGTTTATTATTAGAACCATTAACATTTGAAAAAGCAGATTGGCTTACTATTCCTACCAATAGTATTATGGTTATTACTCCAAAGTTAAATGTATTATTACAACCTATTAAAGATAAATTTTATAACAATGATCGTGGACTAGATATTAAAATTGGAGACGAAGAAATTAGAATACCTGAACCTCATGCTCAATTATATAAATCACAGGCTGAAGATCAACTTAGACAAGAGAATGCCTCTTTAGTAATATAATTTACATGTATATCTTCTATATATATAGATATATATATAGACATAAATACATATATATAGAAATCATTTTAGATGTTTATTTTACCCATTGTACTTCCCATAACGTCTAATAATACAAATAAAAATAACTATAATAATAATATGATAGGTACACGAAACCTTAATCTTTAAAATAATAATTAATCATTTTAAAGTCCAGACCAAAAAAAAAATCAATTTTAAACCCTCCTTTTCATTCTCCTTTATCTCCACTTTTTTCTTTCACTTCTTCCCCTTTATTTTTTTTTTTTTAATAGTTTACTAATCTTTTTTCGTGTGGGTACATATTGAATAGATTAGTTATATAAATATATATTTATTACATATATAAATATATACTTATTACTCTTCCCCCTTCCCCTTCTTTTTTTAAAAAAAAACCATTGTTATATAAATCTGTTTTCTCTTTTTCCCTCTTTCTCTCTTTAATTCTCTTCCATTCCTTTATGTATACTTTCTTTTGTTAATTAATAATAATAATAATAATAATCGTATTTTGAAAAAGTTTTTTTAGCAACAAACACACACACACACATATATATATATATAGACACATTCGTTTTTTAAAAAAAGATATAGAAAAAAAATGAAAAACATGATAACAGAAAAACCCAATACTCAAATTATACGCCATAATAAACGATATGTATATGTATCCATTATTACCTTTTTTATCATTTCATTAATGATGTTATCCGGTATTCACCGTAATAGTAATACTAGTAATACAAAATCATACCATCCATCTTCCCAACCAACAACAAAAGAAAAAACAACATGGTTTAAAAACACTATAGCATCCTATTTCCTAAATGATAGTGATTCCAATAATAAAAATGATGATCATATTTTAATTGTCACTCCTTTAAAAAATGCCTCACCTTACCTATCCAAATATTTTGAATTGGTAGATCAATTAGAATACCCTAAATCCAAAATTACTATGGCCTTTTTAGTATCGGATACAACTGATGACACCATCGATTTATTAAAAAAGCAACAAAAGAAATGGGAATATAAATATCATCGTTTTCAAATTTTTGAAAAGAATTTCCATTTTGAATTACCTGAAGATCAACGTCACCAATTTCATTTACAACCTTTAAGAAGATCCTTTATGGCAAGATCTCGTAATTATCTTTTATCTTTGGGTTTAAAACAAGAACATCAATGGGTACTTTGGTTAGACGTTGATGTGGTAAAATACCCTTCAACCATTCTAAAAGATCTAATGTCCTTGGATGTGGATGTCGTGGTACCTAATTGTTTAAGATTAACGGAAGACGGCTCCTTTTGGGGTTATGATAAAAATAATTGGCAAGAAACTGAATCATCTTTAGCTATGCAAAAAGAATTGGATTCCGATTATGTTTTATTAGAAGGTAAATCATTATATAGTAATAATATAGCAGTAGGATAAACAAAAATAAAAATAAAAATAAAAATAAAAATAAAATAAAATAGATATATGTACTAATAAACAACCACTCTTTTTTTTTTTATTAGGTTATGATGAATTTTTAACATATAGATATGTAATGGTAGATATGCCTACCCATTTAGGCCCATTAAATAAAGTACCTTTGGATGGAGTCGTAAGTTGATTAAATGATTATAATTGCTTTTTATTTTAAAAAATAGGATTGAACTCATATATTTACCATCATGATCTTTTTATTATTTTATTATATATATTTTTTTTAAAAAAAAATAGGGTGCTACATTTACTCTAGTAAAAGCAGATGTCCATCGTGAAGGCGCTAATTTCCCTGCATTTACTTTCCAACATCAAGTTGAAACCGAAGGATTTGCAAAAATGGCAAAAGCAATGGGTTTTGGAGTTTATGGTTTACCTGGATATTTGATTTATCATGCAATGAATAGTTAGAAAAACTATATATGTTTCTGTTTTTTCTCTCTCCTTATTTTTTTAATTATCACTTTTTTTGAGTTCATATTATTTAATTATTTATTTATTTATTTATTTATTGTATTATCATATTTATTTATTTTTATTTTTTTATTTAATTGTCATTTTTAATATAATAATAATCTTCATAATAAAAATAATAATAATATAAAAAATTATTTCTATTGAGGGTGTCTAAGCAATAAAAAAACCAACTAAATATAACTATTTTGGCAGATATTTTATATTTTTTTTATTTTTTTTGTTTACGATAGCTGTTATACATATAAAAAAGGAAATTATGACAAATAGTATTTATATAAACATTCCACATGTGGTATCGTTTTGCATAAATGCTTTTTTATCAATATGTACAAATATTGCTTTTATTATTATAAAATTATATTGATGTATATATGTGTCAATGCAAAGAAAGTAATAATAATATTAATCATCAGAATGGTATATATTAATATATATATATATATATATATATATATATATATTTACTAGCGTCCTATTCGTTCTTTTTTGATTTTTGGTGAATAAATATTTACAATAAGTTTTTTTTAATTGAATAATAAATCATAATTAAGAATATGACGTTGTTGAAGGGGCTGTATTTTCTGTTATGGGTGTAGAATGAGTTGTTAAAGGTGTAGCTATAGCATTATTATTATTATCATTATTATTGTTAGAGGATGGATGAATAGATGGCTGTTGTTGTTGGGAATGAGATTGTTTTTTATTTTGAAGTTCATTTAAAATTTTTTCAATATCCAAATCATTAAATTCAGTTTGTATATTTTCATCATTTCCTATATTTATTACTTTTTCTTTTCCTTTTTCTTTATGAAGTTGCTGTTGCTGTTGCTGATTATTACTATTGTTATTGTTATCATCGTCGTCGCCGCCATCATTATTATTACTATTATTATTCATTAGATCAATAACACGTTTCATCACACCCCACCCACCACGAGTAATGTGTTGTGAAATAGAAGTTGCTTTATCATTTAAACCCAATTCTTCCATGAATTGCCATATACTTTTTAAATAAGCTTCACCTGTATCATCGCCAAAATAAGTATAGACGAATTGTGCATCTTGAGGTCGATAAAAAACGGAAGGGGTACCTGTACCTAAAGTCGTAAATGGGAAAGGTCCGTAGTCACAAAATACAGCAGGCTGAAGAAAATGTTTATGACTTGACCAATCATCATGAACTGATCGATTAGTTTGATAAAATGCTGATGGTAAGGCTTGAGGATTAATAGAAGTTAATTGAGGTGCTTGTGCAAATGGTTGTTTTGAAAGAATTAATCCATTCAAATCATTTACTAATAATTATAATTTTTTTCAAAAAAAAAAAATAGTTTTAATACATTAATATCACTAATATTCTTATTAGTATTATTATTTAAAAAAAAACTCAACATACCACCACCAACAGCATGTAAAGATCCATCTGGGCCATAAATAACACCGGCTTCTGACATTTTCTTTTTCTTCTTTTTTTTCAATTGTCTAGTAGGAGTAATGGCTCTAGATTGTATATCAACACTTGGTTCTCTAGTAGCTACTTCTGAATCCATACGACTTGATTTTCTTGTTGGACCATCTAATCCTAATATATCTACCTCTTCTTCTTTGACAATAATAGAATCTTTTCGTCGCGATGATGTTGTCGATATTGCTTTTTGATGTTGTTGTTGTTGCTGTTGTTGCCAAGAATATTGTCGATTATTTATTGCCATGTATTGTTGTTTTTGCTGCTGTTGCTTTAGTTCATTTATTTGTTTTTCAACCTTATCAATAGTTTTTATACCATGTTTTTCAAGTTTATCTGCACTCTTCCAGTAAATTGTTGTTGAAGCATTATATAGTTTAGCATTCTGAACAATCAATAAAAAATCTCTTCGAAAATCATCAATAGTTTTATATTTATGGCTATCAATCTTTTTTTTCATTGTTGAAAAATCCATAGGTCGTTTAATAACTGAAAGATAATCTTGAACTATTGTTGTATCTACAGGTTCTAAAAAAAACCCATAAGCATCACGTCTAAATAATAACAATAATAAAATAAAACATATACATGTAAATATAAATCATTACCCATTCAACATTTATTGATTTAATCTTTTTATCTATTATATATATATATATATAAAACATTCTTACTTTGATAATGATTCCCACAATTTTAAAAGGTGTGATTGTAAATCTTTTTTATGATCTTTAAAAGAGCTTTGTTGTTGTATAGGAGGTAATTGTTGTACAGGTGGGATAATAGGTATAGTAACTCTTGTGGATGATTTTTTCTTAGTTGGTCTTCCACGTTTTTTACTAGTTTGTGAGTTTTTATTTTTTTTTGAAGATTTAGAAGAGGCTGCTTTTTTGAGTTTTGTTGTTTTTATTGTTGATGTTTTCTTTGACTGATTTTGTTTTTTACTATTATTTTTTATTTTAGATTTATATTTGATTGAACGGTTAGTATTATCAATATGTTGAATTGAGTCATCTTCTTCTTCATCATCTATTTCTTCATCATCTTCTTCTTCATCTTCTTCGTCATCTTCGTCGTCTTCGTCATCGTCGTCGTCATCGTCGTCATCATCTTCTTCATCATCATCCTCTTCATCTTCTTCATTATCATCAGCTTGTTCATCAATATTTTGTTCATAACCATTGTTTTCTTCTTCTAAATAAGCATCATTATCTCCATAGTCTTCATCTTCCATGTTATGATCATTATCCAAATATAATTCTTCTTTATCTTCCTCATCCACTTGTTGTTGTAACATAGCAAAAGGTCGCTTACCGCCAACTGGCATATGATAGTTAGGATAATTATTATTGTTGGTAGTATCAACTACTCCTTCATTTTCATCTTCTTCTTCTTCATCATCATTATCGTCATCATCATCATCTATATCTACTTGGTCACTATACTGTCTACTTTCATCTATGTTGATATCATGTTTATGCTTATGTTTTTTATGCGACCGCTTCTTTTTTCTTTTATGCTTTTTATTATTATTTTCTTCATAGTCTGATGAATGTTGTTGAACAGAAGGTGTAGTAGTATTTAATCTTATTTTAAGTTTAATACGAGGTACGTTTTCTGTGCTATTATTATTATTATTGGATGATATTGTGGAAGCATTATAATGTTCATTTTCTGACAGTTCTGAAAGATTTGGATCAAAAGAAGATAAATCCGGGGATGCTGACATTTTTTTTTAATAGAGAAAAAAAATTAAGTCCTGCTTTTTTTTTTTTTCTAAGTAAATAAAAATAAGAGGGGAGGAGAAAGAAAAATTGAACTGGTGACGAAAAAAAATTAAAATTTATTTTTTAAAAAAAATCTCCGCTATAAGCCACAAGAACATTATAAAAAAAATTTATCTCTTTGAATCCTTTTTTTTGTTCTTTCTCTCACTTTCACTCAAAAAATAATCTAGTCAAAATGGGTCGTATGGTAAAGACTTTATAAATAAAAAAAATATATAAATATAAAAAAAACAACTATATATTATGTATATATACATACGTTTATATTGCTTGTTAGAAAAATGATATAAATTTATATTAATATTAATTTTATTTATTATTATATTTACATTAATTTAATATATAGCACACTCCCGGTAAAGGTATCTCAGGAAGCGCTCTTCCTTATCGTCGTACCCCTCCTTCTTGGGTCAAGACCACTCCTGAAGAAGTTGTTGACATGATCTGTAAGAATGCCAAGAAAGGTTTAACTCCTGCTCAAATTGGTGTCCTTTTACGTGATTCTTACGGTATTCCTCAAGTTAAAGGTGTTACTGGTAACAAGATCCTTCGTATTCTTAAATCCAGCGGTCTTGCTCCTGAAATCCCTGAAGATTTATATCACTTGATCAAAAAGGCTGTCTCTATCCGTAAACATATGGAACGTAACAGAAAGGATAAAGGTTCCAAGTATCGTTTAATTCTTATTGAATCCCGTATCCATCGTCTTGGTCGTTACTACAAGACCAATGGTCAATTACCTCCTACCTGGAAATAGTATCCTTTTTTATTTATATATTATAATCATCGCCACTTTTTTTTTAAAAAAAAAAAGATAGTATGAAAATGATCATTTTCTTTTTTTTTACTAACTTCATAAGTCACTCTATATTAGACATTATGCCTTGAGTTTGATATTTGTTTATCTTGCTCGATAATTGTCTGTAATCCTTAACCACTCTTTCCTTTTTTTTTTCTAACCTAATAGTGAATCTGCTACTGCTTCCACCTTGGTCGCTTAAGCAATCTGATTTCAAGTCTGCTTTGTCCCATTTTATTTATTGTTTTCAACAAGCTGTTCTATTTTTTTTTTGATGTTTAAAAAAAGTATAGTATGGTTTCGTTGGTAATATCAATTAATAAATAAATTATATGAAGGATATTATTTCATTTTTGCATTTGAAAAAAAGGATATTTTTATAGATAATGAAGATATGTATATAAGAAATGTTGTGATCAAAGAAAAAAAAAAGCTATTATTATTACTATAAAACTTATTCTATGATGACTTCTTAATCTCTGATACTCGAAACGCTTTATGTGAGGTATCAACTTGTATTCACACTGTCTGAGAATAAGTTTATAATAATAGTAATTACATTAAATAAATAGGATTTAGATTTTTTTAAGAGTAGTGAATTTTTTATTATGTAGTGTATAAGATAAATAAAATGAATTTTTTTAAATGAATTATAAATATATAAGTCTATAGTATACGATTATTTTATTAACTTTACCGATTATGATTATTTTATTTTAATTTCGGTTGAAGCGATACATTTATCTATTGGTAGCTCCATTTCATTTACTTGCTCTCTAATAATTTTTAAAGCTTCCATATCATCTAAACAATCTAAAGAACGACCTCTTGTTTCTATTTATTTGTTTTTTTAAATAAAATAAAAGTATTAATTATCATCAACATTATAATAACAATATATTTTTAATCCTTTTATTTTTTTAAAAAAAATAAAAAAAATTATTTCGTACCAGGAACAAAAAACTTTACAAAAAAAATGGCCACAAAACAAAATCCACCAAACATAAAGTATGTAGCAGCTGCATTAGTTGCTAATAGCGGAGGTGTGATTAATCCAATTATAAAATTATTTAACTAAAAAAAAGTTACTATCATTTTTTAAAAAAAAAACTATACATATTTGTTTATTTATGCGGTATTTTTTTATTATATATATTACCCAATGACTTGATGCTGTTATACCCACACCTTTAGCCCGGATTCGTAGAGGAAACAGCTCTCCACCCAATACCCAAGCAACTGGCCCCCAAGACATTCCAAAAAAGAATAAATAGACATACAACATACTAATGGCCACCCAGCCTTCTATCCTATGTTGATCCCAAGATGTTTGGAAAAGATGAGACAAAATACCAATGGTGATAATGGATGCACCCATCCCTGCAGCCCCAATCATTAAAGCTGACCGCCGTTTGATTTTATCAATCCATAAAACACTCAAGATTCCCATAATCACTGCTAATACCCCGATCACACCAGTAGCTAATAATTTCGATTGAATTCCTTTTAATCCCAAAGAATTAATAATATGTGGTGCATAATAAATAATGGCATTGATCCCAGTGAATTGTTGAAAAAAGAATAAAATCACTCCAATAAGTAAACATTTCCACATACCATGACGAAACAAATAAGTATAACTGATCCAAACTTTTTTCATAGACCCTAAACAACCTCCTTGATCACGATTGTTACTATTACTATTACTATTGTTGTTGTTAAGGTAATTTTGATCCAATTGTTTATCAAATAACACAGCTGCTTTAATATCTTTCCATTCAGAAATCATTGCTGGGTCATGTACCGTCGTATGTCGTAAACGTGATAAAACTAATAATGCTTCCTTTTCTCTTTCTTTCGTCATTAACCACCTTGGACTAAAAGGTAAAAAAAAAATCCCACATAATATAATTGCGCCAAATACTAACTGAAGATATAAAGGTAATCGCCAAGCTGCTTCACTTTCTATATAAGAAGCTCCAAAATCAATCCAAAAAGAGATAGCCACACCAAAATTAACAAAAAAAAAATTAATCGCCATTATGCTTCCTCTTATTTCAGGCGGAGCAAGTTCAGACAAATATCTTTTATGTCAAGCATAATAATAATAAAAAAAAAAAAAAAGAGGATATAAAGTTACAAAGTGAATATGTGCATATGTATGTTTATGTATTATTAAAAAATAGTAATAATAATAATAATAATAACGAATAAATATTCTTTTTGATAATAACTTACGTAGGAATTACTGCGCTAACACCTCCAACGCCAAGACCACCAATAAATCGACCAATTAATAAATGTGATACTACCTGTGCGGCTCCTTGCTAATATTAAAATATACATATAAAAAGTTTATAATAAATAAAATAATAAAAATGAAATATTGTTATTATTAATAAAATCGTTTGTATATATGCTCTATATATGCTCTATATATGCTCTATATATTGCCTATATATGTATATATATATATATATTTACAATGGCACTTCCAATTAGAAAAACTAAAGCAGCAAACCCTATTGAATATTTTCTAGATATTTTATCGGCTAAAAACCCAAATATATAGGCTAATAAATAAACAAATATACATGGTAATATTTAATGTTAAAAAATTATATAAAAGTGAAAGGAAGAGGAGAGAAAAAGGAAACGATCATACTTCCAGCCCAAGCGCCTAATTCCAAAATTGAAACAACAAAACCGTTCTCTATAGGTGTCAATGAAAAGCGTTCTTTGAAGCTCTTTTATGTAAAATAAATAAAAGATTTAATAAATAATTCTACCCCCTTAGGTTGCTGTTGTTTCTTTTTTTACCTCTATTTCTTGAACACCAGCAATAACACCTTTTTTTTTTTTTAAAAAAAAAAAAAAAAAAAAAAGAAAGGCAAATGTTATGAATATCTTATACGAGTAATTTTTATTTTATTTTTTTATATATAATATATTATGTATACCTTGATCATCTATATTAAATATATTGAGTTAAAAAATCATTTTGCATCAATTAGTATAAAATAAATATAAATATATATATGTGATTAGTTTTTATGTAATATCATGATTACATCCAAATAAGATACCACCAAAAGAAGCAATAAAAGATACCAAGAATAAATAAGGATTCCCAAATATATTTTTCTTTACTTTTACTGTATTATTATTCTGATTTTCTTCAACGTGTTTTTCAATATATTCCACTTCAATAAGAATTTTCGAAGTGGATGTATCTAAGTTATTGTTCATCGCCATTAATACATTAAAAAGAAGAAGAATGAAAAGAAGGAAGGAATAAAAAATAAACCCTGTACTGATTTAATATGCATAACTATTTTTTTTTGCCTAAACTTTAACATTTATATATATATTTGAAAAAGAGGGATAAAAAGGAGAAGAATGTATAAACAACAAGGGGGTGATATAATATTTATTTGTATTAGTATTATTATTAATATTTTATTATTCAAGTTAATAATTATATAAATCTACAGATAGTGGTGTAAATGTATGTATGTATATATATATTTATAGTTTTATATGTGTGTGCTTGTATGTGAATGTTTTGTTTGGTGAATAATTGATTTAATAATAATGATTAATAGTTCTTTTTATGCATCACTGCCATTGCTACTGACCCCAATGTTTTACGCATATATTCTCGATCTACATCATGACCTAATGAAAAGAGCAAAGAGAAAAAAAAAAAAATTAACATTATCATTATTATTATTAGTAGTAGTAGTAGTAAAAAAAAAAACATGTATATAACATTACTATCTTCTACTTCTCCCCATCTTTCCATTTGAGAATTGATTTCCACTTGAGCAGCTTGAGCAGCATGTTCTACACTAATAGCATGTTTCACTAAAGCAAGACCAATCAAAAAACTTTTTGATGTCAATACAGCACGTTCAAAAGCGGCTAATTCAAAGGGATCCATTTCTTCAACGATAGCACGAAATTTATCTTTGGTTGCTTGAGGTTGCTGTACAGCAAAAATATCATGAGTGGTATTGATTTGAACATCATAATGTGTAGTAGCCCATTCAAGAATAGGTTTCCAATATTTATCTTGTAGTTGCACTAAAATTTCAGGATGATCTTCATAATAACAGGTAGCATCTGTATCGAAATAAGTTAATAACTTATCAATCACGGCGGGTCGAACATCCTTTTCTACTTCTTCTCCTCCAGTTTTTACATCTAAACCATCAATAGCTCTAGAAAGAATAGATGTCTATATTTATAAAAAAAAAAGTGAGAATTATTAGACTATCTATTTTCCTTTTTTTATCATCATCATCCTCCTATTTTATTAATATACTCTTATTTACTTTTTCTTCATTTATTTATTTATCTATTTATCTATTACCAAAGGTAAAGTATGTGCTTTTAATACTTTAGTTTGTGCGTCCCATTCAGCAGCTGTTAATAAAGCCATATGTTTTTGAGCAGTTGATAACTTGATAACATTTTTACTAGGTGTTCTTAGGTTTCTATGATCAAGCACAACAGTAACACCATCTATTTAAAAAGAAAAGAAAGAGAAAAAAGGATTTTAGTTCTTACGCTATATACATCTATCTTCTTTGTTTTCTCTATCATGATTTATTTGTACCTTTTTCTTCTTTTACACCAGCTTGTTTCCAGAATCTTTGCATTGTACGTTCAGCACCTAATATAGATCCAAAGGAAATGAAGAAAGAGAAATAGAAATAAATAAAAACACATGCATGCATGTATGTATGTATGTATATATGTATATATATATATATATATATATATAGCTTTCTTTAACAATTGCTATTTTGTCAAATTAAATAGGTTAGGATTCCTTACGTTCAGTAGCAGCTTCATTTCGTAAACAAGAAGTAGTTGTAAATGCTCGTTTTTTTAAAATAGGTGTAGCAGAATAAGTAATAGAACGTAAAAGATTCATTGTTAATTTATTTTATTATTATATTTGACAAGTTTGAAATAAAAAAGGGAAAGAGGGTTTAAAAAAAAAATCTAAAAAATTAAAATTTAAATGTTTTTTTCAGTCACGATATAAAAAAAAAGAATTAAAGTTTACATGCCAAATTTAGAATTTTATATTTTTATATATGTTATTAAGATAAAAAAAAAAAAAACTATACAAACTCAAATACATTTATTTACTATATGACTTATTAATATATATATATACATATATATATATATATATATATATATTAATTTATAATAATAATAATAGAAATAAAATTATTAAATAACTTTCGCAACGTAAAAAATTTAAAAGATAGATGAGCTATGTTTTGAACATAATAAACCTATTATATCAGACATTGTTACTACACCAACAATATTGCCATCATCTAATATCCAAACACGATGAGTATCATTTTTTACCATAGAATCGAGAATATCTTTTAATGTTGCATTTTTATCATTAGTAATTGAATTATGATTCGTTGATGTCTATTTAAATAAATAAATCAAAAAAAATCAAAATATAATTTTTACCTTTTTTGTTTTGTATATTCCTGGTTATGTTTTTAACTTTTTCACACACTTTTTCATTATTTATTACCTTTAAATATTCAGAAATAGGTAAATCTAATAGTTCTATTGTTTCAAGACTTGCACCTGGAAGATTTTCTAAACTTAAAACGCCTAAGAATTTATCTTGATCGTTTAAAATAGGCACACTACTTAATTTTTCTCTAGCCATTAATCTATATACATTCAACGTTGTTTCTTTTTGATCGGCAACAACCAAATCATTTCTTGATTTATTTAATAAACCTAATTCTTGAAGAGTTGCATTGATGTTTACTAAATCACGGATACAATCTGGATGGTTAACAATATGTCTAATGATATCCGTTTGCGATAAGATCCAAGGGTGTTTTGATTCATCCGTTTCATCTACAACTAATGATCGATGCCCTCCCGAAGCAAATATTCTTAAAGTCTATTTTGTTGTTTTTAAGAAAAAAATAGAAAAAAATAAAATCATTATTGTTATTATTATTATTTATTTATTTATTTACTTTTGCCATCACTCTCTTTTCTTTTTTTAAATATATATATATATATATATACAACATGCTTACATCAAGCAGCTTGTCGTTTCTATCAGTTTTATTCATACGATAACTTTCTCGGTCAGAGTCTAAACCCAACACGTTTTCAATAGGATGATCCAAAGGAAATTCTTCTTTGTGTACAGTTGCTTGGTTTTCAGCTAAATACAAAAGAATATCAAAAAGATTTACTATGCTTACTACCTTGGCGCTATCATGAGAAAAGATAGGTAAAGAAGTGAATTTATGCTTATGCAAAAGAGTTAAGGCACTTTCAATACTAATGGTAGGACTCACAGCAACTAAAGGAGGTTTGTCTTGGGCCAAACTAAGATCAATAGGTTTTAATTGTGTAATATCCATTTACAAAAATAATAGGAATAAATAAATTACTTTAGAGAAATAAGAAAGAAAGAAAGGAAAAAAGGAAAAAAGGAAAAAGTAAACTATAAAAAAAATAAAATGTTTAAAACAAAAAAAAAAAACAGCCCATATATATGTTTTAAGAAGCTTGGTTTTAAAATTCCGGTTCCTGCAATTTTTTTTAAATTCTCAAGAATGAAAGTTTAATCTATTAGAAAATGCTCATATATTTTATATAATTTTTTTTAAAAATTTATTAAAATACAAATAGTATGATGTTAATAATAATTAGATAAAACAGAGTACAAATAGAATAAAAGATAATATACAAAAGAAAAAATAATAATAAATATATTCTATAATGAATTTTATTAAAGAATACATAAAAATACAAACTCCAGGTTGTGGTACAAATATAAATAATAAAGAGTTGTCACCATTTCACAACAACCCATGCTTTCTTTAAAATAATAAGAACATATTATAATTAATATTATCTTGTACTATTTTAAACTAACATTGATCTGATATCATGAAAAAAGAGTTAAAGCTTCCTAATATTATAATTTAATCTACATGACAAGTAGGTATTTTACTATCTCCCGATAATTTACTGCGTCTAATAGTTCTTTTTTTTTTTTTTTTTATTTCACATTTTGGAGGTTTTAATATAGTTGCAACATCATAAACCATATATTAAATCATGCCAATATAGCTTTAACGATAATGCTTCTCTAAAAGCAGTGCAGAGGTAAAAGGCTAATAAATTTATGAACACTGTTAATAAAACAAAAGCAAAATACATAGTGTATTGTTAAACATAAAATATTAATAACAATCGGTTAATAAGCAATACCATATAGAATAAATATACACAATAAAAAAAAACATACGTATATAAATAAAAGCTTTTGTAACGTGACCAATAATCATTAAAGCCATAAAAAAAAGCTGTCTAAAACCATTCAATAAATAAATTCAGTATTCAACTTCTAATTTAATTATAAACAATTAGAAATTGGTATTTAATAAATAATATATTATAGACATAAATAAAAATGGGAGAAAGAAAAAGAAGAAAGGTGCATATTCTTTTTTTCTTTCTTTTAAATTCACCAAAATTTATTTTACAATCTCAGCAGATCAAAAAAATAAAAAAATTCAATTTCTAATTTCTTCGTAATTTAAAGATAAACTATATAAAGTTTTCTTATGATCAGCCTTTGATCCTTCACCATAATTAAAATTGAAATCTAATAAATACTTATATTCATCGATAACAATGTCACATTTGATACGAGCATTCAATGAATCATGGCCATTATATAGTACAGTTTTTGGAAAATCTATTCCTGTTATATTAAATCCTCTGTTTTGTAATAATTCTAACCATTGGTTATAAGAAGACGACCATGAAAAACCATAAGAAAACCATTTTTCCGGCATACTATTTGATCTAGTTAAATACATATGATGTGCAATGTTGCCTTTGACCCAAAAATTAACACAATTCACAGTATAATAAACAGATTCATCTTGATATTTTTTTTCATACTCCATATTTTCAAGTTCTTTTTCTGTTGTTTTTCCTATAGTCACATTGTAAAGTGGAAACAACTTTATCGAGCTTTTACTATTAATTACACTATTAGTACTGCTACTATTACTTTCATATTCATATGGTGGAGGTTTATCCTTTGACATTGCTTTTATAGTGTTTATAAAAAGAAAAGATAAAGAAAGAGAGAAAAAAGTTGCCAAGAAATTTAAATTATTTAGTTGCCCTGAGACTATGCTTTTAACTCCGATGTCCGTAGTTATTTTTTTTTGCATGTAGACGTGTTTACTGAGACACGTATTTTCATATAAAAAATATTTATACTATTATTAAGCTTTTTAACAATTGTTTTAAGAATCAATTTTGTTATGAATTTGGTATATCTTGAGTACCTTATAAATAATCATTAATGATTTTTTTATTTTAGTTTTATTTTTTTATATAAATACTCAACCATTTTATTTTATTTTTGAAAATCAGTTAATTTTGAATAAAAGAAAGATTTCTATATATTAAATTCTCTTAACTCATTTTTTTAGCTAAAGATTATTCTTATTTTATATTAATATTGTTGATTACTATCCAATATTACTTTATTATTATTTTATTATAATAATCGTTGATCTTTATCCGATATTATATTTTATTTTATTTTAATTTTATTACTTCGTCTATATAATTGTTGATCTTTATCCAATTATATAATTTATTTTATTTTATTTTATTATTTTATTTTTATTTTAAACTATTAATCTAAACTAAGTTGTATCTACTTATAAAACAAGATACTGGTGCTCACTGACAACTAAACTAAACTATAAAACTATCTACTTTCCAAAACTATAAAAGGAAATTCTATTTTTCAAACAACCAAAAATTTACACAACAGTAGTAATATTTTGTCATAATTGTTAATCAAATTTAAATGGCGATCGTAAGTTAGTGTTATGGTATGGTTGAACTTATCATACCTAAATAATCCTAAAAATAATTTTTAAATATATTTTTAAACAAGTGTTTTTGCATATATAAATATATGCATATATATATATATTAACTTTATATTTTATCCAATAGTATTTCATAATTTTATATATATTTATTTATTTTATCTTTTATAACTTTATCAATTTATACTCCTCCTTGTTATAATGGTCTTTATAACTTACCTACCAATCTGGGTTTGAATTCAGATCATTTTTATATATAAAGGAGCGAAATTTTATTTTATTTGAAAAAATCAGTTAATTTGAAATAAAGATTTATATATATTAAATTCTCTTAACTCATCTTTTTAGCTAAAGATTATATTTACTTTATATTAATATTGTTGATTACTATCCAATATTATTTTATATTATATTATTATAATAATCGTTGATCTTTATCCGATATTATATTTATTTTATTTTAATTTTATTATTTTGTCTATATAATTGTTGATCTTTATCCAATTATATAATTTATTTTATTTTATTTTATTATTTTATTTTTATTTTAAACTATCAATCTAAACTAAGTTGTATCTACTTATAAAACAAGATACTGGTGCTCACTGACGACTAAACTAAACTACAAAACTATCTACTTTCCAAAACTATAAAAGGAAATTCTACTTTTCAAACAACCAAAAATTTACACAACATTAGTTTTAACTTCCGTTAATCGTACTGACACAACAACAGCCAAATAAATGCACAGCACCACACACACAGCTTAGGCGCACCAACTGGTTAAATGATTAGCCGTAAAAGAGAAGCAAAAAAGATATTTCCCACACGGGGAATCGAACCCCGGCCACGGCGGTGAAAGCGCCGGATCCTAGCCACTAGACCATATGGGAGGTCACATGATATAAAAATTGCTTGATTTTACTTAAAGTTGAGAGTAAATAATACCATAATTATTTTTAAATTTATGAAATAAAAACCAAACGATATTAAATTAACTTTATAAATACAATGCTATCTATTCATATTATTTACTATTTTGTTCTTTTTTATTTTTTTTAACCAATTAAAAGTATTTTATAATATGAATTATTACGTGCTCTTGTAAAATAAATAAAAAAGAACAAAATAGTAAATAATATGAATAGATAGCATTGTATTTATAAAGTTAATTTAATATCGTTTGGTTTTTATTTCATAAATTTAAAAATAATTATGGTATTATTTACTCTCAACTTTAAGTAAAATCAAGCAATTTTTATATCATGTGACCTCCCATATGGTCTAGTGGCTAGGATCCGGCGCTTTCACCGCCGTGGCCGGGGTTCGATTCCCCGTGTGGGAAATATCTTTTTTGCTTCTCTTTTACGGCTAATCATTTAACCAGTTGGTGCGCCTAAGCTGTGTGTGTGGTGCTGTGCATTTATTTGGCTGTCTAAAAAAGTAGATAGTTTTATATTTTAGTTTAGTTTAGTCGTCAGTGAGCATCAGTATATTGTTTTTTAAGTAGTGTTATGTGGGTTTTTGGTTAAGATTTATTTTTTGAAATGAGGAATGAGTATTATTGTGTGTGTTTTTGGTAAGAGTTATTTTTGTTAAAATAAAGTAAGAGAGTTTGTATTTATATTAATTATAAATAAGATAATTACAGTGATCACCAGCCCTTGTTTTATAAGTAGAATGGCTTAATATAATGTAAAAGTAAAAAAATTAAAAAAGATAAAAAAAAAAAAATATTTAAAAAAATTCAAAAGTATATGCAAATGAATTTTAAAGTCAGAGAGTAGATTATTATATAAAAAGAGTAATAATCAAGTAAAATAAAAATAAATAAAAAAGCTTAAATATGTTGTATATAAATAAAATAAAATATTTCTTCTAAAACTATTATTTAAAAATTTAACAAAAAAAAAGAGAAAGAGCCTCTAACCTGTTTGTAATAATTCAACTGAATGTTACAAAGTAACAGTGGAAGGGTAAGAGAAAAGAAGATAAAAAACACATAGGGACTAAAAACTGGGAAGATGGACTTTAGAAAAATAATTTAAACTAATAAAAATAATTACGGCCAGCTTGATCTGTTTGCTCGATGATAAAATATTTGAGTATGCTTTAGTTTTATAGATGCATAAAATTTGACTTATATAATAAACTATAGTAGTTTTTGAATGCCCAATTTGATAATATATATAAGAAATATATTTATAATAATTTAAAATATAGTTGGATTGTGATAATTAATACCTATATATTAAAGAAAAAAGTATTTTATTATTTTTTAAAAAATAAGGGTATGTATTTGATTCATTTGTAGCATGATATAATTTATTAATAGAAAAAATAATAAAATAAAAATAAACCAATAATAAATATAATTAATAAACTAAAAAAAGAGAAAAGAAATGATATTGTTTTTCATTAAGTTAAGCCCATACCTATAAAATAGCATACAATTAGTGTATTTCTTATATATATTGACATATTTATCTCTATATACATTACCTTTAAAGTAGAATCCCAACTACCAGTGCATAAAGCCAGTCCATCGCTCGAAACACCTAAACAAGATACTCGATTATCATGACCGGATAAAGTAGATAAGCACTCTCCTTTTAACGTATCCCATACAAGGCAATTATAGTCATCATAACCACCAAATATTAATCGACCCGATGAAGAAAAAGCAATAGATGTAAGACCACATAAAATAGAGTCGTTGGTATAAATACTTAATTCACAATCGGCTCGCAAGTCGAATAATCGACAGCTTGCATCATCAGATCCTGTAGCAAAAGCGTTCCCATCAGGGAAAAATTGAACAGCATTGATATCCGAATCATGTCCCGTAAAAGTCTGTACACATCGTTTTGTTCTTATATCCCATACTTTGGCTGTTGAATCACAAGCTCCAGTTACAAATATATTTGGCGATGGACCTAACGACAAACTAATATGGTAATAATAGTAAATAAAAATAATGGGTAATGATCCATATTATTTTAGGAGCAAATATATGTAAATATAAATGATCATCTTTTTTATTATTAATATTATTATTATTATTATTATTTCATTTTTCTCCCTTTTTTTATATATAACCTGTTTATTATAATAATAATAATAATAATAATAATGTATTGTGGTCGTATTTTTTTATTAATATTAATTTTTTTTTTTTTTTTTGTTTTATGTTATATAATTTAGAGATAATATTACCTCATCACATCACTTGTATGATCTGTAAAATCTTCAATTTTGACCCCAGCATCAATATCCCACAGCATACAAGACATATCTCCAGAAGCAGTAATAATTTGACGATCATTAATAAAGCGACAACAACTAATGTACCCTGTATGAGCAGATAATTCTCTAGCAGGTCTTACAGGCCCTTCTCTTGTTTTTAAATTGTAAATAGAACAAATATTATCTAAACCACCACAAGCAACAAAGTTTCCAGAAGGAGAGTAAGCACAAGTCATGACCCAAGCAGAGCGCAAAGGGATAGCATAGACTTTATTAGTGGTGTAAGCATCCCATACAATCAGTTTACCATCTTGTGAAGCAGAGGCTAAATGGCGTTTATCATTTCCCCAATGCATAGAATAGATTTTTGATAAATGGCCTTTTAACACTCTTCTTGTTTTTAAGGATACTCTAGGTAGATTTTCTACTTCTTTGGCCATTTCTTTCACTATTCGAATAAAATAAAATAAACATAGAGTTATTTTTTTTTATTTCCCCACACTTTTTTTTATTTTTATAAATAGATAAATGGATATAAAATAAATAAATAGTATATAAACATTTTATTTTTCATTCTTATTTTATTTTATTTTTACTTGCGTGTTGTATCGGCTAAAGCAGCTTTTCGTTGTTTAATACGTTCCTTTAATGACTCAGCTTCACGTCGTGCAGCAATTATGCGAAGATTAACCTCATTATCACTATCCATAATTTTAAAGTTAAGTTTAATTATGTATTAATAGAAAAAGAATAATTTAAAGAGAAAAAGGGATATATATGTTTATATATGTTTTTATTTATAAAAATAAAAAAAAGACTTTTTTTTTTTCAAGAAAAGAGTGAGGAAGAGGGAAAAATAAAATACATAAAGTAATAAGGAGAAAAGAGAAAAAAAAATTAGTGAAAAGGGGAATTTTTATACTCCACCCCACCTATAAATAAAAATATACCATTTCACTTTTTTTCTATTTCTATCTTTTTTCTTATGTTTCTTTTTCTTTTTTCTTTTTTTTTTTTGTATATAAAATGATTTATATATAATTTATATATGCTTTTTAATTTTTTTTAACTTTTTTTTTTATTGCTATTATTGATGCCCATTAAAAAGAAATGAAGAAAATAAATATAAAAAAAAAAACAAGAGCTAAACTATTTCTTTTTTTTTATAACAACCATGGTTTAAAATAAAATGCTTTATTATCCTTAAATAAGAGTTTCATAAGGAATAGGAGTGATGGTTTGAGGAACGTTACCAGAGCTGGATACATGACGAGCTTCACGAGGTTGAACGGGGATACGTTTAATGTTAACCTTGACTATAACAATAATAATAAAAAATATTAATTAGTCTCTTTAGTTTTTTTTCTTTTTAAAAGTATCATCTTAATAACATACCACCAGCAGCACGAGCATCCTTCTTCTTTTGAGCATTTTCCTTTACACGATCCAAGAATTCTTGACGACACTTGGAGTGTTTAACATGTTCAACACGGAGATTGACACGTTTTTCCATATAACGGTTTCCAACCTTCTTGTAGATGATAACACCAACAGCAGATTTGGTAACGTTGTAAACAACACCAGTACGACTTTAATATCAATATAAAATAATATATTAAAAATGGATGAGTGATTATTGTTATTGGCTATTGTTTTTTTAAAAATATACTTGATCTATATATATACTTACCCATGGTAGAATTTGTGGGGCATACCCTTTTGAACAGCAGCGTTAGCCTTGATATCAACAATATCACCAACCTTGTAAGTCTTCAAGAAGGTAGATAAAGGAATAACACCATGTTCCCGGAAGTTACGGGAGAACATGTGGCGAGTACGAGCACGAACTATTATAATGGTAATAAAAGAATGCCATAAAAAAAAGAGAAAGAGCATTATTAAACTGACTGTTAAAAAAATATAGTACTTTTATGTTGATACTACATGTATAAATAAATAAATAAAATAAATGTATTTATATATTATTGTATTGATACGTACGACCGAAGGAGTGAGGCATACTATAATATTCATATTTATAATAATAATAATAATAATAGTAATATATATATATATATATATATATATATATATATAGAAGAATAGATTAGTTGAATGGTTTTATTGAATTAAGCCACCGTATTGTTCTCTACTCATTTTATCCTTTTATATTAATATTAATGTATATCATCCAAAGCTGTGATTTTTTTTTCTCCACTATTATTGTTTTATCTTATTGCTGTAGACATAAATATATTTTTTAATAATAGTTGCTATCCTCTTTATATATAAATATATCCAAATAATCCATATCTTCCTTCAAGTTTACCTAACGAGTCTAAAATGTGAAAAAGAGAAGGAACAAAATTAAATTTAAAAGGATGGTAGATATTTTAAAATTTTTCACAAAAAAAAAATACAAATCCAATTTGGTAAGTGGCTTATTTCCATTTTAGCCAATTAGAATTTCTACAATTTAAAAAAATATGAAAATTTTTTTTATAGTTGAGTTTTAAATAATAATAATAATAATATAGTTTTTTTTTTTCCTTGTTTACTTTCTCTTTTTCTCTTCTTCTTTCCTTTTTATTAATTATAACAATATGACTGGTGCTTCTCGTACTTACTCAAAGACCTATAAGGTTCCCAAGCGTCCTTTCGAAGGACCTCGTCTTGATGCCGAATTAAAATTAATTGGTGAATATGGTCTTAAGAATAAGAAGGAAGTTTGGAGAGTCGGATTAACTTTATCCAAGATTCGTCGTGCTGCTCGTGAACTTTTAACTTTGGATGAAAAGGATCCTCGTCGTCTCTTTGAAGGTAACGCTTTGATTCGTCGTCTTGTTCGTATTGGTGTAAGTGTTTATTTATTTATTTATTATTACTGTCATTATTTTTTAAAAAAGTATATGAATAGTAAATAATATATGCTTTTTCAATACTAAAAAAAAAAGTAACGATCGATTATATATTAATATTAATTCTTATTTTATTTCTAAAAAAATATAGGTGTTAACTGAAGATCGTATGAAACTTGATTATGTTTTAGGTCTCAAAATTGAAGATTTCTTGGAACGTCGTCTCCAAACCCAAGTCTTCAAATCTGGCCTTGCCAAATCTATCCATCATGCTCGTGTCTTAATCCGTCAACGTCATATTCGTGTTGGTAAACAAATCGTAAATGTTCCTTCATTTATTGTTCGTTTAGATTCTCAAAAACATATTGATTTTGCTTTAACCTCTCCTTATGGTGGTGGTCGTGCTGGTCGTGTAAAGAGAAAGAGAGCTGCTGCTGCTGCTGGTGGTGATGATGAAGAAGATGAAGAATAAATGATCTGATTCATTTTTCTTTAATGTATTCCCCCTTCTCCCCTATCTTATGGTCTTGGTCCTTCTTTTATTTTGGTTATTTAAAAAAAACTATTATGTTGTTTTGAACCTTTGCATTACTTTATATAAATATAATAAAAACTTTAATAGTTTTTCATTATTACAATGCAAAGCACCTGTACTAATGTACAGTATCATTTCAACAATGGCCTCCAAATGTTTGGGTTTCTGGTGTGCTATTGGTATATTTTATTTTATTTTTTTAAAATCGTGTGTGATCTAACAAATGGAGGGTTTTTTTTAATTTTTGTAAATATTTAGAGATATCTGCGGGTTATATATGTGTGTATGTGAGGAGTATGTTTTCAGTTTCATTTTTATTTTCAGTTTCATTTTTTATTTTCATCAGTTCGCATTTAAACGACAATATCAGAAAGAAAGAAAAAAGAGCCCAATTTCAGAAATACTTTTAATTATATTCAGTTGTATACTGAGCAAAAATGGATGAATCTGGAAAAATCTAGGCTGTCTTACGGTCGGATTTTTAAAAAAATCTATAAATTTTTATTTTTTTTTCTTGCTCGATAATTTTCTTTTTCTTTTCATCATTTTTTATGTTAAAACATATCTCAAAAAGATTTTTTTCAAATACAAGGTATATCATGACAAATAGTCCTTCGGAACCTAAACCTATTCTTGCTTTACCAGCAACTGCTGAAGAAACTGTAGAAAAAATAGATGCTAATGATTCATATAAACTTAAAGAGCTTGGCCCTGTTGGTAAGTTTTTTAAATATATATAAAAAATATATTTATTTTTATTTTTTCCCTTCTCTTTCGCTTTTAACAAATGCATATTATTTTTATTATTACGTATAATAGTGGTTAACGAAGATGGAACTCTTAGTCGTATTAATAACTGGAAAGAAATGAATGATATAGAAAGGGCAAACGTCAATAGAATTTTATTAAAACGTAATAGACAAAGACTTGAAATATTAAAAGCAAAAGCAGCTGCTGAAGAAACAGAAGAAGAAGGGAAAAACTTATAAAGACTTGATTTGTGATTATTAAAAAAAGAAAGAAAAAAAGGGCCAGGTTATTTTTGAAACTTTTATATATTAGTAGATAGTGTTTTTTAAAAAAATGAATAATATTCATTTATATTTATATATATATGTATAATAATATTAAAATAAAACAACAGCAACAACAGCAATAATAATAATAATCTGTATGTATATTTTTATATTTAAGTTCTATGTATTGGTATTTATAATAAAAGAAAAATTCATCATTATTTATTAGTGATTATTATTGACAGATCATCAACAATACATGAATTTTTTATATTTTAGGCTCCATAAAAGGAAATCCACTATCTATAGTTTTTTATTGACTTTCCATCATCTAATTAATATGTAGAGTCTTTAATAAAAATAAAATTACATAAGTTATATAGAGAATACGAAAATAATAATATAAAAAAATAATTGAATGGAGTCGTTTAAGTTATATTTTTTATAAAAATTAATTTCTCAATTTTTTCTTTTACCTCTCTATTTATTTTTCAGACGAATTATATATTTTATGCTGAGAGCCATATCTTTTATAGTAAATGATGTATTTATTATTATCATTATTATGTATACGTATGCGTGTGTATTTTGTTTAAAGAATTAGTATAAATTATAACTATATTAAAAAAAAATGAGTGAAATTTTTATACATCAATATGGATTGTTTTAAAAAGATCAGAAATATGTAAAAATAAAATAGTAAAATAAATAAAAATAATACTTTATAAAAGAATAAATGATTTAAATCACATAGTTAAATCTAGTTTATCAAATCGAGCTTGATCATAAAATTCAGCTGATACAACACGGCCACCAAAATATCTACCATTTAAATCTTCAATTGCTCTCGATGCAGATTGAATATTGGAAAATTTTACGAATATACGTACTGCTTCTTCATTACTGACTTGTCCACCAGGTATTTCATAAATCAGGCATTGCTCGACGGTTCCATACTTGGCACATTCATCGGCTGTTTCTTGTTGTAACGTATCATCCACTTCACCAACACCAACCATATTTTTCAATACAATCACTTTACTATTATTATTATTATTCTTATTATTATTATTATTATTATGAGAAGACAAAATAGGAGAAGGTTTTTTTTGGGGGAGAATCACACCGCTACCATCACCTCTAGCTTGAACCTGTAAGGCTTCACGAATTCCATCTTCACTACGCCCCAGCCCTTTTAAAAAATAATAGTATTAGTAATAATATTATTGTTATAATTAATGAACTGTTGTCAAACGATTATTTTATTTTTTCATTTGTTTTTTTGAGTTTTGTATTTTTTTTTTTTTTTTTTTTACCTTGGCCCTCTTGCCATCCATATTTATTCATCATTTTCCATGCGACATTTTCGGCTGATTTTGTATTATTTGTAACGGTGGGTCTAAAAAGAATTATATTCATGCATTTTTCATTAATAAAAAATATCATATTTTATCCATTATTCTTTTTTTCATTTTCTTTATTCCTTGTCTTATTTTTTTTTTTTACTTTTGTTGTTGCTGGCTTAACATAAGTCTTCTATTATAAGCATCATCGCCAGTCTCTTGAAGGTCTATTTTTTTAAATGATGGTGGAGGTGAGGGTGATCGAGATTCGCGTCTATATGGTGGTGACATTGATGGTGATCTATGTCTTGAAGAAGAAGAAGAATAGTCATGGTAGCGGTGATGAGATCTTGAATTTTCATATAATTCTGGAGGAGGAGCATAGGCACCTAAATAATAAATATTTATGGAAAATAAAATATTGTATAAATAGATCATATACACATATCTTATTTTTATATTATATATATATAATTCTTAATGTTTGTTTACTTACGAGATGATCTTCTTGGACTTGGTGATCTTGATCTTGATCTTGATCTTGACCTGGCATATTCATCCGATGAATAACTACTTCGTCTTTGATGATGGTGATGATGCTTTTTACTTTGTTTAATGATTTCCATTTCTTCTTTATATTGTTCGTAATCAGTAGGTTGTTGAGGGTCGTAATCTTCATATAAATCGATGGGTGGTGGGCCTTGGTTTTGTAGCTGTTTATTTTGTTTATTTTGTTTATTTTTTTTCTATAATATAGCATTTTGTAAATAATAATATATAGTAATATATAATTATAGGCCTATCTTTTATTTTTCTTTTCTTCTTTCTCTTATATATAATATGAATAAAATATGTGTAGTTATTTTACCTTATATTGTCGAAATCCATTAATATCATCTGCTGTTGATATAAAGGGTTTGGAATGAAGAGGAGTGATTGTTGTAGCTGAAGGTTTTGTATTAGTTGCTGATACATCAGAAGGAGCAGAGGAAGAAGTGTCTAAATCCTTATTCACTGTTGTAGTAGAAACAATTTTGGCCCCAGCAGGGATAGCATGTTTACCAAGTTTAGGTTTTGCTTGAACCACAGGCTTTCGCATAACAGGTCTAAACTGTTGTATATTGGACCATCCTATTATTTTTTTATATTTATATTTTATGATATTTTATGATTTTGTTTTTTTATGTTTATCCATTTGGTTTGAGTTTACATATATATATATAATATTGTTATATTTATTTATTTATTATTTATTTATTTATTTATTATGTACCAACTACAGGTTTTCCAGTGGTGTTAGTAGTTGTTGAATTTGTAGAATCAGAAGTAGAAGAACTTTGTAGATTATTGTTGTTATTATTTGTATTGTTTGTTTCGTTTTCATTTTTTGTTTTTGGTGCAGGAAGATCTCCGTATAACGAAAACATGGCGATGAAATTATAATATAAAATAAGTAGATAAAATTAAATACACTAGAAAAAAATAAATAAAGTGAAAGAAGAGAGAAAAAATTTCAAATTTTGAGTTTTTTTAAATTTCTTTCTTCTGCCACTCAGATGGATGAAGCTGGTGGTGTTTATTTTTTTCAATCTCCGAGTCTATACCTTTGACCAAGCAATCTTAGGCTAACAGTTTTGCTCTCTCTCAAAAAAAATAAATTTTTGTTTTAATATAAATAAGTTGGAATATTTATACAATAAATATTTTATTTGTCCAAGCCAATTTTATCTTATTACTTTTATGCAACACATATAAACTATTATGATAGTCTATACTCTGACTTTAAAATTCATTTGCGTATTAACTTTATTACTTTTATTATTATGTATTTATCTTATATTTTTATCTTATATTAAGTCATTCTACATATAAAACAACTGGTGCTCAATGGAACTCTCTTATTTATTATAAACAAAAATAATAACTCCCATTCTTTAATTTAATAAAAATTAATCTTATCAAAAACATACACAGCTCTGAACTAAACTATTAAAAAGTATCACTAAGAAAAATTGACATCATTGCTTCTATTTATTTAGTATGGCAAAATAAAGTATGTTTATATATATTCCATTTTTTTTAAAATAAAATATTATAAATAAAGTAATAAAGCCTAAATAATCAATAAAGTTTGCATAAAACTTTATATTCAAACAGATAAAAAAGAAATATAATAAAAAAAAAGTAGAATAATAATAATAATAATAATAATAATAGTAATAGTAATAGTAATAGTAATAGTAATAGTATAAATAAAAGTATTACAACTATGCGTACTTAAGAAACATGTAATAAACGAGGGAATGATAAACATAGAATGTGACAAGTTAAAAATAAAAAAAAATAAAAAGGATATAGAAATTAGTGACCATAAGGATAGCCACCTTGAGAGTAGCCTTGTGTATTTTGATAACCGCCCGAACCTGCTCCATAATAGCCCTGCTGTTGTTGTTGTTGAGGATAACCTTGGTGGTCACTATATGGTTGCTGGTAATAACTATCTTCAGATGGATAAGGTGCTGATTGAGGATAGCCACTATAGTTGGATTGAGGGTAGCCTTGTGCAGGAGGGTAAGCAGCTTGTTGTTGAGGAGTGTTACCATAGCCGCCATTAGGAGGATAAGCACCAAAAGAGGCTTGACTAGCATTTACAGATGTTGGATTAGCATAAGGATCCATTGTGGGTGTAGGATGGCCATGGTTATTGTCTTGAATATAACCAGTATTGACAGCGCTGCTACCATCTGATGCTTCAAATGCTGATGTGAACACAATGGTTTTATCTTTAATGATACATTCAATTTTAATTTCAGTCAAACCAAAATACATACGAATTGTCATGTTCACTTTGTCGCCGGGTTTAACGCCATCTAAAGTTGGCATACGAATTGGGAAATGACCTACTTTTTGGATACTTGGATGAGACGTTAATCTAGGAGCAGGACCTTCGCCATCAAATGCATATAAATCTATATATATATATACATGTATATATTAAACACAAAATAAATAATAAATAGTACGTTTAACTTTAGTTATTCATTTTATATTATTATTATTATTATTATATATATATTACCGGAATCTGTATCACTTGGATAACTGATAACAAATGTTTTAGATACACATTCATCCACTTTAACACTTTGACCTTTTTGTACATAGACACTAAATCGTTGGCGACAATATTTTTTACCATCTACGCCAATAACAGAATATTCTTCAGGATCAGCATTAGGTTGGAATAACATACGGGTTTCAACACCATAAGTTCTTCTAGAAACACGTTCAGTGATTTGTTGAGGACTAAGACCAAAGTAAACAGCACCTCTTACCACAGCTAATTCACCACGGGGAGGAACACCAATCATACCAACACGATTAGCAAAGACTTCTTCTACACGACGGAATAAGTAATTGGATTGACCAAACCCACCAACCAAAAAGATGGCTTCTAAATTAAATGATTGATTGAGCTGGCCTTCAATAAGTTGTAATACTTGTATGATAACAGGCTCAAATACTTGTTCACAAAGTTCTTGTGCTGGTAAACAAATAGATCCGTTTTCTAAGCCGATGGATTCATCTGTCAAATCTCCAAGTCCCATTGATGCTGGTAAATCTAAAAAGTGATCTTCATATCCGTCAAATTCAGGCTATATATATATATATATATATATATTAATAAAAGATATGATAACCATTTTTATTATTTTTAACTGCTATTATATTTCAACTTACTTTAATAATATTAACAAATGTATCCATAATATGTTCCATAGCAGTATCATTAATAGAACCAAGATGTGAGAATTTTCTTTTAATATATTCACGCATATTAACATCTAAGAATGCAGAACCACAACTACCACCATGTCCATTAGTTACTTCTTTAAGAGTTCGTCTAAAAATAAAAAAAGAAAAAAAGAGAGAGGAAAAAATATATATTTTTTAATATATACATTGGCTTTAATTTATTTATTTCATGAATACATACTTTTGTCCAGGCTTTTGATCAATTTCAAAGACGATTAGATCGACAGTACCACCACCAGCATCACAAATCATAAATCGTTGGCCGTGTGATAAATTAAATTGTTCAGATTTCTTTTCACAGTAAAGAGCAGCAGCTTCAGGTTCAGAAATTAACATCAAACGTTCGGGATGATCGGATCGTAATACTAAACCAGCACGAATAGCAGCTTCACGGGTAGCGGCCTTGGCACGGTCTGACCACCTATTTTTATCAGATTATTACAAATATATATATTATATAATTTAGGTTTTTTATTTAAAAAAAATACATATATTCATACATATAAATATCAAACTTACATTGCAGGAACTGTTAAACACTATAAGAATATATAAATAAAAATATATACACAAGATTAATTTTATTATTATTATCATTGTTTATTTGTATATCTATTGTCATCTACTTACATAACGGAATTTACTTTGATCATAGTTTCCGGCAAACCCTTTTAATAATTCACTCTTAACGTGATCGTGAAAAGCACGCAAGTAATCAGCAATAACATCAATAACATTCAATCCATTTGGTAAACTATCTTGTGTGTCATCCATTAAAAAAAGTTTGAATTTTGACATAAGTAAATAGTCTTGACTGTTTGGTTTCATAGCTATACGTCTAGCGGCATGGCCCCAATCTACTAAAGCTGTTGATCCTTTTCTATATAATGCAAGTGATGGTGTCTATATATTAGAAAAAGTAAAAGAAAAAAGAAAAAAGAAAAAAGGAAAAAGAGAGAAAAAAATTTTTTGTGGTCAGTTATTTTTTCTATCTTTCTCATATCCTTTTTTCTTCTAGAATAAAATATAAATATATGTATATAATATATATTACTTTGGGATAAATGTTGTTATTTTGTTTTGGCCTATAAAATATAAAGAATAAAGATATAGAGATGTATATGAGTTACTTTTTTAAAACAAATAAACAAATAATCTATATGTACATATATATAATAGTATTGTAGCAAGCTTTACCATTTTACAATATCGAAGACTTCTTCATTTTGAGCGAAAGCATAACAGCAACCAGAATATGTAGTACCTTTAAAATGTAATAAAAATATAATAAAAATGAATATACAGTTTTTTAAAATAAAAATAAAAATAAAAGTATGTTTTTGTGATGGTTCATTTTATTTTACCAAAATCGATTCCTACAATAACTGGGTAATCAGCAAAATTAAATCCTCCACCTTCCATAGTTATTTTAATCTGTACAAGGAAAAAGAGAAAATTAAAATAATGAGAAAAAGATGTAGGGTAAATAAATATTAAAAATATAAAAAAAAGGTAAAAAAAAGAAAAGAAAAAGAGAAAAAAGAAAGGAAAAAAATAGGGCAGTATTATTTTTTTTTGCTGAGAATTTTAAAAATAGCATTCTGGATTTGGAAATCTTTTTTTTCTAACCTGAAATCAGTAAAAGTATATATAAACCTATTAAATATGTATTTTCCTATTATTTAAATGATGCTTCGCCTTAAATGAGTATGATGCTTTTTATTATTTATACTTTATTATTATTATTTCTTTTTATCTATTCTATTTTTATTAGATATATAAACGATTATCCATTTATTAAATTTATTACCGTATTAGGATAGGCTATATTATTATACTACTATTTAATAGAGAGACCGAGAAGTTATCGGAGTGTTTGTTTTAACAAAATATATAGATTATTTTATGTAATAAAAAAATAAAACGTTATATATGTATACATATTAAGCGAAATCAAGTATTGACTATCTTTTTTATGCTTGACTATCTATTGATAATGTATTTGGATCATTTTATATCATAGTTTTAAATTTATTTTTTATCCTTATGTACTTTTTTACTTCTATACTTGTGCTACTCAAAGTGTTTCCATATGACCATCCAGTAATGCGAATTGTGTTTATTATTATTATTATTTGTTTTTTTGACACTTTTACTTATTTAAATAGTTATTTTTTATGATTCTTTTTAATAAGTACTTTTAATTATAAGGCTAATATATATATATATATATATATATATATATGTATTTTTATTAATATAGTTAGTTCAAAGTATATTTTACTTGGCAGGTACGTACACCCGGTAGCTATGAATTTTTATGCTCTTTTTCCTTTCTCTTACGTAATCCTTTTTATTGATAAGTATATATATTGAGTATGTAAAATATACATATTTTTATTTTGTAAAGAAATTGTCGAAAACAGTTTAGTTACATAGTGTGTCGTGTTTACTGGTAAATTCTGAATGAAGAATAGTGCCGATAATATTTTACTTTATTCTTCGAGTTTTTTAGTACATATAAAAACTTTTTTTAAAAAAAGTTAAATAATAATTTTTTTTTTTTATATAAAGAAAGTATATAAAAACACATGTATAAAAAATAACTTTTCGAAGATGAACCCATTTTATTTTATTTTTTGTTGTGTTTTATTAAATAAATTTAAAATAAAAGTAAAGTACGCATCCGGAACTTCACTCCAAACAAAAAAAAAAAAACCATCCTTAAGAACTAAAATATTATTTTTATAAGTATAAGCTTTGAAATGAAAAAATCAAATTGAATACCTTAAAAGTTCTAAGAAAAATATAATGGTATGATGGTATGTATAAACGTTTGAATTTTGAATGGATCACCAAAGCGAAACTAAAATAGGTAAAAAAATTAAAAATTAAAATTCCGCCTTTTTTAATTATTAGCCAGGTTCCCTCTTTTTCGTTCCATTTTTAGTTTTTTTTCTAGAATTTATAAACTTGATAAATGGGTATTTTAAAAAAAATATTACTTACACCTTTAGTATTAATATCTGGTTATATTGTATGTAGATACATATATGTACATAAATTTATTTATTATTTAAATATAAAAAGTTCATTTCATTTATATTATTTTTTTTTTACTTCTGTTATTATTAATTCTGTCATAGGCCATTCTTGTATTATTAACCTTTCCAACGCCTCAAAAATTGTAAATACAATACAGTATTATATATTATATATATATATATATATATAGGTTTTTTTTATTTATTTTTATATACATGTATACATATTTTTTTTATCCCATAGTGTGATTTATCTTCATTGGTTACAAGTTCCTTGGTCTCCAAACTTTCATTTACCTGTAGAATACGGTTTCCCTAGTAAGTATATTATTATTATTGTTGTATAAAAAAAAGAAATCAAAGAAAGACTGTATTAAATAATTTATATCTAACATATTTGTAGATAATGCAGTTCGTAATATACGTATTCCAACCATTGATAACATTACTCTTGGTAATACAAATATACAAATATAATTCGTATAATTAGAGAGTTAGTTAAGCATAAAGTTTTTTAAAACAGTAATTTATTATTAATATCATATTTATTTGTTCTTATTGTATAGGGGCCTGGCATATCTTACCAAATGAATATCATGCTCAGTATGATTTGAGAAATAAAGTCGGCCTAACCGATAATATATTTGATCAGGCTTTACAAGATGAAAAATATGATACTGTTATATATTTCCATGGTAATGCTATGAGTAGGGTCGCCCCGTGGCGTATTGATTTATATAAGGTAAAGTAAAATTAGAAATAAATATAATTCCCGTTTTATGATAGCTATAAAAGATTTTAATGATGATCGTTGCTTTGCTATATAATAGAACCTTAGATTGAAGTTCCCTAGATTAAATATTATTGCTATTGATTATCGAGGTTTTGGTGATTCTGGTAAATATAATTACATATAAGTATATATAGATAGATAGAAACTTTGATAATATATTGATAAGATTATATATATTATAGAAGGGACTCCCTCTGAAAATGGTCTTCATCTTGATGCTAAATCTACCTATAGGTGGTTAATATCAAAAAATGGTAAATTTAAATATTAATTTATTTTAAAAATGTTTAAACAACAAAAAAAAATTTTAAGTAGTTCCTAATATGGGTATATAGTTTCTCCTAGTAAAATATCTCTCATTGGCCACTCATTAGGTAAAATTCTTTTTTTTTTCTCATTGATCTCATCATTTCCTTTTTCTCATTGATCCGACTGAAAAGGTTTCATTTACATTAATCACTTTTATTTGATTTTGATTTTTAAAAAACAGGAACTGGTGTAGCAACCCACCTTGCATATGATTTAACAAAATTAGGTAATTCATGATCTCATAACCTTACATTTTCTTATTCAAGCGGTTTATTATTCTTCCATTTATTTACTTCACCCTTTAATTATTATTGTTTATGTATTTTTTGTATAAATAGGAACACCGCCAAAAAGTTTGATTTTACAAGCAGCATATAGTTCACTTCCTAATTTAATTTTTGAATATCGTATTTTGGAAATCGTACCTATCTTGGCACCTTTAAAATGGAGTTCGCGTGGAAAAGGTAAAAAAAAACAAATTAATATGAATGTAAAAATGTAATACAAAGAAATGGAACTCAGACTTTTTTTAAAACTTGGTTTTTTTTTAGAATGGATGCTATCAAAACTTAACCACATATTTGATTCCTATTCCTATATAAAAGTAAGACCACATATACATTGTTTTTAAACAAAAAATAAAAATGGACGAGTTAAAATATAATAATATATTTTTTCTTTTTTTATGTATATGAATATAGAAAGTAGATTGTCCAATTTTAATAGTTTACGGAGCTTATGATCTAGAAATCCCTGTTGATCATTCGAAACAACTATTTTTTAGTGCTTTGGGTAGTGATGGTCAATATAATGAAGGGTGGTTATTAAATAATAAAGAAATAATAATAAATGAAATCAATAGTGAAGCTACAATTTATACAGTACCAAAAGCGAACAAGTCTATCAAGTTGGTAAACCTTCATCATGCAAATCATAATAACTGTAAGTTTTTCTTTCAATATGTATTATAAAAAATCATGGAAGATCATTTTATTAATCTTTTTATTTTATATATTTATTTAGTGGGCTACTTTGATTATTTATACCAATCAATCCAGGAATTAACTCATTGGTCCTCGTTATTGTAGTTTAAACAAAAAATTAAAAGCGGAGTTTAATAAATTAAATAGAGATCTAAAAAAAAAATTTTCCACCCATTTTTTCTCTACTCTTTTTCTCTCTCTCTTTTTTTTTTTTTTCTATTGTTATCCAAATAATCTTTTTTCCCCTCTCCTTCTCCTTTTTACCTTGTATTTTTATTTTTACTTTTTTTATTATTAATTATTATTAATTTTTTTTTTACCTTGTATTATAAATTCTTTTTTTTTGTCTTTATTTTATTTTTTAATTATAATTATAAATATATATATTTCATTTTAAATAAATATGGGAAACACAGATTCAGCACCTATTATGACAGATACAGTAGTATCCAACTTACCAAAAAAAACACAACAAAGATTATCTCACGCTCAATCAGTTAAGAAAAGTCAACCTAATTCGTTTTCCTATTTTGAAGCAGCTGCAGTGACCAGGAATCCAAAACCTAAACCACTACCACCATCTCAACAACGTAGTAAATCTTCCACACATAAGTCAGGTACTTCCAGTTTAAAATCCAAATCGTCTTCAGAAAAAAAATCAAACCAGTCTCCCCTTTCTTCGATGCGTGGTTCAATGATATCACTTCCCGAAACACCTCAATTAAAATTAACCTTCAATACTATACAAGGAAGACGATATCTTACTACACCCGGTACTTACTACTTCTTACCAGTAGACGACGATGAAGCCGATAGACTTGTTATTTTGGTAAATAGAGAAATAATAATATTAATAATAATAAACATCTATATGTCTATATATATATAGCTAATTTATTTATTTATTGTATATATTTTTAGCACTTTTTACTCAAGTATGCACTTAAAGGGAATGTGGTTGCACCCGTTTCAAACACTTTAAAACATTCTAAGGCTCAAGTTTTAGATATTGGATGTGGATCTGGTGGAACTTGGTAATATATATATTATAATATTACATGATTTTCTTTTTTCTTTTTAATATTTACTCTTATTATTAATTATTATTATTATTTGTTCTCGACCCTACTATAGGATATTAGAAATGGCAGCTGAGTTTCCTAGTTCCGGTAAGTAGCTTATATTATCTTTTTTTTTTTTAAGTTTATATGAAATCGAATGATTAAAAGTCCGTTATCTATATCTGATTATTTAGATATATCTCATTAAAAAAGTATATATTTTTATTTACATAATATTACATTATTATTATTATTATTATTATAGAATTTTATGGTATTGACATCATTTCCTCTTTTCCAAGTACTGATAAACCAACTAATGCACATTTTAGTCAACATAATTTTTTGGCATCTTTACCTTTCCC
The DNA here is from genome assembly GCA_017871115.1 of Cunninghamella blakesleeana. Classification (NCBI taxonomy): domain Eukaryota; kingdom Fungi; phylum Mucoromycota; class Mucoromycetes; order Mucorales; family Cunninghamellaceae; genus Cunninghamella; species Cunninghamella blakesleeana. Next base: position 970,388 of record JAFCIZ010000002.1, on the reverse strand, counting down.
TGATAATTCTTTGGATTACGTTCATATGAGTAATATGCTATGCTTGTTATCTACAAAGCAATTACAAAAATTACTTGGTGAAATATCTCGTGTATTAAAACCTCTTGGTACAGTGGAAATTATTGATTTGGATTATCGTATTCAACGTCCAGGTCCTTTATCACAATCCTTATTAAATGAAGAATGTAAGTTTAATAAAATGTTAGATATAGCATAAAATAGATAAAGGAAACTTTATTACATGTATATATAAAATATAGAGAAATTTAAACAAAAAAAAAAAAATATAGAAAGTTAATAATAAAAATATAGAGAATTTATTATGTATAAAAAAATGGGGCAAAAGATACATGTATAAACATACATATAAATATATAAATATATATATATATATATATATGGTTGATCTATTTCTAATATCTATCTATCTATCTTTTTTATGAATATTTATCTACTTATCTATAGTACTTTCAGTACTACATAAACATCACATTGATCTATTACAGTGTCACCAAGTTTCCAATTTATTAATGTCTAACTCGGCACACCATGGATTTGTAGACTTACATCAACAACAAGTCAATATTCCACTTGGATGGGGAGGTCAATTAGGATTAATCAATTCTCAATGTTTAGAATCCTTTTATCGATCATTAAGCCCTATCATTCGTGATGCCATCACCACTAATCCAACAAATCCTTTATGGCAACCTTCTGATATTGATTATACCAATGGATTATCTGACTTTGCTATTCAACAAACCATGAAAGAATGTATTCGATATCAATCTCATTTAAATTGGTACACTATTTATGCTCAAAAATCATTAATCCCTACTTCGGCACTATCTTCCCCGCGTATGTTATCTAGTAAATCAATGTCACCTTCTATTAGTTCAACCATTGAATGTTTACCACCTCAGCCGGTATCTGAGGCTATGGTAGATGGAAACTGGGATACAATTAATCATTTCATTGACGGGTATACAGATTGAAATAATAAGTAATAAAAAAAATCAATAAAATATAACAAGTGGGCGACAAAGAAGAAAAAAAAAAGTGGTTACAAAGGAAAATGTCTATTGATTCATACATTTTACTTAATTTACCTATATTATTTGTATATATTTTATTATTATTATTATTATTATTATTACTATTATTATTATTATTATTTTTATTACTATTACTATTACTATTATAATTCTTTTTATTTATCATTACCAATACTTTTTATTACTACTATTTTGTATTTTATACCAATCTTTAATATTTTTATTATATTATTAAAAAAAAATAGATATTCAAAAAAAACTATATTTTATTATTTTTATTAAAGAATATAAATCTTAGAATTATTAACATGTTATTTAATTTTTATTATAATTTTAAAAGTCTATTATAAAATGCTGGATATTTATAGGGATAAAGGAAAATAATAATTAAAAAACTTTAAAAATCAAAAATAAGATGACAGTTCCACAAAGATGACTCCAAATTTTCTCGTAAAAAATTTCATATGCTCTGTGCCTTTTTTAGGTGTTTTTATTTCGAAATTTTTCTTTCTGGACGTTAGTAAAATAATAATAACTTTATTTTAAATTTTAATTTTAGAAAAATCATAGTAATACTTAATAATCATAATAAAAAAAAATACTAATAAGAATTGAATAATAAAAATAATAATAATAAATAATAATAATAAATAATAATAAACTTATAATAATATATTTAAAATAAAAATAATAATAGATATATATTAATATATATAAGTAAATATATATATAAATATATAAATGGCGCTTTATTGACGGCCAGTCAATGCCTTGTGAGCTTCAGCAAGTTGAGCTTCAAGGGTACGGATGCGTTCTTCCAAATTTTTGTCCTTGGATTCGAGGCCAGATTTTTCAGATTCCAATACAGCAATGCGAGTTGTTAATTTTGAATTATCCGTTTCCAATTCCACTACTCTTTTTTCTAAACTTTCCATCTTCATTAATTTTTTAAGACGAGATCGACGAGCAGCGTCAGTATTCTTTTGTCTTTTTAATGCAATGTCATCTTGTTCTTTTTCATCCATTTGTTTACGTTTTGTTGATGATCCATGGTGATGACCCATTAATGAAGAATGAGATGATAACATATGGGCGGATGGTGAAGATGGAAGTAATGGATGATTCATTGAGAGTGGTGATGAAGAGGAAGGTTGAATATTCATTGAAGTAGCAGCTGTTTTGGGCATAATTGGAATAGGCTGTTTTTTAGCGGGAGCAATAGCACGATATCCAGAGGGTTTTTTAATAGCAGCAGTAGCAGTAGTATTTGGAAGAGGAGCTATATCCGGAAACAAAGGAGGAGTAGCAACAGCAATAGTAGTAGTACTTTTAGATGATGACAAAGCATTCATTGAAGGTGTAGGAGATGAATGATCATTGATATGCTCACTACTTATACTAGAAGGACTTGATGATGATGATGGAGATGACATTAAAACAGGAGAAGCAGATTGTTGTAAACAAGGGCTGGAGTTGGTTAATGGAGGAGAAGGATGAGAGGTATTAATGTAATCCAACATGATATTACAAGCTGCTGCATCTTCATTTTCTTGTTTTAAGAAATCAGGCATCATAGATAATAATCCAGTTTGATGTAATTCATCAGCCAACCATTGATCCATAGAAGAGGTTGTACCAGTAGGTGTAGGAAGAGCTGAAGTGGCTGTTGAGGAAACACCAGATGCACCAAAAAGGAAATTGGCAATGGTCTCTTGATTCAAAAATAATGAATTGTTCATAATGTTGTTATTGTTATTATTGTTGTTATGGTTATCAATAAAAAGATTGCTGTTCATCTTGTTGTTTCGGATTGTGGCTTGTATATATAAAAATTTCTTTTTTGTTATTTCCAAAAATAAAAATAGATATAAATATGTATGTAAAAAAATAAGTAAGAATGTGATACGTTGATATCAAATTAAATAAAATAGAGATATATATGAAAAAAATGTATATAAAAATTAAAAAACGGTTAAAAAAAAAAAGTCAAAATAAAATATAAAAAAAACTTGAATAAACTATAAGCAAAGGTTAATTTCCAGGTGTGTTTTGTTGAGTTGTTTTCTTTCTGGTGCAGGTAGAGGGTTCGTCAGTACAATAAGAGAAGAATGGTTTGCTAGGAAGATAATTAGAGAATGAGAGAGGTTTACGAGGTACAATAAGAGCAGACATGAGATAAAATAAATTAAAGACTATAACGAGATGATATTTAAGACTAATATTAACAAGAGACACTTAATATAATTATAATAGACACGAGATGAAAAAGAGACGATTTAAAAAATAATAGAAACCATTGTTATAAAGTGTAACAATAAATGGTAATAAAAATGGTTTACAAGGTATATAAAAAAGGGTTTAAAAAAAAATTAAAAAAAAAAAAAAAAGAGTAGTATGTAATAAAAGATTTAATTAAGTGTGCAAAGAAAAAAAGAAAAAGAAGAGAAAAAAGAAAAAAGAAAAAAGGAGAAAGGAAAATAAAAAAAATTATTGAAGTTTAAATATTTTTATTGGGCTAAAAATTAAAATTCAGCAAAAAACATCACTTGACACTTTTAAAAAATCTTTGCTCATTTTAATATTGATTGGTTAGGATTGCTTCAGCTTATCTTTTTATAATTTAGTTTAGATCACCGAAATCAATCAATAACCAGAGAGTGTGGGACTAATATTTATTTGTATATATTACTATATATATATATTAAAATGAAGTATATATAAACAACTCACTCTTATACTTCTATATATATTTACATATACGTATATATTATATTCAATATTATATTTATATACAATACTATATAACTGTCTTGTTCTTTTTTATCTATATACGTATATATATATTAATAAAAAAATTTAATCCGGTGAATCAAATTATTAATATAAAACAGAAAGAAAAAAAAAAACCATTAAACATCGGGGTATACAAGTGGTTATCAAATTTGGTATATCAGTTTAGCTTTTACTAATAGCTTGTAAGTCCGATGGTTTCCTTATTTTTCTATGGTTCTAGTGTAAAGCATACTTTTAACAAAAAAATACCCTCTACATGTGAAAAACATATATAATAAAGTTTTGTTTTACTAATATTTCTCATCTTAGATATAGTTTTATGGCTGAAGATGAAAAAAATAATAATTATTTGTTATTAAAAATATAATAATAATAACAAAGTTACAAATATATACAAATAAAATATAATCAATAATAAAGTAGTAGTAGTTAAAGGATAATATAACCTTTAGAAAGCATTTCTTTTAAATAAAACATGACACGTAACTTAGTTTTATAATGAATGAATAAATATGGGTATATATGATCCATTGATAAATGGTGAAAGGCATTAAAAAAAGTATGTATATAAAAAGTATAACACAAAATCCCCTTAATCACCTTCCCCCCCCAAAAAAAAAAAAAAAAAAAATTAGTAAATATAAATAATATCATCGTTAAACAGGATATAAAAAAAAATAGAAAATTTATTTTTTTGTCATTTTTTGATATACCCGACACCATGGAAAAAAGGTGGCGTGGAAAAAAAAAAATAGCAGAAAATTAAAATTTTTTTTAAAGAAAAAATAATAATAATAGTAATATTAATAGGATGATGGTAATAATGACAGTCAAATAAATATTATTTTATTTTCGATATTGCTCAACACTTGACCAATCCATAGACGTATATCATGCTAGAACGTTGATAAAAAATCTTCTACTTCCGAGGTTCCCTTTTTTGGCACTTTTAAATAACAAAACGAATATTCAAACTACTTATATGTGGCATAAATCAAATATTTGATTTATCAATACCTTGGATTAAAACATATTAGCACTGAAATAGCAACAACTAGCATCTTGGCTAAGAAGAGACCAGTATAGTAAGAACTATACTGAATCAATAGGCCATGTAATGGTCCCTGATCATACAATAGATTCCATTTTAAACTTGGATGGTTATTATTGAGGAATAAATAATGAAGGATGAAAGGATGCGCGGATACATGATGTAGGTACCAAGAGATCAATCAATAAAAAAATAAAATAAACAGCAAGTTAGCGCCCTATTTTATGCTAATTTAAAAAATGAATAAACATATATAGGCATTAGCTCCATTATACTAATATGAATGTATTATATAAAACACGAAAATAAAAAAATGTTGTCTTAAGGAATAGCCACTAGAAATCAATAATGAAAACCAATATCAGTGAGTATAAAAGACAGCCAAGGTGAACAATAATAAGCTAATTCCAGCAATAAGAGAAGGTAACCACGAGTGAATAATCATTAAAGATCAACTGAAAACAATAACTTCATCTATATTTGCTTGAATTAACAAAACATATTTATGCATTAGTTTCACTATACAACAATACATATGTTCGTATATACATATATACATATATTCATACATATATACATACATATATACATACATACATACATACATATATATATATGCATATAATTTGATTATTATGCTGTAGTTTACATATACGTATAAATGAATAATAAATGTATTTTTTACTAAAAAGATGATTTTTATAATAAAAAAATATAATTTGTTTAAAGAAAAAAAATGAAAGAAAGCGTGAAAAAAAATTATAATAATTGAATAGCTCCATGCCTTTTTTTTTTGCCATCTCTTTACTTTATTTATTCTTAAAAATAATTTTATTCTTATATTTAGACTACTAAAGCGCCATGTTTTTTTTTAAATGAGGTATAAGAAAAAAAAAAATGAAGAAAAGAATTTATGTGCAAGTTTCCTTTAGTGGGTTTCAAAAATAAATAAATCACTTAGTGTATATTAGAGGTTTCTATTTATCTCAACTTTGTATTATGTAACTCTACTCTAAATCTTCACCAACTCACCAAATTAAAAAATATTTATAAAGTTATCCATTTGTAAAGTCTTTTGTTTATTTTTATTATTACTTTACTTTCGTGTGTATGTGCTTATCATTGTTTTTATATTCTTCATTTATCATACATATATTTTTCAATATGTCTCTAATATAATATACGCAATCAGTATATATCAAATAAATCATTAATTATAGATACTTCCTTTTTATATAATTAATAGGTTCTACCATTGAAAGAAGACTATGAATAGTACGGTCGATTTTTTTCTTTAAAAAAAAACCAATCTAGAATCTCTAAAAATGCACAACTAGTTGCCAAACAATATAATCCTCATTTTATAGATGTAATTTTTTTCACTTACATTTTTTGTTTATGGTAATTAATTAATGGTGATTTATATGCTTATATATAAGTTTTAATCGGTGTTTAGTACAGAAACTATATTTATTTAAGTTTTAATTATTATTACATGTTGATCACGTCAAAATAATCCACTATTCACCTGAATTTTCATCTGCATCATTTATATAAAAATATATATAAAAGAGCTTTCTATTTTTATAAACAGGACAATTATTTATTAGTTTATGATTTGCTGCTATCTATTACTATGGTTGCGAGAATAATAATAATAATAATAAAAGTATAATAACCAGTAAAAAAATTCTTTATTTAGAAATAAAATAGTTGATAGTAAATATACAAAAAGATTGTGATTTTTTTTTATAAAAAAATATATAGAAAGTTGAAAAGGTGATTTTGTTTAATAAACAGTTGACATGTGGTATCTTGATTCTTCGAAATCTTTAATTTGTTGATCATGTAATCGATGATGACGAGCACCGTTACGAAGTCTTGAGGCGTAAGCGCTAACGACGGTAGCAAAGTAGAACTATTATTAAAAAGAATATTAAAAAAGTAAATAGAAATGAGTATCCAATAAAATAAAATTCCTTTTTTTTTTTTCTATCTATCGATCAACTGTTATGTATAAAGAATATAGTGATGTTTGGATAAGTTACCTGAAGTATTTGAACGATACAAATAACGACGCCGAAAACAATTAAAAATGTATTAACAGCCTTTTCACATTCTTCTTTACTTAAAGCATAAGCATTAAGTGTACCAGGATAAACAACAGGTGAATAAAAACTATTTTCGGGAATGATAACAGGTTGAATAGAGTTTTGAGGGTTTGAAAAGCCAACAAATCCAGATCGTAAACAAGAACGTGTCATATCATATTTATGGCTGATCATTAATGCTAAACAAATGACATATTTTAACATGGATAAAGTGCAGTTGACCCATACAACAACGCTGAATATTTTAGCAAATTTTCTTGAATTCTAAAGAGAAGAAAGAAAAAAAAGAAAAAAAGTACGATAATAATTTAGTAAAAATTAAATAATGACATTATTTTTTTTTTACTTCTTTCTCGATACAGCTATCTACTTACAAAGCAAGATCCAAATAATCCAATAACACCACCTAAACAAACTACTACTGTAAAGAGTAAATCTATATAATACCATGCACTCGTAGCTTGCCCTGAATAAACAATAGCAGCTGTATACGTTGTTGTTGTAATGAAATAGAAATAGAAAAATATAATATAATATTAGAATGCATTTATATAAATATAACTTGTATCTATCTCTTTTTGTTCTTATTTTCAGTTTTTTTTTATCGTTGTTAGTGAGTATATCCTTTTACCATTGATACCAAGGAAACCAGTTGTTGCATCAAGTAAATATATAATCTAAAATGAATAAAGAAATAGCCAAGTTGGTGTAAATAATAATAATAGCAATAATGACTAATGTTTTTTTATTTTTAAAATGGTATTACAGTAAACCAAAGAGCAATTAAAAAGGTACCAAATCTTAGAGGAATAAAACAACAGCACTTTTCTATTGCAACAGTCATGTTTTTATATTAAAGAATGTACAAAATATTAAGGAAAAGAAAGGAAAAAGAAAAAAGTAACAATTGGAAAAAAAAAAACCTCATTAAAAAATAATTATAAAATTAAAAATTAAATTTTATTGGCTACACATTAATTAGTTAAAAAAAGAACTAGCTTTTCAAATCCGATGGTTACAAAAAAAAAGTATAAAAAGATTATCTTATTGTTTCTTTTTTTCATTACATATTATTTAATATTTAATATTAATATATATGAATCAATATGATATTGAGAGTATCTCGTCTTTTTTTTAAAGATATGAATATGATGTTTTCAAAAAATATGATGCTTTTTATTCCTTTATTACGTGTAGTAGTTTAAAATAATTAAATAAAAAATGGTATATTATAAATAATAAATGCAAAATCAGAAAAAATCAAAAAAATAGTCCACTATAATTCACAACAGGTTAATTTTCATTTTCTTAATTTCCTATAAATGTAATTGTATTTAAAAGTCATTTAATATTATCTATTTGTTGTTATCCATTAAACTAAATAAAGAATTTAATCCAGTGAGTATTGATGATTGAGGAAAGCATAGTAGTTGATAATAAACATATAAATGATAATCCTAGAGCTAATGTATATATATATTTTAAAAAATAGTAGGGTAGGTATAGAAAGCAATATCAACCCTAGAAACTACCTATAATCAAGCAACAAACTTTTATATATAATAAAAGTTCACCACAAGACCAAGGGATTTGTCATAGCAAGGATAGCTATCTAGTTTCTACAGATTGAGTCGAACAAAAGATTATAGTTTGAATTCCTAAAAAATAGTCCTTCAACAAACCCTTAATCTTTTTGTCATCTTTTTATCGATCAAAGTTCGAGCTTTCAATCAAAAAACAATAACATCATTATATAGAAAGCAGTATCAACCCTAGAAACTACCTATAATCAAGCAACAAACTTTTATATATAATAAAAGTTCACCACAAGACCAAGGGATTTGTCATAGCAAGGATAGCTATCTAGTTTCTACAGATTGAGTCGAACAAAAGATTATAGTTTGAATTCCTAAAAAATAGTCCTTCAACAAACCCTTAATCTTTTTGTCATCTTTTTATCGATCGAGTTCGAGCTTCTAATAATGTTTAAATAGTATATTTTTTATAGAGTAAATCGATATAAATTAATATAGTGAAAGAGGAAAAATAAAATACAAAGGAGAAAAAAACTGGCAATAAATATTTATTTTAAAAAAATAGTCCTCTTTTTTCAAGCCAATAAATCTTTAAATTTTTAAACTCCGTGAAATTTAATTCACAAAAAAATAATAATTTTTTCTTCCTTCACCTTTCCTTTTTACTTTATATGGTAGTACAAGCTCCAGCTGTATACAAAGAACATAAGATTGGTTGTGATGTTATCAACTTGGAAAACTATTTTCATATTACAGCACTTAAAGATTGGAAATTTTCTTCCTTTTGCAGATATTATTTAGGCATACATAAAAAGGCTAATTTTAAAACCATCACTCAAAAATATAAGCAAAGTTTGATTAAAATTAAAAACTGTTCCAAGCTTCCTAATGAAATAAGATCTTATGCTTCATGTTTAAATGAAAATACTAATGTAATTTAAATAATAATAATAATAATAGTAATATATATTAAATGGTTTTTTAAAACTTAAACTCTCTTCATTTTTATTTTTATTTTTTTTATTTGTAAATTTATTATAGAAAAACACATATAAAAAAATGAATGAATCAGCGGAAGCAAGCAATATCACTACTTCTACATATAATAATTGTGCAGTCATTAATGGGAATGGCGGAACAGCAATAATTAATAATAATAATAAAGATAATGATAATGATCCAACATCAAAAAAACAGCCTGGACAACAAAATATATTTAAAGATTTTGAAAAAGGTAAAAAGGATGCAAATAATAACGATTGATACAGCGCGTTAGAGAAAAATATCAACATATAATTAAATTATTTTTGATGATCTAATTGCTTTTCTCCCTTTTACTTTATTTAATATCTATCTATCAAGATGAGCAAGATTTAACTGATAATACCACGTCTATTTTACCAATAAAAAGAAAAACGTCTGTTTCAACTGATGATGATGATGGTGGTGGTGATAAGGATTCCATGATTTGCCTTCGTTATTTATATAATTATGCATATGATCTTGTAAGTATTGATCATATTTTTTTATTATATATATATATATATATATATTGTATGTTTTTACGAAACCATTGAGATATTAATATGATCTATACTTTATATATATATATATATTTATTCTTTAGTATGCTGGTAAAAATGTTTCTCCTAGTAACTATGAGCTCAAAAAAAGAACTGGTGATACAACTATCCTCTCTTACATATATAATCTATGTTTGGATAAACTTAAAAGTTTTAATAATCTTGATAAACTTGAAAAATCCTATTTATCGTAAATGATATAAATATGTAAACATAAGTTAATCAGATGATGAATTTTTCCCTCATTTTCTCTTTTGGTATTATAGTGTATTGTTATCTGGCATCATTAACACAGTAGATATCAACAATTGGCCCATGATTGAAGGTTATACGAATATACATGATATTATATCTTGCAATCAATTGAATAATTTTGATCTACATAATGATACTTTGAAATCACTGATGATGGAAATTAAAAATGTAAAAATAATATAAGTAAACCCAAAATAATAATAGCATTATATAGGCATAAATTCTAACGCTCTTTCATTTATTTATTTATTTTTTTTTTTTTTTTAAAAAAACACAATTTTGATAGATTCATGCTAAATCTGGTATAGATGGTATCAAAATCTTCATTCATAAAAGTAATTTACAAGCATATGAATCAAAAATAGACGTTAAATCGTCATTATCTCTAATTACATTAGATATTTTAGATCATATGTAAAGTATTTCATTTTTTTATGCTATCTCGCACTCATCTTAAAAGAAGGAGAAAAAAAATTAGTTGATTAAAAATGGCTAACTTTATTTTATTGTTATTATCATTGTCGTTATATTTTTTAGAATTAATATGATAAAATATTCATCTTGGGATAATGAAAGTGAATCGGGATATATCGAATACTGGAAGCCTATTTTTAAGACTCTATTTCGCGATACCATTATAAATATTAAAAGGTAAATATTCAATTTATATTTCCAAATGGTTTATATTCATTTTACTTATTGATATATTTTTATTTTCATATTTTCTTTTTCTTCTTAAATGTTATTTCTTTTAGTGGTGAAATGGCATGTGTAGCATCTAAAATTGATCGACAAATGAATGAATTTGAATATGGATCAACAAGCAAATCAATTATTGGCAGAAAAATCGACCTTATATTTTACACTGATATTGATGGAGAAAAGTATGAATTACTGTCAGCAGAATTTAAACCTTCCAATGTCTCTGATATGGTAAAACGGATTCAACAAAATAAAAATTTGAGGCTCAATAAAAGTATCATGACCAAATTAATATACGATACGGGCGATGATAGTATATCTGTTATTGGAATGGATGTAGTAGGTAGGATTTTATATATATGAGAGAAAAATATATATTTTTAGCTCATTGTTTATCATCTATTTCTATCTAAATTCCTATTAGGATTAAATGGTTTTATGTATTCTTTATCAAAATATCAAGATATGATTGTAGCTGTTAAATGTACTAAAAATGATATGTTTTTACCCCGTGATGAAATCGAGTTTGAAGACTTTTTAGCAACTGACATTTTAATTCCTATGCTATTTAATTTTAAGGTAAAAGAAGATATATGATAAATCGGTGGGCTTTTTCTTACATTTTCTCTCATATTTATTAATATATGAAATATTATTTACATTATTACTATTATATATGTGTATGTGTATGTATATATAGGCACATCTATTGAAATTATATCGTCAAACAGCTATTAAAATTAGAAGAAAACAACGGGAACAAGCTAATGCTATCAACTCAAGAGCGACAACACCTCCTTCTATGTCAAGTGTATCACTACCGCCTACTTTTTTTACACCTAAGCGATAAATTTATTTTATCTTTTTATAGCCACCAATTATCTTTAATTTATTAATGTTATACATATATTATCTTATATTATTTTATGCTTTTGTTTAATACTATTGTAAATAATTTATATCATTTGAAAAAAAAAAAAAAAATTAAGAATAAAAAAGTTGATATTATTTTTTAATAATTATCCATTATTTTTATTTTTACTTTAACCCCGTTACGGTGATCCTCCTTTCTTTGGGTAATATATTGCTAACAGGTTGATGATAAAAAATATAAATACAATATGTAAACAGGTAAAAAAAAAAAGATTCATGTAATTAATTGGACAGATTTAAAAAAAGAAGGATAGACCATATTGAGAGATTTTTATTATAATGTTAAAAAAAAAGGATTATAATTTTTTTAAGAACAATTTCTTTTTGATGCATATTTTATACAAGTATCTTCATCAGAAGCTAACTCTTGTCTCAGTAATTCTTCACTAATTTGTTTTCTATTTTTTTCTTGTCGATTCCAATTAGAAGTATAATAACTATCGTTATGTAAATGATTTGCTGGTATTATAATTGAAGGTTGAACTTGGTTCATTATCGCTGGTGGTATTTCTGGAGAAGTAGAAGAGGATAAAGATAAATGACTACAAGTTGTTTTATTTTGAACTGTAGCAATAGGTAGTGGATCAAGGCTATCATTATTGTTTTTTTTCTTTTTAAATGTATTTTTATATGTCACCCATAATGCAAATATAATTAGTGAAAGTATAATAATAATTGAGGTGATTACGATGATAATGATAATCCAAATAGGTATTTTTTGACTATTAATATTTTTATCTTCTGTATTATTATTAAAATTGTTATTAGAGTTATTTAAAAATACTTCACTATATTCTTTATTTTAATTAAATAAATCAAATCAAATCATAAAAAAGTGAGAAGCGGATATATACATACATACATACATACATATATATATATATATATATATATGAAATACAATGAACTTACGAGTAACTGAAAAATTAAATGGGGAAGGATATGCACTATTTGGATTTAAGAATTCTTGATCAAGATTAATATTCGAAGGTAAATAAAAACCATAAAAAGTCCATTTTTTTTCTTTTTCAAGATATAAAAAATCTGGAAACCAAGAATCATTGACTTGAACTGTTAATGAGCCTGACAAAGGATCTAAATCTTTCCATCTTTGTATTTGTTGATATTCTGAATTATTATTTTTATAAAACAAATAAAGATCTAATGCATCCTGTTGATTTTATATCAGTTTAATAGCCAATTCTTTTAATACTAATAAATAATAAAAAAAGCTAAACTTACTGTTCTATAGTACGGATATCTTTCAAATGATAAAATAAAAAATAAAAAATAAAATATGAATAATTTTGTTGTTTTTAAAAAAAACCAAGAGAAATAAAAAAAATAATATTTTACTGTGAATTCCAAATAAATTGATGATTTGTTCCATTTTTCCATATATCTTCGGGTTTTGGAGAACAATATGGTATATTGTTACTTGGGTTACTACATTCTTCAGTATTAAATCAAAAAATGGCTGAGATCAAAAATCAACTTTATTTTTTTTTGTCTTTTAATTTTAGCTTACCATTTGGATGATCTTCCATGTATGTGTTGAATTCTTTCTCTTTTCTTTTTCTTTTTTTTTATTTTATTTTAACAAAAGAGCATAAAGAAAAGTAGAATAAAATAAAAAAAAAAAAAACGATTTTTTTGTATCAACTCCAAAAAAAGTCTCCTTTTTTTAAAAAAAATATCAAAGAAAAAACAAATATATAGACTAAACCATTTATAATAAGGAGATATACAAAAGAATAAAAAAACAACTTTTTAAAAACACAGGGGAAAAAGTCGTGATGGATCTCTTTTATTCTTATTCATGATTTTCACTATAAAAGTCTATATATAAATATTATCTTTTTCGATTTAATAGTTATTTTGTCTAATGGTATATTTATTATATATAAAAAAACATTATAAACTTTAATTTGTTTATGATCAAAATGGATCATGCTTTTTTTTAAATGTCAGCAAGTTTTACCTTGTTTAATTTATTATGGAAATCTTTTCTATTTCGTTCGTTTATTTTTTTTATTTTTTTATGTCTCATAGAATTAGTGTGTGTATACTTTTATGTGTATTTTCCTTTCATTATATTAATCATTATAGTGACTTTTACCTTTTTTATTTTTATTTTCAATAAATAAACTATTAGAACTTTAATCGTGACTGTTAGCTGTGTGATTTGGAGTATGTAAGCATACATATTATTATAAACCAGGATAGCCCTTTTTTGTTTGATTTTTTTTTAAATTGTGAAAAAAAAAAAAAAAAAAATAGCGGAGTTATTTTAATCAAAAAAGAAATCAACCCAAAAATTTTTTAACCTTTTTTTCCCTCTCTTTTTCTTTTTTTTTTTTTTTTAAAAAAAAATAAAAAAAACTTAATTGTATTTTTATAATCTCTTTACTTTTAATTTATTATCGATATTAACACTAATATTATTATTTCATACACTCTTCATCTCCATCATCATCAACATTTTATTATATATTATTATTTTTATAAAAATAACAAATAACAAATAAATGGTCAATTTGGAAGAATATTTGAACGATCTTGGCCTTGGGATTAAAGGACGGTCCTTAGTAGCCTTAAAACCACTTGCTGCTGGGACAGTAGTTTTAGAACAATTACCACTTACTCAAGTCCCCTTACCATCTGTTCGTCGTCAACGATGTAACTATTGTTTAAGAAGAGCTTCCTTGCAGTGTTGTGGAAGATGCCGCTCTGCTTATTTTTGTAGTAATACTTGTTTTAGAAATGCTTGGCTTCATTACCATCATGTCTTATGTGAACCTTTGGAATATGATACTTATACCAATGTGGATGCGGACCGTTGGTTACTTGAACGTGCTGCTCTCACCTTGCACAGTCACGCTCGTCTGAATAAGCACAATTCTCATTCTCCGCCACACCTTAAATATGCTATCCAAGCTTTAGAACTACATCCCCAACCAAATAGCCATTTGAATAATAATAACATCACTATTGCTTCTACTATTAATAATGTCAATGCTCATAATATGGTTATGAATAATAATAATAAAAAAGAAAATAATCTCCAAGGAAAAAATGAACAAGAAGAAGAAAAAAAGAAAATGGATTCATCTACAACAACTGCACAACTATCAACATCATCAGCATCATCTTTATCATCATCATCTAATGAAACTAATAATAATATTAATAGTAATAATAGTATACCACCAACCATTACACCAGGAGCTACCACTACTTCCAGTTCCTCTGTACCTATTGATTATGAAGCTGTTTCACAAATGTTAGCACCATTTGATTGTCCGTTTTCGGCAGATGAACTTTATACGGTACAACAACAAATTGAACTTTCACGATTTGATATATTGGATACGGATCAACACATGGAAAAAGTAGGTTACGGCGTCTATCCTTTAACCACATTATATATCCAACATTCGTGCCGACCTAATACAGGGATCATTTACCGCCAGGACAAACAGCGAATTATAGCATTGGATGATATCGCTGTAGGTGACGTCATTACTATCAGCTATGTGGATTTAACATTGCCTAGAGATGCAAGAATGAATGAATTACAGCGTCGATTTGGAGTAGAATACGATTGTCAATGTGAACGTTGTCATGGGCCCTTTTCTTGCTTAGATCAGTTATTAGAACGTGGGCAACAATCAGGGTTAAGGATCGATCAAGCAACAGCTATTTTGGAAGAAGACATTGCTCGTTGGGATACGTCTGAAGTTGTCACCTATTTAACCAGTAAAGCCTTTGACGGCACCATACCTGTGGATGCAAAATTATATCCTTCTGAATTATCTCATTATGTAGCTAATTTTATTGCTCCAGATGTGTATATAGAAGGATCTACCACCATGGAACCTACCTTTATTACTCGTCAAATGGTTGGAATAGGAGGAATCAATAGTTTTGAGTCATATGCTGCTTTTGCAAAACAAGCAAGAAAAAATTTCATCCAAGGTATTCCTCCATTATTAACTAAATTATTAACTTGCAACGAAGTCCCTGTCTTTACCGTTAATATGATTCGTGCAGCTGAAGTGGCTTTAAGAAAATTAATGGATCATCAACAATGGTTAGAAGCCGCTCGATGTGCAACGTTTTTATTTATTATGTATCGTATCATGTATCCTCCTTTACATCCTGTCTGTTCTTTTCATACTATTGTTTTAGCTAAAGCTTCTTGGAATAGTTTAATTCAACTAGAGTTACAATCTGCTACCTCTTCTTCAGCTTCATCAGTCTCTTCTACTTCCAACAGCAACAATAATGGTCTTCATCATAATTACAGTAATAATAATGGATTGGATGTGAAATTGGAAAAAAATTATTTAAATGGGATTAGAACATGGATTGATATTTCTAGAGATGCTACTCTACTCACGTTTGGTCAAGATTCTACTTTATGGCGTGAAGTTGTGGATTTACAATGGGTTTTTGAACGTGATCAAAAATTACGATGATGATGATAAATAATAGATAATAAGATTCCCTTTTTTTTTTATTTAAATGTGTTTTTTTATTTTATTTATATATATATATATATCTATTGTATAGTGTCCATTATATATCTTTGTATTTTTTTATTATTATTATTTTATTTCTATTATTATTATTATTATTATTATTATTATTATTATTTTATTATTATTCCTATTCATCATCTATTATTACCCATTATTATTATATTTTAGTACGATTAAATCTTAATAAAGTATATTGACCTTATTTTATCAAAATACATATCCCGAAACACTAGTAATTTTTTTTTTTAAAAAAATAAAATGTGATTTCATATGAAGAAAAAAAAATTAAGCAAAATGAAAAATCTGGGGAAACAATAATAAAAAATTATAACATTCGAAATTTAATAAGCAAGAATACCAAGTGATATTGTATTACTATAATAACCACTTTTGGATTAAGTGGAGAAAATAAAAATAAAAATAAAAGACCCTGACATATGCTGCCCTAATTTGGTATATATGTATCTTTTTTTAAAAAAATTTCATCATACAACTAATAAATTGTAAAGCCTTTTTTATTTTTTTATTTGAAATATATATGATTTAGTATGAGAATAAATAAATTAATATAATAGTATTGATATGAAATAAATAAATAAAAATAATATTAATAAAAAGATGTATTTTAATAAATCTTAAGTAGCTAATCTGCCGAAATATACATAATTGAAAACAATATTGCTACATTGTTTCCAAGGTTTGTCATCTATATATATACATATTTTTCAAACACATTATTCATTAAATCCCCGATTAATCAAGTAGTTTTTTTTTTCCTCCAAAAATAATTAAGATCATAATAAAAATCAGATGAATAAATATATATGAAGTATTTCGTTTATACCCTATTCCGATTCACATTATATATATATATTCATTTAGACCTTTTATTATTCAACTTATGATTTAATTAACTGTGTATTTAGGTACGAGAACATCATTATTGTTTAGTACTATTATTACTTGTACTTTAGCTTTTAGTGTTATTATTTTATCTATCTCTGCTAATACATGATATATATATATATATATTATCCATGAAAAGTGATAATCAAGTTATTTTAGAATGATGGATGGCGATGATATACTTATCACAAGTTGAAGAAAGGAAAAAATATAAAATGAAAATATAAAGTTGCATATGCCGTATTTTAATCACAAGGCATATAAATAATATACACTTTTTTTTTTTTTTTTTTTTTTTTACTTTTGACGTTGTTTATTGAACATATATATATACTGTTCATACTAGTGGTGGTTAAATTACATTTTAATGGTGATGTGATACGTCATAATATGTCATGTGTTTAAAAAAGATAATAAATAAATAAAAAAACTGATGAATTTTGAACATTATGTTCATGTATATATAATTATCCACTTTTGTTCCAATTTTCACTGTATCTTCTTATATATATTTATATATTACCTATATTGAGGGTTTATTGTAAAAAAAAAGCTTGTATTTACTAAATTATGATCACTAAATGCATATTTATATATAATTGATTCATTTACTAAAAGATGTTTTTAAACAAAATTTATTAAGAGAGAGAAAATATCTGCTATTAATCAGAGTGTTTTCATATATATCGTTTTTTAACCATTAGTATTAGTAAGTAAATAAATAAGAAAACAAAATTACTGCAAATATAAAATGTTATGTAAGCTCTTTTATTTTTCCTCTTTCTCTTGCGTATACCTTGTATTATAGATTTTTATATAAATAAACTATTATATCATATTATTTCTAAAAAAAAAGAGTATACCCTATATTACTATGTATTAAAAAAACAATATATATTAGTAGCTACTATATATGAAGCATTGATTTAATATAGTATTCATTTTACCTACCTTTTGTTATCATAAAATGGTAACAGCAATAATAAAAATAGTAATAAGATTAACTTTTACAAGATATATCAAAACTATTTTATAGTTGTTAAATTGGTATATAAATTCATAAATCAGAAAATAGTTGCATTCACCATATCATATATTGAGAAAGTTGTATAACCCATCGTACATGTTATAGATGCACTAGAGTGAAAAAAAAAGTCTTTTTAAGTCGCATTTATTTTTATTTTTCACAGTTGGGTTGTATTTGATTAAAAATAATACTATTTTTAAAATACGTAGTTATTTATTATAAATTTTATAAAATATAAATTGAATCAGTATATTTAAATAAATATATGGAAATATAATTTATTATTAAATATTATTTATATACGAAAAAAAATAGAGTTATAAAGAATTAAAAATAAATATTATAATATGAAAAAATTTGTCCAACTCCTACCCAAAGTTTTTTGGTAGAATTGATTCTTTTTTGACAAACTCAAATGAGTGCTTTTATAGATCATTTTTGTTCGTTTATAATATTTCAAAAATTAAACAATAATATGGTGATTATTATTATTATTATTATTATTTTATAACAGATACATTAATTATTTAGTTGAAAAAAAAAACTGAAATGACTTGTTTTTTTAAAAAATAATCTAATTTGTAGAACAACTCTTTAGTATTTGTTATATAAAAAAAGAAAATTAAAATATAAATAAAGTTTTATACATAAAGATAAATAGATACAGTGATTATTATTATTAAGTTATTTATCATTGATAGACTTGTGAATAATTATATATAAACCTATATTAAGGTTTTCGGTATTTTATTCAACTATATTTTTTTTTTTATTTTTTTTTTAAAAAAGATATAAACCAAAGACTGTATAATAGATCTAAATGCTAGATAATTGTATTATTGAATTTGTACACAAAAAGAAGACGAGAATATACATCCACATTATTGGAATGTATGACCATGATTGGATATATTTTGTATTTTTAATAGGGAATAAAGACCAAAAATGTATACAAAGTTTTTAGTAAATATGATCGTGTATCATTTTTATAATTATAATATTACATAACTTTTTAATAAGCATATGTAAAGTAAAATAAAATTTGCGCGCGTTTTGTTTTTAATTGGAAATCCAAGAAAACAAAAAAAGACCCTGACTTGCATGAATATAACATAACTTGGTACAAATATTTTAAAAATTATATCAAACGAAAACAAAAATACCACTGGTTTTTTTTTTTAAAAAAAAATTGAACATATTATTATTTTTTTCTTCATGAGTTCTTAAAAAATAAAAATATTAAAATGAAAGATTATGCAAATATCCAGCGGAATTTCAATATTATCTTTTATGTTGATCCAAGCTTGGTCCACAAATCCAAATCGGGTATAGTTCTAACCTATCATTTTTCGGTAGATAAACACATGCCTTTAAGGTGCCATATTAAAGTAAAAATCTATATAGTAAAATATTTAAGTAAATACGTACAACAGTAATTCTTCGGTTTAACGTATCCTATTTTTTTTTTTCGAGTACAGGATTTTTTTTATTTTTTATTTTAAGGGCGTTCTTTAACTCTATTCTAGAGTACCCTTTAGCTTTATTTTATATATTTCACAATATATATTACAATTTTTTTTTTTTTTTTTTTTTGAGGAATACAATTATCTTAAAATATCGAATTAAAGTTTGGTTTAAAGGAACTATTATCCATGTTTATTTTTATTTTATTTTTTTCGGGTCGCTTTCTTATTTGATTTGATATGTTTGTATTACCATTAAAGAAAGGTATAAATATGTTTTTTTTATGCATTGTTTTTTATTTTTATTATCATTATTATTATAAAATCAATTTTTTATACATTTTTCTTCTTTGTACTATAGTTTAATAAATTCAATGAAGCTTATTGGTGTTAAATTTTTATTGATATTTCTTTTTGTCACTCTATTCGTTAGTCAAGCCGAGTGCTCCTTTAGTCCAACAAGTCTTTTAAGCTCTGCTTATAAAGTTTATAACTGGTTAAAGTCGGTTTCAAACACTTGGAGTTACCGTCTTAAGAATAAAACTGTAGGAACATGGGGTAATGAAAAAATCATTTGGTTTACTGCTGATAAGACTCTTGGAGAGCCAAATGTGAAATACCATTTTGTTTTCCCCTATGATCATAGAACACCTTCACACCAAAAAGAAGCCCGAAATGTTATTGAAACTGAAATTAATAAGGGCGATAACACTGATATGTCTGCACAAAAAGTTCTTGAAAACTTGGAAGATGTTGCCTCTGTTCGTGACTGGTATGTCAAGATCTATAGTAATAACATAGGTCCTCCATATGAACATTTGACTGGTGATGGTCAATATGTTGTGATTAATCCTCCTGAATACTTTATAGCCATCGGTCCTTTTGAAAGTTGGGTCACACAATACGTTACTGAAGACCAAATGAGATCTCGAGCTAATTACTATTGTGAAGAAGCTAATAAGTTGAAAGAATCCAATGGTCAGCTCGGTAGACACTGTAACTATTAATTTATATATATATACGTAGTATAAAATTGATAAAAAATGTTCACGCTTTTTCCATACTGGTTTTTTATTGCAGAACATGTAAATTTTTTTATTTTATTTTATATCTAATTAATATTCTATAAAACTTTCAATAAAATCATTTTTTCTCTCACTTTTATTTTTAAAAAACTATTAAATTATTTTATTTGTAGATAAGTTATACAGTGCCATTATATTGTCTTCAAGTTATAACGTATAACTCTGTTAGTCTTTTTTTTTTTTCGTTTATATTTACATATATAAATGTTTATTTATATATTATATCTTAAGCATCTCTTGATAATGAATATGTATTTATCTACTTATTTATTTATTTTTAAAAAAAAGTTACAAATGGCTATACTAAAAAATCAAATATATATATTAAATATACCATTTTTTCCCCCACCTCTATTCTTCATACATATTGTATATATAATTATCAAAATATTTTACTATTTTTTATAATGCTACCAATAAAATATGTTCAGATGTAGGGTCATCATCATTGTCTAGTGCCTAAATTATTTGTACTATATCTCCTAATATTACTGCTTTAATTTTTGTTGCTGTTTCTTTAGAAAAAATAATCTTTGACCATAAAAAACGAAATCAGGTTGCTTTAGAGTAGTAGTGATAGAAGTAATGTCAATGGAATAAGTTATTGTATGTCATAAATTTAAAGAGGTTGAAAAATAAATAAATCAAAAATTTGTATCTGTTGAAGATTGATTTTTTGGTATATATTTATAAATAGTTGATCCTATTACTATCAAAGGCTTATTATATATTCATTTTTAAAGGAAAAGTGAATATATGTATGTTTTCATTTTTGCGAAAATTTTTCGCATTTATTGATGGAATTACCATTGGCCATAATTTTATTATAGTTGCTTTGCTTTCTTTCTTAATGAGAATATTAGTCTTTTTTAAACAAGACCAAATCTTTTGTATTCAAATTTTTGACCATTTTAATATACAAGTTGCTAATCTTTTTAATATTTTAGATACTATTAAGTGCATAATGGTTAAAAAAATACTTTGAATACGTAATTGTATATATACATTTACTTTTTTACTTCTAGGATAAATTTTCTATTATATATTTATATATCAATAAAGTGTTAAAATATACTACTACTAATACAAAAAAGGAGCATATTTCATACATTCTCGTATCAAAATAATAATAGATACTGTTATTTGATTAAAATGTAGTACTAGTTTATAGAATTTGATCTTCCGCACCATTTCTTTTTCTTTTTTTTCCAAATCTCCTATAATTGTATTTTGATATATATTGTAAAAAGATAATCAATTGTGTTTATTGAATTTTACATTGAATGAACCGAATAATCATGGTGTATGTTTTTTGCTTACTTTAATAGTAGTCTTTATTATTATTATTATTATTATTATTATATATAGTTATATTGTTTTAGGTTAATAAATATATGTAACACCTTTTTATTATTATTATGAATTGAATATTTATATATAATAGATATAAATATATAATTTTCATTAAAGATGACCAATAATCAAAAAATAAAAAATAAAAAATCTAAAAATTAAAATATGGAAAAGTGTGACCGATTCATACCTAAAAATTATTAACAAATTTTTGATTTTTTGGCACATCTAAAAATATGATAGTCCTTATGTTTTTTTGCTCATAGTATTTCAAAAATTCAACATAATGATTATCATTATTTTTTTTTAAATATTAAAAAAAAACTGAAATACCATGTTTTGTTTATTATTACTTTTTTTTTTCAAAAAAAGAAAAAGATTATATAGTAGTACACGTAGAATAACTATTATATAAAAACGGTCATTAAAAAACTGTAAAGCGAAATAAAATTTACAATTGGCTTTTTTAATTTAGTTACATAAAGATCTTCACAAGTGTTGATCTAAAGAATTTGAAAAGGAAATTTTTATAATTAATCATATAAATAAAGAGTAAAGTAAAAAGTGCCACTGGGGTTTTTTTAAAAAGAAAAAAATTATAGAGTTTTGAAAATTCATGCAGGTATCAATATATTACACCTTATTTTTTGACGATCAAAAGCTTAAAGTCGGTATTTAAATTGGAAAAACTCCACCTATCACTTTTCAATAAATAGACACATGCCTTAACGATACGATTTACATTAATACTTTTTAATTTCGAGTATAAATCTATTATTTTACTATTTTTAAAACAATACAATCCAATATTCTTATTGTTCTTTTTATTTTTTATTTTTTTTATTTTAAGGGCTATACCCTTCTTGGTGGATTCCTTTAACTTTATTCTAATATATTTTGTATTTTTTATTATAATGTTTTCTTTTTCGGAGTCCAAGTTACTATGAAATGTCAAATTAGAGTTTGAATTAAAGAATGCTTACATATTCAATATTTGTATTACCATAAAAAAAAAAAAAGACTATATATACGCGTTCTTTTACACATTTATTTTTCTTTTTTATTCATTATAAAATCATCTTTATATATATATATATATATATTATCTTTCATTATACTATAAAGATATATATTCACAATGAAACTCGTTAGTTACAAATTCCTCTTCGCCTTTCTTCTTGTTACTCTCTTCGCCAGCAACGTTGAATGTGCTTCTAGTCCAGTTAGTCTTTTAAGCTAGGCATATAAAGTTTTTAAATGGTTCAAGTCGGTCACAAATACATGGTCTTACCGCCTTACAAATAAAAAACATTCGAAATGGCATCTTGAAAAGTTAATTTATTATACTGCTGAAAAAACTCTTGGAGAACAAAACGTTGTATATCATTTTGTTTTACCCCACAATTATGGCGTGGTCGATAAGGACAAGGCAGATCAAAAATTAATTGAAATTGAAATTAATAAAGGCGATAATACTGACATGTCTGCTCAAAAAGTACTTGAAAACTTGGAAGATATTGCCACTGTGACTAACTGGTACGTCAAGGTCTACAAAAATTTAGGTTATCCTTATGAGCACTTGACTGGTGATGGTCAATATGTTGTGATTACTCCTGCTGAATTTTTCATTGCTATTGGCCCTACTGAAGAATGGGTCTCAAAATATGTTTCTGAATGGCAAATGAATAAAAGATCCAAATTCCACTGTAATGAAGCAAATGAATTAAAGCGTTCCAATGGTCAAAGCGGTAGTAGTTGTGACTATTAGTTTGTTTTTTTTTAAAAAATAATTATATAGATATAGTATAGAGTTAATAAAATTGATAAAAAAAAACGTTCATGCTTTTTCTCCACTTGGTTTTTATATTGCAAAACATTTAAAAAATAGCTTTTTATACTTTAAGTATTAATCCATTATATTCTAAATAAATTCATCACTTTATCTTATTTTAATGTTGTATTATAATTGCATATTTCTATTTATTCATGAATAATATGAAGTGTAAATATATTGCCTTCAAGATTCATCATACAATTCTGATTGTATTATTATATATATATATGTCAAATCATAATAAAAAATTAAATAAATATGCATATGTATAAATATTTATAGATTATATTTTCCATTTGGTCCTCTATTTGTATTTTTCTTCTTCAAATAAGTGGATTATTAGGTTCATCAATGTAAATTTGATTTTTGGTTCATTTTATGATTATTATCTGTTCACCTTGTATATATAACTATTCATTTCTTTTATTATTTATTTTTTAATTAAATCAATAGTGTAGGTACAGTACAAGATCATCATCATCTAGTATTTTAATTGCATATACTTTTCCTTTTAACACTTTTGCTTCAGCTTTTATTATTGCTTCTTCAAAAAACATCTTTTATTTATAAAATTGGTGATTTATTTACTTGAGAGCAGTGATTTAACTGTTGATCGATTTTTTTTTTTTTCATGTTTACTACTGTTTTAACTATTGGTATTAATAATAATAAAAAAGTATTGTAAATATATAATGATATGCATGCGATTTTCTTTTCCCCTTTTATTTATATACACTTTATATTATATATTTACATATTAATAAATTATTAATATTATATTAACGCCTACGAAAAGAAAGATATTTCTATATTACTACGTATCAAAGAAATAAAGTATTATGAAGATTGCTGGATATAAGATATTGATTTAATATAATATTTGGTTTATTCACTTTTCGCTATTATAATATAGTACTAAGAACAGCTTTTATAGAGTATTACAAGATTATTTTATAATTGTTAACTTGATAAGTATATATGTATACATATATTATAAAACAGAAAAAATATCTGTATTCTAAAATTATATATATAGAGAAGGTTGAATAAACCATGATGTATGCTATTGATTCAATTGAATAAAAGTTTTTTAATTGTATTTTTATTTTATTATTATCTACAGTTGAGTTATTTTTTGATATAAATGGTATTATGTTTAAAATATCTAATTGTTTATAACAGGTTTTTATAATATAAAATGAATTGTTATATTTAATATATATATGCATACAATATACTATTTATATACAAAAAAGGAAAAAAAAGAGAAAGAAAGTGGAAGTAAAGCGTTTCTATCGGAATTTCAATTCTTTCAGAATATTTCAGACACTTAATTCTAACATAATGGTTATCACTATTACTGCTGCTACTGTCATTATAATAATTATCATTTTGAAAAGTTGCATATTAAGTTGAAAAAATAAAAAATGACTCGTTTAATTTTTGTTCTTTAATTATCACAACACCGTAATAAAAAATGAACTTCAAAGTACTGAAAAGAACAGAATTTTAGCAAAAATAGACTTGTGTTCATTTTTTTTTTTTCAAAATAAAACAGTATATAGTAATATATATATATATATAAAAGGAGTTGCTGTTATAAAAAAAAATGTAAGCTTCTATTTTTTTACTGTAATTGTATTAATATTAAATAAAGAATAATTTAATAATAACAATAGTAATAATGGTATTATTAAATGAAGTATTAAATAGAAATAGCATAAATTGTAAACTTCATTGTAATTTGATATATATTAAACATATTGCATTGCTTATATACTTGCTTTGATTATATTAAATTTCATATTATCAATTAATAAAAAAGTATTATTATCCTGAAAATGTTTTAACTTAATTAGTTATTATATCATATTAGTTAGCTTATTTTAGATATTGCATATACTCTCAAATAAAACGTACTAGTATTCTTTTTTTTCATTTTTTTTAACATTTGTTAATACCATATTTGATTGCTTAAATTTAGATCATATTCCGTGCCGAAATCCTTTAAAAATCGTCCCAAGCTCATTAATTTGTTTTTACTATTGGTAAATATTTCATCTGCCTAAAATATAATAATATTGCCAATCATTATATATTTATCAAATACAATTTAGATACTTTGAACGGCTGAAAATTAGTATAGCAAATATGTTATTATTAATAAATTTATGAAATTAAAATTGAATAATACTTGATTAGAACTGATTAATATTAAATATTGGTTAATCAAAACTGGGTTACATCCGTTATTGTGTAACAAAAAGAGGTATTGAATCAAAACTTAAAATTCAAATCTGTATTTTACAGTTCTTTGTTAAAATTCAGTTGTTTTTCTTTTTATTAAAATGAAAAACTGTAGAATAATTATTTCATATTTATTAGCTAAAAAAAAAAAAAGAAAAAAAAGAAAAAGAAAAGAAGATCAATAAAAAAAGGTGAAGAATCTTTAAAATAAATAAAATTTAATAGTAATTAAGTCTTTTATATAGTTGATGAGGCTAATAATGTTTAAATATAACATTAAGCAATTTTCTTTTTTTTAAATATATATAAGTGATATAAATCATTCTAAAATTAAAAAATTATATTATTGAATATATATACAATAAAAATATGAGAGTATATATATATATATATATATATATATATATATGGACTTGTAACCATGATCAAATATACTTTATATTTTTAATACCAAATAAAAAAATAAAAACTTATTAGTGAATTTGGTAAATATCTTCATATTTTATTTGCATAATAATATAAATTACATGACTTTTAAATAGATATATAAAAGGCAAATAATAATAATAATAACGAAATAAAATTTACACGTTTACCTTTATTAATAGGAAATCAAATTAAATAAAAAAGACTTTGATCTGCATGGTCTTAGAGAATTTGAGATATACATTCTTATATATAAATAAATAAATTAGTAAATAAAAATACAATAAAATATTCCACTGGTATTTTATCAATTTGAGTATTTTTTACTCTTTATGAAATCAATTTTTTTTAAAAAATCAAAGTAAATATCATGCAAAGGTTTTCCGAAATTTCAATATTTCATAAATGATATTTTATGGTGATCCAATTTCTCAATTTCCAAATTGGGAACAATGTTAGCGTATCATTTTTCAGCATTTAAACACATGCCTTTAAAATATAATTTATATTAATTAAAGTTGGATTTTTATATTGATTTGGCATATTCTGTTTTTTTTGAGTACAGGATTTCTTTGCTCCATTACTTTAAAATAATTGATTCATTTTCTAATTTTTCCACATTTTCTTATTTTTTTTATTTTGGGGATAGTCTCTTCTTCTTAATGGATTCCTTTAACTTTTGTTTAATATAAGTTATGATGTTGCCTTTTTTTGGAGACAAAAGTGCTTCAAAAGATCAAGTAAAAGCTAAATATAAAAAATACCTTGTATACTTCGATATTTTTGTATTACCATTAAAAAAGGTATATATACAGTTTTTTCCAAGTGTTTTATTTTTATTTTTATTTTCTTTTTATTATTATAAAATCATTTTTTTATACTTCTTTCTTCTTTATACTATAATTACATATACTTAATGAAGTTCATTGGTTTTAAATTTTTATTGGCATCTCTTTTTGTCACGCTTTTTATTAACAAAGCAGAATGCTCCGTCAGTCCAGTAAGTCTTTTAAGCTCGGCTTATAAACTTTATCAATGGTTCGAATCAGTTTCCGACACATGGACATATAAACTTATTGATAAACATTCATCAGAATGGAACAATAACAAAATTATATGGTACACTGCTGATAAAACTCTTGGAGAACCAAATGTTGTGTACCACTTTGTTATTCCTTATCGCGATAATGTACCCGAAGACCAAAAGGATGATCAAAAAGTGGTTGAATATGAAATAAATAAAGGTGATAATACTGATATGAGTGCAAAAAAGGTACTTGAAAATTTAGAAGATCTTGCTACTGTTAACAATTGGTATGTAAAAGTATATCATAATAACTTTGGTGAACCATACGAACATTTGACTGGTGATGGCCAATATATTGTGATTAATCCTCCTGAATATTTTGTAACTATTGGTCCTTACGAAAATTATGTTAATGAAGCTGTTACAGACCAACAAATGAAAGATAGAGCTAATTATTATTGTGAAGAAGCTAATAAATTGAAGCGTTCCAACGGTCAGCTCGAAAATGATTGTAACAACTAGGCTATTTTTTCTTTTCAGTATTTATTTATATATGTATAAATCTAAAAACAAATGCTTATGCTTTTTCCATACTGTGGTTTTTTATTGCAGAACATTTGAAAAATAAATAAATAAATACTCTTATTTGATATCTAGATCTTACTTTATTATACTTTCAATAAAACCATCTTTTTCCATCAATTTTATTTATCTATAAATAATGTAAAGAGTTATTATAGTAACTTCAATATTTAACATATAACTCTATTAGCTGTATTATTTAAATATATATATATTGCTATTAATTTTCTTGAATAAAATAGGCTTCAGTCTCCTTTATTTTATTATTCGTGGTAATGCTGTATTTGTTAAAAAGTATCTAATGTTGTATTAAAGTAAATAATTATTTATAACGTATTTTTTTGTAATATAAATTGAAATGTTATATTTAATATATATGAATATTTAGTTTATTATTTACTATTACTTGTATGCAAAAAAAAAAAAAGAAAAATATAAATTAAATATAATTATAAATTATTTGTAATTTGAAATATTTTGTTTGCACACGTCTAAAGTCTTAGCAGAGCTTTTTTGCATAACCTAACCTAATCCAGGAATAAATGCCCTTCATAATGGCAAAAAAAGAACTGAATTTTTTAAGGTTTGTTGGATTTTAATAAAGAACCGAAAAGTATTGATTTTTTGAATTCTAATTTCTGATTCAGTACCACTTTTGTTTTATAATAATGAATGCAATTCAATTCTGATTAAGTACTATTTAGTTCTAATTAAGTATTATTAAGTTCTAATTAAGCATTATTAAGTTCTGATCAGGTACTATTCAATACTATTCAGTTCTGATCAAGTATTTTTCAATACTGTTCAATTCTAATTAAGTACAATTCAGTTCTAATTAAGTGTTATTCAATACTATTCAGTTCCGGTTAAGTACTACTCAGTTCCGATTAAGTACTTTTCAGTTCTAATTTCATAAAATTTATAAATAAAAAATATATACTCTTCTAATTTTAGTCATTCCAAGTATTAGAAATATATTTGAAATTTATATAACGAATGTTGATATTATTATACTTTAGATAATTGTAATATTTACCAACAGTAGAAACAAGTTAATGAACTTGGTTACATTTTTAAAGATTACCGGCAGAATATAACCTAAATCCAATCGCTAATACTGAAAATATATTATCAAAATTAATTTCTGAAAAATTTATTAGTTTAAAAGACGATGATGATGATGGTAATCATGTTGACACAAATATATATGATAGCTCTGTTCCTATCATTGGCGAGTTAGAAGATGGAAACAAAATCAAATTATTTGAACCTGAGCTACCATCGTTAGAAGAAATGGAAGCAAATTTATAAGAAATAAAAGAATCAGAAGTAGATATCAAGATGCTTCTTGAGAAATTTTGTAAAGGTAAACACGACAGTTCAAGGCAAGGAGTTAGTAATAATTATAAGTATATTGGAAAAGAAATTATTCATTGTGGTAATTCTATGTATCCCAACATTTAAACATCTCAGAATACGAACTAATAATGAAAGAGTATGGAAAAAGTATTTTAGAAAGCTGATATATACCTTATATCACCTGAATTTCAATGAATCTTCAATATTATGCATAGTAGATATCATTAAAAATGTTTGTTTTGAGGAAGATAATCTGATTAAAGGTCCAAACCCATCCACTAAAAATTAAAAACTGCTCGTAGCAGATGCCTCATGGTTTGATAATAATGCTACATATATAGAACGATATAGCTCTATTGATATTCTCCAAGGATCAAGAAATTATTATTGTACATATCCTGGAGTGACAAGACATAGACTTGTTCTTGGAAGTTATTCCGAATTACAACATAATTTTTATTTTTATTATTATTATTGCCACTTTATTATAGCAGCATTATTTAATATAAATAAAACTACAGCAAAGATACGAGTTTTCAATTTTTTTTGTAACAATGGTTTCCTTTTTAAAATATATTTATCTCATTATGTGCTCTTTTAGTATTTTTTTTAAAAAAAATGAGCACAAACCTATTTTTGCTAAAAATTCAGTCTTTTTCAGTACTTTTAAGTGCATTTTTTTATCACAGTGCATCATTTATTATGTTAAAGTGCGCTTTGTTAAACTAATAGAAAATATTACCATCCTGGAAATGTTATAACTTGATTAATTATTATATCATATTAGTTAGATTGTTTTAGATGTTCCATGCACTTCTAACTAAAAGGCACGCGTTTTCTTCTTCCTTTTTCTTTTCCTTTTACGTTTATTAATATTTCTTTTTGAATGATTGGATTTAGAATATATTCCGTGCTGGTATTCTTTAAAATGTAACCTAGGTTATTGGCTTGTTTTCATTATTGGTAAATATTATAACTATCAAAAATGTAATAATATCAGCAACCATTATATAAATTTCAAATCCATTTTATGTATTTAGAATGGCTAGGAGTTGGTATATTTTTTTTTTATTAATAAACTTTTTGAAATAAAAATTGAACAACGCTTGCTCAGAATTAAACAGTAATGAATAGTACTTAATTAAAATTGAACAGTATTGAATGATACTTAATTAGCACTTAATGATGCTGAATAGCACTTAATGATGCTGAATAGCACTTAATTAGAACTGAATAGTAAATATTGGTTAATCAAAACTGGGTTACATCCGTTATTGTGTAACAAAAAGAGGTATTGAATCAAAACTTAAAATTCAAATCTGTATTTTACAGTTCTTTGTTAAAATTCAGTTGTTTTTCTTTTTATTAAAATGAAAAACTGTAGAATAATTATTTCATATTTATTAGCTAAAAAAAAAAAAGAAAAAAAAAGAAAAAGAAAAAGAAAAAGAAAAGAAGATCAATAAAAAAAGGTGAAGAATCTTTAAAATAAATAAAATTTAATAGTAATTAAGTCTTTCATATCGTTGATGAGGTTAATAATGTTTAAATATTATATTAAACAATTTTCTTTTTTTTAAATATATATAAATGATATAAATCATTCTAAAATTAAAAAATTATATTATTGAATATATATACAATAAAAATATGAGAGTATATATATATATATATATATATATATATGGACTTGTAACCATAATCAAATATACTTTATATTTTTAATACCAAATAAAAAAGTAAAAACTTATATAATGAATTTGGTAAATATCTTCATATTTTATTTGCATAATAATATATATACGTGACTTTTAAATAAATGTATAAAAGGTAGAAAAAAAGTGGAATAAAATTTACACGTTTACCTTTACTAGTAGGAAATCAAATTAAATAAAAAAGACTTTGATCTGCATGGTCTTAGAGAATTTGAGATATACATTCTTATATATAAATAAATAAATTAGTAAATAAAAATACAATAAAATATTCCACTGGTATTTTATCAATTTGAGTATTTTTTAACTCTTTATGAAATCAATTTTTTTAAAAAATCAAAGTAAATATCATGCAAAGGTTTTCCGAAATTTCAATATTTCATAAATAATATTTTATGGTGGTACGATTTCTCAATTTCCAAATTGGGAACAATGTTAGCGTATCATTTTTCAGCATTTAAACACATGCCTTTAAAATATAATTTATATTAATTAAAGTTGGATTTTTATATTGATTTGGCATATTCTGTTTTTTTTGAGTACAGGATTTCTTTGCTTCATTACTTTAAAATAATTGATTCATTTTCTAATTTTTCCACATTTTCTTATTTTTTTTTATTTTGGGGATATTCTTTTCTTCTTAATGGATTCCTTTAACTTTTGTTTAATATAAATTATGATGTTGTCTTTTTTTGGATACAAAAGTACTTCAAAAAATTAAATAAAAGCTAAATATAAAAAATACCTTGTATACTTCGATATTTTTGTATTACCATTAAAAAAGGTATATATACAGTTTTTTCCAAGTGTTTTATTTTTATTTTTATTTTCTTTTTATTATTATAAAATCATTTTTTTATACTTCTTTCTTCTTTATACTATAATTACATATATTTAATGAAGTTCATTGGTTTTAAATTTTTATTGGCATCTCTTTTTGTCACGCTTTTTATTAACAAAGTAGAGTGCTCCTTCAGTCCAGTAAGTGCCTTAAGCACGGCTTATGAACTTTATCAATGGTTCGAATCAGTTTCCGACACATGGACATATAAACTTATTGATAAACATACATCAGAATGGAACGATAATAAGCTTATACGGTATACTGCTGATAAAACTCTTGGAGAACCAAATGTTTGGTATCAATTCGTTTTTCCTCCTCGTGATTACTTAACTGAGGAACAAAAAGTTGATCAAAAAATGATTGAATTTGAAATAAATAAAGGTGATAATTCCGAAATGAGTGCAAAAAAGGTACTTGAAAATTTAGAAGATCTTGCTGATGCTAATAATTGGTTTGTAAAAGTATATCATAATAAAGTTGGTGAACCATACGAACATTTGGTTGGTGATGGTCAATATGTCGTGATTAATCCTCCTGAATATTTTATAACTATTGGTCCTACCGAAAATTATGTTAATGAAGCTGTTACAGAACAACAAATGAAAGATAGAGCTAATTTTTATTGTAAAGAAGCTAACATATTGAAACGTTCTAACGGTCAGCTCGGGGATGAATGCAACTATTAGCCTTTTTTCTTTCTCTATATTTATATATGGATATATAAATTTAAAAACAAACGATTGTGCTTTTTATATACTACAGTTTTTTATTGCAGAACATTTGAAAAATAAATAAATAAATACTCTTATTTGATATCTAGATCTTACTTTATTATATTTTCAATAAAATCATCTTTTTCCATCAATTTTATTTAATATTATATATAATTGATCTAGTTACTACAAAATCTTTTTAAATATTTGTTTGTTTGTAAAAAGGAAGAATGAATATGATATTTTGGCTGTTGCTAGAAAGTTTTATGTCTATATTGTTATTTTAATTGTTGAAATTAATTAGTAATAAATATATGATAAAAAAAAAACATCGTAATTTATAATAATACATATATAATACTCTTTTTTCTCTTCTACTTATAAATACTTTATACTGTATATCTATATATCGACAAACTACTAAACTGTATTACTACTTGAAAAAAAAAAGTTATATCCCATATATTTTCGTATCAAAATAATGATAGATATTGAAGTTTGGTTAAAGTATAGTACTAAATAAATATTTAATTATCTCTGTTATTTCTTGTTTTCAAAACATCCAATGATATTTTGATGTAAAATCCGAGTTTTACGAAGAATTATCATACTATATGAGAACTAAGTAATCTAAGTTGTCATCATTCTTTTTAACTTTATTCGAACATTGTACTAAAAATAAATTTATATATTTGTATAATTTTAAAATTTTTTCTTTTTCTTTTTCTTCTTTTCATCTTCTTTGAGTAAGAAACTGAACGCGTATATGTTAATGGTATTTATCGAATAATAATGTTTAAATAAATAGTCTAAAATCAATACTAAGAATAAGAGTAGGTATATGTAGTATATAAGAGTAAGGTTATAGAATAATAATTTAATGTATAAATTAACTAACTGAGGGTAGTGGAGAGTGGGAACAACTTAGGTCACTTATTCCTCATGTAATATGATAAATCTTCGTAAAACTCAGGTTTTACATCAAATTACATCTCGAACTTTATAATTTAATTTGTTGATCTAGAATAGCTTTAGTTATATTAGATGAAGCTTGTGGAGATAGTCCATAAAAGGAATCAAAAACTACTTTAGAAGGCCAATTACCATGTACCATAATATCGTCTACTGATATACCGGAAACTGCTGTAATAGTGGAACCGAGAGCCCTAGCATTTGGAATAAGTGCATCCTTTTGACGACTAATTCTTGTTATTAATTGTTTAATATATTTGGAAACACACCGGGTACCAATGATTTGGCCAAATATTTTTTGCGATCTAAAAAGGGTGGTAGCCTGTACTCTAGCTGAAGATGGAACATCAACTAAGCACGGGGCTGTAGCAAATTTTACCGTGTAGAGTTTATTAGCAGCAATCGAGCAAAGTAAGCTATTATCGTGAGGATTTATTGTAACATATAGAGTGATTCTAATATCAAAACGTGTTTCTATAAGTTCTACCACCGTTAGGGTTAATGTATTCTTGTCATCTATGTCGTACTTGTCTACGTCAATACGTGTTATGTAGAAAAGTGAAGGAAACCCATCATAGCTAATAGTCAAGCAGTCTTCATAGTAAGTTGCGAATTAGATAATTTATTACTATCAACCATATTCAAAATAAACTAAATAGTAGGTTGAACATTGTATTCTCAATTTTTTTGAATTATTAGTGTATTGGCTCTTAAGTTTTTTATAACTGCTAGGAATGATGGTGAAGATTTTATACGTATCTGAACATGTGGTGGGAATGTGGCTATTAATCTCTAAACGTACGTTAGGATAAATTTTTTAAATGTATTCTTTTTATGATGTAAAAAATAAATAAATTGTATTAGTGTTGTAGTTGTGAGTCTTTTGTGATTATAATTGTTGTAAGAGCACCTTTTTTGTAGATACTAGTGGCTGGTTTGTATCCTTTCATGGTGTGAATGTTTGGGGTTAGATATCTAAAAAGATTAATAATATATTAACGTTGGAAAATGAGGTAATTTAACCAAATATTAATAATAATAATAATAATGTATACTAGTATATAAGAATGATAGAGAGAAAAAAAAAAAAAAGGAAGATAAAGTTATTGATCCAAATATAAAGTTTTAATTTTTTAGAAAATAGGAGTTTAAAAATTAGCTTTTTTTTCAGTTTTTCTATACATTTGCTGACAAGATAAAGGTTAAAGTATCAATGTCTATTGTTTTATAATCAATCTTTTACATTTTCTACCCTACGTATGAGCGTATATATTTTCAAAAATAGTTTTTACTAATTTATTTAATAATAATTTTCTGTAATAATCTATCCGCTTTCATTGATAAGCACTCTAATCTAATGTTTTATTAGATAAAATCATAATATTTTCTAAAAGAAGGAACTATTTAAATGGATTATTTGGAATGGACTAAAATATTCTGTGTGCAAATCATTTCTTTTTCAATCATTGATTTAATTTTCAAACTCACCTATTTAAATTTTAATATTGTTTATTCATTTCTATTTTCTATTTATTTAATTCATACAACTATTCATATATAATAAATATATATATATATATATTTATACTTATCTATTTATTTATATTTTAAAATATGTATAAACAAGCTAATGCTATTACCAATAAAATATATGATGTATTAAGAAAAAAACAAAAACTTTTTTTTTTTTTTATAATACTCTATTTAATATACTGTATATATATTTATTCAACGGATCCTATCCAAGAATCGACTTGGCACTGTCAAGGACCTTCAGATAGAAGTCAAATTTGCGAATTCACTAATTTTTGTATAGATAAAAACAATGGGCCCTTTATTATTACGGATAAAACTCCACCTACTATAAATATGATCAATACTGGATCTGATGAAGATAGATAGTTAACTCCTAAAGCACTTAGTAAATGACGAGTTAAATTTATTGATGACACTCTCTTTGTGTATGGTCTCTACTCTCCTTTCCATTTTTCACATTATTTATTTAATGGTTTAATACCTTTTTATAGCACAGTAAAAGAATATAATAATGGTAAACCACCCAACTGGACATTAAGATCAACCACTTATTGGAATGAACATACTACTTTAGATATGAATTTATGGCCACACCAAAAGGATATTGTATTAGAAGAAGAAGATGTCAGAACAGAAAAACAAATGTTACCGACGCACTTACCTATGTGTTTTTCAAAAGCTGTTGTTGGTACAGGGAATCGGTGTTCTTTATGGTATTGTGAAAATAATATTCCACATGATGATTATCTTTCCTTTCGTCAAGATGTTATGGCCATACCATTGGATTATGAAAACAATGCTTGCTTACATTCTGTCGTACAACATGGATCTGGTAATAAAACAAAGATTGCCATTTTAAATAGAGAAAAATCAAGACATATTACGAATATCCACGAACTTGTTCAAGCCATTATAGATCATATCCCAGAAGTATCAATCCATTTAATTAGTTTTGATGGTGGATGTGATACAAGAAGTACAGCCCATTTAGTACAAGATATAGATATATTTATTGCACCTTTTGGGAATGGTCTTGGAGCGGGATTGTTTATGGAAAAACCAAATGCGACAGTCATTTCGATAGAATCAAGATGGTATGCTGAAAGTTGGTTTTATTGGCCCATGACCTCTGTTGGGGTTCGACTTTATTCTTTTGGTTGTGAAGGTCCTCATTGTCAAGAATATGATTTAAATTTGGTCAAATCATTAGATCCAAATATATCTTATGGTGATGCTTTAGATGTGATGGTAAAAGAAAATCCTTCGGTGGATTATTCGGTTTATGGTCAATATAGAAAACAAGTAAGTCGGCGGGTGGATATAGAACGCTTTATACCTTTTCTAAAAGATAAAATTAGTAGAGATGATTATGATTGTGATGAATACTTATGTAAACCTTCTATGGATAGAAATGGAAATCATTTAAATTATGAATAGAATGAAATTGTTAATTTATTTAATAAATAGAAAATAAAAAACATTTTATATTATATTGCATTTAAATATTTTTGTTTTATTTCTATTTTATTTTTTTTAGTGGATTTATAAAACAATAACAGTAATAAATAATAGTATATTTATTATATATAATGCAAATATTGTTTTTTAATACAGAATCTAATAATGATTATATGTATACAATCCAATGTTGATCAATTTGTATTTTTAGCTTTGAAAAAACTAGTTAATGGTTTTATTCCTTTTGTATTTACTTTGGCCAAACTACGTGGTACAGATGGTTTTGCTTTTTTTGTTGCAGATTCGGTAATGTCATCATCAACTCTGTTTTTACCCACCAATTTGAAATAATCATCTACAGAAGGTTGATTGCCGATCGCCGCTATATTTTCATCCAACTGTTCTTCCCGAGCAATTCTATTTTTTTTAAATAATGTATATATACATATATATATATATATATAATACAAAAGATGAATAACATATCCTCGTACATATATTCTTTTTCTATTACAATTTACCCATAATTTTCAAATAATAAATCAAGCCAGTCATTTGATAAATATTTTGCAAAAATATAAATACATTCACGAAGGTAATATTCTAAATATAAATATATATAAATCAGTATGTTGCTATACTGTACTATTTTTATTTTTTAGATTTTTTATATTTAGATTTATATCTTTACCTCTCTTTTTATCTTCTTCTTTAATATTATCTACTTCTGAATTAAAAACTGGTATATTTTCTAAGTGTGATAAAAACGTATCAATCTAAAAAAATAGTGTTATATATTATCATTTTTGTTTTTATTAGCAATAGTATACAAAAATAATAAATTGTTTTTATTTTCTTAAACAATAGTCATTATTATAATATTTATTACCTTTTGTTTTAACCATTGTAAGGATTTTTCTTGATTAAATCGATAAACAAACATATCTTGGGCAATTTCTAATTACGCATATATATGAAAAAGAATATAAATATGCAAAATATAAGATATTTACATGTTCATCGTTTATTTATTTATTTATTTATTGTATTTGTTTTGATCAAAAGTTATTTACCTTGTGTGTCACATAGATGAAGTAATTGTTTACAAAAAGTATCATTGATTATGCGATGAAAATCAGTTTCTGCAAATATGTCATCCACTGTACGAAATTGTTCTTGTTTCATCTAATAAAAAAAAAAAGGAAAAAGGAAATTCGTTAATATACATATATGCATATAACCCTTTATATTGCTATTATTTTCATTACTATAATTATTTTCCTTTACATTTTGTTGTTTTAATATGAATAAAGCAATAAATAATGGATCCATCCGATTGATAAAATGAATAGCGCCATCTATATATATGTATATATACAAAATTAACCAAAAAAAAAAAAAATTGATTAGTTAGTTCCCAAAAGTACTTTCATTTTAATATTTATTCACCATTTTTTTTCTTTTTTTACCAATAAAAATTGTATCCTTCACTAACCAACAAGATTTTCTTCCTTGAGCTACTTTAGATAGTTCATATAATTGCAAAGTTGACTCATGATATAAAAATGTTGATAGTTTTCCTATTATAATAATTGATCTATTTAATAAATATATATACTTTTTATTTTTCCCCTTTTTATACAGTAATTTTTTTTATTCTACCAGATCTAGCACAAGGAAGTGAAATAGGTAATAAAGATTGTATACCTAAAAATATTATAGTCAATAGTGATAATAAATATAAATTTTTATTTATGTGAATGTATATTAGTTTATTTTATTACATTCATCTTTTATATTTGTAAAAGCAACCAAGTGTTTAATATTTGACATTATTTTTAAAAACGAAGAAACAAAAAGGAAATGAAAAAAAAATATTTGGTGTTTTAAACTTTTTTAAATCCCCGCTACCTTTTTTTGAAGTCTTCAAACCAAAATGATTAAAGGGTTAGTGGGTTATACTATTTTATCTTTTTTTTTTATCTTTATCAATTTATATATATATATATACATATATACATATATATATATATATGAAAAGTAATACAAGTATTTTTTATTCTATTTTATTAAAAAAAAGCACATGCTGCAAAAAAGATTAAAAGAAACTCCGCCGGCTCAAAAAAATTTAAAAGATAAATCATCATTTTTATTTTTCAAACTCTTTTTCTTATTTTTTTTTCTTCCCCTCTATTTTTTTTTATTTTTTCTACACTCTTTTTTCTTTCTTTTTTTTTTTTTTTTTTTTTTTTTTTCTTTTTTTTTTTTAACTTTACTTTCAATAATATAATTATCTAAATTCGATGTCTACTCTAGATAGACATCGAAGGCAATCAATTTATAATATTGGAAATGAAAATAAACTAATTAATACAGCACCTACCATGATGGGAAAAATGGCACCAACACCCCCTTCAAATGCGGATTATGATTTTAAAGTTGGAGCACGAGTTTTAGTTCATGGTGAAAATACAGGTACAGTACGTTTTGTTGGTTCAACTAGTTTTCAAACAGGACGATGGATTGGTATAGAATTGGATGAACCTAAAGGAAAGAATGCTGGGGTAGTTCAAGGAAAACGTTATTTTGAATGTAAAGCTCAACATGGTGTATTTGTTCGCCCTACTCAAGTGAAATTATTAGACAATAATAATGGTCAAGCTTTATCAAGACAACCTTCATCTAGTCCTAATATAAATAATAATAGAAGAAAAAGTATGGTTGAAGATAAAAGATCATCTACTATTGATCAAAGACGTCCTTCTAAGGCACCCACTACCCCACCTATTAGAAGAAAATCAATGGTACCGCCTAAATCAACTACCCCCCCTACTACTTCTACTACTACTTCTCCAACATCGACTACAACTACAACAACAAAAAGAAGACCCACTTCTCTTATGAATAATGATACACCTCGTTCTAGTATTACCTTAACAGCTTCACAAAGAAGAAAAAGTTTATCTGTCAAACAACAACTACCCACTACTATTAATACCACTCAAATGGTTCGTCAAAGATCGGCTACTAATCAATTTGAAAATAACAATAATGTTAAAAAATCATCATCTCCATCGAATACAATTACTGCATCCCCTACTGTATTATCAGCAAAAGAAAAACAATTACAAGCTCTAAAAATGCTTCAATTACAACAATTACAAAATAATAACATAAATAATAATCACAATGAAGATGATAGTGAAGAAGAAGAAGAAGAAGAAGAAGAAGAAGAAGAAGAAGAAGCATATGATGGTAATGAACAAGAAATAGAAGATGATGGCGATGATGATATAGACCACCTTACTAGTACACCAACTAATACAACCATCTCTACATCAACGCCAACTATTGAGCAAGATGAAGATGATGAAAATGGTTCAACAACAGAATCTGAACAACTAATGACTGATAATGAAAATGATACAGACCATTATCATTCTTCCCCTCATCATCAGCAACAGCATAATAATAACAATAACAACATACCTATGGTACAACAACAGCAACAGCAACAGCAAGTCTATGGTGCTTTGGCTGCTACTAAACCTGTTAGTAAATCTGAACAAATGGTTCCTCTTAAAGATTATGAAGAATTACGTTTTAAGCTAAAAATTTTAGAAGGAAAAAGACAAGAAGATCGCGAACGATTTCGTGAACATGAAAAAATCAAAGAAGAAGCTGAACAATTTCTTACTTTACGTAATAAATTACAAGGTAAAATTAATTAATAAAAAGTTGTTGACTTTTATTTTTTCGTAAAAAAACAAAAATATTATCGCCATAATAATACATATACTAATATATTTATTTTTCTATTATTATTATAATTATTATTATTATTGTTATTGCTATCGTTAAATATTCATTCATCTATTCAATTAATTCATTTAGATAAAATTGCGGATTTACAAAAAGATGTACGGGAAGCTAAAAGAGATCTTAAAGAAGCGTTGGCTGATAAAGATATATCAGATAGTAAATTAAATGATGCTCTGGAATCTTTGGAAATGATGACTTTGGATAAAGAAATGGCTGAAGAGCGAGCAGAAACTTTACAAGAAGAAGTTACTATTCTTAGAGATAAATTAGAAGAAGTTAGTGTGGACCTTGATATTCTTAAAAAGCAAGCAGATATGATGAATGAATCGTCTGGATTAAATAACTTTAGTGGTAACAACAATGGTGGTGAATATCATAATGCACCTTTGGAAATAGTACAATTAGAAAGACATAATGAAAGATTAAAAGAAGCCTTGATACGATTACGTGATGCT
Organism: Cunninghamella blakesleeana; assembly: GCA_017871115.1. NCBI lineage: Eukaryota > Fungi > Mucoromycota > Mucoromycetes > Mucorales > Cunninghamellaceae > Cunninghamella > Cunninghamella blakesleeana. Next base: position 929,002 of record JAFCIZ010000002.1, on the reverse strand, counting down.
ACAGCTGAAAGAGAAATAGAATTATGTGATCGAATTAAGGATTTGGAAAAGGACTTATTTGATTTATCAGATGTAAAATCTCAAGCAGATCGTTATAAAGAAAAACTACATATTACTGAATATCAATTGGAAGATTTGAAACAACAATTGGATGATGCTCTTGGTGCTGAAGATTTGGTAGAACAACTTACTGAAAAGAATTTAAATCTAACGGAACAAATTGAAGAATTGCGTGCAAGTGTGGATGATTTAGAAGCATTGAAAGAATTGGCTGACGAATTAGAAGAAAATCACGTTGAAACTGAAAAACAGTTAGAAGCTGAAATTGGTAAGAATTTATATATATATAATTATTATAAAATAAAAATAGAATAGATAGAAATATTATTAAATAATAATAATAATAATAATAATCTTTTATTTTACTTTAGAACATCGTGACATGTTATTGCGTGAGCAATTAGAACGATTAAAAGCATCAGAAGAAACATCAGCGGATTATGAAGCTACTATTCAACAATTTAGAGAATTGGTTACTCATCTTCAAAATGATCTTGATGATTTGAAAGATAAACAAAAAAGTGAAGCAACAGAAAAACACAGTCTTAGTAGCCAATCTCAGGCCATGATGTCACTCAACTTACAATTACAATCTACTGTCATGAAATCTCAAGCCAAATCCATCGATCTTGAATTACGTAAATTAGATGCAGCTCAAGCCAATGATCGTCTTGCTTACGTTCAACCTTATTTACCTGAAACGTTCTTTAAAACAGAAAATGATCCTATTTCATGTTTATTATTATTTAAACGGTTGGTGTTTAAATCTGATCTTATTATCAAGCATTTGGACCAACATTATCCTATTAGTGAAAAAGTAGTAGAAGAAGCTACGGATAAATTGGTGACAGTCTGTGAAATGCGACAAAAGGCTGGCTGGTTAAGTGATCTCGCTAAACGATTTGTTAGTTTTATTAAGCATTGTAAACCTGACGTCTTTATCAAAATGAACCAAGTCTATCATGAACTAATTGGTACAGAAAGACGGTTAAATACTATTGTAGAACTCTTTAGAACAGATGATATCAATGATGCGAACTGTTTACACGAATTGCAGCGCATTATATCTCAATTAGAGCATTTAATTGATGCTTATATTGGACAATATGGTGAAACTAACAATGCTGATCAATTCTTTGCTTTAACAAGAGCCTTAGACTTTAACTCTGATAGAATGTTGGTGGAATTTACTTATTTACAACAATTAATTAGTAATGTCACCTCCACAGATGAAATACAAGTGATGGAAGGGCGATTGAGCTTAGATGTAGAATATTTAGAACCATTGGTGCGATTAATCGTACAAGCTAAAAATAGTAAAATCACAGCCAAGAAATTATTAAGACAATTAGAAGAATTATCAGAAGAAGCCTTAACTTTGAAAGGGGATCACTTACATCGATTTAAAACATTATATGCTATCAGTACCAAATTATGTCGCTTCACTTATGAATTATGCCATCAAATGAATGCCTATATTGATGGAAAACGTGGTAGTCGTGAAATGATCAGCCTTAGTGCACTTCAACAAATAGTGAAAGATAAAGCCGATGAAATCTTGGATATTCCTGAAAGCAGTTTATGGGAAGCCAGTTTAAAGATCTTAAAATCTTTAACTAGTGAATTAACCACTACATTACAACGTATTGAAAATGATCACAAGAAAGAAAAAATTGCTACAGAAATCTCACCTTGGATTCAACGTGCCTCTGACATGAAAGCCGAAGTACTGGTCAATCATGATTTAGAAAGAAAATTACAACAGCATAATGATGAACTGGTGAAATTGATTAAAGATGTCAAATTAAAAGATCAATCTTTACAAGAAGCCAATGTCAAGATAGATTTATTAGAAAGACGAATGGAATTTGCTAAAAAAGAAGCCGAGCAAATTTCCCAATTAGAAGATGCATTAGAAAAAGCTAACAACCAAGAGCAAATGTACATCGAAGCCATGGATAATTTACAAGCTGAATTTGATGTATTAGAACAAGAAAACAATCAATTAAAAAAGGAAGTAGCTAAAAAGGAAGAAAAACGACAATCCCTATTGAAAAAAATGAATTATGAAGATTTCAATTTATTACAAAACAGTAGCAATAACTCCATATCTGGCAATGGTTCTTCTACTAGCGATCCTACTAAAATGGATGATTTACCAAATGGATATCAAATGATGGATTCTCATATGCAAACATTAAAAGCAGCTATTCGTTATTTACGTAGCGAAAATGCTCAATTAAAGAGCCAAGATTATTCTCGTCATTTGGAACTTTACGAATTACCACCTGTTATTGGATCACCTCTTAAAGAAGAAAAGAAGAACAAAAAGAACAAGAAGAAGGAAAAGGAAAATGATGATAATGATGAAGAAGATGAAGAAGTCGACGAAGATGACGACGACGATGACGATGACGATGAATACGAAGATGAAACCAAAGTAAATAAGGAACGTATTCAAACAATGAAAAATCAAACTCAAATATTATTAAAAGATTTAAGAATGGCCAGCGCAGCGCCTAAAGTAGTACAATTGTCATCATCAGCATATAAACAAAAAGGTCAATGGCAAAGTATGAAAACATCACCTAGTTACCAATATCAACAACAACAAAGTGCATTATTTACTCTTCAGCAACGTACAAAACAATTACAAAAAAATATACAAGCATTATCAAATAGAAAGTTGGATGATCATGAATTAGTTAAGGTAAATAAAATGAATAAAAAAAGGAAAAAAGGACAAGTTATATATATATGGCTCTATGCATGACATGTATGTTGTACAACAAATAAACTCATCGTTATTCTCTCTTTTTTAATATAGACTCCGCAAACTTTGAGTACAGCAACTAATGGTCATCATTTCGCTAAAATCAAGATACCCTGCCATAAAACATTCAATAGTACTATTACACCACATTGTATACAACTTAATAGTATAAAGGAATTTGATCGTATTCATAGTCTTTTTATTCATTAAGCATATATATATATATATATATATATATACTTTTTAAAAAAAAGGATGAAGTGATATCTATAAATATATAAATATACTTAGTCTATTTCTTTTTCTCCCTTTCTCTCTCTTTATTATTATTATTATTATTATTATCTATTGTTATTATATATATGTATATATACATATATTATATATATTTATCTATATCCTATTTATTATTATTTTTTGTCAACTAAAACTTAAAACAAATAAATTATATATACATATCAAAGTTTTTTTTCCAACTTCTCCCTTTATTCCCCTTCCGATTTTCTCAACTTCAATTGATTTTATTTTTTTCCCCTCTCTTTTCTTTTTTTTTTTTTTAATACAGTCCTTTTCTTGTATTATTTTATTTTATTTTTACCCTTCTACTTTCACTTTAATTATACCTTATTGTTTTTTATGTAAGTAAAAACAAAAGAATATAGATGACAATAAAATAACACGAGAAATGATATTCACTTTTAAATACTATGATATTTTTTATATTTTATTTTACTTTATTATAAAAGAAGACAGTATACCTATATAATAAACTTTTTGGAATATACTAATATATAAATATATAAATATATAAGCATATATATATATACATATATTTATATTTATGTATATATCAACATATATATTTATTTAACAGTAATACTTTTATTAAATATAAAATATAAACTCATATAGTATAATAATATTAATAAAAAAGAACGAATAAAAAAAAAATGTCAGGCAACAATATCAAAGTAGTATGTCGTTTTCGACCTCAAAATAAATTGGAAATTAAGGAAGGTGGTCAACCTATTATAGATATTAATGAAGATGGAACAAATGTAGCGTTAAAGGTAATCATAAATATATATATATTTTAAAAAAGGATATATATTTATTTTGACATTAACAAATATGTCACGTGTCTATATTGATCTCTCTCTCATTCCTTATCTTTTTATTATATTATTATACTTAGGGTGAAAATCCATGTAATTTTTCATTCGATAAAATCTTTGGATCTAATACAAGACAACAAGAAGTATTTGATTATTCTATAAAATCCATCGTTGATGGTAAATAAATAGTATTTTTTTTTAAAAAAAAAAGTTATAATAATACGTTTATCCCTTATAACCCCTAATATTTATCTATAAATTTTAAATCTTCACCTCCTTACCTTAATATCCCTTTTTTTTCTTCTTTATTTATTTATTTTAGACGTGGTGGCTGGTTATAATGGTACTGTTTTTGCTTATGGTCAAACTGGTTCAGGAAAAACATTTACAATGATGGTAAATTTATATAATAATAAAATAAAAAATCAATACGGTCGAAATAAAAAAATGATAGATTGATACATTAAATATTTATATAGGGATCTGATATTGATGACACAGAAAATAAAGGTATTATTCCTCGGATTGTGGAACAAATATTTGAAAGTATCATGTTATCACCTGATAATATTGAATTCACTGTGAAAGTATCTTATATGGAAATTTATATGGAAAAAGTTCGTGATCTTCTTAATCGTAAGTATAATAATTAAAATGCATCCTCACTTTCTTTACATATTTTTATTATAATTATTATTATAATAATAACTAATTTTTTAATTATTTATTTTAAAATTTAGCTTCTTGTGATAACTTACCTATTCATGAAGATAAAGTAAAGGGCGTATATGTAAAAGGTGTTTTAGAAGTATATGTCTCATCCACTGAAGAAGTGTATGACGTAATGCGACGTGGTGGTAGCAATCGTGTTGTTGCTTATACAAGTAAATATAATAACAATAATAACCAATATATATGATAAAATAATATAGAATCAATTAATCTAAAATACCCTCATACTTTTTTCCTTTTTTTTAAATTAGATATGAATGCTGAAAGTTCTCGAAGTCATTCTATGGTTATGATTACAATCACACAAAAAAACGTTGATACTGGCGCTGCAAAAAGCGGTAAACTTTATTTGGTTGATTTAGCTGGTTCTGAAAAAGTAAGTTTTTTAAACAATATACATAATATATTTTTATATTCGTTTATAAACAATATGTATATGTGTCATTTATTAATGCGCTTTACATTCGTTTATTTATTTATTTTATTAGGTTGGTAAAACAGGTGCATCCGGTCAAACATTGGAAGAAGCTAAAAAAATCAATAAATCACTAACAGCACTTGGTATGGTTATTAATGCTTTAACAGATGGAAAGGTAAACACCATTACCATTATATATATATACATCTTATAAAAGAAAAAGAGATTGCATTATTTGTGTAACAGTTTTTATTCATCTTTTTTATTTTACTTTATTATTATTCATGGCATATAAATAGTCAAACCATATCCCTTACCGTGATTCAAAATTAACACGTATTCTTCAAGAATCGTTGGGTGGTAATTCACGCACGACATTGATCATCAATTGTTCACCTTCTTCTTATAATGAATTTGAAACTATTTCCACTTTACGCTTTGGTGTTCGAGCAAAGACAATTAAAAATAAAGCTAAAGTAAATGCTGATTTATCTCCTGCTCAATTAAAAGCCTTATTAAAAAAGGTCAAAGGAGAAGCTGTTAGTTATCAAAACTATATCACTGCTTTGGAAGGTGAAATCACTATTTGGCGTACTGGTGGTGTTGTTCCTGAATCACAATGGGTTACTTTAGAAAACGTGGATTCAATCAAATCTTCTTCTCCTACTGCTGCTACAACAACAACAAATGCTCTTCCTTCTCCTACTAGAGCCACTTCACCTACTACTCCTGTGACAAATAAATCCTTATTATTGGATGATACCTCAAGACCTTCAACGCCAATGGCTTTAGATACTGATGAACGTGATCGTTTTATTAAAAATGAAAATGAATTACTAGAGCAAATTTCTGAAAAGGTATTTTTTTTTTATTATTATTATTAAAAATTGCATGTATTATTATTTATGTATTTATTCTAATTTTATTTTCATTTTTTTATTATTTTTAATAGGAATCAGAATTAAGTCAACGTGAAAAGTTAATGAACCATTTACAATCAGAATTAAATCAGCTTAAAGAACAAGAAAAAACATTAATGTCTGAACATCAAAAAGTTATTTCTGAATTAGGTGAAACAAAAATTCAATTAGAAAAAGTCATGTATGAAAATAAAGAAGGTAGCATTACAGCAGATGGTTTAAAAGATATGAATCAAGAATTATTACGTGAATTAGAACAAATTAAACAACAATTAGCTACTCTTCAACAAGAAAAACAAAAATTAAATAATTCTTTTTCATCATCCTTATCTTCCATTGATTATATTAATACTACAGTAAGAAGAATATATATATATATCCTATTTTAGTAAATCATCTATTAGTATATGTCTATATAACATAACCATTTATTTATTGATATATTTTAGGAAATGATTCATGAAAAAGAAAAACAAATTAAAGACATGATACAACAATCCATGGATAGAACTACCAATGTCACACCTAATGAACGAGTGGCTCTTGAACAACAATTAATAGATTCCAAAGCATTTGTAGATCAATATCAAACCATGATCCGTAACCTTGCAAATGAACGAACAGTTCTTGTAAATAGACAACTCGAATTAGAAGCTATTTATACTACGTTATTGTCTGAAAAAAGCCAATCGTCTGTAGAAGAGCAAAATGGAGAAGAAAAAGAAAATGATGAAGATGCTAAATATAAAATGGAATTGGAACAAAAGCATGCAATTCAATTAGATACTCACAAGAAAGAATTGGATCAATTAAAACAACAAATCCAATGGAAAGATGAACAAGAAGGAAAATTGGCCATGGCTATTGCTGAATTGAAAATGTCTAATGAACAACTAGAAGTAAGTATTAGATATATAATAAATAAAACAGATAGTGGTAATATGATATTCAATAAAACAAAATAAAATGAATATATTCTGATTACATTCATTTTTCTTTTTATTTTATTTTTGATAGGAATTTTTATCAAGTCAACCTCGTCAAGGTGTTACTACACCACCTACTGTCGAAAAAGATGTGGAATTGATGCAAAAAACAATGACTAAACAATTATCCGATTTTGATGTAATGAAGCGTGCATTAATGCGTGATTTACAATCTAGATGCGAACGTATTGTAGAATTGGAAATTTGCTTGGAAGAAACTAAAGAAAAATACGTTAACTTATTACGTGCCACCAATAATAAAGCTCAACAAAAGAAGATTGTTATTTTAGAAAGAAATTTGGAACAATTAACTAGTGTACAAAAGCAGGTAATAATAATAATAATAGTAATTTTATATTATAAAAAGATAGAAATGAAAAAGAAAAAGAAAAAAAATATCTAATAATATTTATTTATTTATTTATTTATTAAAAAAATAGATGGTTGAACAAAACTCTCACTTGAAAAAGGAAATGATTATAGCTGATCGAAAATTAATGGCCAAAGATGAAAGAATTAATAACTTGGAAGCATTATTGAATGATGCACAAGAACAATCCAAAACACAATCACAAAGGTACAAAGAATTAAATTAAGTTAAAGATATAAATATTATTATTTTAGGCACTTGTATAATAAATAATGAAATGTATACATTTTTATTTTTAATGTAGATTTGAAAACCAAATTCAAACCTTAAAAGATAAATTGCATCAAGCTTTAAGTAATGGTCAACAAAAATCATCCATGGCGGTCAATGGATTTAATCGTATAGTAAAACCACTTCGCGGAGGAGTAGCTGTTCAAGAAAGGTATAATTCATTCTGATTTATTTTGTTTTTATTTTTAAAAGAAAAAAATTATCATCTCGACTCATTTATTAATTATACTCTATATATATATATATATATTATATTATATTATATTATAGTGAAAAACGTGAAAAACGATCTTCTTGGATTCCTTTCCGATAATTATTATACTTATTATTTTCCAATCTATATATGTAGAAACATATAGAAATATACTATTATCAACTGTCATTTATTATTATATTATATATTTATTTTATTTTATTTATTTTATTCTATCTTAAAAATAACTTCGTATATCCTTTTTATTATATATATTATATATCAATCACTTGTTTCTTTTTATTATTATTATTATTAGTATTTAGTACATTATTTTATCAAATTGTGATCAAACACTTTTTTTAAATAAAAAATATATTCTATGAATCACATTTTTTTGAGTTCCAAAAAATCCACTATGTGCATAATGTAATATACAAAAAAAAAGAAAGAATAAACATTAACTTTTAATCAAATAATAAAAAAAATATTTTTTTTTCTGTAAAAAGATTTTTTTTCTGTAAAATTAATTTTTCTTCAATCTGTTGTAATATTCATAAAAGTTTATATATGATATATATTTTAATTAAGAACATAATATAATATCTATTGCTGAAAGCTTTTTTTAAAAAAGGAACTCTAACATATAATGAACCTATATGATATTTATTTTATCAATATCGAAATGAAAATAAAAAATGAATAATTTCTACTTTATGTATATCATATATGTATAATAGATCAATTATAATAAAAAAAAAAAGCTGCGGAGCATACCGTAATCAGTACTTAAAAGTAACCAGGGTAAAAAAAGAATAATCGGGTGTATAGGGCTTGAAAGTGCCGAAAATGGATTAGATAAATAAGGAAAAAAGGGGTATTTTTATATATATATATAATAATGGTACTGAATCACGTATTTTATGTAATACACATGACTTTCTCTTCATTTATATAAATAATATTTTTTCAAAAAAAATTGATTTCATACTCTTCTTTTTCTTCATTTCTTCATTTATTTTTTATCTTATATTATATATATATCATCAATATCAACCATGCCTAGGTTATTTACACTCTTTCAAACTAACCTTACATTACAATATCAACAACAACGTAAAAAAGTATATTTACAATTCCAAAGCACTAGTTATTTTTCTACTACACGACAACAAAAAGTTCATCAACAAGATTATACCCAATCCAGATCAAACTTTGGCCAAAATCAATATCATTATTATGAAAATGTTGTTACCGAAAATACTATCCTTAGTGCCTTCCCTAGACCTAATTTAACCCCAACACTTCATCATACATTATTTTCTAATCCTTCTCTTAATACGAATGGTAATAATCAACAACAAAAGAATAAAACCAAGTGCAAGCATTGTAATGGTCCTCATAGTTCAAATATATGTCCTTGTTGATATATAAAGATACCCATTTATTATTGAATCCATTCCTTTTTTAATACATTTTATGCAAAAATATTTAATCCAATCCATATTATTATCTTTTTATATATTATTCTATCCTTATTCTATTTTATTATTATTTATAAAGTGTCATTCATTTTGTTTTTTGATAATTATTATTTTTTTAGTTATATATCTATCTATGTTGTTATTAACTTTTTTTTTCATTAAATTGTTGTATATTCAAATTATTTCATCTTTTTATATAACTACAAATAAAATCCCATTTTATTTAGATACACGAGCACGTCTTTTCTTTTGTTTAGCCTATTAATATACATGTGTAGATATAAATGTTAAGAATTATAATAATCATAATATCAAATAAATAAAAGAATTGTATTTACCTTAAGTTGACCTTTAAGTTTAGCGGTTTTATTTGTTTTAGTAGAAGCTTCACGAATAGTATTTGTAAACCCACTAGTTGCTGATTTAAAAGTTGATTGTAATAAACCTCTTGAAAATAAAGATAACATGATAAAAATTTATTTATTTTTAAAAAAGAAAGAAAAAGAAAGAATGAAAAAAAAAAAAACTTTTTAAAATCTTTTAAAAGTCAGATAAAAACACTACTAGCCTTGGTTTTTTTTTTTGTAGGAAGTAACCCCATAATTAGTTTTTGTCAACTAAAAACTTTATATAGGACGATGATCAACTTGGCTAGCTTTTTTCTCCTGGAATTAAAAAACACACTTTACTGCATATAATAATTGATTATAACTCCTTAATAAATAAAAATAAAAATAAAAATAAAAGAAGCCATCTATTTATTTTATAAATTATATTAATATAAATAAATGTTACATAGAAATATTTTAACAAGTGTGGCAATTTCCTATTTTAGCACTCATTTGAGTTGTTCATCTTATATAAAGATAATTTAATGCGGCACTTTAATCCTTTTTTTTAAAAAAAAAAAAAAAAAGACTAATATTTTTTTTCTTTCTATTTCTTTCTCTTTCTCTTCTCTTTTTTTTTTTTCCATTCACAATTTTATAATAAAAAAAAACACTCACCTTCTCCTTTACCCCCACCCCTTCCTTTCATTTATTTTATGAGCTGTATATAACTATTATTATTATAAAAAAATAAAGTATAAAACAAAGAGTTGAATGGAGAAACAGCAAGCTTATCATTTAACTGAAAATTTAATTAGGTCAACAACACCTATATCACAGCGTTCTACTACACCTTTAATAAATAATAATAAAAATGAAAAAACATTATCAACTTCATCTTCTCATTCGTATTTAAAAGGCCAATCATCATCATCATCATCATCGCCTATTACTTTACCACCTTTATCTCATATATCCCCTTTACCAACCAATGCTATTATTTTTCATAATTCAAAATCACCACAAGATGATGATCATACTTTTCATAAATATATGGACCAACAATTTCAAAAAGATGCTTCTGTTTTATTAAAAAATCAACAATCACAAAAAGACAATACTAATAATAACAACAATAGTAATGATAATGATAATGATAATATATCCATTCATGAACCTTCTACCTTATGGTCAGCTTTGCAAACAGATTTAAACGAAATCAAAAAAAACCATGAAAAAATATTTTATAAAGAAGGGGACCATCATCATGATCACGATCACGAAGAAGAACATATAGATCGACCTTGGTGGACTTTTGATCAACACGATGGGTTTTTTTCAATAGGGGCTATTTTATTTTTATTTGGGTTTATATTTCCTCCATTATGGTGGTTAGGTTCCTTTTGGCCAAAACAATCTCACCGTGGTGGGAAAATGGCAAGACGTTGGCAACAATTAAATCGTTATTTTTCTATTGGTTTTAGTATTATTGTTGTGATTCTCATTATTGTTTTTGCTGCTTTATATTCTACTCATCAATATACCTAAATCAACTAATTAAAAAAAAATCATTTTTTCATTTTTACTCATTCATCATCTTTTATTTTTATTTTGTTTTGTTTTAAAAACAATAATAATATTACTGCTGGCTCGGTGTACCCTCATTTTTTTTTTTTTTTAAATTTAAATTAGATTAATTTTTTATTTTTATACATAGTACTACTATAATAGATAGATTCAATTTTTTATTATTTATTTTTAATATTACTGTTATTAAATAAGATGAACATAACACATTATTAAAAATAAATAAAAAATACACTGCCTTCATTTAATTATATATAAAACATGATAACAAAAAAAAAAAGAGTTCAAGTATATCTAAATATAAAAAAAAACGTAATCAAAAGCTTTCTTAAAACTATATTATATAAAACATCCATTATACTCATTACTTATATTTATAAGTATACATAATCACAATAAAAAAAATGAATAATAACGATCTATTCTTATATTATAAATTTCTCTTCTGTTTTATTCTTGTTAAAAAAAAGTTGAAGCTGCTGCTATTTGATTATTAGGTATATATAGTTGATCTTTGTACTACAAAATCGTCTGTTAAAAATACATAGGTATATATTTCCGTCTTTCACATATAGTTTCCTTTTTTGTTACAAGGAATATATTAATATGTGTTCCATAGTATTCCCTTCATTCATCCTCTTTTTCTTTTTTTTTTCTTCCTCTTGTTTTAATTTCTATATTTCTATTCCTTTTTATAATAATAAACTATCAAACTGCATTAGTATACAATATATAAAGAAAGATCTACTCCATACTATTATCAAAATAAAACTATATTAATATAATTGAAAAAATAAAATTAAAACGAGTATTAGTTTAATATAATAATTTATGTTTTCCTTTTTCTTTTTAAATATGATCTAAAATAAAAATAAACTATTAACTTACAAACACTTTAATACTATTTTACGACTGTTGACTTAATAAATATAAGTATTTTATTATTACTACTCTTTAAGTTGTATATACCTATATCAAGAAAGTTGAATAAATCATAGTTGTTATACATCGCGTTTTTTAAAATAATAAAACGTGCTAATAACAAGCACCTTTAAAAAAAAACCAGTGTACATAACTTCTTTTGTACAAATTAATTAGTTTATGGTTAGTATATACAAAAAATATGATTTATAATATTTTAATATAATAAAAAAAATTAAAGAAAGTAAAATAAAAAGAGCGAGAAAAAAGGACAACTATTAAGAAATTCATCTTTCATTTTCTTTATTTAGATTCTAAGAAACCAGAAAACGTTAAGGTCTATTATCGGCGATAATACCCTAAAGTAACTTAATGTTAATTGAGCTAACAACATCACCCGAATATCTTCCTGGCCCAACCCTTAACACCGGGTCATAAGTGGATCATTATTGAGGTATCTAGCCAGAGAGCCACCCCGGTATAAACTAATGATCTGATATGAAAAAGCTCATACCCAAAAAAAAATTACAGAAAAAAAAAGAGAGAGAAAGAGAAAGAAAAAATAAAGACCTTTTTATACTTTTTTTAGTTTAATAAATAAATTTTTTTGGAACATCCTTTTTTATTATTCCTCATTGGGTCGTCTAATTTTTTATCATTCTAGTATAATCTTTTTTTACGTGTGGTATAGTAGTAAAAGTATATTTAGTTTATAAGTTTTAAAAACGATTATAAGTTAAAGAACAATGGACTGTGCATGAATAGAAACATAGGTATTACAAGATGGGTGCTATTTAAAACCCGATCTTTTTTGCAAAAATTTTATTGAGGATGAATTTTTTTTATTTTATCAAGCGATGGTTTTCTTCCTTATTATAACATTAACCTTTTTAAAAAATAATAAAAGTGGATCGAATCTATTCATATGGTATGTTTAAATTTTCCTTATAAGTCAAAGGCCCAATGATTTATTCTTGACCTCCAAAGTAAACGGCTAAAACAATAGTAAACCAGCGATGGTTTATTCAGTAAGTTGTAAATAATAGTAATAATATCAATATAGGCAATATCAGCGGTTTATATTCATAGACTTATTTATACATAATTATATATATAACCATATATATACGCATTGTAGCTTATTTTCAGGAACAATATGTGTACAATCTTTTTTAGAAACCTTAGTTACGAACTTTTATTGTTGTATCAACCTGATGTTCTCAACCTAAGTATTAAAATTATCGCTTCAACAAGCAAATTGAATGAATCAAATTATGTAATCTATTTTATATTTTATTATTATATATGTGAAACAATATTGAATATAAATAGAAATCATGTCCATTTTGTTAATACAACCGCAAGCGAAGATAGAACAATAATAACTATAGTAATAATAGTAATATTAATAAAAATATAATATCTATATAATGGCAGTTAATATTAAAGTGGGAATTATGAACTTATTACTATTATTATTTTTATTTATTTATTTATTTTAATCATATCTAGAAGGCACTAGAATAACAATTATTACAGAAATAATTGAATAACAAATACAAATAATTGACGATGAGGATAATAAAATAAAAATACTTGAAAATAAAACTATCAAAAATATGAAGTAAAATACTGATTAACTCGGCTGAAAAAAAAAAAAAAACTACAACTTGGAATGGGTACTTTGGGAATATATATTCACTTTTTATACAGTATTGGTGACTCATAAATATAAAAATGGATAATATATTTTAAAGATCATGCGCATAATACCATTAACATGTACATAATTTCTAGATAATAAAAATACTTGAATAAAATCGAGTATTAATGATTATAATTATAATATCAAAATAGCTACTTGATTTATTTTGTTTTCCTGTGTAAGAACATAATAATTATTAAATAAATAAATAAATAAATAAATAAATAAATATATATATATATTGTAAGATTAAAAAAAAAAAGGGAAAAATTTAAGTATAAATAACATTGTTAATATTCCCATCTAATAAATAGAAAAAAATTAAAAATATTAATAAATCAAATAAGCTTTTTTCATTTATGTATGTGTGAATTATTTATTTATATTTACCAGAATCCTTTTCAGTTGGTTGATCATCGTCATTCCTCCAAACATCATCTACAATAAATTTATAATATATAGGTTTTTCAGGTGATGATGAAGGTATAATACCAAGAAATTCGCCATTTTCTTGTTTCACCATTTGGATGGTTTCTAAAATAATTTTAAAATTATGATGATTAGTATTTATATATATATATATATATATATATATAATAAGAATGGTTGTGATAAACTTACTTTTCCATTGATCAAAACTGCCGGTTAAATAAACTTGATTTCCACCATATTTCCAATAAATCTATTATAAATTATATTTTTAATTCAGTTTTCTTCAAATTATTCTACTATATTCATATTATTATTATTTTTACCTTGATGCCATCGGTTGTCTTAGTCTTGGTTTCAGATGTATTATTTTCAAGTAAAGGTTGACTTTCTTTTTCCTTTTCCTTTTCATTTTCATTTTCATTTTCAATATTATTATTATTGTTATTATTATTATCACTGCTATTATTATTGCCATTATTATTATTTATATTAAGCTGTTGATGATCATGATCATGATTATCTATTGTAAGTGGTGATGGTGATGATGGTAAAGTAGTAGGAGGGGGAGGATTAATTTCCTTTGATATTACTTTAGAATCCTCATTATTGTTATCCTGTTCATGATAAATAGTAGCAGTATCATTGCTACTGCTGATTTGACTAATAATACCAGTAGAAGAAGATCTTGTGATACCATTGGTTTGTTGTTTTTCCGTAATCAAGTGAATTGTTGGATTAGAAATGGGCCGTGCTTTTTCTTGCATATGCACTACTTTTTTCTTTTTATGAAATAGTTTGAACCATGAAAATATACCATGATTTGTTTTTTTATTTTTTGCTGTTATTCCAGTCATTTTTTTTTGAAAAAAAAAATAGAAAAAAATAGAAAATTGGATAAATAAATTATTTATTTATTTTAAAAGAAAGAAAAGGAGAGACTGGAAAAAAAAAATTGATCTTTTATAGATAATAAAAAAAAAAAGTTCCTTTTTAAATTCCGGTTGTGTGAGCCGAGTGAGAGTGTAAGTTGATTACTTTTATACCATTTTTATGCTTTAGTGCGTTATAATATATGATGGGAAAATAATAAACGCCCATTAATATAAACAAATATATTTCCCCATTGTTGCCATTGTTGTTATGTATCCGTTATTCTTTGTTGTTATTATTATTCTATTCTTATTTTCATTTCCCTTTTCTTTTTTTTTTTAAACCTAAAAAATATTTTTAATAGGCTATGATTCACTATTTTTTTTTTTGATCTAGAAGATATGATTGATATATATACATTTTATTAGTAAGTAAACACCAAATGCCTAATTATTAGATGCTGTATAAATATAAAATAGAAAAAAAGAAGAAATATCATTAGTCAAATACAATCGAAAATATAAAACAATAAAAATAAAAATAAAAAGCTTACTAAAATTTCCATCAGTATTGATTGATATATTACTCTCACTTAATCCAGTTGAATGAGCAATACTATCAGTTTCCACATGTGCCATGATTGCAAAATCCGCTAACATTGTACCACTTTGCTGTAAAGTAAATACTATAGGCTTTCCTGGTCCTTCAAATGATGCTACCAACACACAGCTTGAATCTATCCCATAATTAAGTGTTGTCTATAATCATAATCATAGAAAATAAACAAAAAACACGATTACGTAAGAACGCCATTCTATTATTTTAATTCATACATTTATTTATATATATTTATATACTTATATATTTTACCCGAAGTTCCTTAATACCTATTGTTATTGTCACTCCATCATCAACACTATATGCTATAAAATCACTTGGGTTCAATTTAAATTCACTTTGCATTGGTTTACCACCTAAACAAACAAATTGACAGACATATATAAATATCCAACTACATACATAATTATCTTATATTTATTTGTACCTGTTTTTGTTAACGATCTTTCCCAAAAAGTTTTCATAATAATTTGGTTCGATAAAAAAACAAAAGTAATATCTTGAATTCTTGGGTCCATTAAATTAATATAGTCACTGATAAGTACTGGATCGACCGAAAAGGAATGTGGTCCATTTTTATTGTATAACGTTTGAATTTTTTCAGAGTCTGCATACCATAATGAATGTGTTTTTGTCATACCTGTAAATATAATTCATATATGTGTATTACTATTTTATTTTGATTTTGATTATATATCTTTTTTTTTTAATGCTTACCACTAGTACAAACAAACTTTAAATAGAGACGATCCCTAACGACAGCTGATCGATTATTACTACTATTTTCATTCAACTTTATTTCACAATATTCTATATGACCCGTAATATTTTGATTATGACGAAATATTTTACGTAGAGCCTAAAATAAAAAAAAAGAGAGTAAGATACAAAAGCTTGGTGAACAACAATAACAATATTGTTTATTTATATAACACACCTTTACTAAAACGCGACACGAAACCGTAGTTGGATTAGAAGGTGCTGTATTATTATTATTTTTTGGTTGTTTTATTTTGTATTTGGTGAACAGTTTAGGGGATAATCGAATAATAGCTTGTGCTGTCATGGACATGTTAACACTCCATATGATTAACTATAAATATAAAAAATAATAATAAATAGATGGATAGATCAATAAATTGCCTTGCTCCTATTCTATAGTTTTTTTTTATCTTTCTTTCTTTCTTTCTCTTTTTACACTCTTTTTACTTGATCTTTTCTTGCTTCAAAATGTAACTCATCGCTAAATTTAACTAGGGCATCTAAAGCATATCCAAAAACTAAAACAACGATAATAATAACAATAAACAATGATATATATAAATATATGTGTATGTATGTATGTATGTATAAATATATATATATATATATATATTATCTTTTTCCACTTTTACAATACATAAAATATAAATCTATAAATAAAAAAAGTACCTTTTATAGCACTAGGGGTTAATTCAGCTGTGAAACTCATTATATAATATAAAATGAAATAAAATAAAATAAAATAAAGAAAAGATGCAAAGAGAGAATAAATATTGTGATCACTCATTTTTTAAAAAATTTTAAGTAAAATTTTAAATTGAAATTCCGTCTACAGATTTTTTTATAAAAACCGACCTTTTTTATTCTACTTCTTTTTATTCTACTTCTTTAACTTTTTTCTTTGATAAAATACTTCGTAAGTTAAAATATTATATTTTAAAAGAATATAAAGATATATTTGTTTACTTTTTTATTCTTTTCATTACATATTTTATTCGTTTTTTATAGAAAATGAACTTGATTTATCTTGCTTTGCTTTATTGTATGACCAGTTTCTACGTGAAAGCTTGTTCTCCCGATGGCTATTTTCAATTAACTTTATGTCGAAATTCTTACTTTAACAATTGTGAGGTGATTGAAACCCATACTGGATGTTGTTATAGTATGCCTGCACCTTATGTGACCAGTTTGAACTCTGCTAAAGCATGGCTTGATACTTGCACTTTTTATACTGGAGCTAACTGTGATGGAGCTGGCCAGTGCATTGATACCGATGGTTACAGAGATATGAGTAGGCTTCCTGCTTATCGTAGTTATTTTTGTAGGAATGGAGGCGCTTCTAGGTGTTAACTCTTATTTTCTCTTTATTTTTTTAAAAAAATAATACATATAATGCTACAAATACGTATAGTAGCCTTTTCTTTACTTTTATTTACTTTAAAAAAAATAACCTTTTTTTCCCAAATTCTTTATGATAGTACAATTTTATTATTATTTATATTATATATAAATAAAGGTTTCACCCTTTTTGAAAAAGGGAATTCTCACATATAAAAAAGCTAATAAAATAAAAATAGTTTTATGATCTTCCCTTTTCAGTGTCTTTTAAAGCTGAGTCCATTGAAACTCAGCACTTTTTTCTGCATAAATCAAAAAGATGATCTTTTATTCGTTGGGAAATGTTTTTATATTTTAATATAAAATGAAAAAGCTTATTTTGGTTATTATATATTAAAAAAGTTATGTGACATATTTAATTGTTAAACAAAACAAAAAAAAATACATGCGCGTTCCTTTTTTATTATCATTAAAAATTTTTAAAAAAAAAGCATCTACGTATTCGCACCTTTATTTTGTTTTATTTTATGTAAAAGTATAAAACTCAATAACCTCACAATATGCTATATTCACTAAACGTTGAACAAGAATACCAACTGTTTAATTTTATACTTTGATACTATTAATTTTATAATCGAAAATTTTATATACTAATCCTCGATATAAGGAAAAATTCTTGAATGTAAAAAAAAAAAAAAAAAAAAAAATCTCGAGAATAAAAAGATACATTAATGTGGACAATAGATATATATACAAAAAGACTTGGAAGTGGATAGCTTCCTTTAAAAAGGTAATTATCATATGAACCCTTTTTATTATTATTATTAAAATGAATTACCATATTAAGAATACAAAAGTTAGTTTTTACTGAATAATATGGTGATTTTAGAATCTAAATAACCTATTTTGTTTCACCCATTTACCTCTTCTATTTATATAATCGAATCCTTCAAGGGGGGGGGGGGGAATTCAGGGGAAAGAGGAGAGAAAAGTAGAATAAGGAAAGGGATTAGTTTTTATTATAAAAAAAACCTATTCACACACACATAAACACATACAAACACGCTATTTAATTGATTTTTATATACCCACCCACTCAGTCACTCTCCTTCCAAACGCTTAACCAAAATGATTTGTTTTTACACGCGGTTTTTATACGGCTTTCGATAAGGAGACAAGTGGAGTTTGAATATTTATACTTTTTTTTTTTTGATGTGTCTAAATAAGGAGAACTTGAGTAAAATAAAATAAAAAGTAAAACAATAACAATAATAATATAAAGTTAACTAATCATGATCATGTATTCTTTTTATATGCTTGGAAGGTAGTCCTATTTTTTATTTTTTCTCCTTTCTAAAAAAAAATATATTGATTTTTCTTTTTCTTTTCTCTCTCTCTCTCTCTTTTTTACTCTTTTTTTTTTATTGTTTTCTCTTTATCTCACTCTCTTTCTTTTTTTTTATTATTCATTTGTATCATAATATAAAAGCAACTTGTCACTCATTTAAAACTCTTTCCATTCCCTTAATAATTTTTTATGAACAACTGAAATAAATAGTAAAATAGAATACAACCATAATATAATATATGAAAAGTCAGCATGTCAGAATCAAAAAGAACAAATCAAAAAGTGCGACGATCACAATCTTCTTCCATGTTACTGGCAAATGATTTATCAACTCTTAACAAACAGAGGAAACCTTCTTTACCTATAGTCACTCATTTAAAAACATCAAAATCATTATTAACTAATAATTATAATAATAACAGTAATGATAACAATCCACTATTATCAAATAGTAGTATTACTCGCCGTTCCTCTACAAACATGTTACGCTCAAGCCCTTCTACTACAAGATTTGCTAAAAAAAATCTCTTACCTACTTGGTTAAATCGCCAATCTTCTTCTTCTACTGATCAACAAAAACAACAACTTAGTTCTATTTCTACACCTACAATGACTCATTCTATTTCTACTTCAAGTGTTCAATTAAATGATACAGAATTATCGAATCAATTTGAATCTTTACTTGTAAATAACTTTGAAAAAAAAAAACATATTTTTTATAATCATGTATTTAATTTTTTTTTTTTATCACTATTTCATATTTTTATTTTTAAAACATCAATTGATAGGACGAATTGAATATGAAAGAAGATCATCGTGAACATTTACGTCAGCTATCACCAGAACAGCAAATTTATTTGTTGGAACAAAATACAAATATAAAACAAAATAAAAAAAATTCAACCAATGATCAATCAACATCACCTCCTTTAACACCTACTACACCTTCTTCTAATAATAATAATAATAATAGTTTAATCCCTATTATCAATAATAATAGTAATAAAACAAAATCAACTAATTATAATAATCAACAAATAAAACAAAAATCTTTATTAAAACCTGTTTCAACAAGAAACTTTTTTTCTTCTTCAACATCCTCATCTAATGCCTCCATTAATAATAATAATAATAATAATAATAATAATAAAAATAGTGATAATAGCAATCATAATAACAATGATTCATCTTTACCAAGTCCCCCATCAAGCATCAATAGTAAAAGAGCAGCCAATTATAAATTCAATCGAAGAAATTTAAAACAAGCCAATCATATCAATTCAAGAGTAGGATCCATGATTTTAGAATTTAATGCAAAAGCTCAAACAAATCATCTTGATGATGATCATTCAGCTGCTGATGCTTGGTTATTATTAGATAACCCTACTATTTTGCCTATTTCCCAACCTTCTACTTCCTTATTACCTTCTACCCAACAACAGCAACAATCAAGAATGAGTTTGGAAAAAGGAACCATTCATCATCAAAGTTTATCAAGAAAAGAAGGTGCTCACCTTGCTTTATTATATAGTAATGAAGATATGAATATCGAAATTAAAAGCCCTTATATATATGTTGAAAGGTTACGTAGCAGGTAACTAGTACTAATATAACTTGTATGCCCAAAATTCTATTTATGCTAAACCATTTATACTTTTTACTTTATTTTTGAAGAAATACATCCATGGATGGTCTTTTAAAACATTTACAGTCTTTAAAATCTTGTTTAGAAACATCCAATCCTGCTTGGATCCATGAGTTTTTATCTAGAAGACATGATGGTTTATCTGCTCTTGAACATGTTTTGGACCGTATCAATATTAAAAAGAAAAAGTAAAAATAAGATAAAATAAAATAAATAAACCCCGCTCGACTTTAATGCTCATGATAATTTTTTAATCCCCACTTCTCTCTTTTTCTCTTTCTTTTTTTTTAAATAGAAAAAAATTAAATCAACGTATTCAAGAAGTAGAAGATCAATGTTTATTAGAATGTACTCAATGTATTGGTTTACTTATAAAGGATATTGTAAGTTACTTTTTTTATAATTCATGGAGAAAAGGAGGAGAAATAAATTAGGAAACAAGGAGAAGAAAAAATAGACTTTATATAATATATATATATATATATAAACTACACTCTCTTATTTTTATAAATGATTAAAGGAGTATATTACTTTAATAATAATAATAATAATACTTGAATACTCACTTTCTCTATCTCTTACTTTATAATCTTTCCTTTTCTTTTTTCTTTTTTTCTTTCTCTCTTTTACTAAATGATATTCAATTAATCAAACGCATTGGTATATATTTATTCATTTATTTAGGTTGGCTTACAACAAGTGGTTATGCGACCAAGTTTATTACATCAACTATTATTCACTTTATTCATGACTTTAACCGTCATTCTTACTGTATATGGTAAACAGCCACCACCACCTCCTCTTCCTCCTACTTCTTCTTCTTCACCATCTCAACAACAACAAAATAGTTCATTTTTTGGAAAATCCCCATCACTTTCTTCTATTGGATCTCATTTATTGCCTTCATTTTCAACTCAATCCATCAAATTACAAAATAATAACAATAGTAATAATGGAAAAAATGATACATCATCATCACCATCTACAGCAACAAATACAATGGCCCAACAACATGATACATTTTATATATTGTTTTATCTTTGTCAACATATTTTTGAAATCATGATATCTATGTGTTCTCTATCATCATCCTCTTATGATATGGTTTTAAAAGTATTATCAGAAATTCGTGGCGAACAATATCGATTTGAAAGAATAATTCAATATTTATGTGCTTTTCAATTAAATAATAATAACCAAGATGATGAAAAAAAAATGGAAGATTCCTTGGTATGGGAATGTAAAGCTAAAGCCATTTCTTTTTTTAATGCTATTGTTAATACATCTGAAAATATTGATACAAGATGTTCTTTAAGAATGGAATTGGAGAGACGTGGTTTTGATACTTATTTAAAGGTAAAAAAAAAAAAAAAAATCATTATAATAATAAATTAGAAAAAAAAAAGGGGGGAGAAAGAAAAAGAGAGAAAAAAAAAAATGAATAAAACAAAATATAATAATAAAAGAAGAGGAAATAAAAAAGCATGAATAAAAGAGTTTTGTGGGACAATGTTGTTGTTTTTTTTTTAAGGGGGAGCGAGAAAGAGAAGTTGTTGATGATGTTGATCGGAAAAGTATTATAAAAATGGGAATGAAACAATAATTTTTATTTAAACTATATATTTATTTATTATTGAATCAACTATCCTTTTTATCATTATTTTTATTATTGTCCTTATTAGACACTTGAATCGTATAATTATCCTGATAAAGTGGCAAAAGAAATAAACCTCTATATTGACAAAAAGAAAACTGATCTGGATTCAATTCAAAAAAAGGAAAATGTGAAGCGTCAAAGCGTTTGGAAGTAAGTTCTATTTAAAAAGAAAAAAAATCACTCCTTTTATAAAATATTCCAACAAATTAATTTACTAAATTACACGCTTTTTTCATATTATTTCTATTTCAATCCTTATTTTTTTTTTTTTACTTTTTTCTTTTCTTCTTTCTCTCTTTCTTTATATTTTATTTTTTCCTTTCCTTTTTTTTTTTTTTTTTTTTTATTTTTTTTTCATTTTATAAAAAAAAAAATTATAGTCAATCTGATGATATGATTTTATCTTCATTAAAATCTCTCAGTGATGCAGAGAACCCAGAAGTTTATTATCTAGTAGTGGATACTTTATGGGAATTAATAAAACTTGGTCAAGATAAAATGAAATTAAACAAAAGGTAAGCAAAAGAATAAATAAATAGATAAATAAATAAACTATATATATATATATATATATATACATGTATAATAACAATAATAATTATAATAATTATAATAAAACGTTTATTGATATTAAGGAGTTTTTATTTCTAATTTATATTTTATATTTATATTTTTTTATATTTAGACTTGCCATGGATATTTGGAGTATTGTTAGAACATTGGCTACAACTTTAACATCTATTCAATCAAATGGTAAATATATTATCATTATGATTTATTTAAAAAGAAAAGAATGGATGAAATAAAATCATATGGTGAACTTAGTTTATTTAAAAAAAAAAAAAAAACTCCAATTCTAATTTTATTTATGATATGTATATATTTATAGATGATTTCCAACTTCTTTTTTTACAATTTTTACAATCCATTCAACCTATTGTCGGCAAATTACCTCTTGATGCTTGGATAACGGAATATAATCACAACCATTTAAATCCTAAAGATGAAGAAAATAATCTTTCATCCATCACCTCTACCATCACTCCCACTAGTACTAATAATAATACTACTACTACTTCCATTACAACAGTATCTACCACTTCAACACTTGACAACACTTGCAAAATAAATAAGAAAAATAACATGGACAATTTAGATGATGTAGAAGGATTAAGAAACATGGTGGAAGAATTAAAAGATGCATTACAAACAAGTGAAGAAGCCATTGCCAAAATTCGTCGTGAAAAAAATGATCTTTTAATGAAAGTCAAGGAAAAAGAAAATAAAATCATTTCTTTACAACAAGAAAATGAAACAAAACTATTAACTCTTCAAAATGATCAACAAAAAAAGAATAATAACAATGACTCTTCTTCATCAATGAATGATAATAATTCTTCCTCATCATCTCATAATAATGCTTCTTTACCTACAACTGCTCCGCCACCTCCTCCGCCACCTCCACCTCCTCCACCTCCGCCACCTATGTCTCAATCCAACGATTCTGCTAATATTCATTTAGGAAACAGAAACACAAGAAGAAAAAGAAGTTCATCAAGGTCGTCCAAATATTTGCATCCTTTAGCGTTGAATTTAAGTTTCCCAACATTGAAATCTTTACATGAGAACTCTATTACTTCACCAACAAGTCCAACCCATCCTGGTGATTTGGTATCGGCTTCGCTTAATAGATCTATAAGTAATGATCCTTCCATTCAATATGAAAATCAATTTGGCCAACAGCAACATACTAACATTCATATGAAGGTATTATCAATAAAATATAAGTATATTATTATAATTTATTTAAAAAAAATATATATAGTTATAAATGATAATGTACTCATTTCAATTTTTATCATTAATATTTATATATAGCAATTCTTTTGGTCAAAACTTTCTCAAGATCGTATTCAAAATACTGTATGGAAAGAAATTTCAGTATCCATGGATTCTAAATCAAATGATATTTCAACAACAACAACAACAACAATATTAAATCATAATAATAATAATTCATTCACTCATAATGATAATGATAATGTTGATCATCATCATCATCATCACACACAACAACAATCATCATTCTCTATCCATCATAATAAAAATGAACAACAAGAAAAAGAAGAACAAAATTATTCCATTACTTTAGATACCACAGAACTGGAACGACTTTTTAAAAAGAGTCAAGGAAATCCTACCACTTTATCCTCATCATCATCAGCAACTGCTACAACAACTGCAGCAACCAACAACATACTTAATACCAGTTTACCTAAAATTGGAAAACAAAACTTGATTACTTTATTAGAATTTAATCGAGCCAATAATATTGCCATTATGCTTGCAAGGATCAAATTATCCTATCCTGAAATCCGTGATGCTATATGGAATATTGATGATCAAGCTTTAACCATGGATAATTTGATGGTTATAAGACAATATATCCCTACAAAAGAAGAAATTGAAATCATCAGTGAATATGATGGCGATATTGATCGGTTAGGCAATGCTGAACGTTATTTTAAAGCAGTATGTGTTAATTTATATATATATATATACAGTATTTAAAAAAAAACATGAATAATTATTAATATGATTGTTATTTATTATTCATTTATTTTTACTTTTTTAAAACTTAGATAATGTATATACCCAGACTAGCTGATCGTGTCAGTTGTATGATATTTAGAAGAAAATTCCATTATGAATTACAAGAAATCTTGCCTGTAAAATAAATAAATAAATAAATAATAATAATAATAGTTGATTACTCTTTTTTATACATTTATACTTATTTAATTTATATTTATTAGGAATTGGATACTTTACAATATGCTATTAATGAATTAAGACATAGTCAACGGTTTAAGACTGTATTAAAAATCATATTAGCAATTGGTAATCATTTAAATGGTCAAACTATACGTGGCAACGCTTATGGATTCCATTTAGACGCTTTATTAAAGGTAAATATATAATAATGCGTGTATGTAATTATTTTTTAATGTTATTTTTTGTATTTATTTATTCATATCTATAGATGAGAGATACGAAAGCAGAAAGTGATGGCGTTCACAATGTACCTACTTTATTACATTATTTAGTTTACTTTTTGTCAAAATCTGGCCAAGATGTAGTTCATTTCAAAGAAGATTTAATTCATTTAGAAGCAGCTGCTAAATGTAATAAATATATTAAATACATGATTATCACGTATATTTTTTTTTTAGAAACATAGTTTACTCATATCCCTTTTCATTTCTTATTTTATTTTTTGAATAATAATGACATATAGTGTTACCTCAAGCAATCTTTGCGTCCGTAAATGCCTTAAATGCTAACGTCACTCAAATTAGAAATGAATTAACCATGCATCAACGTAAAAAAAGACAATCCTTAATACAAATTGACCGATTTGCTGATTCTATGGAAGCCTTTTTAATGGAAGCTGAACCTGTGATTAACAATGTAAAAATAATGACCAAAAACATTGAAGAACAACTTAAAGACTTGATCCTTTATTATGGTGAAGATCCTACTCTTATTAAATCTGAAGATTTCTTTTCAATAATTGATTCTTTTACATCTTCTTTTGAAGTAAGTTTTCTATCGAATATTTTTTTTATTGTATTTTATATCCATATTTTTTATTCATTTTTTTTTATTTATTTATTTAATAGAAAGCTAAAGTAGAAATCCATGAAGCACGTGAACGAGCATTAAAAAGACAAAGACAACAACAAGAATTAAGAGAAAAGAAAGCCATGGATGTCATATCATCACCTTCTTTATCCACATCATCAACCCTAACAAGTCATTCTAGATCTACCTCCTATAGTAGTCTAGGTATGTCAGTATCATCTTTAAGAAGACCTTCCACACCTAACTCTATTCAAGAGAATAATACAGGTGATAACAATAATGGATTTGATCAAGTTTTACGCGAAATGAGATCTGGATTAAAACGTGGAGACAGTTCTTGGCGCGTCAAACAATTAAAAAAGAAAAACATTAACGAAGATCCTTCCAGTTTGATTAATCATACAACAACAAAAGAAAATGATAATAAAGAAAATCATGAAACTACCACCAAAGACACAAGCAATGTTATAGATACATTAAACCCTTTTATATCCGTTAATTAATACTAATAACAATCATAATAATCATATATATATATACATATCCTATTTCTTTATAATTATAATACCTATTTATTTATTTATCATTCTTTTTATATTTTATATTTATTTATTAACTTATTCTTTAATCTTTTAAAATAAAAATAATTCTTATATATTAGCATTTAATTTATATTTATGTAAATACTAGTTTTTTTTTTTTTTTCTAAAAAAAAATCAATTATGAACCTCTATTATTTTCATAGAATCATTGACAACACATCTAAAATTCTTAGTTATCCCAATATCATCTTGAATTTCAGAACTTAAACCTATAATTGTTTTACCATTGTCATCATGAATGAATACTACACAATATTCAAAATCACGTTTCAACAGTAAGACTACTTGGCTTATTAAGTCTATACAGGTAGAATGATTAATTGAATATCCCTTGTAAAAAATGTTTATCTTTTTAGAATTTCTTCCTTTAATTAACAAATAACTAAGCTTGTCGAAAAAAAATTTGTCTTCAACTATTTGGAGGTTATTAGGACTTGAGGAATTCATATTAAAATATAATAAACTTATAACCCCATATAATAGAAGAAAGAAAAATAAGTAAATGCTAGATCTAATCATCATCGGCAAAAAAAAAAAACGGAATTTTAAATCATTTTTTACTTTTTCCCCCTTTTTTTTTCAAGCTTTTTTTTTTCCCTCTCTTTTCTTTCTTTCACTCTTTTTTTTTATTTTTTGATATATAAATATATATATATATATATATATATACACTAATATATAGACAAATCTTTAAATATTCATATATAAGTGATTCTTTTCTTTCTTTCTTTTTTTTTTTATTATAGTTTACATATATATATTATAAATAATCATTTTTTTTATTATTATTTGATACCAACCGTTATATATATTAATATACTAAATTCCATTTTTATTTTTATTCTTAATTTTTTATAAGCTTTAATAAGAAAGACTTTTATTTTTACACACATACACATACACATATACACACATATATATATATATATTTATATATTTATATATCCATATATTTATATATCTAAACTTTCTTTTTTTGAGCCATCTTGAATATATACATTTATAATCCATAAGGATGCAATCAGCCTATGTTTCCAATTTAGAAGCCAAAGTTGTTATTCTTGGTAGCCAAGGTATCTTATAAATGATGATCTATAACAAATATTTATATATAACAATCAGTACCTTAAAATATATACATCCATTTAAAAAAATAAAAACAAAAACAAAAAAGAGACATATAAGGGGAATTCATTATGGATTTATAAATGTTTCATTTTTTATTTTATTTTTAAACATTTATATAAGGTGTTGGGAAAACGTCTTTAGTAGTTCGTTATATTAATAAAACCTTTGCTCCTAATTCTACTTCAACTATTGGTGCTTCTTTTATGACAAAGAAATTGTAAGGAATAACAATAAAAATAATTATAATAAAAATAATAAAAATATTAAGGATTTTTATTTGTGTCGAAAAAAAAAAAGGAAGGGGGTTGAAACAATAAACTAAATATATCTAATTTGCATTTATATGTATAAAAATATGTATATATATATATATATGTGTGTGTGGCAAAATTATAATATTCATTTCCGTTTTCTCGGTTTAATCATATTTATTTTACTTTATTAAAATAGAACAGTAGATAATTGCAAAGTAAGATTACAAATATGGGATACCGCAGGCCAAGGTAACAAAAAAAAAAGATAGAATAAAAATGAATAAGAACAATCCCATATTAATATATATATATATATATATATTACTATTTTTATTTGATAATGATGGATGATTTAGAACGATTTCGAGCCATGTCCAAGCTTTATTATAGAGGTGCTCAAGCTGCTTTATTAGTATATGATATTACATCTCAAGAAAGTTTTCAAGAACTTCATTCATGGATTGAAGGTAAATAATATATAGAAAGGATATTTATATGATAATAATTGATTGATCATGGTATATATATATTATTTTTGATATGAATAGAATTAAAAAGAAATATGAACGAAGAATTGGTCATGGTGGTGGTAGCAAATAAATCAGATTTAGAATCACGTCGAGAGGTATCATTGGAGGATGCACAAAATTATGTCACGCGTTCACTTGGCCCTGATACATTATTATATGAAGTATCAGCAAAAGAGGATGATGGTAAAATAAAAACAATAGTAATAAATAAAAAAAAAAAAAAAAATACAGACACTGATTTTTTTGAATATAATCTATTTATTTATTTATTTATTTATTTATTTTAAAAGGTAAAATTGATAATTTATTTTTAAATTTAACTCGCATTTTGGTGGATCGAAAACAATACTTTCCTAAAAAAAGAACGCCTACTTCTAACAGTATGAACATTGTTGATGAATCTACTAATAAATCAAACTCTTCTTGTTGTGGTTTTTAATTTTTTTTAAAAAAAATTATATATATATATAAACATATATACCTTTTTTTTCACTTTCCTTTTTTAGTTTATTATTATTATTTTTATTATTATTATTACTATTATTATTCTTCTACATTTATATTATTATTTTATTTAATATCTTACAATGATTTAATATTGTTATTATTATTTACTTTTATTATCATTTTTTTTAAACACTCTCTCTCTTTCTCTCTTTCTCTTTGTCTTTCTCTTTTCTTTTACCATTTTTTTTTTTTATCATTATTATTATTTGCAAATCATATTTACTCATGTAAATAATTATTATTATTTCCTTCTATTTATCATAGTGTCAAAATATTAAAACCAAAACTATTTTAACCTTTTTTATATCTCTTTTTATATGGTAATTTTTTATTATTATTTAAACATGTTTTTATTTTTTTGAATCAATTATTAAGATACACAGATTATATAAATAAATAAATAATAAATAAACTTTATATATATCTACATATATATTCGTAAAGAAAAGAACAAGAATTATTTAAATGATATGATTTTTTTAAAAGATATATACATTTAAAATGCCGATAGTGTAGCGGTGTTTAAATAATTACCCTAGAGAAATTTTTTTCATTTGTTTTTTTTGTTTTTTTTATACCTCTTCTTCTTTTAACCCTTCTCTTTTTTTTTAAATAACTTATATTAAACATGTTTGCTCTTCGTCGTGCTGCCATTCGTGCTGCTCCTCTTGCTGTTCGCCCCGTCACTGTTCGTCCTTTCTCTGTCTTAGGTGCTCGTTTATGTAAATATCATGTTTATTAAAAATTAATTTAAATATATTATTTGACTGTGTATTGGGTACTGGATTATATATATTTGACCATGATGGAAATATTAGATAGATAGATATATATATATCACTTTTTTTTTTATATAAACAACCACTCAACTTGATTCAGTTTATTTTAATACACAACTTTATAAAAAAAGAATGAAAAACATGGATGAAATTCAACAAAGACACTTTCATAAATATAATTAGTATACCAAAACAACATTTTACTATGAGTATTATCATTAGTATCAGTAAAATAATGACAACAATCATCAATACAATAGTGATATATATATATATAACGATAATATTTTCTAGTCAAATCATAATCATAATAATAATAGGATTATAATAAATAAGAATACATAATAAACTAACTTTATTTTTATTTTTTTATCTAGCCGGTGCCGTATCTAGCGAACACGCTGAAACTAGCTTTGGACCTGGTTCCGCTGCTGGTCAAGTTCCTACTGATATTGAACAATCTACTGGTTTAGAACGTGCTGAATTATTAGCTAAATTAGAAGGTCAAGAACTTTTCGATGTTGAACCTCTTAATATGACTCATTTAGGTACTGTCAAGAACCCTATTGTTGTTAAATCTCATGATCCTATTCGTTTCGTTGGTTGCACTGGTAAAACAAAAAAAAAATACAAAAAATGGAAATGAATTATAAATGATTTCTTATTGATATTTATTTATTTATTATTTTCAGGTTACCCTGCTGAATCTCATGATACCATTTGGATCAACGTTAATAAGGATCATGAACACGATAGATGTTATGAATGTGGTAGTGTATTCAAATTAGATTACGTAGGAACTGACGATCATCATCATTAAATTATTATTATTATTCTTTTATTTTGCTCTTCTTTCTCTTGATTTTTTTTTAATTCTATACAATTTAAAAAATAAAAAAACGCAAACGTTTGTTTAATTATTATTTAATTCCATCAAATATATATATATATATATATATATATATATATATATATATATAAATATTAATAGTATATTGATTAAAAACGCGCAACATGTTTTTTGATTATTAAAAAAAAAAAAAAAAGATTGCATAAATCATCAAAAATTGAAATGGATTTTATATAAAAAAGAAAAGAACTACACAGTCATACATATATATATATAATCTTGGACACGTTTTTATGATGTCATTAACGTGAATATAATATACAACACGATGATGATCATTCTCAAGTTGATTTCTTTTTATGGATTAACATATTATTATTTTTTTAAAAAAAAAAAAAAAAAGATAATTATAGATTATATTATAACCCCCCTTCCTCTCATTCTCCCCTTTTTGAAAATAATGACAAAAACTATAAAGTGGTATAAAATTGATACTATTTCAATAGTACCATTTAACAAGTTTGTTTACTAGTAAAAGAAGGGGAAAAAAAGAAGCATCTCCTTTCTACTAACTAGCAAGTATTTTATAAGCTAATAATTACACGTATATAAAATCCATTCAATTGTTATGTTTTTATTATATTTTTTTTAGTGATGATAAAATGGTGTTTTTTAATTAAATTTAATTTTATAACAAGAATAAAATATTTAGTACAGAAAATGAATTTATCAAATATAGTATAGCTTTTGTTACAAAAGCCTATTTTCGATTATCTTTATTTTAATATTAAAAATCAAAAAGATCTTTCACGTATATCATATACATATATATACATACGTATATATATGTATATATAATATACATTTATTCTATTCTATTATTACATATATATAATATATATATACGACTCTTATTTTTAGGTAATCAATATAACAAATTAATTATAATATATATATATATATATATATATATATATTTATATATATTTATACACATATAAAATTTTTCAGTCTTGTGAAACAACGAGGCGTACCTGTCAATCAAGTGTAAACTTTTTTTTTTTTTTAATTTTTTTTAAAACTCCGGATAATGTAATACATAATTTTAAGTAGTAAGGAACAAATCAAATATTCATTTTTTTTCTTCTCTTTTACTTTTTCTTTTTTTTTTATTATTATTATTATAATTTCACTTTCTTTCTCCTCCCTTTCCTTTTCACCCTACTTCATTTCTTTCCTTTTCTTTTCTTTTTTTTCTTTTTTCTTCTTTCCCTCTTTTTTTTTTAAATAGATGCATCTTATTTGATGCTCATTACATACCAATCCTTTATACTTTTGATCTTTTTGATCATTTTTCAAGCTTCTTCAAGCTATGGTAAAATAAAAATAAAAAAATAAAAAAAAACTATACAATAAAGTAGCAGTAGTAGCAATATATTAATAAATAAATATATATATATATATATATTATAATCATAATCATAATAGGAAATGAAGCTCATACCACTCCAACTTCCACTTCTATTACAACAACAAAAATAAAACATACTTCTACAGCCCATAGCCATCATCATCAAAAAGCAAAACCTTCTAATCATCACCATAAACATGACGATAAAATTAAAAAAAAGCGTATTACTAAAACTATCTGTAAAACCGTTCGACCTACCCCTACAAAAACCACCATCGTTGATCACTCTACTACTAAAATCGTCACTAGTAAACCAACTGTAAAATGTACAACCAAAGTGATTTTAAAAAAGTGGACTCCACATAATAATAAAGAAAAGGATCACCATCGCTCTAAAGAAGTAAAAGATGATAAACACGATCATCACCAGGCCAAAGGCAATGATAAAAAGGACCACTCGAAAAATGCTAAAGATGATAAAAAGCCTAAAAAAGACGACAAAAAGCCTAAAAAAGATGATAAAAAGAATCATCCTGCTCCTAAAAAAAAACCAACAACCACAACCACAGTAAAAGCTAAACAAACCAACAAAGGATTGTCTAAACAAGATGATCAAGTAGTTGCGTTATCTGATGCACATGAACCAACACCTACACCTGAAGTAACCAACTCTCAATATATACCATCCAATAACGAAAGTGGACAAGAAAACGACGATCAAAGCAACAATGAAACAGTTTATGATCCTAACTCCTCTTCACCTAATAATAATGCTAATGCTAATCCGTCCAATGCAAACAACGAGAATGTAAAAAACGAGAATAACTTTGAATCCAACCCAGTAGGTAATGGTGGAGGTACACACCAAGCCCTTGGATTGGGTTTAGGGATTGGTATTGGTTGTGTTGCTGCTATTGGTTTAGCTGGATTATTAGTTCACAATAAGCGAAAACACAATGAATCCAATGAAATGAATAGTCATATTGATGATCCCTCAGCTTCCCCCGATAATTCTTCTTCGCCCGTATCAAGGTCCAATACAATCATGAACAGTAATACAAAATGGCGGCCACAAAGTTTTATGGGTGTTTTGTCAGCTGTTGTATCTAAATTGCCTAGATCTCCTTCCCAACGTAGTCAAACAAGTACGGTTAGTCATGGTACAGCGATTGGTTCTGGAAATGGTGCTGTAGAATTACAACGTCATCCTTCAGATGCTTCTTCTTTTATGTATCAACATCAACAACATTCCCCTCCTCCTTTAATGCGTGTAGATGAAGAACGTCAACATTACCAATACTAAATTATAAAAAAAACCCCCAACAACTATATATATATATATATATATATATATTGCTGTTTCTATACTATTTATTTTTATTCTTTTTTGTAATCATGTGTATTAAATAAAATAAAATAAATAATAATAATAATAATAATAATAAAAGGTTTGTATAATAAACCTTTATCTTTTTTTTTTTTTAAAAAAAAAAACTGTTTTTATTATTACCACTATTTATTTTTTACTAAATATACCTATAGTAAATAAAATAATTAAAGTTTATGTTTAAATTAAATTGAAAAAACGTGAATCAATACTATTTAAATAGTTTACTTATTTATTCAAAACTTTATTTGTTTTCGTATCACACACACTCACCCATTCACTCACATAATAATATATATATTCTTTCTTTTCCATTTATTTAATACTAAAAAATCGTCGGATAATCATTTAAGAATGATATACAAAACCTACTCTTTCTTTTTATTGTTTGCATTACTTAATATACCTAGAATTCAATCAATTCATATTCAAATTTAAAATAAAAATAAAAATAATCGAAACATATTTATTTTGCTTTTTATTTTATATACAGAATAAATAGTTTGACAAAGGTTATGTTTTTTTTTTTTTTTTACAAACTATAAAACAATGGAATGGACTACCTTTTTACCTTTAAATGGGTAAGTTAGACTTTCTATTTTAATCAGTTAAAAGGAGCGAAAGAATTGATTGGCTGAATCTATTTTTAAACTTCCGTTAAATAAAAAAAAAAGGGCTTTGAAAAAAGTGGAATGATTTTTTTTTTTTTCTTTTCACTTTTTTTCTTTCTTTTATATATATAAAATTCTATATAATCCATATAAATATTCTTTTTTTTTTCTTTCTTCCTTTATGTTTATTATTATTTAGTTAAAAGAATAAGAAATATATCAATGTATATAAAATCATTATTATCAAGTTTGGCTGTTTTAGCCTCTGTTTATAAAGCACAAGCACAAGATTCACCTTTTGAATGGCTTTCATCGCAGCAACAACAAGTATTATCTCCATTAGCAACAACTGGAAAAATGGAACAAATAGGTAGAACAGGTGTCGCTGCTATGCATGCCGTTTTATTAAAGTAAACCTTTTTATGCGATAATAACAATATAAAATGTATGATTATAAAACCAGCTTTTCTTACTTTTTTATACTTTATTTATATAGTGAAAAAAAGATTTTAATTATTGATAAAGGTAATTATTAATATACTCATTCCCATCTATCCAGTTCACTATTTTTAATAATAATAATAATAATAATAATTACTATCTTCATTCTAACCATACTTTTTCTTTTTACTATGCCTACTTTAGCTGAATGGAACGAAGCAACTTTTGATTCAGGACAATGTGCATTTTCAGTAGAATACGATATAGAAACAAATAAATATCGATTATTAGAATTAGAAACAAACACTTTTTGTTCAGCTGGTGGATTTTTAGGAAATGGATCATTTATTAGTACAGGAGGTGGAGAAAGACGTGGTAGAGATTGGAAAGCTGAACCTGGATGGCAATCCATTCGCCATTATAATCCTTGTCAAGATAATCAATGCAAATGGGCTGAATACAAAACTGGAAAAATGTCTGTAAATCGATGGTATCCAACTGTAGAACAATTACCTGAAGGTGATATCATTATTGTAGGTGGTTCAACAAAAGGTGCTGCCGTCAATCGACCAGAAATTAACGTTCCTTCTTATGAATTCTGGCCTCCTCGTGGTGATGGCAAAGAAATTCATTTACCTTTCTTGAATGAAACCATGCCTTATAACTTGTAATATACATAAGAATGCATACATATATATATATATATATATATATATATATACGTATCCAATTAGAATACTAACCTCTATATCATTTTTTATTTTTTATTTTTCATTTTTATATTTACTCGTATAGATATCCTTTTGTATTTGTTTTACCCGATGGAAATTTATTCGTTTTTGCAAACCAACATTCAATGATTTTTGATTATAAAAACGATCGTGTCGTCAAGAAATTACCTTTAATGCCTGGTATGGTGCGATCTTATCCATTAACTGGCGGTGCAGTCATGTTGCCTTTAGATCCTGAAAATGATTATAATGTAGAAATTTTAATTTGTGGTGGATCTGAAAAAATGCGAAATGACGCCAAAGCTGAAAAGACTTGTGGACGTATTAACCTTGGTGATGCTGAGCCAAAATGGGAAATGGATGATTTTATTCATCCTCGTTTAATGCCTGATGGTGTAATCTTACCCGATGGAAATGTCCTTTGGGTTAATGGATGTCAACGTGGATGGGCCGGTTACAATGGACGAAATCATGACCCTACCTTTGACCCTATTATTTATGATGGCACTAAAAAATTAGGTCATCGTTGGACAACCGGTTTGGCGAATACCAAGATCGCTCGTATGTACCATTCTGTTGCTTTAACTTTACCTGATGGCCGTGTATGGATTGCTGGGTCTAATAATGTGGATCCTCCCGATTTAACTGCTATATACCCAACTGAATTCCGTGTTGAATATTTCTCTCCTCCTTATTTATTCAAATCTAATACAAGACCTTTATTATCTCATGTTCCTAAAGTGGTGATCTATGGTGAATCTTTTAATATTTTAGTTAACCTTGGTAATTTGGCTACTAGTAATAACGACAAAAACATTAGAGTTGGATTATTACGTCCTGGTTTCAGTACTCATTCCATGCATATGTCCCAACGCTATGTTTATCTTCGTCACCAATTATCAGATGATATGCAATCTTTATCCATTGAAGCTCCTCCAAAACCTACCATTTTCCCTCCTGGCTCTGGTTTCTTGTTTGTTATTGTTGATGGTATTCCTTCTAAAGGTGTAGAAATCTTTGTTGAAAATGATGTTAATGATTTAGCCATTTAAAAAAAAAAAAAAAAAAAAAAAAAAAAACACTTACTATTATTTATATACATTTATTAAAAGATAAAAAATAAAATATATCCTTTTCTTTCTTTTTTTTTTTTTTCCAAAAAAAAAAAGAGTTCCTTAAAAAACTATCCTTACGTATTATTAATAATAATTTAATCTAACCAATCCAATCTATATATATATCATGTATTTTTTTATAAATACGCACGTACATAAATAAAAACTAAAAAATATCAAGATAAAATTATTATGTCTTAAAAAAAAAGGCACCAACTTTAGAAATGCGCCGAAGTAATGCGGAAGACAAGCGCTTTTTTACAAAGAGTGTTCATACGTAAATTTCCTTTTATGAAAAAAATAGATTTCGCAACCGATTTCCATATTTTGACTCAAAAATTAAAATTAGAAAAAACCCCGCCCGGTTAATTTTTACATATTTAAAGCCGATTTTTTTTTTTTCATTCTCTTTTTCTTCCACTTTTACTTTTTTTTATAAACTATAAAGATAAAGAAAAAAATCATACAAACCCATATACACACATACACATATACTCTTTTCTTTTTTTATGTCTGAAACCACTATTAATCCAGGACTTTCTTCGCCTCATTTATCATTTTTTCCTACTATGCCAGCCGTAATTCCACCTACGAGTCGACTTAATTTTATCAAGAATTGGTGGCAACGATCGCCTACAACAGCACTTCATGCCGAAGGCAGATTATTACAACGTATGATCCCAACACCCAATAATTTTGTTCATCCTGTTCTAAATAAATATCAAAACCAGCAACAACACTATCGTCCTTTAATCGCAAGATCTATCAATGTACCTATCAACAATGGTGCTCATATCATTAATACTTTTACACTCTCCCCTTTATCTTCTTCCGATACAAAATCACCTTTAGTATGGGATGCTAATACAACCATTAATTCAGAAAATAATCAATCTTTTAAAGAAGAAAAAACTAATAATAACCTTGTTATCTGTCATGGCTATGGTGCTGGGCTTGGCTTCTTTTACAAGTAAGTAAAAAATAGAACTTTACCATCATTGATTATTATCACTATTGTCACTTTTATCTTACTTTTATTAATTGATTACTATTTGATTATTATTATTTCATTTCATTTCATTATATTTTTATACGCTTTTATATAATAATAATAGAAATTTATACGAATTAGGACAAGTACCAGATTGGAAAATTTATGCTATTGGTAATAATAATAATAATATAAAAATTAATAGTTATAAATATATATCTATATATTTATTTTTCAATTATTTATTTTATTAATTTTAATTTTAATCTTTATATCTATTAGATTGGTTGGGTATGGGAAGAAGCTCTAGACCAAAATGGACAATTACAAAGAAATCAAAACAAACTTGGGATGATATTGTAGAAGAGGTAATAATAATAAAAAAAAAAAAAAATGAAATACACGAATTTATATATACTTACACGAACTATTATTATTATTATTATCGCGATTTTAATGATAGGTTGAAGAACATTTTGTTGAGTCATTAGAAGATTGGAGAAAATCAGTTGGATTAGAAAAAATGACGTTAGTTGGACACTCAATGGGTGGTTACTTTGCATCTTGCTATTCATTAAAATACCCTGAACGTGTTGAAAAATTGGTTTTAGTTTCACCAGGTAAAAATAAATAAATGAAAAAAGTGGAGGCATAAAATAAATTATTATAAATATATATTAAAAAGAAAAAGAAAAAGTGAATGGATATTTATTAGTTACATATATTATATTATATAACAGCTGGTATTGCTGAACCTCCTAGAGATTTAGTTCAAGAACCATCAAATAAATCACCACAAGAATTACTTGAAAATGAAGCACAAGATATAGGAGATGCTATGCAAGCCGAAGCTCAAGCTCAGGCTGCTCCAAGAAGAAAAATCCCTGGGTGGGCAAGTTATTTATGGGATCGTAATATAAGCGTCATGAGCATAGTTCGTATGACTGGCCCATATGGTGCTAGGTAATAATAATAATAATAATAACAATAATAAATAATATACTATTTTATATTTGTATTAACCGATACATTCTTACTATTATTATTATAAATAGTTTGGTAAATAAATATGCTTCAAGAAGATTTGCTCATTTATCAACAGAAGAACAACACGACTTGTATGATTACATGTAAGTTATATATATATATATATATGTGTGTGTGTATCAATCAAAGAATTACAACCTGTATTTATTCATTTATTCATTTATTTTTTTATGTTTTTAAAAAAATAGATACCAAATCACATCATCTACTGGATCTGGTGAATATGCTTTAGCAGGAATCCTTGCACCTGGTGCTTATGCTCGTAAACCATTATTACATCGATTATCTAAATTAAAAATGCCAACAATATTTATTTATGGAGAAGAAGGTAAATAATAACAATACTAATATTCATTTATTAAAAAAAAAGGTACAAGAAAAAAAGAGATATAGTCTATAACTAAATTACTATTTATATATATATTATAGA
This sequence comes from Cunninghamella blakesleeana, assembly GCA_017871115.1. Classification (NCBI taxonomy): domain Eukaryota; kingdom Fungi; phylum Mucoromycota; class Mucoromycetes; order Mucorales; family Cunninghamellaceae; genus Cunninghamella; species Cunninghamella blakesleeana. The sequence goes on along the minus strand of JAFCIZ010000002.1, from coordinate 889,989 downwards.
TTGGATGGATTATAAAGCAGCTGAAAAGGCGCAAAAAGGAATGACTGTACCAACAAAAGTGATTCGTATTCCAAATGGAGGCCACCATATGTATATAGATTCCCCAGATTATTTCAATAAGGTTATGGTTGAAATTTTGAAAAATACAAATTAAATTAAATTAATAATATACACTGTAGAATAATAGATAACTAGTTTTTTATTTTATTTTATTTAAAAAAAATATGTAAATAAATATATAAATATGTTGAATGCATAATGTAAAGAAAAAAATTACACTTGTATAATATTATTTTATAATTCTGTACCTAAATTTTACTATGTAGACTATATAGGACTTATAAAAGGAAAATTAATTTCTTTTTTTATTTTCTGTTTTTCATTCTTAATCGTTGTATCTCAAGTGCCATTTTATATACTGATCTTCCATCATCCAACCGTTGGTATATTAAATAAAATAATCAAATTATTATAAGGGAGAGAATAAAATAAAGTGAAAAAAAAACTATATTTTTTTCGCGTTTCCTCTTAAATCTTTTTTTTCACCTTCATTTTGGAAATTATTAACTAATATAAATTATATGAAATAAAAAATAAATATGTAATAACAACAATTAAAATAGAGAGAGAGTTGAGTGGGAACAGTTAATATCATCAGCTCGTATAATACCGTTGATAATAGTTAAAGATTTAATTCTTCTACATAATATTGAAAAAGCAAAAAATCGTATAGTCATTCTTTTTTTTATTATTTTCTTTTTCTTACTTTATTATATATTTTTCATTTATACCCTTTTATGGACCTCAAAAAGGATCACATAATGCATTCGTAGTAATCCTATTACCGTTCTGCTTTTTACTTTTATGCTTTTTTATCTATTATAATTTTATATATAACCTTTAAATTTTTAAAATGTAAAGTCCGTTTTTTAAAAAATAAAAAGGTAAAAAAAAATTTTCACACATTTTCACTTTTTTTTTTAAAAAAAAAAAAGATTTTTTTACCTTCCTTAATAAATATAAATGTTAAAAAATCTTTGGTGCAAAATCTTTGGATCTTCTATTGATGAATCTTTAGTGAATCTAGAGTTAGAAAAGGATTTGAAAAATAGAATAGCAGCATTAAACTGGAATACAAATAATAATGAAACATCAGTATTAATTACTCACTATATAATAAAAGCTCTACGCGAAGCTCAAACTTGTCATCGTTGTATCTTACGATTTCTAGATTGTCGTGATAATGAATTATATGCTTATTCTGAACAAGTAATATTTAAATATGTATTATTACTATTATTATTATTATTATTTTATTATTATTGTATTAATTTATATAACTTTATTTTTATTGTTGATATATACATATTATAGGAACTTGATTATGCCTTTGATCATTTACTTGGAAGATCAACACTTAGTAAAGTAAAAGTATGTACTGCCTGTTTAGGAGCCTTGCAATACGCAGATGATCGTGATATTATTATTAAACCAATATTGAATCGCTTAGAAAAAGAACAATATGAAACAAAAACATTCAACATGACAGCTACTTTACCTATCAGTATGAGCCACCGTGAAAAATTACTTAAATTTCATATTTCATATCAATTAAACACAGGTCATATCAAAAAAATATTGTCGAAAAATAACAACAATAATAACAATAAGCATAATGATATTAATAATGTTTTGAAAGCATGGAAACAATTTGGAATACGGGATCCTAAAGAACCTTTCCGTTTTATTGTCACCAATGAACTAATAAAATTATCTTCTTTAACATCGACTACTTCTGATAATATAACAAACAATACTGAAACTACTACTATTAATAATTTAACTTATAATCAGCAAGCTCCTCTTCATATTAATCTTATTATGCATCACTCTTTAACTGCCACCGAGCATTTATTCTTGACCCAAGTAAAAGATCCTGTATTATTATTAAGAAAGGTTAGAAAACGTGGTGTTGAAAAAACAATTGGTGATTCTAGACAAAATATTAATGAAGCTTTAAAAGCATTGGATGAAAATGAAGCTAGAAGGTATATATATGATAAAAATAATAAAAATAAGAATTGCATCAATAAGGATAATATTTATATTAAGAACAAGAATACAAATTATTTACTAACAAATATATATTTATAATTAATCTATTTATTATTATATAGAATCACTACTATTCCTCCTTTACCACAATCAGAAATATCAAATATTGACGAAATTAATATAACTCATGATTCTTCATATACTGGTGGTAAGCGAAAATAAATTAAATTAAATTATATATAGGAATAGAAATATATATTAAAACTACTTGTTACTCCATATTTTAGGTCGATATATTAAACTTTCTCGCGAATGTAGTCAAACTCCATGGGTCATCAAAGGAAAAAAATTAGCTGATATCTCTGTATCTGAATGCATTGTAGACATTTTCAAGAAGTATCATAAATGCGATGGTAAATATCATTATTATTTAAAATATATAGATATAGATATAGATTTGAATATATCATTTCAACTTTTTTTCTTATATTTTTTTGTTTTTTTTTTTAAAAAAAAAAGATACTAAATTCGTTACAGCCGGTAGAGAAGATGCTAATGTACGTATGCTTGGTACTGGTAGACCCTTTTACTGTGAATTAGTCAATCCACGTCGTCCTATTTTAAATCAAGAAGAATATCATCAAATGGAATTGGAAATCAACTCATCACCTAAAAACAAAGATATTGTTCAAGTTCGTCAAATACAAAACATATCACCGTAAGTGATATAATTATATATATACTTAAGCAATTACTCTTATTTTATATGCACTAAATTTTATATTATTATTATTATTATATTTGTTTATTTATTTATTAGAGATGATACCAAAATTATTAAAGAAGGAGAAGAGAAGAAACGTAAAACATATAGAGCTTTAGTATGGTTATCTGAACCTTTAACTCAAGATATAATTGATAAATGTAATAAAGCAGGCGAAAATGAATTCATTACGTATCAAAAAACACCTATCCGTGTATTCCAAAGGTAAATAATATTGATCATTATAATAATAAAAGAGGAAATAAAAAAAGATATATAGAAAGAGAAAAAAAAGCAATTTAGAAGAAAAACATGTATATTTACTGTTATCATTTTTTTTACTTATAGACGTGGTGCAGCAGTACGTGAAAAAACAATCCATTCATTAAAAATGGAAAAAGCTGAAAAAAATACAAATTCACATTTTGCAGTTGTTTATATGAATACCCAAGCAGGAACTTATATTAAAGAATTCGTACATGGTGATTTAGGTCGTACAAAACCCAATCTTGCTACTATTGTGAATGTGAAGTATGCTGATTTAATTGAATTAGACGTAATGGAAGTAGATCTTCAATGGCCTCCTTTATCTTCATAAATTCAAAAAAAAAAAATCTATTCAGTATATATATATATATTCATTTTTTAGACTCAGTTATATACATCTCTTAATTTAATTTCTTTTTTTCTCTCTTATAATCAAACTTTTAATTCATTAATTACTAATTCATTTTATTATAATAAAGGAAGTACAATTCTATAATATAGAAATAATTATTTAAAATAAGTCACTATATTTTTTATCAATTTTTATTATTATGAAAAAAATGATAATCTAAAAATGCGATTAACTTTAGTTTTTTAGCTTTTTTTTATCCTCTCGCATTAAATTTTAATCACATGATAACAGGTGCTCAATTTATACTTCCTTATCTAGAGACCTATCAAATTCAGGAACACGCATCAATTTTTTTTCCTTCCATGGCAGAGCTATATATACATAATGTTAGATTTCAAATCCTTTTTTACTTCATTTAAAAATTATTATGATAATGATAAAAATAATATAATAATAATACAAATTTAAATAATATAATATAATATAAGCTAGTAAAAATAATAATAAACAAATAAACAAATAAAATAACCATTAAAATACCTTAAGTATACAATTCTAATGTAAGAGTAAGAGCATCAGCTTTAAGATCCTCTTCTTCCAAGAAATGAGTAGGAAATTCTACTAAATGGCCACGAATTTTACCAAGGTGATTACGAATGTCCTGTGTTGTTAAACTTGAATTCCATACATGACCAATAGTAATAACATTAGGATCGGGATAAAAGGATTTATATTGATCTAAATTACGAACTATATAAATAAAAAAATTAAAATGAATTAATGATATACAATCATTATCCATTAATAATAATAATAATAATAAAAGGGCCGTAGTCTTTATTTATTAAAAAAATTACCAGTATCGTCAGGAACACAATGGAACACTTCCCTAAAGGCTTCAGTATTAACCTTGGCGGTTGTATTCCATAAATCTAATGCTGCGTCGTTCAATGGATCTGCCACTAATTGATCTTCATAAGTACCTGTTTCATCTAATTGTGGTACTGGTAAAGGTAACATATTTTGGGTGATTTCTCCAGTTAAAGACTGATCTTTTAATAAACCTAAATGTTCTTTCCATAATTGACGACGTAGTGTAGCTGCAAATCTAGATGCTTCATACTTTAAAAACAATTATAATAAAAATAAGTATATATGTATAATATATAAAGTTTTTTAAATATATATATTAAACCTACTTGACGACCATTCATATGTGAAGGGATAAAATCTTGATCTTCTACAAGTAAAGCGATTTCACTATCACGATCGCCACATTGAGATCGATCATTTATATTAGCAGAACCCATAATTACAAGACGGTCTAAAATAAAATAAAAATAAAATAAAAAAAATAGTTCCTATACCAGTTAATACTTTTTACTTTTTTAATTACACTTATATTTATATGTTCATGTGTTCATTATTATATTACCATCAGCAATTAAAAGTTTAGCATGGATATATAATTCTTCACTGACATAAGCAGAAGCTTCTTGTCTATCAGGATCATTATGTCTACTATTGGTTGTATCAGAAGAAGTAAAAGTAGATTGAGATAACCAAGGTTCTTGATGAATATTACCTCCTTTCATAGCATGTTTTGAAATAGAATCAGATGGACCAGAAGGAGGGGGTGGTGGTGGTGTAACCGTTTGTCGTGGAGGTTGTGGTGGAGGATATAGTTCTGGAGGTGGCTGATGTTTATCTTCATCTTGGCTAAATGGATTTGGGAAACGAGGTAAATGATGATGGGAAATATGAGGCATATGGTTTGGAAGAGGGAATGGGTAGGAACCAAAAGAATGGTCTTTATGAGGTCTTTCATAATGATTGACTGGTTGCTGTGGTTGCTGTGGTTGCTGTGGTGGATAATTTACTTGAGTATGTTCAACTTCTGCTTCTGTTACTTTTGAAGGGTCAGGTGTGTACCCTATTTAAAAATAAAAATAAAAATAAAAAAATAAATGTGAATAATCCTTTTTTTTATTTAACATCATGACTACTATCATATCACTAACTTACCTGCTGCTCTAGCCATCATTTCTTCTAATTTATTTTGATGAATACGATCATAACTTCTTAAACTGTAAAACCGAATATAATTATCTGGATCAAGTCCAGCACGACGTAATCTTTCACAAATACTTTTAGCTCCTCTACTAATTGATGCGTATTGATAATGCATAACAGCTCTATTAATATATAGATAGATAGAATGATAGAAAAATATGACGATGATAATAAAGTTAGAAAATACAATATATACATATATATAAATTTAAGTATTAATGATATTTTTTTCATACTTTGCATCACGAGAAGCTTTAGTTGATAAATCAGCTGGGAAAGCAGGCACCAATGGCATCATAATGAATACTTTAAACTTTTCACCCTCATCATGAGCACGAATAATACGTTTTACAATAGCAGCACCAATTTGGTTTTTAATAATATATGTTGGATCATTATCAGTAGCAGTAACTTGAATAAAAAAATAAAAATAAAAAAAATCGTTAGATAAATTCTACCAACACAAATACATTTATATATTTATATAGTATATATTAAAAAAAAAAAAAAAAAAAATAGCAAAAAACTTACTGAAAAATTGATTTTCAATATATACATAGTGTTTAGCTTCAGTAATTGCTGAGATATATGCAGTTTGAATAGAGCGCTATATATATATATAATAATAATTAAATAAAAATAAATTAATAAAGTCAACTTTTTTTAATAAAAATATAATTTTCTTTTCTATAATCAATACATACTTCTAAAGAAATACCACTGCTCCATTGGGCAGAACTACGAAGTACTTGAGCACGGGATGACCCATTAATACCACGAGTACCATGACGGAATCGAGTTGATCTTGATCTTAAAAGACCTTCAGTAATAGGTTGCTTAAAAGTTTGACGGCTGAATCCGCCAAGTGGAGGTTGTAAAAATGGCACTTTTGATTTATCCAATGCTTTTTCACTTTTTACAAAATTCCAACGTTCACAAAAATGACGAGCTACATCTAATACTGGCTCCCCAACCTATAAACATATAAATATGAATATGAATATTATATTAATTAGTAAGACACCTTTTATCTATTATTACTAATGGTATAGTTATAATTATAATTATTATAATAAGCTTATATTACCACACACAAGGATATATCGTGCCAAGGCATACGAGGTACAGATGTTTTATCAACCAATAAACGATCCCAATTTTTAACTATATTTTTTAAAATAATAAAGCAAATTAAAATAAACCACGTTAATAATTTGAATAAATCTATCTCTAATATATATATATATATATGATTTTTATTTACCATCTTCAAAATCGCGAACTCTTGCATCGGAATAATCTTGTCCAGGAAACATTTCATAACCTTCTTTACCACCATTAAAATCAGCTAACGGATGTGAATGAGTATCCCATCGTCCAAAACAAAGATCAATACCACCTAAAAATGCAATTTGATTATCAATCACAACAAACTTTTCATGATGGGACCAAAAAAATGTACCACCAACATCATGATCAGGATGTCTTAACACTAAAAAAAAGAAAAAAAAGTTAGATTTCATTAATATCTATATACTTTATATATACAGTTATTCTACCTATATATATATATATATATATAATGAATAATATTTACCAACAATATTTTCATGAAGATTTTGTAATGCGTCTTTTGTATGTCTACTATCTAAAGTCATAGCCTGTGAAACTTCCTATTTAAATATATTATATACATAAATATATATTAATATATCTATAGATTCACATTATCTTTTTTTTTTTTTCTTATTCAAATGCCTTTTTTTCTTTTTCTTACTTTATAAACAACAACAAAAATCTTAACACCTTGTTCAGCCTTTCTTTTTAACAAAGCATCGATACGATATTCAGGATAATGGGAAGGTGGTCTTCTTAAATACTAAAATAAAAAAAAATAGCCATATATACAATAAGTAAAACATCAATAATAATCAAGCTTAGTATTTCTGTAAGAATATCACGTGAATAAATGATAATGTTTTTTTTACTTACAAGCTCAGGTGTCTATTAAAAAAGTAAAACAAAGGAATAATATAAAAGATACTGGTTAGTTAAAAAATACATTTACATACCACATCCTTTTCTATATATAAATTTATATATGTTTATTACCAACCACCAGTCTTCAATAAAAATAGTTTCTTTTGCATGTTCAATAGCTTCAGATACCGCCCTAAATATATATAGATATATTTATATATTAACCTATTGCTTCAGTCTATTTATATTTATTTTATTATTATTTGCTCTATTTTATTTATAAATTTTTTTACCAACAATAATCATGACCATCAATATAATACTTCACTTTAGCGTGTTGACGTACGGGAGCAAAAGAACCATGTCTATGACTTTGAGCAAGAAGAGCAGCTTCATCGCGATCTTCTTCTGGAGTAGATTCTTGTAATAACTGCCCTGTTAAATCATGAACTCCAAGGAGCACTTTTTCTTTAAGCTTATGAGCCATACCATGTATTGCCTGCATATTTGATTCTTTTTATTATTATTTATCTGTTAAAAATAAAAAAAATATGTTATTTAAATAAAAAAAAACTAGAAAGATAATAAAAAAAAATAGGAAGAAAAAGAAAAAGGGAAAAAAGGAAAATGATAATTTTATTTTTATTTTTATTTTTTTTGTTACACTGGGAATAAATTTCTTTAATAAGTAAAATTAAAATTAAAAAAATTTAACCGTACATACATATTGTATCTATATTTTTATTTTTTTTATTATAAATGCTAATATAATTTAACAATAATGAAAAGAAGAAATCAAAAAAAAATAATTAAGTAATGATAACAGTATTAATAAAATAAAATAAAAATGTATGCAATTTATGTATAAAAAAATGTATAATGGAAAAAAAAAAAAAATCTTCTATATTAAATCGATTCACCGAAAAAAAAAAACTATATTTATTCTTCATCAGAATCGGAAATAGTTTCATCAGCCTATTTTTTATTAAAATATATATATATATCATTATTATTAGGTCATAATTAATATATATATATATATATATATGTAAATATATGATTTGTTTAATTTACCTCGAAACCATCCTCATCTGAATCTGAGAATTCTTCTTCTTCAGAATCATCATCATTCATATCCATATCTTCATCTTCTAATAAAACTTCATCTACCATATCATCTAATTTTTCAGCTTCATCGTCAGATACTTGTTCGACATAAACATGTTTTGGCTTTTCATCTTTAATAGAATGTTGAATAAGAGTTCCTAATGTATGGCTTCTAACATCAATTTGAGCATTTATAACTTTTAAACGACCTTCCAATGATAATAATTTTGGTAATGCTCTCGTATGGGTATCCATGGCTTGATAAAAGTTTGATAATTTACCGACTAAATCAGGAACAGTCATTAAATAAGCTGTATGTATTCTTAATGTTGGCTTTATCCAATTCATAATAGATTGTGTCCTTGCTGGGTTTTCTTGGAAAAGATCAATTAATTGTAATAATAATGGAATCACATAAGATGTAGGCAATCGTCTGATTGTTGTTTCAATTAATTCTTGATTACGATGCTGAAGACATCCTTCTAATAAAACAGTGTCGTTTGAATGAAGTGCTTGAACAAGTACTGTTTTTAATGATTGAGCTGCTGGCATTTTGACACTTTTTTTGTTGCTACTATTTCGTTTTTTGGTACTCTTTTTACTGTCGTTTATTTGTTCTTTTTCTACTTCTTCATCATCATCTTCATTATTTTCTTCATCCCCTTCCATTTCAATGGCTTCCAATCGCTGTTCTAATGTTAATTCTTCTGGATTAATATCATCATCAATATGTTCTACTGCCATACTTGGATTTTTAGGTGTAAAATCTGTATTTCCCATTACTTTAACATGATGTTCATTATAGGATTTGTTGGTTTTTTTCTAACGAAACAATATATATATACATATAAAAAGGGATAAAATTGGATATTAAATTTAGATTATTGAAAAGTTATATTTACATATTATATATTATATAATTATTTACCAAATTTTCATTTGCCATAGAATTTTCATCTACCAAATAATTAGTAATTAACTGTCTTGAAAGAACAATATTATCCAAAATAGTACCGGTTTCTTCATTAATATAACGTACAACTTCAAATATCGGTTTAATAGAAGAACCACGAGCAATCATCACAGATCTACCATCATTATCACTAACAAATCTTGCTGATATAATAGGAATTTTAGTTACTTCATCTTGGCTAGCTATTACTGATATAACTGTATCTGCTGGTCGAGTCATAGCACCACGCATCAATTTACGACGAGGAGGTCCGCCGTTTGTTTGTCGATTATTATTATTATTAATACTAGCATGCTCCCAAATACCACATGTACCATCCTCAGAAACTGCCAAAACGGAAGGTTGGATACTTGAAAAATTAATATGTGTTACATTATCTTCTAATACTAATGTTGCAATATTATTTGTATTAGTGTTGGTAGTTTGAGCATCCCATACATTGATATATCTATCATCCTCTGCAATAGATACTAATATATCGTCATGTTGTGAAAATACTATATTTAATACACTGCTGGCATGGCCTGTATATTTCTATTATAAATTATAATAATAATAATAAAATGCATATTGAATACTTGCATCGTTCTATTATTTTTTAAAACCAAATGAAATTATCTATTTAATATACCTTGACTACTTTTCGTTCAGCAAGATCCCAAAGGCTGATTGTATGTCCAGCCGTGGCAAGCTTTGTTTCACTATGGCTTAACTTGAGTCGTCTTATATTTTTAGCATCAGATTTCCATTTTCTATTAATTATACAAATAGATTATATAAACGATATGTTAGTACCTTGATTATTGATTATATATATATGTATGCTATTTTTTTTTTTTAATAAAAAAAAAACTTACGCGATTTCATGTCCTTCTTCAATATCCCATTCAACAATATAATTATCTTCAGATATAGAATATCCTTTAGTTCCAGCTTTATTTAAAATGAAATCAACAATAGGTAAAGTATGTACACCTTCTAATCGTTTAACAATATCACCATGTGCTAGAGAATACATAATTATAGTTCCAGCATGAGTACCCAATATAACTACCTTTGTCATAGTTGATGATGATTTTCTTTTTCTTGCTTTATTATCCAGCTATTTTATTTATTATAATAAAAAAATTAAAATAGTGTTCATATAAAAAAAATATCTTTTGTTTTTTTATAAACTATCATTTGTTATTTTTTTATATAAAAGAAAAAGTCTATGTGTTATATTTATATACCTGACCAAGCTCCCCATCATCACGAATATTCCCCCAACTTAAACAAGTAAATCGTTCAGTTTGTTCTGAAGTATAATCATTATTGACAGTTCCAGATCTTACATTAAAAATACGAAGACGGTGTCGATCCAAAGCATGAGTAACCATAGCAAAGTGTTCTGCTGAAACACTATTATCAAAACCAGAAAGTAAAATCCCAGAAGCAATACTAGAAGTATTAATAGCCTCTGAAGTTTCTGGATTACGCGCAAAGTTTTTTTTAACCATGATCCAATAATATAGTGTTATATATATGTATAAAAAAAAAAAAAATGAAGAAAAAAGAGAAAGAAAAAAATGAATGTCGAAAAAAAAAAAAAAAAAAGTTGAAAATTAAATTATTTTCAAAACCAGCTAAAGCGGTGGAAAGCCACCTTGATTTTTTTAAAAAAAGTTATGCGAAAAATAAATATTGCTAGTAAAATACGTACATATACGTTGGACCTTTATATGTAATTTATTATTCAATATATATACTAAGTTATCCTATTTTTTAATATAATATTAAACATCATGTATAATACATTTTTTTTGTATGATAATATATTATAAAAACAATATTATCTTCAATAATCAATACCTTCAACTTTGAATGAATATATAACATAATATATATATTAATATATAAGCATTATTTATTTTTTAGTATATTTGGACATTCATCTACATTTATCTATATATACATATATATAAAAATGTATAATGATTCCCTTAATATAAAAAAATATAAAGTAAAATTCATCTTTAAACTATTTAAAAAAATAAAAAATGATAATAATCTTAGTACATTAAATCAATTTTAAACTGTTGTAAAAATAAAAGATAGAAACAGTCGAAAATCTTTTTATTCAAATTCAATTAATACTAGTCAATTCTATCTTCAACAAGAAGCCCTGTTAGCTCAGTCGGTAGAGCGTGGGACTTTTAATCCTAAGGTCGAGGGTTCGAGCCCCTCATAGGGCGAGCTTCTTTTTTGCCTCTTTTTAATGGATAAATAATTATCCAGGTGGTGCCCATAAATGACTTGTGTTGTGTAAATTTTTGGTTGTTGTTGTGTAAATTTTTGGTTGTTTGAAAAGTAGAATTTCCTTTTATAGTTTTGGAAAGTAGATAGTTTTGTAGTTTAGTTTAGTCGTCAGTGAGCACCAGTATCTTGTTTTATAAGTAGTGTTGTGTAAATTTTGGGTTGTTTGAAAAGTAGAATTTCCTTTTATAGTTTTGGAAAGTAGATAGTTTTATAGTTTAATTTAGTTGTCAGTGAGCACCAGTATCTTGTTTTATAAGTAGATACAACTTAGTTTAGATTAATAGTTTAAAATAAAAATAAAATAATAAAATAAAATAAAATAAATATAATATCGGATAAAGATCAACGATTATTATAATATTATAATATAAAGTAATATTGGATAGTAATCAACAATATTAATAATAAATATAATCTTTAGCTAAAAAGATGAGTTAATAGACTTATTTGTTTTAATATAAGTACTTTATTATTATAATAAAAATTAACTAAAGTTTTTTCAAAAAATTGAAAAAAAGGTCGAGTATTTATACTAAAATAAAAATTAGATATTCCATTTTTAATATCAATAATGATATTAAAAGTGTTGATAAGTGTATTATGAAATAAGTGATATAAATTTTGTTAATAAAAATAATAATAAAAATTAGCATGAAAAATGTTAAATAAAATTAACATCAAAAGTGGTAAGAAAAATGCTAGAAAAATATTAGCCAATCAAAGTGTTGGACTGGATTTTAAAATAATCCAAGCGAACCCATCGCGCAACATCCGCCCACCAAGATTTAGGTGGACCACCACCGTTTTTACTGGTCCATGGGTCATTGGCATAAACTTTCTTTATAATTTCTTGTTTGAATTCTTCGTAACCAAGTTCAGAGAAAAGATCTTCCAAAATTTTTCTTCTTTTTACGTAATAGTTTCTTTTTTGAGAATTCGTGTTTGGTTTTTTGAGTTTATTATGGACAAGAGTGATGGAGTTCGGGATTACTATTTTATCCAATAAGTTTTCCTTTTTCCATTTGTAGTCCAGTTCCATCATGCAATATTTCATGAATTTTTTGAAATTAGTTTTAACCATGAATTCCAAATGGTCGTTAATAGTGTAATCTTGATTAAGCCATACCAACAATTCATCAGTTATCGTATTGTTAATAATGTTAAAATCTTCACCAGTAAGATTTATATTATTGGGTACGTCACTTGTAATAGCATTTTCAGGATTTACCAAGAATTCAAAAGAATTATAATCATTTAATATTTCTTCCATATTTTGAGTAGGATAATCATAAATGGTTTCAATTTTTATGATATCACTTGATTTGAGTTCCGCATTTAAGGATTCCATGCTTGAATTAGTTTTTTCTTGAGTCAGTTTGAAAAAAAAAATTATAACACAAATTTTTCCTTATTTATAGTTTTTTTTTTTTTTTCGGAAATTCAATTTTTCTCCTTTTTGTTTTATCATTATCTTTTGATATTTATTTTTTTTTTTTTTTTTTTTTTTTTTTTTTTTTATATACGTATTTTTTTTTTTTTTTTTATACGATTGTTCTTTTAGCAAAATCAATCCAAAATACATCAGGCATCTGCAATAACTTCAATTTATTCCCGTGTATTCTTCTTAATTTAGTATTTGTCGCGTTAAATTCTTTTATCAAGTATGTACCTTTTCCTAAACTTTGATGAATAACATATTTGCCTTTCCAGTTATCAGATATTTTACCACCCCAAGAGTTAGATGTTCTTCCAACATACATCATAACAATATCACCAATTCTAAAAGGCGGCTTCCATTCCTTCTTTTGATTATTAATCTTTTTATCAATAGCCTTCTTTTGATTCCTTTGTGATTTTTGGATGAAATCTGCAGCATCTTCTCTTATTTGTTTTAGTGATAATAATTCTTTTGCAGCACGTATTCTTAACTGGTTTTGGAAACTTGCAGAATTTATTTCTAAAGGTATATCCATGAATAGGTCATAAGGCGTCTTTGCTTCGTATCCGTAAGTTAAATAAAAAGGGGAATAACCTGTTGATTTTTGTTTAATTGTACGATATGCAAATAAAACGGAAGGTAAATATTGATCCCAAACTTGTTTTTCTTTATTATTTAACTTTTTTAGAATGGCGCCTAAAGTGGAATTAAACTTTTCTATCAACCCATTTGCTTGCGAATTCCCAACACTTATAGTTTTATGATGGATTCTGTACTGGAAACAAACTTTTTTAATTAAATCACCTATAAATGGTTTTCCATTATCTGTAATTATTATGTGTGGAGCACCATGTCGACAAATAATATCTTCATAAATAAATAATGCTATTTCAGCTGCCGTTTGAAATTTTAATGCACGAGCTTCAACCCATTTCGTTAGATAATCAATACCTGCAACTATATATCTAAATCCATTTTTAGAAGTAGAGATGTGTTTGACATCTAATGCCCATTGGAAGAAAGGTTTGGATGAAGTTGGAACTGGGTGTAACAATTCGTTATGTTTAGCAGGACCTGTAGTTTGACACCTACTGCATCTTTTGACATAATTTTGTACATCTTTTGTCATATTTTCCCAGTAATAATGATTAGCAAGTTTAAACAAGGTGTTATGATACCCCATATGTCCTCCTAAAGGATGTTGATGATGCATGTATAATGCTTCCGATACTTGATCTTTATTCAGAACTTTCCTTATCGTCTGCAAGTTGATATTATATCGATATAATTCGTTGTTCTGTATAATAAATTTGTGGGAATGTTTTTGTAAATAATTCTGTTCCTTTTTGGTGATGTTATCAGGTAATTTTAATGTTGATAAATAATTTTTTATTAAATCAATTTTGCTTTGTTCCATTTTTACTGATATTTGCTGTATATTATTTGTATTTAGATTCTTGTATATATTGTTGAATATTGTTTTGATAATACTGATTAGTTATGTTGATCAATTATAATTGTATGTATGCAGCTTTTTACGACTTCAGCAAAACTTGGTCGAGTGGTAAGTAATTATATATTTTTTTTTTTTTGTTTGTTTTTTTTTTTTTATATATATATATATATATATGTATTTATATTCATGCATTTTGTTATTTTAGTAGCCTAGTCTTGAAAGAAAATCAGCAGCTTCTTGTTTTCTTCCAGCTCTATATTTGATTTCAAATTCATAATCGGCTAAATATGTGATCCATCTTGCAACAATTCCTGTAACTTTTGGCGATTCAATTAACCATCTTAAAGGCGAATGATCAGATATAACAGTAAACTTCTTTCCCAATAAATACGGTCTGAATATTTGTAAACTCCATACCAAAGCAAGACATTCTAATTTAGTAGCACCATAATTTAATTCACTATTCTTCAATCCTCTACTGGCAAATATTATTGGATGTTCACGACCATCGTCATCTAGTTGTGTTAATATAGAACCTAGTCCTAGTTGTGAAGCATCGCATACAACAATGAATGGTTTATCAAAATCAGGTCTTCTTAATATTGGAGCATTGATTAGATTTTCCTTTAATTTTTCAAAAGCTTTTGTTGTATCTTCTGTCCATGGTATTCTCTTTTTGGTTTTTGTTTGATCATGTAATGGCCTAGCAGTAGCAGCAAATCCTTTTACAAATCTTCTGTAATATGAAGCTAAACCTAAGAAGCCTCTAACTTGTTTAATTGTTTTTGGTATTGGATAATCTTTAACCTTTGCAATTTTATCTGGATCAGTCTTGATTCCTTCAGCAGTTATTATGTAGCCTAAAAATTTTAATTCATCTTTAAAGAATATACACTTTTCAATATTAAACACCAATCCACCTCTTCTAGTGTATTCGAATAATCTTTCCAAGTCGATTAGGTGTTGATCCAAGTTTTTAGAATGTACATTAAGATCATCAATAAATGCAACTAGATTACTATGCAGCAAATCTTTATAACAGATATCAATTAATCTTTGGAAAGTGGCAGGACTATTCACCAATCCCATTGGCAGCATTTCATATTGATAAGTACCAAATTTAGTTGTAAAGCCAGTTAATTCTTTACTTGATTCTTTTAATGGAACTTGATGGAAACCAGATCTTAAATCCAAAGCAGAAAATATTTTTGATTTTCCAAGTTCGTCAATTAGATCATCAATACGTGGTAGTGGATATGAATCAACTTTTGTATGTGTATTCAGTTTACGATAGTCAACTACCATACGATATTCACCATTCTTCTTTTTGACTAAAATAATTGGTGCAGTAAAAGGAGAATTTGAAGGTTTTATAATTCCCAATTCACAAAGACGGTCTAATTCATTCTTCAAATATTCTTGTTCACTTGGTCCCAATCTATATGGTCTGTGTCTGATAGGTAATGTATTTTCTTTTAATATTATTTCGTGTTCTATTAATGTAGTTTTTCCCATTTTATCATTATTCCAATCAAAGATATCTTGATAGTGGTGTATTAATTTATAAAACTTCTTTTTATATTCTTCAGGTATATCACCCATTTGGATTTTTCCTTTTATATTAGGATCAAGAATAATTTCTTCAGTATCATCTTCCAGCAGAGAAGGTGGTAATTCTCTATAGTGGTCTTCAAAATCATAACCAGTATATTCGACATATGGATCCTTTTGTATTGAAAATTGTTTCCTATTTATGAATTCACCTAGTATGTTGTTTGGCGGTATTTCCATCATGTCTTCAGTTTTATTTATAATTTCCAAGATTACATCAAAGTCTTCGTGCTTGTCCAAAAATTCGTCAAGACGTTTAAAATATGGAACAATTATATTTTCATCAATAGCATAGTTGATTTGACAAATATGATAAGGTGGTATTGATAAACTAGTACTTCCACTTAATATCATCATAGTACCTTCATCTTTATTTGGACGTGTTTGGATTACTGGACTTTTTTCGTGATCATCCATCAGATAAAAGTCTTCATCATCTTGTACAGCATCTTCTTCATTACTATCAGTGGATTCTTCATCATCAATCGAATCTTCATCATTAGAATCAGTATCATCTTCAGATTCACTAGTATTTGATAGATTTTCAGCTATTTCTTCACCTTGTGGCTGTTCCAATTCGTATTTAACATTTGTAACACGTTGATATGTATATGGACGTTCATTTGTTTTTATATATGTAATTGGAATTTCTTGTGTACGGCGTTTATAAGTCACCTTTAAAATACCTGTTTTAAAGTTAATCACTGCTTGTGCATGATCCAACCAACTAGTACCTAATACTATATGTTGTGGACACTTTGGTAATACTTCAACATCAATTGGTATAGTTAATCCTTCACCAACAGTAATAGGAACATCATGAATTACACCTAGTGCAGGTTGTTTAGTACCATTTCCCATTACAAAAATACTTGTAGATGGTGCATCAATTTCTAGATCTAATGATTTCATCATTGCTCTGGACATACAAGCTCTTGCAGCTCCACAATCAATTAATCCAGTAACTTTTACGTCATTCACCATTATATCGGCATATGCAGCGGTAGTTACAACATCACTATTATCAATAGAATTTAGCTGTACATCTTTTTCCTTACCTTTATCAACTGGTCTTTTTATTCTTGATTGTCTACAAGCTGTAATCAATTCTCTTCTTAATGGAGCGGATATAGTTATAAGATCTCCAACATTAATATTAGCTTTTTGATGTAATATATCTTCAGAAATATTATAATTTATTGGTAATGGTTGTGATTTCCTTTTTGGTGTCTTCTTCTTTTTATCAACAAGTGGTTCTTGAATGGATACTTTTTTCCTTTTGTCATTTATTATTTGTACTTCTTCCATCATATCATTATTATTTGATTTAGAAGGTTCAGCTACATCTTGATTTGGATGCTGTGAAAATACGTTTTGGAAAAATGGATTATTTTGTGGTGGAACATGTGTATGATCACGAATATCCTGTTGTATTTGTTGTGGAATAGATTTTGTAGCAGCTGCTGATGTACTTGGTTTTTCTATAGTTTTCCTTGTACGTGGTTTTCTTATTGCTTTTTCAACAGCTGGTGGTTTTGGATTTGCGGCAACATTAAAATCGCAATCATTGATTTCTTGATCACTATCTAATATATTTTGAAGATAATAATGATTTTGTGCTGATAAATAATCATTATGGTTGTCCATTATGTTATGTGGAACGTAAGTATTTGTATTATAATATCGTGTATTTATGTTAGAATTATTAAGTGTGTTATAATTGTGATATTTATTCATATTATTTTCTTGATATAGTTGATTATTATTTGGATGGATGGATTTTGTAATAGGGATTTCCAATTGACCATCTGTAACAATTGCCCTATTTAGTTTTTTGAACCATTAACTGGTGTGTTATTTTGATTATTATTTGGTGGATTATTATTTGATGGATTATTATAAGGATTTTGTTGTGGATAATTATATTGTGGATTATAATTATTGTTATTTTGCATTTGATTTCCTTGATGATAATAATCTCTGTTATTATAATTATCTTCAGGTAAATATTGATTATTATAATTATGATTATTGTTGTTGTTATTATTATTATATTGACGATAATTGTTATACTGATTATTTCTGTATTTTTGATTATTATTTCTGTTATAATTATTAGGTCCATTATATGATTGGTTGTTACGATTATTATTGTTGTTGTTTCTTTGGTTATTGTACGAGCCTCTTTTGTCTTCCAATTTGGTGTTTATCAATTTTTCCATATGACCTAAAAGCTTTTGCATGAATGCAGATTCTCCATCAACATGTTCAGCTGTATTTAATGATGTATTGCCATTATAATCACCATAATTATTATTATTTGACTTCTTTTTATGGCCTCCAGAAAATCTATTAGCATTGGTAAGATTACATACAGATGGTAATGATTGTATGTGTCTTGTCTTCCACCAATTTTCAGCATAGTTATACCATTGATTCAATGTTTCAGCACCTTGATCCATACAGTGCATTCTGATTTCTTCTTTTAAACCAGCACGGAATCTCATCAATATAATATGGTCATCCTTCAATTGTGCCAATCTTGCCATTTCTTGGATACGTGCCAAAAAGTTCTTTGGTCTTTCGTCATTGCCTTGTTTAATAGTACCAAGTGCAATTTCGTATGATAATATCAATTCTTTGGTGACATACTTTTCCCTTAAAGCATTCATCAATTTTTGATAGTCGTTAGCCATATTTGGATCTTGTTCTAATTGTTCAAAATAGAATTCAGCAGGACCAGACAATTGCACCTTCAAGATAATTGCCCTTCTATCCATACCAACTCTAGATAATTTAAAATAATTTTCCAAGGACTTTTCAAAATAACGAAAGTCTTCGTCATCAGAACCTGAAAAAGTTAAAAGATTAAGCTTCAGCTTAGCAGCAAGGTTAGGATCATGGTGATGATCATGATTTTCCAACGCGGTTTGCTCGATACTTGATTTTTGTGGATTTTCCATTGGAATATAAAGATAAGTTTTTGAAATAGGATGATAAAGTTTGTATATTTTTAAAGTAGTTGTTTACTTGAATTTAAGTATTCTTGATTATATTCTTTTATAGATTTAGTTATTCCTTGATAATTAGTGTTTCCCCGGTTTTTAGTATTACCCCCGATTTTTAGTATTACCCCGCCAGTGAGCACCAAAATATGTTGTGTAAATTTTGGGTTGTTTGAAAAGTAGAATTTCCTTTTATAGTTTTGGAAAGTAGATAGTTTTATAGTTTAATTTAGTTGTCAGTGAGCACCAGTATCTTGTTTTATAAGTAGATACAACTTAGTTTAGATTAATAGTTTAAAATAAAAATAAAATAATAAAATAAAATAAAATAAATATAATATCGGATAAAGATCAACGATTATTATAATATTATAATATAAAGTAATATTGGATAGTAATCAACAATATTAATAATAAATATAATCTTTAGCTAAAAAGATGAGTTAATAGACTTATTTGTTTTAATATAAGTACTTTATTATTATAATAAAAATTAACTAAAGTTTTTTCAAAAAATTGAAAAAAAGGTCGAGTATTTATACTAAAATAAAAATTAGATATTCCATTTTTAATATCAATAATGATATTAAAAGTGTTGATAAGTGTATTATGAAATAAGTGATATAAATTTTGTTAATAAAAATAATAATAAAAATTAGCATGAAAAATGTTAAATAAAATTAACATCAAAAGTGGTAAGAAAAATGCTAGAAAAATATTAGCCAATCAAAGTGTTGGACTGGATTTTAAAATAATCCAAGCGAACCCATCGCGCAACAGTAGATACAACTTAGTTTAGATTGATAGTGTTGTGTAAATTTTTGGTTGTTTGAAAAGTAGAATTTCCTTTTATAGTTTTGGAAAGTAGATAGTTTTGTAGTTTAGTTTAGTCGTCAGTGAGCACCAGTATCTTGTTTTATAAGTAGATACAACTTAGTTTAGATTGATAGTTTAAAATAAAAATAAAATAATAAAATAAAATAAATTATATAATTGGATAAAGATCAACAATTATATAGACAAAATAATAAATTTAAAATAAAATAAATATAATATCGGATAAAGATCAACGATTATTATAATAATGTAATATAAAGTAATATTGGATAATAATCAACAATATTAATATAAAGTAAATATAATCTTTAGCTAAAAAGATGAGTTAATAGACTTATTTGTTATAATATAAGTTCTTTTATTTAAAATTAACTAATTATTAACTGATTTTTCAAAAATAAAATAAAATGGTTGAGTATTTATATAAAAAATAAAAATAAGGTTATCATTTTCTTCTCCTGAGAAGAGAAAAAAATGTTAACAAATTCTTCTCCTGAGAAGAGAGAAAAATGATATAAAACCAATTTTCTTTCCAAATAAGAGAGAAAAAGGATAAAATGTCAATTTTCTTTCTAAATAAGAGAGAAAAAAGATAAAACCATTCAAAAAAAAAAAAAATAATAAATAATAGTAATAATAATAAATAAATATAAAAATAAATGTGAATAATAATTATAATAAAATAAAAATAATAAAAGTAATAAAACTTCGATTAATTATTAACTAATTTGTGAGATACTCAAGTCTCACCCACTTCATAACATCTCCCCACCAATTTTTG
Source organism: Cunninghamella blakesleeana (assembly GCA_017871115.1). Lineage (NCBI taxonomy): Eukaryota > Fungi > Mucoromycota > Mucoromycetes > Mucorales > Cunninghamellaceae > Cunninghamella > Cunninghamella blakesleeana. The sequence goes on along the minus strand of JAFCIZ010000002.1, from coordinate 868,993 downwards.
GGTGGACCACCACCTTCACGATTGGACCAATCATCGCTCATATTAACTTTCTTCATTATTTCTTTCTTGAATTCATCGTAGACTAGATCGCTAAAGAGATTTTCCAGAATCCTTCTTCTTTTTATATAATATTGCCTCTTTTGAGATGCAGTGACCGGCTTCTTCGATTTTTCGTGGATATATTTAAGAACATCAGGAATAATTATGTTATCCAACAAATTTTCCTTTCGCCATTTGTTATCCAATTCGGAAATACAATGATCCATGAACTTATTAAAATTATTTTTGATTTGAAGTTCAAGATGATCTTCCAAAGTAAAATCATTGTTTAACCATAACATCATTTCAGGAGTCAGGATATTTCCCATTTGTTGTATGTTACTACTTTGCATGGTAACATCTGTATCATTAAGTAACATATCCAAATCGAAGTTCAAGTAGTCGCTTATTTGATCTTGATTGTTTGTTTCAGTTTCGTAGTCCATAGTATCAAAATTCAAGCCAACAGTATTTTTGAGAGAGTCCATTTTAAGTGACAGAAAATTTTTTTTTTTTTTCTGGAGTTTTCCTTATTTATAGTTTTTTTTTTTCGGAATTTTAAAATATATGTATATAAAGTTTTTTTTTTTTTTTTTAAAATTTTCTTTTTCCCATAAAAAATTTTTTTTTTTTTTTAAACGATTGTCTTTTTAGCAAAGTCAATCCAAAATACGTCAGGCATCTGCAACAACTTCAATTTATTGCCGTGTATTCTTCTTAGTTTGGTATTGGTCACGTTGAATTCTTTTATCAGATAAGTGCCTTTACCTAAACTTTGATGAACAATATATTTGCCTTTCCAGTTATCTGATATTTTGCCACCCCAAGAGTTTGCTTTTCTTCCAACATACATCATAACAATATCACCAATTCTAAAAGGCGGTTTCCATTCCTTCTTTTCATTATTAATCTTCTTGTCAATGGCCTTCTTTTGATTCTTTTGGGATTTCTTTATAAATTCTGCAGCGTCTTCTCTTATCTGTTTTAGTGACAATAATTCTTTTGCAGCGCGTACGTGTAACTGATATTGGAATCTTGCAGAATTTACTTCTATTGGTATATCCATAAATAAGTCATAAGGTGTCTTTGCTTCATGCCCGTAAGTTAAATAAAAAGGAGAATAATTTGTTGATTTTTGTTTGATAGTACGATAGGCAAATAGAACGGAAGGTAAATATTGATCCCATACTTGTTTTTCTTTATTGTTTAACTTTTTTAGAATAGCGCCTAAAGTGGAATTAAACTTTTCTATCAACCCGTTTGCTTGCGAATTTCCAACACTTATAGTTTTATGGTGGATATTATATTGGAAACAGACTTTTTTAACTAAATCACCTATAAATGGTTTTCCATTATCTGTAATTATTATGTGTGGCGCACCATGTCGACAAATAATATCTTCATAAATAAACAATGCTATTTCGGCTGCAGTTTGGAATTTTAATGCACGAGCTTCAACCCATTTCGTTAGATAATCAATACCTGCAACTATATATCTAAATCCATTTTTAGATGTAGAAATATGTTTGACATCTAATGCCCATTGGAAGAAAGGTTTGGATGTTGTTGGAATAGGGTGTAATAATTCGTTATGTTTAGCAGGACCTGTAGTTTGACATCTACTGCATTTCTTGACGTAATTCTGTACATCTTTTGTCATATTTTCCCAATAATAATGATTTGCAAGTTTGAATAATGTGTTGTGGTAACCCATATGTCCTCCTAATGGATGTTGATGATGCATATATAATGCTTCTAACACTTGATCTTTATTCAAAACTTTTCTTATCGTCTGCAAGTTAATATTATATCGGTACAATTCGTTGTTGTGTATGATAAATTTGTGGGAATGTTTTTGTAAATAATTCTTTTCTTTATCGGTGATGTTGTCAGGTAATTTTAATGTTGATAAATAATTTTTTATTAAATCAATTTTGTTTTGTTCCATTTTTACTGATATTTGTTGTAAATTTCTTGTATTTAGATTCTTGAATATATTGTTGAATAATATTTTAGTAATACTGATAAATAGTGTTGATCGATTATAAGTGTAAGTATGCAGCTTTTTACGACTTCAGCAAAACTTGGTCGAGTAGTAAGTAATTGAATTTTTTTTTTTTTTTTTTGTTTTTGTTTGTTTTTGTTTTTTGTTTTTTTTTTGTTTTTTATATATATGTATTTATATTTATGCATTTTGTTATTTTAGTAGCCTAGCCTTGAAAGAAAATCAGCAGCTTCTTGTTTTCTTCCAGCTCTATATTTGATTTCAAATTCATAATCGGCTAAATATGTGATCCATCTTGCAACAATTCCAGTAACTTTTGGTGATTCAATTAACCATCTTAACGGCGAATGATCAGATATAACAGTAAACTTCTTTCCCAATAAATACGGTCTGAATATTTGTAAACTCCATACCAAAGCAAGACATTCTAATTTAGTAGCACCATAGTTTAATTCACTATTCTTCAATCCTCTACTGGCAAATATTATAGGATGTTCACGACCATCATCATCTAGTTGTGTTAATATAGAACCTAGTCCTAGTTGTGAAGCATCGCATACAACAATGAATGGTTTATCAAAATCAGGTCTTCTTAATATTGGAGCATTGATTAGATTTTCCTTTAATTTTTCAAAAGCTTTTGTTGTATCTTCTGTCCATGGTATTCTCTTTTTGGTTTTTGTTTGCTCATGTAATGGCCTAGCAGTAGCAGCAAATCCTTTTACAAATCTTCTGTAATATGAAGCTAAACCTAAGAAGCCTCTAACTTGTTTAATTGTTTTTGGTATTGGATAATCTTTAACCTTTGCAATTTTATCTGGATCAGTCTTGATTCCTTCAGCAGTTATTATGTAGCCTAAAAATTTTAATTCATCTTTAAAGAATATACACTTTTCAATATTAAACACCAATCCACCTCTTCTAGTATATTCGAATAATCTTTCCAAGTCAATTAGGTGTTGATCCAAGTTTTTAGAATGTACATTAAGATCATCAATAAATGCAACTAGATTACTATGCAGCAAATCTTTATAACAGATATCAATTAATCTTTGGAAGGTAGCAGGACTATTCACCAATCCCATTGGCAGCATTTCATATTGATAAGTACCAAATTTAGTTGTAAAGCCAGTTAATTCTTTACTTGATTCTTTTAATGGAACTTGATGGAAACCAGATCTTAAATCCAAAGCAGAAAATATTTTTGATTTTCCAAGTTCGTCAATTAAATCATCAATACGTGGTAGCGGATATGAATCAACTTTTGTATGTGTATTCAGTTTACGATAGTCAACTACCATACGATATTCACCATTCTTCTTTTTGACTAAGATAATTGGTGCAGTAAAAGGAGAATTTGAAGGTTTTATAATTCCCAATTCACAAAGACGGTCTAATTCATTCTTCAAATATTCTTGTTCACTTGGTCCCAATCTATATGGTCTGTGTCTGATAGGTAATGTATTTTCTTTTAATATTATTTCGTGTTCTATTAATGTAGTTTTTCCCATTTTATCATTATTCCAATCAAAGATATCTTGATAATGGTGTATTAATTTATAAAATTTCTTTTTATATTCTTCAGGTATATCACCCATTTGGATTTTTCCTTTTATATTAGGATCAAGTATAATTTCTTCAGTATCATCTTCCAGCAGCGAAGGTGGTAAATCTCTATAGTGGTCTTCAAAATCATAACCAGTATATTCGACATATGGATCCTTTTGTATTGGAAATTGTTTCCTATTTATGAATTCACCTAGTATGTTGTTTGGCGGTATTTCCATCATGTCTTCAGTTTTATTTATAATTTCCAAGATTACATCAAAGTCTTCGTGCTTGTCCAAAAATTCGTCAAGACGTTTAAAATATGGAACAATTATATTTTCATCAATAGCATAATTGATTTGACAAATATGATAAGGTGGTATTGATAAACCAGTACTTCCACTTAATATCATCATAGTACCTTCATCTTTATTTGGACGTGTTTGGATTACTGGACTTTTTTCATGATCATCCATTAGATAAAAGTCTTCATCATCTTGTACAGCATCTTCTTCATTACTATCAGTAGATTCTTCGTCATCAATCGAATCTTCATCATTAGAATCAGTATCATCTTCAGATTCACTAGTATTTGATAGATTATCAGCTACTTCTTCACCTTGTGGCTGTTCCAATTCATATTTAACATTTGTAACACGTTGATATGTATATGGACGTTCATTTGTTTTTATATATGTAATTGGAATTTCTTGTGTACGACGTTTATAAGTCACCTTTAAAGTACCTATTTTAAAGTTAATTACTGCTTGTGCATGATCCAACCAACTAGTACCTAACACTATATGTTGTGGACACTTTGGTAATACTTCAACATCAATTGGTATAGTTAATCCTTCACCAACAGTAATAGGAACATCATGAATTACACCTAGTGCAGGTTGTTTAGTACCATTTCCCATTACAAAAATACTTGTAGATGGTGCATCAATTTCTAGATCTAATGATTTCATCATTGCCCTGGACATACAAGCTCTTGCAGCTCCACAATCAATTAATCCAGTAACTTTTACATCATTCACCATTATATCGGCATATGCAGCAGTAGTTACAACATCACTATTATCAATAGAATTTAGCTGTACATCTTTTTCCTTACCTTTATCAACTGGTCTTTTTATTCTTGATTGTCTACAAGCTGTAATCAATTCTCTTCTTAATGGAGCGGATATAGTTATAAGATCTCCAACATTAATATTAGCTTTTTGATGTAATATATCTTCAGAAATATTATAATTTATTGGTAATGGTTGTGATTTCCTTTTTGGTGTCTTCTTCTTTTTATCAACAGGTGGTTCTTGAATGGATACTTTTTTCCTTTTGTCATTTATTACTTGTACTTCTTCCATCATATCATTATTATTTGATTTAGAAGGTTCAGTTACATCTTGATTTGAATGCTGTGAAAATACGTTTTGGAAAAATGGATTATTTTGTGGTGGAACATGTGTATGATCACGAATATCTTGTTGTACTTGTTGTGGAATAGATTTTGTAGCAGCTGCTGATGTACTTGGTTTTTCTATAGTCTTCCTTGTACGTGGTTTTCTTATTGCTTTTTCAACAACTGGTGGTTTTGGATTTGCAGCAACATTAAAATCACAATCATTGATTTCTTGATCACTATCTAATATATTTTGAAGATAATAATGATTTTGTGCTGATAAATAATCATTATGGTTGTCCATTATGTTATGTGGAACGTAAGTATTTGTATTATAATATCGTGTATTTGTGTTAGAATTATTTGGTGTATTATAATTGTGATATTTATTAATATTATTTTCTTGATATAGTTGATTATTATTTGGATGGATGGATTTTGTAATAGGGATTTCCAATTGACCATCTGTAACAATTGCCCTATTTAGTTTTTTGAACCATTAACTGGTGTGTTATTTTGATTATTATTTGGTGGATTATTATTTGATGGATTATTATAAGGATTTTGTTGTGGATAATTATATTGTGGATTATAATTATTGTTATTTTGCATTTGATTTCCTTGATGATAATAATCTCTGTTATTATAATTATTTTCAGGTAAATATTGATTGTTATAATTATGATTATTGTTGTTGTTATTATTATTATATTGACGATAATTGCTATACTGATTATTTCTGTATTTTTGATTATTATTTCTGTTATAATTATTAGGTCCATTATATGATTGGTTGTTACGATTATTATTGTTGTTGTTTCTCTGGTTATTGTACGAACCTCTTTTGTCTTCCAATTTGGTGTTTATCAATTTTTCCATATGACCTAAAAGTTTTTGCATGAATGCAGCTTCTCCATCAACATGTTCAGCTGTATTTAATGATGTATTGCCATTATAATCACCATAATTATTATTATTTGACTTCTTTTTATGGCCTCCAGAAAATCTATTAGCATTGGTAAGATTACATACAGATGGTAATGATTGTATGTGTCTTGTCTTCCACCAATTTTCAGCATAGTTATACCATTGATTCAATGTTTCAGCACCTTGATCCATACAGTGCATTCTGATTTCTTCTTTTAAACCAGCACGGAATCTCATCAATATAATATGGTCATCCTTCAATTGTGCCAATCTTGCCATTTCTTGGATACGTGCCAAAAAGTTCTTTGGTCTTTCGTCATTGCCTTGTTTAATAGTACCAAGTGCAATTTCGTATGATAATATCAATTCTTTGGTGACATACTTTTCCCTTAAAGCATTCATCAATTTTTGATAGTCGTTAGCCATATTTGGATCTTGTTCTAATTGTTCAAAATAGAATTCAGCAGGACCAGACAATTGCACCTTCAAGATAATTGCCCTTCTATCCATACCAACTCTAGATAATTTAAAATAATTTTCCAAGGACTTTTCAAAATAACGAAAGTCTTCGTCATCAGAACCTGAAAAAGTTAAAAGATTAAGCTTCAGCTTAGCAGCAAGGTTAGGATCATGGTGATAATCATGATTTTCCAACGCGGTTTGCTCGATACTTGATTTTTGTGGATTTTCCATTGGAATATAAAGATAAGTTTTTGAAATAGGATGATAAAGTTTGTATATTTTTAAAGTAGTTGTTTACTTGAATTTAAGTATTCTTGATTATATTCTTTTATAGATTTAGTTATTCCTTGATAATTAGTGTTTCCCTGGATTTTTAGTATATCCCCCGCCAGTGAGCACCAAAATATGTTGTGTAAATTTTTGGTTGTTTGAAAAATAGAATTTCCTTTTATAGTTTTGGAAAGTAGATAGTTTTCTAGTTTAGTTTAGTTGTCAGTGAGCACCAGTATCTTGTTTTATAAGTAGATACAACTTAGTTTAGATTGATAATTTAAAATAAAATTAAAATAATAAAATAGAATAAAATAAATTATATAATTGGATAAAGATCAACAATTATATAGACAAAGTAAAAATAAAATAAAATAAATATAATATCGGATAAAGATCAACGATTATTATAATAAAATAATATAAAGTAATATTGGATAGTAATCAACAATATTAATATAAAATAAAAATAATCTTTAGCTAAAAAGATGAGTTAAGAGAATTTAATATATAAAAATCTTTATTTCAAATTAACTGAATATTAACTTCGTATTAACTGATTTTTCCAAATAAAATAAAATTTCGCTCCTTTATATATAAAAATGATCTGAATTCAAACCCAGATTGGTAGGTAAGTTATAAAGACCATTATAACAAGGAGGAGTATAAATTGATAAAGTTATAAAAGATAAAATAAATAAATATATATAAAATTATGAAATACTATTGGATAAAATATAAAGTTAATATATATATATATGCATATATTTATATATGCAAAAACACTTGTTTAAAAATATATTTAAAAATTATTTTTAGGATTATTTAGGTATGATAAGTTCAACCATACCATAACATAATAAAGTAAAATAAAATAAATTATATAATTGGATAAAGATCAACAATTATATAAACAAAGTAATAAACTTAAAATAAAATAAAATATAATATCGGATAAAGATCAACGATTATTATAATAAAATAATATAAAGTAATATTGGATAGTAATCAACAATATTAATATAAAATAAAAATAATCTTTAGCTAAAAAGATGAGTTAAGAGAATTTAATATATAGAAATCTTTCTTTTATTCAAAATTAACTGAATATTAACTTCGTATTAACTGATTTTTCAAAAATAAAATAAAAATTTCGCTTCTTTATATATAAAAAAAATCTGAATTTAAACACAGACTCTTAAGTATATATAAAGGTCAATATAAATAAGGGAGTAAATATAAGTTAGATAAAATATATAATATAAGATATATAAATAAGATAAAATATAAATAAAATATAAGGTTAATATATTTATACCTGCATATATTTATATATGCAGATACATATATATATTTATATATACATATATATAAATGAATATATATGTATTTAAAAATTATTTCGAGGATTATTTAGGTATGGTAAGTTCAGCCATACCATAACAATAGATACTACTTAGTTTAGATAAATAAAATAAAAATAAATCATATAATCGAATAAAGGTCAACAAAATTATAATAATGTTATGTGGGTTTTTGGTTAAGATTTATTTTTTTGAAATGAGGAATGAGTATTATAAGTTATATTTGGAGTATATAATAAGTTTCCAGTGAGCACCAGTTCCTGTTTTATAAGTAGAACGACTTAATATAAAGGAAAAAATTAATAAAAAAATAAATAAAATAAAATAAAAAAAATTAAAAAGAAATAAAATAAAGATTATAAGTAAAATATAAGCAGGATTAAAGCAAAAGTTTAATGACCGCCGAGTAAAATAGTAGTAAAGAGTTTAAATGATTTAGATCAGTAGTATAAAATATTTAAGTGAATAAATATTATAAAATAAAAATAGTATATAATAATATAAAATATTATAAAGTAAAAATAAAATAAAAATAAAATAATTTAAAAAAAAAATAGATAAGTTCAATAATTGAATATGTTATAGTAAGTTAAAATAAAAAAATTTAAAATTATAAAGTTTGTTTTATAAAGTGGACAAGTTCAATAATTATTTAGTAGATAATAATTTATTATAAAAATTTGACAATTTAAGAGAAAGAAAGAGAAAAAAATTGGTTCTATTTATATTTAAAAAAATTAAAAAAAAATTGTTTAAAGTATATTGAGAGTAGGGAAAAGAGATGAAAGTGACTATCGTATGGAGTGGCCACTCCAGGTGCGGCTACTCCAGGTGTAGCTACTCCAGGTGTAGCTACCCCAAAAAGCAGTACCTAATTTTAAGGAGCGCCATTGGTATCACCATTGTCGACAATAAAATAGATTAACATTAGATAATGATCAATATTATGTGAGTTTTTGGTTTAGGTTTATTTTCTTAAATTGAGGAATAAGTATTACAAGTTGTATTTCGAGTTTATAATAAAGCTCCAATGAGTACCAGTCCCCCGTTTTATAAGTAGAACGATTTAATATAAAGAAATAAAAATAAAAAAAGAAAAAATATATAAAATTTAAAGTAGTTTGAATCAGAGTTGTTTAAAAATATTCAAGTAAATAAATATAAAAGTTGTTTTATAAAGTGAACAAGTTTAATAATTATTTAGTAGATAATAATTTATTATAAAAATTGACAATTTGAAAGAAAGAAAGAGAAAAAGATTGATTCTATTTATATTTTAAAAAAATTAAAAAAACATTTAATATATAGGGAGAGTAGAGAAAAGTAATGAAAATGACTACTGTGTGAAGTGGTCACTCCTGGAGCGGTTATCCAAAAAGCAGTACCTAATTTTTGAGGATCTCCATTAGTAGTATCATTGTCACAGATTTTTCAAAAATGAAATAAGGTCGTGCATTTTATATTAAAATTTTAAAATAGAAATATCATTTTTAATGTCAAATTCAACATTAAAGTATCAATAAATTTGATATCGAAGGTAATAAGAAATGCTAAAAATATTTAACCAAGATTGATATTCAAAATGATCCAAATGGATCCATCCCGTAACGGTAATAAAATAGAATACAATGTGGAGTAGAAATTATTGCATTATAATAAATAAATTATTGACAAAGATTAATGATATTAAAATAAAAATATTAACTTTATGTAACGATTAATAATATTAAGTAAAATTTGAAATAATAGACTTTTTACCTTTCATTAGAAAGTTAAATTAGATGATTTAAAGTTCTCCTACCAAGCTTTTATAAGGATATAAGGATAAAATAGTAGTTGAAAGCTATCTTAATTATTTTAACGTAGCGTGATTCTATAATGTAAAAATTAAGATAAATAAAAAATAAATAAATATTATGCTAACTACAAAAAGGGAACAAAAATTGGAAAATAAAGTTTTATTTACGTTATGTCATAATAAGTATTTACTTATATAAATATGTTAGTAACAGGCAATTAAACAAAATGTAATAATTTGTTCATGACTTAAAAGCTAGCTCCTGAAATAATATGCTTTTTTTATATATAATACTATATTTAAAACTATATAATTAAAAATTTTGTATATTGTAGTGTAATTTCAATGTAAAAATACGTCAATATGTATTTATAACGATAAAATAAATAAAATATGCTTATTAATAGGGATATGAATAAAATAATATCCCTTTTCTTTATTTCTAAAAAATAAGGATTGATGATAAATATAATATTATAAAAGAGAACTAGATATGATAACTATTATAATCAAGAATTAAATCTATTATTCTTTTTTTTAAAGGGTTATTTTTATATTTTATCGTAGTGATTATTATTTTCAATTATTAAGAATATGCTAGAGTTTTTTTTAATTATTTACATAGATGTATATTTTCATTTTCTTTTTTGACAATGATGATTTTTTTCAATATTATTCCTTCAATACATAAACCATAATTAAAGGTATAATGAAGCTGCAAAGATAATATCACGATGAATTTTGTTGATACCTATTTATTTTTTTTAAATGAAGAGTAAAAAATAAAATATTGTTATTAGTAAATAAATAAGTATTATTATTATCATTATTGTAATATATGTATATATAATTGTTACTACTATTATTAATGTATATTTATTTTACCATCTGAGAATTTATTTTCTAAATCAGTATTTCCAATGCTTTTGGCAGCGGAAGCCATTTGACGAAGTAATTCTTCTAATCGACGGATTACACGAATAAGAGAACCTTCATATACTTCAGTCATTTTACATATTTGGGCAAATTGAGCACCTTTACACCAAGCATAGACCACATCCATTAATTCAGGTTTAAATTTAGATACATATTGTGTTTCATCTATATCCAATTTACATTCAATAGAAAGTTTTGCTATACGACGAGCTGTTTCTTGCATAAGACGTAGTGGTCCAGCTAACTCATCTGCTAATTGTGATTTTTGTTCCACTCTTTCATCAAAAACAAAACAACTTAATAATGCTACACATTGATCTACTGTTAAATCATTAAATACACCTTGGAATATCATTTCTGTTAATAATAATTCATCTCCAGTACTAATTTCACATGCTACGCGCCCTTTCATTTCAACTACATCTGATTGTGAAGTAAAACCAAGTCTAAAATAAAAAATAAAAAATTAAATAAATACTTAATTTGTATATTCCCTTTTCTTTCTTCTCTCTTTTTTTTTTTTTTTTTTTTCCTTCTATTTCCATCTATTTTTTCTTTCTTTTCTTACCTTCGCATAACACGTTTTCTATTTTTAAGTTCATCTAATTGTACAATGGCTTGAGCATCTGCTATTTTACGTTTCACAGCTTTGATTTGATTAAGAATATCTCTTTTTTCTTTGTATTTATCATATATTTCTGCTATATCGTCAGAATTAGATAATGGGTGTTCCTTTAATTGTTGTTCTAAAATGATAATTTTGTTGACAAGTTTTTTAAACATGGGGTCTGTGATATTCATATTTTCAATAGGGTCCAAGAGAGGAATGGAATCATTGGGGAATTTTCTTTTAACTTGTTTGATAGAGGTTTTAATTGATGCCAAGTTATCACGTCTTTTAAGATCCATTGGCAATTTAATACGAATGTGACTGATACCTTGAATAGTTTTAAGTAAAACTGGTACGACAAGAAAATCGCCATCGCTATCATTTTCAGCAGGATAGAACCCAGTTGCTTTACCAGTTACATCTTTTGATACTTCGCTTTCCTTTGTGCAATTTAATAAGACGTCTAATACATAATACATGTTTTCATCCGATCTTGGTTTGCCACGCTCATATGCCTTTCTCATGTTGACAAATACGCCCCATCCAAAATCTAAATCTTCATATTTGATGTGTATTAAACGACCAGGCTGTAAAAAGGGTAAACAATAAGTTGGATGGGTGATCACTTCACGGACATTTTCTGCATAGATATCTATTTGTTGTCGAATTTCATAATATTGTTTGATTTCTGATTCATTTTCTATTAGTATTGCATTCTTTTGTTCTTCTAATTTTAATAATTCTTGTTCATATTTAGGGATGTTGCAATCATTTTGAAAGGTGTAAAAACAGCGTTCCAACATAAATTCAGGGCTAATTCCTTCCACACGAAGAAGATTAAGCACCATATTATAACTAAGATGGAAAGCAGAATTCATACGGTCAGATTCACCCTGAATATTAAAAAAAAAAAATAAGAATAAAAGTATAAATTAATTACTTATTTTTTCTTTTTTCTTTTTTTCTTATTTTTTTTTAAAAAAATTGTTTTTATATATATAGGTTACCTTAACCATGCCTTTAGCAACAGCAGGTTCCATTTTTGAATTAATCATCATAATAACCACACCACGTTCATCAAGCCCACGACGACCAGCACGACCAGACATTTGGATATATTCACCAGAAGTAATCCAACGTTGAGCTTTACCATCAAATTTTTTAACATCGGTAAACACAACAGTTTTAGCAGGCATATTTAAACCAATAGAGAACGTTTCAGTAGCAAATAAGACTTTTAAAAGATTTTCTTGGAAAAGAACTTCAATTGTTTCTTTCATGATGGGCAATAAACCACCATGATGGATCCCAATACCACGTTTTAATAAAGGTAATAATTGTTGAATTTGAGGTAAATCTCTATCTGATTCGTTTAAAGTAGCGATGGCATTATTAAAAACTTGGACGACCATATCACTTTCATTGGAATCATTAAAATCTAATTTTGATAATTGAAGTGCATTACTTTCACATTCTTTTTTTGAAAAACTAAACACAATTACAGGGTGATAGTTTTTGGTCATGATCATTTTAAGAATACGATAGATATCAGAGGGGGTATCGTTGGCACCACCTTTTGCTGTTTTAGGTCCCTTTTTACCATTGACTTTACGTCCATAAGGATCACTTGGATCGGCACCTTGTTTTTCAGTTAATGCAGCAATAGCTCTTTGGAAATTTTCTTCACGGAAATTACTCTTTTCATCCACAACTAAATAAATACCTTCACTACCAGATGGGAATAAAAAGTGTTGTAATGGTGTTGGACGGAAATCTGTATAAACGACGTGACATGGTTGCTCATGGATTTTACAGATCCATTCTGCAAATTCCATAGAATTAGGAATAGTAGCTGATAAAAAGACGTATCTGACTGCATGTGGTAATAAGATAATTGATTCTTCCCAAACAACACCACGTTCTAAGTAAAAAAAAAAAAAAAAAGCATAAAAAAATGTATTAGTTACTTTCATTTATTCATTTCATTTCATTTATTTAAATTTTATATTACCTGAATCACGCATATAATGGATTTCATCGTAAACAACCCAAGCAACTTCACGAATAATTTGAGAACCATGATATAACATACTTCGTAAAATTTCAGTTGTCATGACTAAACAAGAAGCATTAGGATTAATTGTCACATCCCCAGTCATTAATCCAACATCACCAAACTCTTCAGTAAATTCACGGAATTTTTGGTTAGATAAAGCTTTAATAGGTGAAGTATAAATGACTCGCTGTTTATTTTTAAGACATTGAGCAATAGCATATTCAGCTACAACTGTTTTACCAGCTGATGTATGGGCTGAAACTAATACACTTTCATTACGTTCAATAGAAGATACTGCTGCACGTTGGAAAGGATCAAGTTGAAATGGATAAGTACGAGCTGGATCTTTCGATGGTACATGTTGCGATAAAGGTACATATGGATAATTAGGTGGTACGGCTACTTCGTGTCTAAGCTATGTATTTGATTATAGGTAGTAAGGAAAAAAAAGGAAAAAAAAAATATATTAATGTATTTATAAAGAATAATAATATAAATAAGTTTGTTTTATATATATGTATATATTTATTTATTCTAATAAGGTTTATATTTATGCTAACCTGATGTTTAAGTGTCAATTGAGGTTCAGCCATAACGGGAGCACCTTGTAAACCAGGAACATTGGTCACTTCTCGAGAAGTTTCTTCTTCAAAAGTATCTGCAACAATAGGTTGAGCATGATGTAAATCTTCAAGCCGTAATCGTTTAATTTCATTTTCTTCTTTTTTAAGATCTGGTGAAGGGCTTCTTTGACGTTTTGTTTGATCTTTTTCTTGTTTTTCTATAGGTGTTTCATAAGAATCTGACTCATCAATATCATCAAAATCATCTTCTACTAATTTTCCAGATAAAATATTGGAAAAAGGATCATTATTATCTTCATCAAACATAATTTATATATTTTATATTTATATTTATATGTTTATTTAAAAAAGAAAAAGAAAATATAAAAGAAAAAGGAAAAAAAAAATTCGTTCGGCAGAAAAAAAAATTGTGTTTAAAAATTTTTTAAAAAATTTAAAACTGTCACATAGTTTTTTTTCTTCTCTTTCCTTTTTCTTCCAATTTTTTTTTTATTAAATAATATATACCTTTTTTTAACTTAAATAATGGTAATAGCTTTATATTTTTAAACTGAAATATATATATATATATATATATATATATTTATATTAGATTAAAATGTATAATAACATATTTTTTATTTGATTTTAATTCTTATTCTTATCCTTATTTCAATGTATATATATATATATTATTAGTCTGGATCTATTGTAACAAACACAGAAACCAAAGATCTTTTACGAATGGAGCGCGTTGGTAATATAATAAAATATCAATAAATAAATAAAAAAGAATATAGTTACAATGAGTATTTATTGATTTTTTTATTTTTTATTTTTATTATGTGTATATATAATAAAATTATAATTTCTTATATTATTTTAACACATATTTATATAGGTGCTCATTCGCATATTAGAGGATTAGGATTAGACGATGCATTAGAACCTCGTACAACTTCACAAGGTATGGTTGGACAATTAAAAGCACGTAAAGCAGCAGGTGTTATTGTTAGAATGATAGAAGCTGGAAAAATTGCTGGAAGAGCTGTATTAATAGCTGGTCCTCCTTCTACTGGTAAAACTGCTATTGCTATGGGTAAGGAATACTAGTGTTATTACAAATACTAATACTAATACTAATACTAATAATAATAATAAATATGATAAAAAAAGAGCTATCGATAGAAATAATAAATATTTTAATAATAATAGTAATAATTATATACTAATAATCTTTTTTTTTTTTTGAATTCTTTTTTACGACTACTTAGGGATGTCTCAAGGTAAAAAAAAAGAAAAAAAAAAGAAAATAATAATAATAATCGATATAATGATATGAATGTTACATGATACTGATTTTTTTATATTTTATTATATATATATTATATATTGATGATTTTTTTTAAAAAATATAGCTTTAGGATCCGATGTACCATTTACAATGTTAGCATCATCAGAAATATTTTCACTTGAAATGTCTAAAACAGAAGCATTAACCCAAGCTTTCCGTCGATCTATCGGTGTACGTATTAAAGAAGAATCTGAAATCATTGAAGGTGAAGTAGTAGAAATTCAAATTGATAGATCCATGACTAGTGTAAGTGAAGATAATAATAATAGTAAAAATGATGATGATTATGTATTTATTATTACAGTGTGTTAACATTATATATATATATGTATACCAATTTATCTATATATTTATTTTAGGGTTCTAAAACCGGTAAATTAACAATCAAAACAACTGATATGGAAACAATCTATGACCTTGGAAATAAAATGATTGATTCCTTAAATAAAGAAAAAGTCATGGCTGGGTAAAGATATATATCATATAAATATGCAGATAAAATGCATTTCGATAGCCGATATATTGATTTTATTATTTTTATAATGTTTTTATTTTTTGTCCATAGGGATGTAATTGCTATTGATAAAGCATCTGGACGTATTACACGATTGGGTAGATCATTCACAAGAGCAAGAGATTATGATGCCATGGGATCTGACGTAAAGTGAAATAATAATAATAATAATAATAATAATAATATATATATATATATATATATATATATATAATAGTCAATATTGATTAAATAGGGATGAATACTGATAACAAATGTATATATTATTATTATAGGTTAAATTTGTACAATGTCCTGAAGGGGAATTACAAAAACGAAAGGAAGTAGTTCATACAGTTTCACTTCACGAAATTGATGTGATTAACAGTCGAACACAAGGATTTTTGGCACTTTTTTCCGGTGATACTGGTGAAATCAAAGCAGAAGTACGTGACCAAATTAATAATAAAGTATCGGAATGGCGTGAAGAAGGAAAAGCTGAAATTGTACCTGGTGTAAGTTAATAGATATATATGTATATTCAACTATAGTTTTAAATTATGTAATGTTATGTGTATATATCTATTTTTATTTATTTATTTATTCTATTTTGTATTATTATTTTTAGGTTCTTTTTATTGATGAAGCTCATATGCTTGATATTGAATGTTTCTCATTTTTGAATCGTGCATTAGAAGATGATATGGCTCCTGTAGTCATTATGGCTACTAACCGTGGTATTACCAAGATTCGTGGCACAAAGTATAAATCTCCTCATGGTATACCTGTAGATTTGTTAGATCGTTTATTGATTATATCAACAACTGCATATGATGAAAAAGAAATTAATCAAATTTTAACTATCAGGCAAGAGAAAAAAAAAAACACAGATATACATGTAAAAAGTTAAATTGTATAGATGCTAACTGTTTAATATTATTATTATTTTCTTTTTCAAAAAAACAAAAACAAAATAAAATAAAACAAAACAATAAATAGATGCCAAGAAGAAGACGTAGAAATGACTGAAGAAGCAAAAGATCTCTTAACAAAGATTGGTGTAGAAACATCATTACGTTATTCTATTCATTTAATTACAGCAGCCAATCTTGTAGCTCGAAAACGAAAGGTAAATGTGGCAATCATAATTATTTTTTTATTTTTATTATAATTGTTATTTTAGTTTTGTTTATATAATATCATATACTTATATATTTTTATTTTTTTTACAAAAAAATTATAATGATAACCATAATAGGCACCTGCTGTTGATGTGCAAGATATTAGACGTGTATATATGCTTTTCTTGGATGAAAAACGTTCTGTACAAGCTATGAAAGATTATCAAGATCAATACATGTTTAATGAAACTGATACTAATATGGCTGTCGATGCACCTATGGAAATGTAATGTTATTTATAATATAGTTTTTTTAATTATTTTCATCCCTTTTTCTTTCTTTCTTTTTTTTTTAAAAAGAGAAAAATTCATTTTATTATTCATGTCATTTTAAATAAATAAATATAAATATATAAGCAAGATTAAAAAAATAAAATAGAATAAAATATTAAAAAAATATTAAATTAAGTGGGGTTAAGGGGGAAGGGGAGAAGGAGAAAAAGCAAGAAAGGAGAAAAGAATTATAAATTATGAATAAATATATTATGGTGCTATTAACAATATAAGTAGAAAATTACTATTTTATCCATTTTTAATTAGATAAAAAGTATTCCAAAAGATGCTGTCATAATAAAAGGGATAGCATATAAAGATTTGATGGAAACGGCATTACTTTCAGCCTTTGAATTATGAATGTTGATTGAAGAAGGTGTATTATTTGGATTTGAAGAAGGAATTGGTGTTGCAGCAGCAGCAACCATTGAGCCATTAGCACTAGCTTGAGGATTTGCTGAAGGTAATGGACTAACGGATGCGGCAGTAGTATTAGTAGTACTAGTAGTATTGGTAGTATTTGATTGTACAATAGGAGCATCAACTATTTTACCAACGCCCCATGGGATCTTGTTACCTTTTTATTTAAAAAAATAAATAATATAAAATAAAATATAAGGATAGTTAATATTTAATTTTTATTATTTCCCTCTTTTTTTTTACCATTAGGTTGGACAGCATTTTCAGGTACATCTTGTCTTTTATCTTGACCAACAATGGCAAATCTTGTAGTCCAAGCATTTTCACCAGTAGCTAAAATATGAGAAAAGAAAAATATGAAGTAAAAATATAAATTAGAATTCATCTTATGATTGTGATTATTATTTTATTAGTAATAAAAAATATATAATATTTTTTAGATTACCACTAGTGAACATTAAGAAATAAATTGGAGCATGTGGTTCAACAGTTGGAGCTTTATAATGATATTTCATATCTGTAGCAGTTAAATTATCGGCAATAGTCGTTATAAAAACTTGATTATCATCATCACCTGTCATTAAATCTATATATAAACAAGTAATTGTAAGTCCCTTTAACTTCTTTATACGTAATAATATATATATATATATACTTACCAATACGAAAATCATTCCATGTTGTATTCATATTTGGTTCATTATTATCATTTTCTATTTTATTTTATTTTTTTAAAAAAAAGAGTATATATATATATATATGAATATTATATTTTACTAGCTTTTATACTATTTTAATTTTTTTTTTTGTTTTTTTGTTTTGTTTTACCCCAGGCAATATCATATTCTTCCCCTTCTTGCCAAATGGTTCCTGGTTCTGGATAAGATGGTGCCATATCAGCCTTTACCAACATTGATGTAAAACCAAGGGTAACAAATAAAAATGATAAATAAGCTACCATAGTGTATGTATGTATAGTTTAGATTCTTTTAGAAATAGAATTAAATAAAAATCAAAAGAAAAAGATGATTGAAATTAAAAAATAATCAAAGCGAATCCATTTTAAAGAGAATGAATAGGTAGGTATATGTAGGAAAATATTTGATTGATTCTTTAGAACATATTTCAAGCATTATATATTAAAATATGATCATTATAGGAAAATATTTTTTAAGCATTTAACAATATGAAATAAAAGGAGAATATGCTTAAAAAAATTATGATCACGATAATTTTTTTATTTTTATTTTTATTTTCTACAATTATAATAAAACACATGTTATTCACAGAAGTTTCCGACTATAAAAACTTTTTTTATTCCAAAATATGTATAATTTTATATAATTATGTCAAATAAAGAAATAAAAAATGTTGTACAACTTATATGCTAAAATGATTACATTATAAAACCCTGAGCTTTAAACATTTGGATCGTAACCTATTTTTTTTTCTATATAATCTAATCGATATGTATAATAAATAAATAGAAATGATGAAATTAAAGTTTTTTATAAGATCATAATTTTTTTTCTATCATCGTTTAATAAAAATAAGAGAGAGAAAAGGAAAGAAATATGATTTAATTTTATCTTTCAGTCCAATCAGTAATTTAAGGATCCGATTATAGGCATAACGTCATAGTTAAAAAAAAAAAGGTGTTTCCTTTTCATTTTACTCCGAAATTACAGCCAAGTTTTTGATTGATTGATAAGGATGTCATGATACTTTTATTAGTCAAAGAGAGAGAGAGATACGTAGGTCCCGCTTATCCCGATTGTAAAAAGCAAGTTTATTATTAAAAATGATAGGAAAAAGATTGATAAAAAAAAAAAAGTATAAATATAAACCAATTCTTTTATTTCTCTTTCTTTTTTCTTTTTTCTTTATAATCAATTTTAAAAACTAAATAAATTATTATTAAAGAAAAATGTTTGCTGCTGCTGCTACTACTACTACTACTAAAGTAATGACTCCTATTATCATGATGGCTGCTGGTTATGTTACTTATGCTCGTACTACTGCTCAACCTGCCCTTGCTTATTCTCATATTATGACTTCTCAAGGTACTGATAAATCTGGTAAACAAGAGTGGAAAGAATTGAACAATGGTCTTGGTTTAGTTGACGTTAGCCGTAGCTGTGGTGGTTTATAAATATATTTTATATAAATATTGAAGAAACAAGATATATATATATATATATATATTCAAGATACCAAATGATAACTCAAGTATACACCAGATTCTTTCTTTCATTTATGTTCTGTATAAACCAACAAGATTATTTTTATTAAAAAGCTAAAATTAGGCAGGCACCTTTTTTTATCTTGTTTTTTTTTTTATTATCATTATTATTCATTTTTATAATCAAACAAATCATCAATAAAATATATGCATATATTTTTTTTTTTAATCAATCATGTTGGCGCGATAATAGAGTGTTTAAATGTATATATATATATGTTCCTTTTCCATTTTCATAAATATATTTAAGAATTATTTATTCGTCTTCATATTCGGTATAAGTGGGTGCAATTATTCTTTTTGATTTTCTAATATCCGTTTGATCATTTATTACTGATATTTTTTTATTTGTTCCTTGTTTTGTTGGCTTTCGTCCTCGTTTCTTTCCCTTTCCTTTTTCCTTTTCCTTTTCCTTTCCCTTTTCTTTTTCCAATCGTTCACCCCAATAATTTTCAAAATTTTCATCCTAAATAATATAAATAAATACAAGAAAAGAAGGATCGTGATTATTTATTTTTATTATCTATATATTTATTCATATTTTTACTAATTATTTCACCTTCCAAGAGAGACTGCTTAGTTCAGTTATATTCCAATCAAAACGTTTCTTTTCAAATTCTTTGTGTTCTAATAAGATCTGCCATTCAGCCAAATGCTCCCAAAAGATATTATTTTGTTTAAGAGCATCCAATAAAGTATCATTGTTTTGATCGATGTTTGGTAGTAAAGAAATAAGTTCTTTTTGATCTTTTTCTGGTAGTAATTGTATTTTGTTTTTAACAAAACACTAAGAGAAAGAGATGAAAAAATAATGTAAAATGATATAAAATAAAAATTATAGTTGGATATAACGACGTGTTCTTTGTTTTGTTTTGTTTTATTTCACCTTTATGTCTTCTATTTGAGTGATGGGACTTTTTGAACTTTGTACTAATGGATCAATTGGTGCAGATGGTAATCTTTTAGGTGGCATAATTTATTAAACAGTAAATGGCAATAATAATAATAATAATAAGGTACTATATATTGGAAATGAATTTAAAAAAATTAAATAATAAAGAATAGTAACAAGTGAAAAAAAAATCAATAGTTTAATAAAAAAATTCGAAAGGGTATTGTTTTTTAAACTTTAAATTAGTTAAATTTTTTTATCTTCCCCTTTTAATTTTTCCTCTTTTAACTTTTATATATATAATAGTATCTACTATACCCTTATATTATATTACTTAATATCTAATAATATTTTATATAATAATAAATATATTTAAAACTAAATAAAATTATATATGTCTTGAAACAGTCCATCTTGTATCAGTTTTATGAATATTATTTAGTGCATGCAAGATGTTGTAGTTTATCATGTATGCACTCTTTCTCTCAATATAATTTAGTAACAAGGTGTCTGACTAATTTATAAACAAAAGCTTAATGAAAGTTATATCTAAAATCGACAGTCTTTGAAAATGGTCAAATTGAAGACTTATTTCTTTTATTTCATTTTTACCAATAAAAGAAAGGTTCTGTTTTATGAATCACGTATTATATATCTTTATTTTTAAATCCAAGAAATCGAAATATATTTATATAGATTTATATATGCATGCATGTATGTATGTATGCATAAAAAGAGAAAAGTATAATAAAGCACCTAATAGAATATAAAAAGTATTTTTTTTTTAAAATGGCAATTGTAGCGTTACTATAAAAGTCAAATCAATATATAAGAAGGATCTAGGTGGAAATAAAACAAATATAAATCCAGGTTTGATCAACCCAAAAAGAAGCAAAACGTCATCCGGACGGGTAAAAAGGGAAAAGCTATAGATAGATCACTATAATAATAATAATTGAAAAAAAAAAACCAAAAAAAAACAGGTTGGGCATACGCATTATTTTTTAAAAAAGAGGGAAACCAATAAAAACGTTAGAAACAACAACAATAATAAATAAAGGTGATCTTAAAACATTACTGAAAAAGTAAAAAGAAGGAAATGCAAGGGAAAAAAATAAAATATACTAAAGATAGTAATGGTAAATATGTTGCTTAATGAATCACAATATTATTTGCATCTTTTTTTTTTTTTTTTTTTTCCCTCGATAAACTCGTCTCCCTTCCCTCTCATTGACTTTATGGTGGTAGTGGTGGCAACCCCTTTTATTTTTTTCTTTCTATTTGATTGTATTATATATATATATATATATATATATATAGTATGTATATTCTTTTAGTTTATATTATTTAATAGTGGCGATTAATAAAGGAAGCTATTTTATAAATAAAAGATAGTTGTAATCAATAATAGATCCGCTTTTTATTGTATACAATGATGATGAATAAATGATATGAAATACAAATGTCATATGTATATAAGGGAAGACAAAATATATAAAGTGATTTTTAAAAAAATGAATGTTGATAATAGTATGATGATCAATGATTGATTGGATCATTCTCTCTCTCTCTCTCTCTCTTTTTTTTTTTAACGAGTTACCGGATTTTTTATTATAATTGGATATTGCTTTTTTTAAAAAATTATATTTATGTAATTTGGAATTTTTACATTTGTATTTATGTTACTCTTGGAATCTTTTTATACATTTACGATATACCAAAAAAGAAAGATTTATTATCTGTTTAAAAACAATGATAAATTTAGTAAAATGATTAAAAAAAGAAACACTCTTTTTTGTATAAGGGACGCCACCTTTTTTATTTTGACAATAATCTGAGTTGTTATTTGATTAAAGTTATCGAGGAAGTGGCCCGAGAGAGAGAGAGAGTATTAGCGCTTTATTTGATGACGATGACGAGTTTTCTTTTTTAAAGTGATATTTGACAAAAAAAACTCTCACGATATTGATTTTCCTATTTTTTTTTAAAGATATTTTAAAAAAGAAGCATATAAACCCTGATGATGTTTTTTTTTTTTATTTTATTCAAGTATTTTCATTGTATTTCTTTTTAAAAAAAATGTCGATCGATGATTTTTACTATTTAATTGCTATATAAAAATATACATGTATTTGTCTCCTTAACGATGAAACTCTTGTTATTGGTTCCTCTTAACAATTAAACCCAAAAAAACTTATTTTTAAAATTGGCACACAAAGAAAAAAAAGAAAACAAAAAAAAAAAGCACAGTTCAATCATGGTTTCACCAGCCTAAAAAAAAGATCTTGGATTATTCATCTGTATTATTATTATTATTATGAAACAGATACACTTCATCATCATCATCTTAATATTATTAAACTTTTTTTCTTTTATATTCAATCTATTTCATATAAATCATCATTCTCCTTAAATTAAAAAAAAAAGGATGTTTTTCGATAAAATCTCTTTTTTTTTTATTATATTCTCGAAGCGGAGTTTTATCGAAAATCGTAAACCAAGTAACTAAAATAAACTATGCAAAAATAAACTACCCCAATTTTATATAACCCAGTTTATATATATAAACAAATTGACATGGTACTACCTCTAAGAAAATAATCCATTCTTTGAGTTTTAAAAAATAGAAAATAGAAAGTTAATAAAAAATTAAAAAAAAGTTCTTTTTTTTACTATTTTTTACTATTAATATTATACCAAAAATGATGGATGAAGCGAAAGTAAATCATTCTGTAAGGTCTCCTATTAGGGTTTCTGTATTAAAATAATAAAAAATAATTAATGTGAGTGTATATATATGGTTATGTGGGTTAGTGACATATTATTTTCGGCTCTTTATAAAAGGGAGACTGACTGAGATGCCTCTTTTTTTGGTGCCTGAAAAAAAGTGTGATTTTCCCTTATTAAAATAGGTTACACGAGCGTGGAGAAAGATTGAATGAGTGAGCGTGTGTGTGTATACAAAACAAACGTAACACAGTTACAAAAAAAAACTCTCTTTTTTTTTTTTTGAAAATCATAAATTAAAAAAAAGTATATTTTTATTTTTATTTTTTTTATTTTGGTTTTTTTTCATTCTCGTTTTCAATTTTTCTTCTCAAAGCTTTTTTTAAACTACTCTTTCTTCTTTCTTTCTTTCCTTTTCCTATTTTTTTTTTTTTAATTACTATTTCTCTTCTCTTATATGTTTATTAGAAGAAAATCATCTCGACCAATATCTAGTGCAGCTACGACTATTTCAACAGCGTCGTCCATGAATAGTAATCATAGTGGACAAATAACAACTCTTAGTGAAACCACTACTATTAGTACCTACCAGAGCCAAGAAGACCTTTCACAACATCTTCATCAACAACAACCTCACCATCATATAGAAAGTCATCATAGTATTGACGTGATTGATGAATTATATGACTATTTTTCTCATGATGCTGGATTAGAAGATATCCATGCTTTCGGTAAATATAAAATAAATAAATAAATAATTAATATAAAAAAGGAGAGAAAGAGAGTGGGAAAAAAAAAAAAAAGCGAGGGAGTGAAAATAATAATATTAATTTGGAAATATAATTTTTTTTTTTTGTTTTATAGAAACAAATGAAAAGCAATATCGTAAAAGACAAGCATTAATACAACAATTATTTGATTCTGAATCAGATTACGTTAATCGATTACATGCTACTATACAATATTTTCAACGGCCTATCATTATGCATTTTGATCAATTTAATAATAATAATACTAATAATACAAACAGCAGCAACAATAATAATAGTGGATCTATTACTATTCGTCCCTTCTTATTAAATCGAACCTCATTGTCTTCTAATATTTCTGTCAATGTAAATGATGTAAACTATCTTTTTAACCCTATTGAAAAATTATATCAGTTACATGAAAACTTTTTAGAAAAATTAACTCAAAGGTATAAAAATATATTAAAATTAAGATTAAAAATTATAAAAAAAATATAGAATCATGGTAAAAATACATATTTATTACTATTATTTATTAAATAACGATTTTTTATTACCCTTTATATCTTAGATTTCAAATTTGGGGTCCAACACAATTTTTATCTGACTTAATAAATGATTTGGTAAGTAATTATTATATATTAAAAAAAAAACGAGGGTTTTTAAAAAAAAAGGTAAGTTTCCTGATTTGATCACTAACCTACCTTTTTTTTTTTTTTTTTTTTTTAAATAAATAAATATTAAAATTATTATTTTTTTAATATTTTATACATTACTGTTTCATATGATGCATAAATTATTATTATTATTATTAATATTTTTAATAGATATCAGAATTATCACTATATGATTCTTATTTAGAAAATTATCCAAGAATGATGGCCATTTTAGAAATTCTAGGCAAAAGCAAAGACGCAAGAAAATTCACAGAAGCTGTTGTCAATAACCCTGGTGGTATTGGTCAGGTACACCTTTTTTCCTTATTAGAACTTCCTTTATATACTGTTTCAAGATATCATCAATTATTATCAGATATTGTTAAATTCACTGATCCAAATCACCCTGATGCTTCAAGATTAAAAAAAGTACAATTAAAAATACAAAGAATTGAACTTGGTTTGAAATCAAGGTAAATATATAAAAGTCATTTTTTATTTTTTATTTTTTTTATTTAAAAAAGAAAACAATTCAATTGACTTGTATTTTTTATTTGTATTTTTTATTGTATAGAATTGCTATTTGTAAAAATATTAGTCAATTAATGGATATGAGTTTAACAGTAAAAGGATGCCCATTAATGATGGATCAGCCAAGACAAATTATCAAAAGTGGAAAATTAGGAAGTATTGAAGGGAATAATAAGCAGCATGATTTAAGGATTTGTTTCTTATTAAGTGATCAATTGATTACCGCAAGACCAGGTGATGGTGTGTTACAATTTAAAAGTAAAGTCCATTTAAAAGGTGCTACCATTAAAACTGTGAAAAGAATGGATGCTAGTTTTGTTATTGTTGAAGATTCAAGTGATCCTACCTATCAATTTTCCGAGGATATCGAGGCCTTATTAAATGCTTCTGGGACAAGTCCTCCTCGTCAATATCATTTTAAAGCCGAGTCTTTGGATGATATGCTGAGCTGGTTACGAGACTTGCAAAATGTAGTTGCTTCCATTAAAGGTTTTTCGAAATAATTCCTTTTTTTTTTTTTTTTACCCCATAATTTTTATATATATATAAATATATACATAAAAAAAACTCTATTCATACCATGCTTTTTTTTTCCCTCTTTCCCCATTTTTTTTTTAATTCCTTTATATATTTATATATTCTTAGCCACATTTTTTTTTCTGTATTCCTTTTAATTATTATACATATTCCTATTTATTTTATTTATTCATTATTTTTACCCAATCTTATGTTTATATTTCAATACTATTTTTTTAATTTTATTTTTTAATAATAATAATAATATACCTATTTTTTTTTTAATGATAAAACAAAAATCATGATCATGTTTTTATTTTATTTTTATTTATTAAATAATAAAAAGTAAATAAATTATAATCTATGTTGTTAATATTGCATCTGCCTTTTCTTATTTTTCTCTTCCCTTTCCAAACTTTAATTTCCTCTGACCTGCAGAGCCTATTTTCATTATTATTTATTTTATGTTGATCCTTCATGTTTATATTTATAAGATAGTATCACATCGCCACTTGTTTTTAAAATATATTGTTTTACTGATGCTATTGTCATGGTTGGAGTTAGTTTGGTATCACCACATAATAATTCTATATCTTCTATTCTAGGTGCTGGATTGATTTCAATCTTTTCTACAATATATTGTAATAGCTTTCTTATACGTAAAACTCGATTGGCTAATAATCGATTGTTTGGTCTAAAATAATAAATAAATATAGGTGGTTATAAGAGTAAATTAGAGTTTTTTCACACAAACAAATTAATCATTTTCCATATTTATCTATATCCTATCCTTACCCTCCAGGTAATTCTGGTAATTTTGTGCTGTCATGTGGTTTCAAAACAAATGTCAATTTCACGATTTCTTTGTTTGGTATTTTATTCTATTCAATTATAAAGTAAAATAAAGTAATTTTATATAATGAAGATAATTAGTCCTTCTTTCTTTTTTACTGATATTTTTAAAAAATATGTACACACTTACATATAATAAAAATGATAATAACCAAGATGGTGCTGCCTTAAAAACGTGCTGACAATCATCACCAATAGAGCCAAAGTCACCACGATATAGATCCATACCTGTTGAGGCTTCAGCACTTTCTTCCGCAATATAAATAGATGTAGAGGATGGGATAGTTAAAGGTGGGAAATCATTTACATTAGGTGGGGTATAGTGTTCAATTTCGTCTTCATTTTCGTGTTGTTGTTCGTCCGTATTATGTAACGATGATTCATCTTTGCCATTTTGTATTCCATTTTGAGAAATATGTGAGTTATTCTGTAAATAAATGATAATAATAATAATAAGGATAGATGAATAAATTAAAATATATAAAGATATTAAATGTAACTTATGTATGTCATAAATGTCATGTATTATCAATCCATAGTACTTACATCGCCATTGGTTGTAGTAGAGGAGCTCTGTTCTTCACTAGTAGTCGTTGATCCATCAGATTTGTCATCATTCATCGTACTTTTACCAATTTTTGCTTTGACGGATAGGCTTTTTAATCTATTCATAAAATTAGTATTATTACTATTGGATACTGTTGGTGAAGATGATAAGACAGCTGGAGGAGGTGTTTGTAATGCTGGTTGATTTTGATGCGTTGTTGTTGGTTGCTGATGATGTGAACCGGAGAAGTAATCAAAAGTTCTTCCTGTAGTTGGTGGAGCTGTCATAGGTCTAGAATTATAACCATCAGCGGTTGATGATGAAGACGATTCGTTTTCAGTTGTATTAGAGTGGAAGGGAGAATTTTCAGGATTTGTTGTTATAGCGGTGAGTGGTAATTTAAGAGCAGTTGGAGGTGATGTTGGTAAAGGGCGATCCGTTTGAATGGTTGGTGTATTATCCAATTTTGATAATATAGTGCTGCTATTTCTATTTAGTTTATTATTACTAATACCGTGATCAATTTTTTTCAAATCATTTCCATATTCAGCTTCTTGTCGCTTTACTTCGTTGGTGATGAAGGTTGAGAATAGATTTGTTAATAGCCATTTACCTAAATTGACTATTTACCAAAAAATAATAAAAACAGCAGGAGTAAGATGTAAGTATTGGTATAAGAAAAAAAGAATCACATTCTTTATTTTATATATATGATTATATTACCTCTTTGATCTTCACGATATTGATAATCTTCGGATACACCAATTTCATCGGCGTACATTTCACAATCAAAACAATTAGACTCGTGTAGTTGCACTGTAATTGCCTATTTGAGATAAAATTATAATTGTATTTATTATTACCATTACAATCATCGTCTTCATTATATTATTATAATTATTTTAATATTTCAAATAAATTACCCCAATTTTAGTTGTAACAGAATACCAAGAAGGAAAGCATTCAATTCCACTAATTTCTTTTGCTACTTCTTCTAAATCCCGTTCTCCAAATTTTTTAACTTGTGAACACTATGATATTAATAATAAAAATTATAGATGTGAATATGAATGAAAAATATAATATATATATATATATATATATATTTATATATTTATTACCCTAACAAGATCCCATAAAGCAACTTCTCCTGTTGTATCTTTTGTTAATATATGTAACCTATTTTGCAAGGATAAATGTGCTGTTATACCATGGTTTCCTAAGTTATATAATATAAAAAAAGTATATGTATACTGATTAATTAATCTAAACTATTGATATATATATATATATATATATATATTAATATAAATATTATACTCATTTACCTTCAATAACTTGATCTGGTGTTTCACGTAAAGGTGTCAATGATTCAACCGACTCGTCATCGTCATCATTATAACTCATAGGAATAGACATGACTGATCCTGCATATAACGTTAAACTATCGTTGGCTATATAATGTTCTGGTGCTTGAGAAGAATAAGGTGTTTGAGTAGGTGGTAGATTAACAATAGCAGTTGATGGAATATCAATATTATATACAGACCGTGTGAGTACTTGTCTACTTTCTCTTGTAGGAATGGATAACTGAGATAATAATAATAATAATAATAATAATAATAATAATAATAATAATAATAATAACAATAGTATACATAATATTAATTAATATGTATACAGATATACAGATATAAAAATGTCTAATGTGTATACAAACAAAAATTTCAGTATATAATTTACCCATCGGTTAATGCTTGAACTTGAAGTAGCTGTCCAAATATAGGTATCATCAAATGCAACAATCTACAAGTATATACACAAAATAAATTAAATAATGATAGTAAATATATAATTAATGGTCAATACAAGGATGATTATAAATACGTATTAATGTGTATCTTTTCATTTTTTCATTTACTTTTCCAACACCAGAACTTTCTTTAAACAATCCAATACATTCACTTTCTTCATGAATATCACTTGCACCTTCTCTAGGAATTTCTGTTTTTGTTACTAAACCATCACGAGAACCAGCATAGAATGTTTTGAGATCAGGATGGTCCGAATAAAGTGACCATATGGAATCAGGATGTGTTTCATAAGTAGTAAGGCATCTTTGAGCTTTAACTGACCATAATTTGATTGTAGAATCGGATGAACCAGATAATACCTAATGAAAATGTATAATAATAATTGAAATATGTAAGTATATCAATAGAATCGAAATCATAAAAAGTAGCTGTAAAAAAAATAAATATAAAACTCACGTATTGACCATCATGACTTATTAATAGCGCTCTTATATTATCTGTATGTCCAGTTAATTTGCTAACACGTTTACCAGATCTTGGATCCCAAACTCGTACTACCTAGTAAAACAATATTAATATTAGTAAAAGGTTAGCAATCATTGTTGTATAGATAAAAGGTTTTAACTATGTTTATACATACTCTTTCGGGTGAACCAGTAACCAGAAGTGTGCCAGAAGGATTAACTGCCATTGCATAAATGGATGATTTTGTGGATGTAACATGTGATGTATCTAAGAAAAAGAGAAAAAAGAATACAATAAAAGTTAATATATAGATCATCATTAATTTATATATATATATACATATATCTTCTTTACTGGTTGTATCATTGGCTTGATCATTGTTTATATTCATCGAACCAACTTGAATAGTTAATGCAGCTTCACCCTTTTCGATGTCCCATATATTAATACGTTTATCCAAACCACCACTGGCTACCCATCCAGCTTCTGATGCATAGGAGAGACATTTGACATAATCTGTATGCCATCCTATTGTATGTGCTTGTTGAGAATCCTGGCTATATGGTTTCCATAATTTTACGGTTCTGTCTGACGAAGCAGTTATAACTAAATAATAAATAGAATATAATAAAATATAAAGTATAATAAATATAATGATAAAAAGTATATATATATATATATATATATGTATGTATGAATGTATGTATGTATGTATGTATGTATGGATTCATAGTATTGTATGTCTATATTTAAATATAGTATAACTTTACCGCTCGAACCCTGATCACATACAACGATATCATTAACCCAATCTGTATGCATTTGTGAATAAACATCGCAAGTAGCCGGTGTATTAGACTATTGTATTAGGAAAAGGAAAAAAAAGTATATTCAAAGTAACACAACGAATAAAAAGAATATTCGTATTAGTATTTACTTTATGTGTATATATTTATATATGTATATTCTTTTATTTATATTTACCAATACTTGGCGATCGTGTACCCACGAAGGATTTTCAGTGTCGGTCGAAGGATGTAAAGGAATATGTAATTTCCAACCAGCTACAACACCGTCTCGACCAGCAGAGTATAGTATACCAGTATTAACATTATCAGTTGTTTCATTATATATAGCTTTTGCATCTATGGCTAAAGAATTTACACCTAAACAATGCGCTTTTCTTTCATTAGATGGTCTAATAACGTACGAAACTTTACGACGACTTTGCGATTTCATAAGTTTTAATTTTTTTTAAATATAATTATAATAATAGTATTAAAAAGATAATAAAAGTAAAAAAAAATAAAAATAAAAGAAAAAGGTTCTAAAAAGGTAAAGAATAAAAAGAGAGAAGGAAAAAGAGGGAAAAAAAAAAGAGCGAGAGAAAAATTATATATATACTTTTAAATTGTATCCCCGATTTTTTTCTTCCTTAGGTAAAAATCATATAATAAATAATATAATAGTTAAGAGATATTTGACTATTATTTTTTTATTAGTTATTTTTAAAAAAAGTACCTTACAAAGAGAAAAACGAAAAAGAAAAATTTTAAGTGGTAGAATAATAATTATAATAAATTCACCAAATTTTTTTTCTTTATATATATACTCGTAGTAGTTGATTTTTTTTATTCGCCATAATAAATTAATTTTGATATATAAATAAAGGTTAAAATATAAAATATGTGGTCTTTTTACTATTATTATAGTATTTGCTAATAGAAATACTATAGTAGTATATCAATTGATAATGTATATTTATACAGACAATTAATTATTTTTATTATATTTTTTAATAATAAAAATAGTCATTTATATTTAGTTTTTGATCCAGATTAAAAAAAAAATGTATTCTATTGAAAACCCAATATAATTAATCATGTACATATATATTTACTTAATAAAAACATATAAGCCAATATAGCTTTATTTCTATTTATATAAAATGAAAATATATAGAGAAATTTGATTTTATTGGCCAGTATTTACTTAACAAGAATCAGAGAAAGGTCAGAGAAGAACCAGACAGGAACCAGAATAACACAAATGAAGGACTAAGATTATTGAACATTGTGACAGCAATAAGTAAAGTACATTCAGTATTTTTACTTTATAATGATTTTACATATTATTTTTATTCTTTCGCATATAATTTTTTTGGTATTGACGAGGTATAAGGTGTAAGTATAAAATATAAATTAATAATAAAAGGTGTATATTCAAAACAATG
This sequence comes from Cunninghamella blakesleeana, assembly GCA_017871115.1. NCBI lineage: Eukaryota > Fungi > Mucoromycota > Mucoromycetes > Mucorales > Cunninghamellaceae > Cunninghamella > Cunninghamella blakesleeana. The sequence continues at coordinate 837,069 of JAFCIZ010000002.1, read as the reverse complement.
CAAGAGAATAGTACCTCATAGGAATGGAGCAGATAGGACTGTCAGATTCTATAAAATAATAAGTAAAAAATGGTTGATTTGAAAAGAATAGCGAAAAATAAAAAGATTTGAAAAAAAGATTTAAAATAATTGAAAAATGGGTGATCCATTCAAATTTTTTAATTTTGAAGCGAGAGGTTGCGGAAGTGTGGTTTCCCATGGTTTTAAAAATAAAAATAAAAAAATTCAAAAGGGCATAAATTCGTGACATTTTATGTAATAAAAACAGTATCTGAAGTATTAATGATATTATGTAAGATTTTAAAGATATATATATATATATGTGTGTGTGTGCCTATATGTTACTATTAAAAGTATACGTTATACTGCTTTTTTTTTGTATTTAGAAAGCTTGTAGGGATCAAGGGCAGCTTCATTAATTTCTTTTTATTGTCATTTTCCCTTTTTTTCATCTGGAATGTTTCTATTTTATTCTCTATTGAATAAATGTAAAAAATAATATAAAAGGTTAATTAATCTAATATTTTCTTTTAATAAAGGGTGTATTTTTGCCAATAATGAAAAATTATACTAATTTTTTTTCAAGCAAAAAAATATTTTTATGATTCCTAAAGGATACTTTTTATTATTGATAGGCTTTTAATATTTTTAATTGTCTCTTTTTTTGATATTTGTTTAATTGCTTTATTTTTTGTTGTTTTATCACTTTGATTTGCCGTTTATGGTCCACGGTTAACCTCTTAATCTTAGTTGGTCATTTATTTCTGATGATGAACTTCCTCTTATTCAAAATACTGATATTTTTCAACAAGATGTTAACTTCTCTTTAATTTACAGTGCTGATGTAGGTTTTATTTATACCATTTATCTTTCCCCAGTTGAGATTTTTGTTTTTTAGTTAACGTACTGAGTTTTCATTTATTTAAAACGAACCTTTTTTCTCTACTCAAAATGCTGGTTGTTTTTTATTAATATCCTAAATGTTAGTACTTTTATTATTTATGAGTGTTTATTTTTCTTATTCGAGAATATTCTCTTTCTATTCAAGGTGGTTGACCCTTAGTATTTTTCTTTTCGTAATTATATGTTTTCTTGACCATGGAACATATGATCTGAACTTTGTACTAATTATTAACCTATGGTTGACAACTAAGTGATTATAGTTGGATCAATTAATGCCATAATCTGTTATTTAAGTGAGTATATTTGTTGTTTTTTGTCATCTCTACCATATGTACCATTTCAATGATAATAACATGGTGTAGTGGGGCTTTAATAGCAATATATTTATTATTAGTATTGAATAAATTTGATATATTTTCTTTTAATAATATACAAGAACTTTACCTTTTATTTCTTTAATGTGGTTTTAATGCTATTACAAAAAAAAAAAAAAAAGGCTAAAAAGAAAATAAAATAAGGTAATCAAAAGACTATACATAATAAAAATACTTTAAAAAAATAAAGAAACTGTTTTTTATAGTAATATTAAAAATGCAAAAAATTATAGTAGCTTGAATGGAAAAAAAATTATGCATAAAAGTTGATAATAGAGCTACGATTAATATTTTGTTATTCAATGAAAGTTGAAAAAACGTATAAAAAGCAATTTTTAAAAATAGGTTTTTTATTTTATTAAATAAATGCAAATTTTAATAATAATAATAATCATAAAAAAAATAGAATGCACATTCTAAATTTAATCAAAATCTGAAAGAAAAGTGTGTTTGACTATAAAAAATTAGTAGCGCTATTTTAATTTTTTATAAATTTTTTAAAATTTTTTTACCAATTCTATTTTTCCTTCTCTTCCACGTTCATCCAACGACGTGAATTGCGTCAAGGGGACCTTTATCACCTATACTATTTAATTTTGTTTTGGAACCTTTATTATGTCATATCATACAGGACTCAACATTTACTGGGTACAAAACACATAATAATGATGCAGTACAACAAATTAAACTTCTAGCATATGCAGATGATATTTGTGTTCTCATAGATAATCAAAATGATTTTAATTCACTACAATACCATCTAAAATCATATATGGAAGTGTCAAATGCAAAGGTTAATGTAGATAAAACAATATGTTTTTCTTTGTCCGGTAAAAGGAACCAACATGGGTGAATTTCCTCAATAATCCTAATATATCTCAATGGTGTGATCAATAGTCTGACATTCCTTTATCATACCTGGGGTTTCCTATGATTATGACAACTGCACAGCGAAACTACTACCAAAAGAAACTTCTATACAATATTGAAATTAAGTTTAATACATATAAACAAAGAAATCTATCATTACGCGGTCGGGTTACTGTTATGAACACACTAATCGTATCCATGATATGGTATCACCTTCGTTTATTTAACCCAAACAAATCTTTCTTTTATAAGTTAAGATCAATAATATATAATTTTGTATGGCATCGGTTTTCTCCCAAAGCATCATATTCATCCCTCTGTCTTCCTATTAATAAAGGTGGCCTTGGCGTTCTAGATACTTTGGCTCAATCTATGATTCTTAAGCAAAGATGGATCAAACTAATAGTAGATTCTATAAATAATCAGCCTATGTGCTCTGCTATTTTAATCCATCATCTGAAGCTTGCTGCTGGCTCTGATCTTATCTGGCTACCTTAACTATTTCCAAGTTTACGCATGAATCACTTATATAAGTTTCCTCTTGTGCTATCGGATATATGCAATTCAATCGATCACTTTGGCTTTATTGGAAAAAATATAAATGCTCACCATCTACTGCACTGTATCTACCAATTATCAAAATCATGGCATACATGCCTCCTAATCACTGGTTATATTCTAAACAACACTATAGGAAAACTGTCTCAGGCTTCTTCGTGTTTGATAAGGATATAGGTAATATAAGGAAAAAACAAACAGTAGATAATCCAATATTCCCTGGGATTAATAAAAGGCTACATAAGGACATAGAAAAAAGGATAATAATATTAACATCATCCTTTTCATCAATGGTCGAAACCAATACTGATGATGATAATATAATTAACGATATTAACATTTTACATAAATTTCAATCGATGGATTCATGGAAAAAATACTCATCTAAGATGCTGAGATATAACATAATCAATAAGACATTACATCCTTCATCCTTTGAATATATATCATCAGCATCTTGGAAAAGATTTTGGAATATCAAAACATACGCTGAAGCAAGAACAATTTGGTACAGATTAATCAATAAGAAACTTAATCCACCATCTTTAATTGCCATATACAATAAAGATCGCTCTGAACAATGTCCTTTCTGTAATATAGATAAGGGTGATCTTACACATTTGCTTTTCCAATGTCATAGAATTAAAAGAATATCGAGGTCCATATTGACTTCCAATGAAATTAACAGTCCTATAAATGAACATGATTTGTATGAATTAATATTTAATCTAGTTACCAACTCTTCGAAGATAAATCAAGAAGTTATGGTCGTTGTCAGTTGTATAATTATGCAAATATGGAAAAGTATATGGCAAGTTGTTATATATCAACGTCCGTTTATTACCAATAATATATATAAGAATATTCTAGAGTATTACTATATACTCAAGAATAATAATAACTTTTAGATTATATAATTTTAGAATAACTTTTAGGATATATTATAGTGATTAGATTTATAGTAATCGTATACCCCATTTTAGAACGATTTTTTCACTTCTCATTATGACGTGTTTACCTTTTAATTTTCTTTTATATTATTTAATTTTATCATTAGCTTTCATCGGAACTTTAATCCAATAAATTTAAACACCATACAAAAAAAACTTCCACATTTTTTTTCTTTTTCTTTTTTTTAAAAAAATGTTGCGATCTATTGCTTTACCTTTCATTCGATCAAATAGAGGTATAATTAATTTTCCAAAACTACAAATAGCAAATGCTCAACTATTAACACCTAAAAAATTACAACAATCAACAAGAAGCTTTTATGGATCCATTTATAAACAAAGAGAACGCCATTTGAACAACAATAATATTGATAATAAGAGTAACAATAAAGAAAGGAACGATAAAGAAGAACCAAAAGCAGAAGTTTTAAATCCTAAACATCAATTGTTTATTGGATTTACTTGTAAAGTATGTGAAGTACGATCACATCATGTCATGTCAAAACAAGCTTATACAAAAGGAGTGGTATTAATACAGTGTCCGGAATGTAAAAATCGACATTTGATAGCCGATAATTTGGGTTGGTTTAGAGATGAAAAAACAAATGTAGAAGACTTAGTAAAAGAAAAAGGGGAAGCTATTCGAAAAATAATTGTGGATGATCAAGGTCAAAAATTACCAGTAGAGCATTTAATGGAGTGGATTCCAGAAGAAGAAGCAAAAATACAGCAAGCTAATGAAAAAAAATCATCCTCTTTAAAAAATGATAAAGAAAACTAAACTTAGAAAAAAAAGATAAACTAATTATATGTGGTTATTTATTTACATTATTATATTTATCAATTTTTTATTAAATAAATGGAATAGATTGTAAAAAAAAAAAAAATCTAAAACACTAAAAATATGAAAAGTTGGACGATTTTTTTAAGTTTCTTTTTTTGTAAAAGGCATGGCTCTGCGGATAAAATTTTTTTTAAAACCTATTTTTTTTCCTTTTTCACACTTTTTTTTTTCTCTTTCTCTTTCTTCTTTTTTTCACTTTTTTTTTAAAAAAAATAAAAATATTTTACTCAACTATTTTGTTTGTCATTATTAAAAACAACAGTAATAATGGTAGTAAAATCTACAAGACGAAAAACGGATCCATCAAGTGAAGAGGAAGAAAATTCTTGGATTGAAAAACTTGATCAAGCTATTGATAATTTAACTAAAAATCGATTATCGTAATTGAATATATAAATAAATAAATAATAATTTTAACAATATTGGTGTAATAAGTAGTTGCTTATTTTTATTTATTATTAATCATATTATATTGTATAGAACTCGAGAAGCGGCTTTAGAGACTATTATAAATATTTTATCACAGCATAATGCTACAGTTCCTTTAGAGCCAAGAACGGAAGAATTGGTCGAAACACTTACTCGGTGTGTTGATCTTGGGGAAAGTTTGCAAGAAACAAATTTAGCTATTAAAGCAATAAGTTTGGCATTCATGAACCATAGTGATAATTATTCATCAAGGGATAGAGAAATTTTATATCAAGACGTTGCCTTTATACTTCGTCAAAAAGCAAAAAAATCAAAAAATTTAATCATTCGTGCACAGGTAAATACATAAATAAAATAGAAAGATAAGAAAAGACATAAAAGGAATTTTTTTTTTATATAAAGGTAAGAGAATAATCAACTGAGTAACTAAATGGTCATTCGTTTTACACATATTTTATTGTTAGTGTTACGAAACTTTATCATTATTGACTTACATGATATCTTCAGAGATTGATGCTCAGATCATTAGACAGGATATGCATAGTATTATGATGGCTAGTGAGGAATTTAGTTTCGATGATGAAAATGTTGATATATTGTTGACCGCAGTAGTAAATGCTTTTACATTGATGTTTATTGTTTCTTATGGCAATAATCCCCCCAAAATTGATATTATTCAAGAAGAAATAGACAAGTAAGTTGATTAATAAAAGTAATAGTAGCAGTCATGGATTATAGGAGTATTTTATATACGTGTATATATTTATATATTTATATATTATATAGAGTTTTAGGTGAATTGGAATATTTAATAGAGACACCTGGTAGCCTTCAAATAGCAACTGGACAAACAATAGCATTATTTTTTGAAATATTAAGACCACTTAGCGATAATGTAAGTATATATGTATATGTATATTTAAAAAAAATTGACAAAGTAGGATACTATTGATTTAATTATTAACATATATATTCGCCCTTTATTATATAATAATAGATCGATAATCAACAAGACGAAATGAATGAATTAATACACACATTAAAATCACTCTCTATGGATCAAAATGAAGAGGATGAATACATTTTCCAAGATATTTTAAATACAGTAGAAGATGGTATTCAACCTTATTATGAAGTAGAATTTAAAGGAAAATCATATACGCTTGATAAGTGGGGTAAATATTTATATATTTTATTCCTTTTGAATATAGTTTTTAAAAGAAATAATGAAAAAATTATAGTAATGACAAAATATTAACGATATTACTATTATTATTATTTTATTTTTAGCAAAAATTATACCATTAAAAGCTTTTCAACAACAATTAGGCGAAGGGATAAATCAATATTACAAGGTAAATTGGCCAAAAAAAATAATTGAAATGTGATCTTAAAAATAAAATACAATAAAAATACTGATACGAATTTTATTATCTTTATTTATTAGGCAAATAATACTATTTGGCAATTATTAGTCGACGATGTCACAGAAAAATCAGATTCAGAGGCATCAGTAGAAGAGCCAAGTTTAGCGTCTATGGTAAAATACTCCAAAATTAGTAAAGTAGATAAACGGGCAGTTTATGAAGATTCGAAAAGAGCAAGAACAAAACAAATGAAGTCAGCTAGATCTGGGAAAGAAAAACATTACTAAAAAAATACAAGTATTTGGAACGAAAAAAAAAAAAATACATTCTATTTTATAATAATAATCATCGTAATAATAAAAATTATATATATTTAATGTTGGAATTCAAAAGATAATCATATTAAGGAGAAGGGAGGGGGACTAATAAAAAAATAATACAGTCTCCAGTAAATTTATCATCGTAGATCATGTGCTAAATAAATCGTAAAAATATGCTATTAAAATTGGGCCAATAAAAAAAAGAAAAAATTCCATGCTGATAATTTTTTTTTTTTTTAAAAAATTGAATTTTCAATTTTCTGTTCTACTTTCAACTTTTTTCTTTCTTTCTCTCATTTTTTTTAATACAATAATTTATACATAAATATGTCACCTCGCCATTTCAACTCAACTATGGAGCATACTAATAGTAATGACACGACTACACCACCAATATCACCCAGAGGAACTACTTTACCACCTATAGAATTACCTTTACCAATGATACCTATACCGCCACCACCTAACCATCCTATATCTCATACAACTGGAGCAGCAGTACTACCTATAGTTTATTCACCTTTATCTCAACCACCAACACACCCTACTATGTCACCAATAGCTTTATATCCCACACCAACCACGTCCACTTCCAATATGACCATTGCTAGATTAAAATCATCGAGATCTAAATCAACGTCTGGATCTACTACAACTACAGCGGATGAAAGAGAACAGCATCGACGTTTATCACATAGTGCTATTGAAAAAAGGAGAAGAGAAAGAATTAATGATAAAATCGATCAATTAAAACATTTAATTCCTTCTTGTTGCCCATCTTCTGATGCTCTACCTTCTGCATCCATGCATCAACCACTTCATAAATTATCAGTATTACAAGCTGCTATTGATTATATCCATCAACTTCATGATCAATTAATAGATGAAGCTCCTGCCCTTTTAGAAAAAGAATCTTCGGATACTTCAGAATTAATTAGAATCATTTCTCATGTGCATGATCAAAAACAAAAATCGCAACAGGATCAACAAATGATTGAACAAGGTGTTTCAAAATAAGAATAATAATATAAATAGATCTTTTTTTTTGAAAAAAAAAAAACACCATCATCATTGTCGAATAAAATATTAGATTCGTTATAATTATAAACTACGCATCATTTTATACCATATTAAGCTAGTTTTTAATTTATATATAAAATTATATAATATATATAAATATAGCTATTTTTTATTTTTTATTATTATTATAAATCCATACATAAAAGTATTTTTTTTGATTCGTTTTTTATTTTTATTTTTATTGTTAATATTTTAAATTATTGTCTCTAATTAAACGGAAATAATTACGCTTTTTATTTTATTTGTATTATAAAAAAATTAAACAGAATTTAAAAATTATAAAATAAAATAAAATAAAATAAAAGGGTGGCAAAAGTGTGTGTATACGTACGAAAAATTAATTTACTATTTGGATTTGGACTTTTTTTTACCTAATTCATAAAAATATAAACCAAAATAATAAATAAATACATAGCGTAATAAAATAAATAAATAAATATATGAAAAAAGTCAATAAAAATAGAAATGGAAAACGTATTTACCTGAAGAAGTTGAAGGATCATCATTAGATCTTTTCTTGGAACCACTAACAGGAGGATGACAAGTATCACAATACCATTCACCCTCAGGAATAGAATCAAGTGGAGGTACGGCACAATAAGTATGCATAGGTGAATCACATTTATCGCATAGTAATAGTTTATCTTCATCAGTTTCTTTATGACATTTTACACACCAATCATCAGTCTATAATATAATCAAATAATATTGTTTTTACAAAATAAATATAGTTGATTATTGTTCCTATCTTATTCCTATTTTATCTTATATTTCTTTTCTTTCTTTCTTTCTTTCTTTTTTTTTTTTTTTTAAAAAAAAAAACGTTTTACTTCGGGTACTGATGGCCACTTTGGTAATTCTTGTACAAGGTCATTATCGGGTTTTACTATAAGTAAAGTGTGTCCCATACCAGCAGATACACTATTTCATTTTTTTTACATATAAAAATAGATTAATAAAAAAACATGATTGTTATTATATTAGCCTTATCCATATCTAATGATAATTACTTTTATTTTATCCCATTTTTATTTTATTTTATTTTATTATTTTTACCTTAATGGAAAAATACCTTCCAAAGGTTCTACTTTTTGAGGCTTTGTTGATGATTTTGAAGGAGAGTCCTCGCCAAAGCCAAGTTCTGAATTTTGTACTTGACCCCAAGCAATAGTAGTGGGTTCTTCTGAGGCCAAAGCAAATAAACTACAATTACCAGCACTGATATCATTTAATACCCACCCATTCAAGTCATATAAATAGCGAGGTGTCATCCAAGGTTGACCCTTTTGTATAGAAAAAAAGAAAAGTGAAAGAATAATTAGTCTTTTTTTTTTTAAAAAAATTATTATCATTATTATCATTTCCATTTTTAATTCAAATAATTATATTTTATTTTATTTTATTCTACTTTACCGAGCTTCCATCACCTGTAGTTTTCCATTTACCCCATAAAAGAATTTGTTTGTTACCATCTAAAGCCAAGGAACATGTAGCTCCACAGGCAATCTTAGATCCACGAGAGGTTTCAATACTACTTGCTAAATGAGAAATCACTTTGGGTATATGTAAATCCTTTTGTTCACCATGTCCTAATCTACCAAACCCACCAAATCCCCATGAGTATACATATCCCTCGTTATCTAGTGCAAGAGAATGATTTGCCCCACAAGCTACAGATGTGATTTTTTTATCGCTAAGCGCTTTAACCAATACTATATATATATTAATATTAGCTATTATTATATGCCATGTACTTTTTTTAAATATATATATTATTTTACTTATTTACATACATCTATATTACTTACATGGATAAGGCTGTGGTTGTGTGGCCATATTCCCAGCACTTTTGATGTATTGACCTGTTTGTCCAT